>JABFEA020000041.1:12309345-12354655 GCA_019775915.2 Cyphomyrus plagiostoma | reverse complement strand
CAACTGCCATGTAATTGGTTGATTAGATAATTGCATTAATGAGAAATTGAACAGGTGTTCCTAATAATCCTTTAGGTGAGTGTATATCTCACTACTTTCTCAATTATCATTCTCAGTGGATCACATCTTAGTGACTAGGTCACTGAATCTAATTTATCTCTTCTAAAAAGTTCGCTAACTTGGTAATAACACATGGGCTGATTATAAATGGTTTGATTATACTATAAAATAAAATGTGCAACATGGCTGATGAAAAATTTGTTCCAGAAAAGCTTCTGTTTGTGTGGAAATAGCTTGGAATTTAAGTCTGACATGGACCAATCTGCTGTAATTTGAAAACTTTGCAAAGCAACCAGTTTTATCTATTATTTATTTGTATGTGTTCATGAGTGCTATTGAGCAAAATGATACATGTTAATTTGTCCTGAAACATTTGAAACTTTAGTATTAATCACTTCATATAATGTTGTTACATGGACAGTATTTTACATACCTTAAATGTATCGTTATGTTACAAGCAGTGTCCTTGTAAAGACAGAATTGCTGGTTAAGTAGTTAAAATTAAATTGTTAATTTCACATTACAACATTTCAGTTTGGCTGATTTATAAACAACAAAAACTATTTATATTGTAGATTGTGATTCTAACAAAAAATACTGTGATATGACATTCTGCCTGTGTTGTCCACCCCTTGGG
This sequence comes from Cyphomyrus plagiostoma, assembly GCA_019775915.2. Classification (NCBI taxonomy): domain Eukaryota; kingdom Metazoa; phylum Chordata; class Actinopteri; order Osteoglossiformes; family Mormyridae; genus Cyphomyrus; species Cyphomyrus plagiostoma. The sequence goes on along the minus strand of JABFEA020000041.1, from coordinate 12,353,958 downwards.
CTACTCTCTTAAATTGTGAGATGATGATGAAGAATCTGAGCAGGATACCTCCTGCTTGAGATCCAAGAGCACATTCTATATCTCTGGATACTGACCTCAGGACAGTGTGACCTCATCCCGTGATGGCATGGAGGTATTTCTTTGAAGTTGATATTTACACCCACCTGGGTTGCAGATTCATGTATCAGCAACCTTCCAAGTGTTTTTACTGAGTACCCCAGCCCCCAGGTATTCCCTGCTTCCTGGTAATGGATATCAAAGAAAACAGATCTGCAGATAAAACATCTGAGTTTCTTTTATTATATATTTAATTGAGATTTCACACTATTTCATGAATTGTGTACAGTAAATAAATGTAACTTGTACAGACAAATCTTTAAAAACACTTCTGGTACAGTTATAGGCATATGTTTACTAAACATGTAACGTCAGTCAATTCACTCTAAGTATAATTGTTTGTTGTGCTTCTTGATGCATGCTATTTAACATTGCTTAGGATTAATTGTTAAACTGACCTGAGCTGTGCTGTGAAACTTGACCACTTTGCACGCTACATTGGTAGTCTGTTACGAGTCAGTCGTGTGTCTGTGTAGCACCTTAGTCCGAAAGACCTCAGAAACTTCACCTGGTTACACCGTTTCGTTTTTAACTGTGTATTGTACTCAACTGTGTATCGGTTAAAATGGTATTAAAGACCCACTTGACTAATAAATCTTTAACTGAGTATGGTCTGTAATACAGTACGGTCTCTCCGCGATTATTAATCGATAAATGTCTGCTTCGGAAAATGTTGTGGCTTTTGATTTTTTTCCCTGTGTGTGAATTGTTATCTAAGAAAACCCACACGAGTGATCAAAAAGTAAATGTTTAAAACTAAGCGTTTTCTTTATGTCGCAACGACCATTCCTGCACAACCCCGTCACTGATATCAAAGATAACGCTACATAACTTATGATTTTCTGTTCCATATTCTCGTTGCAAATGCGTCCTGTGGCAGTTTAACGTCTTTCTCCCATCCTACACGCTGCCACTTCGAAGCTGCTGTGCGCCACATGGTAGAAACGCTGCTCCCTCTAAAGCCAAGAACATGACTGCGACTCGGTCCACCCTTGAGACCCGATGCGGCGTGAACCCGCCTTCCAAACGATGTCCGAAGTGGAAGTCGTTCTAAATCTTAATATAACCGCTTCTACACCAGTTTTAAAGAAGCTTTGATCAAAGCAAATACTTCACATGAAAACAATATGTACGTTTTCATACAGCTATCATCGTGCATCATTCATATAATAGTCAGCTACAATAAAATAATTGAGCAGTTAAAAAAATCAACATTTTCATTCTGTTAACCTACCTGCTTGCTCGGGTTTAAATTTAATTATGGCTGCCTATTGCGTATATCCATCTTCAGCGATTGCTCCGTGCCTTTTTTATGAATGGAAGTTCCACGAGCGTCCTTCATCAGTGAAAATACTACCGAGTAATCATTCTTCGGGCATATTCGTTTGTTTACATTAGTGATTTAACTTTTACAGCAAAGGCCTATAGGCCACCTCTCTCGTTGACGCGGTGAATTGTGGGCAGCCATTGGTCCTCCGAGCTCACGGGCTGCTAGTCTCCCCGTTGGAAAAATGGCTGCTTCGGCGGCGGCGGGTTCTTGTCCTGATTCGTGCCCGAGCTTCGCCGTTGTCTGTTCCTTTTTGGAGCGGTACGGAGCTCTTCTGGATCTGCCCGAACTTACGTTTTCGCAGCTGGAACGATATCTGCAGGAGACCTCGACAGGTAAAAGGTTTGAATAGTAGAAGCTTGGGACCTAGAACGGGTGTCCACCTCCATTTCTTGTATGTGTTGCTGGTCGTGCAGACGTTTGCTGTTATTGTGTGGTAATTGGGTATTTAACGTCCCCCTCAGTGTTTACTGCTGTTGTGGCTGTTTCAAAACACGAAGCAACATCAAAGTATCGTTTGTTTTTTAACACGTATTTTTGGTGGCGAAAGGTTTTGGGTTTTTGAAATTTGTGATTGGAGTAGGCTATGTCAAGATTTATTTTCCAGTCTCGGTTGATTCTTTATGGCTCAAATTGTTCCTTATCGTGCGCAGAAAAGGGGGCGAAACTACTTGCAAGTTAAATAACTGCAGCGGCACCTCGAGTTCTCTTTTCAGTTAATGCTAATGGACACAGTTTTGATTTGTGGAAGCATGCATGTACGTTTTTAAAGCCTAAAATGCGCTAGCGATATTTACAGTTACATTGTAATTTTTTGGCATAGTTTGGTTGTAACAATACTGCGCATGCGCACAATGGATAAACTTCCTGCCGAATGTAGTAGCTGTTTTTTGAGCTCTGGAGATTCCGTTCATTCAAAGTACTTTTGGACAAATATAGATTTTTTTTCTGTGGAATGTGTACATTTTATATTAAAACTTTAGAATATAAAATACGTGTTTTTGTTGTTTGTGTACGGTATCATCCACTAAACCTTTTGTTTCGCTCTTTTTACTATTACAGTAAACACAATTTCACTTCTGGGACCGAGTACAATTTTCCAATAACGGCATCGCATAAATCACTACCCAGATGTGCTGTTTACATAAGACATAAATTAAACATGAAATTCAAACACTGGTTAATGCTTTGGACATTTTGGGTTGTCTTTAGATGGGGAATGAATCAGAACTGGAGTATATCGTACATTCGTTTATCAGAAAGCAGAACGTGTTGAGATAGCAATTCACACATTTATTCATTTAGCTTATTTTAATTATAAATGTTTAATATTCTGGGCATTGCGTGTAGGCAATTACCAACTGAACTTTAGTTACTGAAGGTGGATGTTATGAGTTGTAGTAATGGACCTGCGTGATTTATTTATACCGTTCAAAAAAGGTTAAATACTAATCATTTAAAATGTTGAACTGAACTTCGTTATCTTGTTTTTCATTTCTTTTCAAATACTTAAATATTCGTTAACCCCGCTATTGTAAGAATTTAAGTTACCCTTTGTAATACTGTAGTGTCTGTGCACGGAAGGCGCCAATTGCATGTGCTCGCTGTTTTAACGTTTCACCCGCTGTCACTTTTTTTGGCAAGCAGATGTACCTGTTTTATCTGCACACATGGTTTACTTTTTCTATTCGTAACTGTACAAATTTTGTCTACATTACGAAGAATTGTCTTACCTATAAAATTAACAGGTATAAAACAATTTTCTAGTAAAATGTCTTCAAACTAATTTTAACAACGTATTTTTTAACATTGTCAAATGTAAAAAAAAAAAATGTTTGCTCAGATCTTGGAAATAATAAAATTCAAAGAAATCTCTAAGTTAAAGGTTAGATTTGGTCTAGGTTAGGCTCATTAGCAAATAACCTGTGTTGAGTATAACATTCCACATAAAGGTCTTGTAGAAACTCTTTTAAAGCTACCAAATATTGTACTAGTCTCAAAGTGCGATGATTCTGTTTTCTGATAGCAGGTGCATCCACTGATGTTGACAACTCCTCCTTTATCTGACCTACCTAGGATGAGGATTACACAAATACACAGGCAAAGGCGTTGACAGTATCTGCAAATGACAATTACTTTACTTGAAGTCAGACTGTGTCAGGTTGTTTTAATCATTTTTATTATCATGTATGGAATTGCAAGTTGAAATGGCGTTACCCATGTAAAAGCAAGAATGCTTTTCCAGTCTGATCTAATATTTTATGCAATAAAAAACATACAGTCCCTGTCTGTTCTTCTGTCTACTTCAGTTCCTAAACCCTTGGTGGAGCTTCACGTGAAGCTTTTGAGGAAAATTGGCAAGTCAGTGTCTTCAGAAAGATGGGAGAAGTACCTGGCAAAAGTGAGTATGGCTTCAGGTTGCACCGAGGCAATTGTCTGATGACGATGTACCACGATTTCAGTTTTAAAGCTGTATAAATATATCTCGCATTTTTTTAAAGTGGTTTCACTTCTAGTCAATTTTAGATTTTGTGAAGGGGTCCGATCCAATTTTGCCTGCAATGACAGATTCATTTGGAACAGTATTAAGTCTTACTGTAGATGAATGAGTGACTGAGGAGGGTGTGTCCATTTTTGTCTAGATTTGCCAAGAGTTCAACAGCACTTGGGCCTGGGAGCTAGAGAAGAAGGGATACCTGGAGATGACTGTAGAATGCAAAGCTGGAATTCTCAAAGTAAGACTCAACACTGGTGAAGGATTACTTTCCCATAGCTCTCACTAAATTAACAAAATTATTAGAAATTACTTTTAATAGCACACGACTCCGCAGTGGATGCTTTGGGGATATTGAGTTTTATTTGTTTTCCTTCTCTTTTCAACTACAGTATTTGTGTGAGTGCCAATTTGATGACAATGTGAAATTCAAGACGACAATCAATGAGGAGGATCCAGATAAGATGCGTCTGCAGCCAATTGGCCGAGACAAAGATGGTCTTATGTACTGGTTCCAGCTGGACCAGGATCACAATGTGCGAGTTTATGTGGAGGAACAGGACGACCTGGATGGATCCTCGTGGAAGTGTATTGTCAGGTAGGGTGGGGATTTGAAGAGCCTCCATAACAAGTGGGAAATTCAATAATTATACTTGCATGCTAAAATATAATAGTTTTTTTTTTCCATCGGAGACATGGTACAAAATTACTTTCAAAGGATGCTAATAAAATAAGGTGTAAAGCAAAATAAATTGAAATACCAGTTAGATAAAATATTACGTCACATGAATAAAATTCTTTAATGTGTCTGTCCTTTTCTCTATAGGACAAGAAATGACCTGGCTCAGGCAGTGGCGCTACTGAAAACTCAGATTGACCCTGCACTGTTGAGCAAGAAAGAGGTAGAAGAGGGGTCTACAAGCACCAGTCCAAGCCCAGAGGATGAGGAAATGAAGGAGGAGCAGGGAAATGGTATACTTGCGCTGAGGAATATTTTAGTACAGTAGTGGTTTTGGCATTGCAGTTTAAAATTTAACACAGAGCTGATGCTAAATTGCTCATATATTAAAATCTTTCTTGCAGTGAAGAATTGTGTGTGCTAGAACTTTGCTGAGGACTCAGTGATTATTAATGGTGCTGTTTCTAAATCAGGGAATGTGACAAAGAAAGAGAAGCTAGAAGATTCCTCAGAGGATGAAGATGACAAACCCACCCAGGATGCTGCATGTTCTATTAGTCCAAAAATCAAAGGCATGGAAAAGCCATCTAAAGAAGATAAGGAGGACATTGCAGGTGACAAACCCATCGCAATGGAAACTGAAGAGAACAAGAATAGAGATGGTTCAGGAACATTGGACGAAATTCCATCAACGGTTACTGATATTCAAAATGGCAATACTGTCATTAAGGAAGAACCGAAGGAGGAGGCGGTACATGTTAAGGGTGACACCGTGAGCGAAAAATCATCATCAATAACTATGGGTAATTTTGATGCCACTGTTAGGGTGACGGGAACCGAAGAAGTGAAGAAGAAAACCGAGGATGTCCAGAGGGCTATTAAGAATGACCAGCAGGCTAAGATCCCTCTGAAGAAGCGCGAAATGAAACTGAGTGAAGATTTTGACAATGTAAGTAGCAGCATTGTCTTCTGGAATCCTTCTGCCACTCCTATCAAAGAGCCACCAGGTGAGACTCCTGAGAAGAATGTGGATGTGAGTCAGCTACCCCCTGCTTCTGAGGAAGCTTTAAAATCTGCAGAAGAGGACCACATTAATGGAGAAATCCAATCGGTGAACAATACAAATGATAACGATCGATGCAAAGAGGACGTGGTGCCCACAGAAAGGCCTAAGGATCCTGAAAAGGAGGGATTTGAGAAAACCAATGCTGTTATCCAGGAAGTGGAAAGGTCACCTAAAGGGGATTTTGCAGTTGGGAAGCTGACTGAAGAAAAATATCAAGCCATTGAGGTGATAAGAACCAAGGAAAGTGATCAGCTCAATGACATCAAAGCTTTGGAGGAAAACAAAGCTGATTCAGCTGATAACATCTTAGCATCTGACACCAGTGTAGTTGAGGAAAAGGGTTCTCAGAACTCTGTAGTCAATGTGATGGGACCTGCTCCTGACTTGGACACTGTAGGAGAGACAGTGAAAACTGATGTGTATCTTGAGGCTATTCAGATAAAGAAAAAGGAAGTACCCACTGGCCCTGACGAAACCACATTAAAGGAAATTGAAATGACTTTGGATCATGGAGTTCCACCAGTAGGGAACAGTGATCGAGTATCTGGCTCAAAGGATCCTTCAGTGAAAATAATCGAAACAACTTTGGTTTCCGAAGCTATTCCAGAAGAAGAAAGGGAATCAAGCTCTAACTCTGCAGAGACTGCAGCTGAGACAATGGAAGTGGAATCTGGTCTTGGGGCTGTTCGAGTAGGGAGCAATAAACAGGGCTGTGGTCCTCAGGATCCTTCAAAAGAAGCAGTGAAGATGGCTTTGGGTTCTGAGACCATTCCAGCTGGGGAAAAGGAATCAGTCTCAAGCTCTGAAAAGGCTGCAGTTGAGGCAGTGGAAGTGTGTTCTGGTCTTGGGACTGTTCTGGTAGGACATAATGAACAGGGCTGTGGCCCTCAGGATGCTTCAAAAGAAACAATGAAGATGGCTTTGGGTTCTGAGACCATTCCAGTTGGGGATAAGGAATCGGTCTCAAGCTCTGAGAAGACTGCAGAAACAAAGGACATATCTGCTCTTGATGTTCTAGTAGGAAATAATAACCAGGTCTGTAGCTCGCAAGATCCTTCAAAAGAAACCATAGAGATGGTTTTGGATCCTGAGACCATTTCAGCTGGGATTAAGGAATCAGTCTCAAGCTCTGAGAAGGCTGCAGTTGAAACAATGGAAGTGGTATCTGCTGATGATGATGTTCCAGTAGGAAATAATAACCAGGTCTGTAGTTTGCAAGATCCTTTAAAAGAAACCATAGATATGGCTGTGGGTCCTGAAACCATTCCAGCTGAGAAAAAGGAATCAATCTTGAGCTCTAAGGAGACTGCAGTTGAGATCACTGAAACAGCACCTGGTCTTACGGCTGTTCCAATAGGGATAGCTGAAATGGTCTCTGGTTCTCAGGTTCCAGTGGAGATGGCTTTGAATCCTGAGGCCATTCCAGTTGGGGAGAAGGGGTCAGCCTCTAGCTCTGGGGAGACTGTAGTTGAGACAGTGGAAATGTCTTCTGATCTTGGGGCTTTTTCAGAAGAGGAAAACACATTAGGCTCTAGCTCTCAGGAGACTGCAGCAGAAACAATGGAAACTGCTCTGAAGGCCATTCCAGTAGTGGAAAAGGGTTTGGCCTCTGGGCTTCAAACCACTGACAGTGAGAAGAAGGGAACAGTTTCTGGCTCAGAAGACTCTGCAGTAGAACCAATGGAAATAATGCCTGGTCCTGAGCCTATTGCACAAGTGGAGAAGGAAACTGCTTCTAGAACAGAGTATTCCACGGTAAAGAAACCGCAAGCCACTTATAGTAGTGAAGACAATCCACTGCAAGAAAAAGAAATAAATTCTAGCAGCGATACCATTATAGTAGAGAATAAGGTAGTCATCTGTCCTGAAAGTCTTTCCGGATCTGAGGCTGTTGAAATCAGGGTAAAGGATACTCCCTCTACATCTGAGGACACTGTTTTAGAGAAAAAGCAAACCACTATTGGCTATGAGGATGTTTTAGTAGGAGAGAAAGTAAGCTCCATGAGCCCTGAAACAGCTACAGTAGAAGGAAGGGACACTGCTGTTGCAGAAAACACTTCTGGATCTAAGGCCTCTACAGTAGGAGAAATGAAAGGCATCTCTGATTATAATGCAACTGCAGTAGAGGAAAAGGAAAATACTTGTGTTAATGTTTCTGGTAGCTCTGATGCAATCAAAGTAGGAAACGGCAAAGCTGCTACTGGTGTGGACAGTTTTGCTCCTGAAATAGGAGTAGAGGAAAAGGAAACCACTTCTGCAGCTGAATCAGAGGCAGAAGATGTAGTCATATCTGTTGAAAATGCATCTGGCTCTACTTCTGTACCCTCAGAAGAGGAAACTGATGCAGCATTTACTGCATCCAAGGAACATCACTCAAAAGATGAAGGCCAAGAAGAACCAAGGGAATCCACTGCTGAAACCCCTGCTGACTATAATGAGAATTTGAACAATGGTGTGTCTGATAAAAAACAAAAGAAACTGAACAAAGAACCAGGCAGTGTTGTAGACCCTTCGTTAGATAGCGGCCCTATTATGGATGACACTGCAGAGGAAACTAGTCCTAAGAAGGAATCTGGAGAAGAGAAAAGCCAAGAAAAGAAACCAGAGGCAGAAAAAAAAGAGGAAATAGCGGGTTCAACAAAGAAAGCATATATTCAAACGAAGGTGGAAGAACAAGTAGTTCAGCAAATAGAAGACTCAGAGGAAAACAACAAAGAGGACCAGGAGACTGAAGGAGGAAAGGGGAATGGTGAAGTATCATCAGAGATCCAACAGGAGGGCATTCGTTTGAAGATCAAGATTCCAACCCACCGTAGAACAGCAGAGATCCAGAAGGACGCTGACCCAGAACTGGCTGATGGAAGGTCTTTGAGGAGATCACCACGGATATGTCGCCCAACTGCCAAGCTTGCTGAAATCCAGGACATGAAGCTAGAGAGGAAACAAGCTGCAGCGTCTGTGGCTGAGGAAGATGAGCAGGAAGACGATAAGGAGGATAAGATTTGTCAGAGAAAGCAGAGGGAACGTAAGATTGATCCTGATGGTCAGACTAAGTCTACAAAGGTACGTGCCTTTTCAATATTAAGGTGAACATTCTAATTAATATCATGGTAAATGGACTGCATTTATATAGCGCTTTTCTACTCTTCCAAGTACTCAAAGCACTTTACAATTTATGCCTCACATTCACCCATCCAGGCACACATTCACACACCGGTGGCGAAGGCTGCCATGCAAGGTGTCAACCTGCACACCGGGAGCAATTTGGGGTTCAGTGTCTTGCTCAAGAACACTTTGTCAGGGACAGGAGGAACCAGGGGTCGAACCTGCAACCTTCCACTTGCCGAACAATAGCACTACGTCCTGCACCACCATCTTCCCAAATCAGAGGGTACTGGGTTACGAGGGAGATTTGTTTTTGTTCTTTCAGGGTCGAAGACGGCAGCGACGAGCACGATGGTCCAACACTCGGACTAGGTGGCGCAAAACAAAAGACTCCAGTGAGGATGATGAGGAGGAGGAAGAAGAGGAGACTGAGGACGATGACAGTGATGAAGATTACAAAGTGGAGAAGAAAAAGAGAAATCGCAACAGACAGAAGAACGATTCTGATACATCCTCACCTTCTTCTTCAGAGGAAGAGATACCAAATGATGATCCTTGCAAACACTGTGGCCTCCCAAACCATCCTGAACTAGTAAGTTGCAACAGTTTCGGGTTACATGATCCTGATTGACTGACTTCCAAGAATGGGTGTATGTAGAGAAGTGATAGTTATTTGAAAGGCATCATGCAGCTCGACTTTGCATGTGAGTTACTACAAATACAATCTGCCTAGTTAGTAACTTTCATCCGAATAGTAGTTTTAAGAGCTTGCTTTTAACCAATGTCCCACATCACCAACCCCCAGATCTTGCTCTGCGACTCGTGTGACAGTGGCTACCACACGGCCTGCCTGAGGCCACCCCTCATGATCATCCCAGATGGCGAGTGGTTCTGCCCGCCCTGCCAGCATGTAAGCAGTGAAATGGTCTTTAGGAGGGTCTGCAGGAATACCCCTCTGATTTACTGTGGCAATTATGTGACGAAATAACGTGTTATTGCCTTGCTTATTACTGCTATATGACTCCCAAAGTCTCCAGTCAGCTACCTTATATCTGGCTAAATGGATATTAACAAAAATTGCAAACCTACCAAGGACTTAAATAGTTTTTCCTCTGCATCTGGTGCAGAAACTCCTATGTGAACGGTTAGAAGAACAGCTGCAGAATTTGGATGTGGCTCTGAAGAAGAGGGAACGAGCGGAAAGAAGGTGAGGAGCTGTCTTATTTTTGTCTTACTCTGAGCTTTTCCATGCTGGGGGTTTCCGCTGCTTCAGCTGTTTCTCCAGCCATGTAGGTCCATGTTATGTTTGTGTTGATACGTTTAGTAATATTCCCTTTACTATCTCAACAGGAAAGAGCGCTTGGTCTATGTAGGGATCAGTGTTGAGAACATCATCCCTCCTACTGTAAGTGTGTCAAAATCCTCTTAATTAGCACCATTTCAAGATAAATTAAAACTAGTTGCTTCTCTCAGTGCCTATTTGTATCCAAACATGGCTGTTACCCCAGTTTGGCAGTAAGTGGCTCAGTGGGCTAAACCTCTGTGCCCATGATTGAAAGGTCGCAGGTTCAAAGCCCAGCCATTTTGATTCCACATAGGGGAGGTGTAGTTGACCCATCCGGTCTTCAGTTGTGTCAGTTTGGAATTGGAATTTGCTCCATCCACGAAGACCTAATGACAGACCTTCCATATGGTTCAAAAGCCAGATTTTAAGCCTGTTTATTCACTATCCCATCTCTTGAAACATTGTTTATGGGTCATTCTTTTTAGGATGTGGAAGTGGAAGAGGAGAAGCAGGAGAAAGAGGAACAGGAAGGGGAGCAGGAGGAGATTAAGAAAGAGCCCAAAAAAAGGCGGAATTTTGGACGCCGGTCAACCCGAGCGAGGAAGCAAATTAGCTACAGGTCTGTGTGGTTGTAACCAGCCAGTGCTGCTGTGCATTGTGGGCTTGCAGTGGGGAATTCCTGATCTATGTTGCATACCTATGTTCCCTAGGTTTGATGAGTTTGATGAGGCTATCGAGGAGGCCATTGAGGAGGATATCAAAGAGGCAGAGGGAGGAGGTGAGACCCCATGAATTAATTTATGATGATTTGAAAGATTCCAGTGTGTATGGTGAACTCTTCTGTCATATTGTTACCTAACTGAAGCATTATTAAAATGGGGATATATGGGGATCTATGTAAAGGAATTTGTGTGATGTAAATGTGGTACCCCTCACAGGGGCAGGCCGGGGAAAGGACATGGCTACCATCCTGTCAGAGGAGGGAAAGGAGAATGGCCGGCCTCCCAAGGCCAACTCGGCCCACCGCAGGAAGAAGCGAAGACGCCTCAATGATCTGGACAGCGATAGTACCCTGGAAGAGGAGGAGAGTGAGGAGGAGTTCCGCCTCAGCAACAGGTACATAGATTTCTTGGGGCGTAGTTAAAAGATCCAGTTAACTCCTATGAGTTGGCTAATTGTATTCCCTGGGAAATACATACGTTTTTGGGACCGGTCCGCTACTGCAGGCACTTATTCTGTTTGCACAATAGTAGTTCTTTTTCAAACTTCACAGACAGATTTGGTTAAGATCTGATCTGGAACTGATCAAATTCTGCAACAAATCACAGTAATAGCAAGGGCAGCCTCAGGAATTTGATCTTGTTAGGGTAATTATTCAAAGTATTTTACAGATCACCAAAAGTGAATACTGCTTAGTGGCAGCATAGCGACTGACTGTCTTTCTATTCAGTCCTAGTCTATTGTCTTCTCTGTTCTATGTTCATTTAGATAAATATATGTATATAGGTGTAGTGTAAATTATCCCTCTCACCCTCATTGTGATCTGACTTGAGGGTTGTTGTGTTCTATGTTGCACATTTGGTCATGGAGAACGATATTTCGTCTCACTGTATACTTATTGTATATTCTTGGGATGACAATAAAGCTCTACTTACTTCCTTACCTTGTGAATGTGATAAGTCAAAAAGTTTTTGATGGATCTTACCTCTTCACAAAAAAACAAATGGATGAAGATCTAAACCGGGTTTCATTTCAAGACAAATTGCACGAGAATTGCGCTAGGCAACAGCATGGGAAGGAAAAGGCTGCTACAGAAGATCGCTTGATCTTGTAAATGTGCTAACACTAAAGGTATTTGATTTACCTTTAGCTATTTTCAGATGAATCACACTAAAAATTGAAGGTCTGTCATGTGAAAGGACAGCCATAGATGCAGATCTGGTGAACTTGATTACATTGAGACAAGTTGGGCTTTTATTTAAGACTTTTTCTGAGAGGTGGGGAAAGTGTATGGGGGGGGAACTGTAAAGGTTGAGGGTGTGGGAGGAGTAGGGATTAGATTGTGAGGGGTGGATGATGGAAGACGTCCCGGAAATATTGTTGTCCCAGCAGCATGTAGTTAGCGCACTATAAAAACTGTGAAATGGCCTTTGCTACAAGCAAGAATGAAATGTCAATTTACCCCTCCAGTTCAGAGGAAGAAGATTTTGTGGTGTCAGACAATGACGTGGACAGTGAAGCAGAAATCCAGTCCTATGATGACAGTGACTTTGGCAGTGTTGACGCAAGCCCACGTTACGGAGCTGTGCGGTCCAGGCGGTCCTCTGTGAGGAAGGGAAGTGCACGACGGATCGCGCTGAGACAGTCCCACCGGAGACGGCGGTACTCGGATGAGGAAGAAGAGGAGACTGATGAAGAGGAGGAGGAGGATGAAATAGGTAAGTCGGAAATATGAAGTGAAATTGTTTGACAGTAAAATATAATTTTACCTAATATTTTAATAAATATCATTAAATGAACACAGGCATTGATTGTAAACACTTTGTGAATTGGTTCTTGAGCTTTCCATAAAATAGTTTGTTCTTCATAAGTACTTCTTCTTTTGCAACTGCAGTAACTGAGGGCTCCAGTGAGTTTAGCGCCAGTGATCTGGATGCACGTTGCCGCCGATCCCGCCGAAGTCTGAAGCGACAGGTGAACTACTGTGAGACCTCGGACTCCGAGGGCTCCCAGGGGCGGCCAAAAGTGGCCCTTTGCCGGCGGCTCTCCAGCTCTGACAGCGAAGGTGAGGCACTTCTAAGGCTACAGGGCCCTGTTCTCCTCCCACGATGAAGGCAGGGCTTCTGTCCCAGCAGAAATGTAGACATCTGGAAATCCAACATGGTCAGAAGTAGAGCACATGCTACAGGGAATGAAAATTTTGTTTCTTCAGATGGGCCAGGTGTATACTTCTTATGCTCACCCCAGCTTGCCATGGATCAATAGGTTCAAAATTGGGTAGTATAAATATTACCAAAAAATATGATATAGGTATCAATGTAAGAGTCATTCCACATTTTGGTCAGGTAAAACCTAAATCCAACAATGACACTGAATCCATGGGTCTGATACTATGCTTTACTCAAGTATTACTTTAATAACTGTTTTTAGACTTTAGCTACTTCAAGTAAGTTTATAATTAAATGAATGCTTTGAATTAGGTTTGGTCAGGCAAGGCACTAATTGACTCCTCCTGACATTTCAGGCAGTTTCTGTTCCAAAGATTCTGATGAAGACAAGGGGAAAAGGAAGATGGGGAGGAGGATGGGCGACTCATCAGAGGAGGACTCCAGACAGCGGTGCCAGCGGCTGACACTGAAGCGGCGGAGAGCATCGGAGGAAGACGACGACGACTCGGACGATTCCGAGGAAGAAGAGCGACCTGTACGCAAGAGGCTAAACCGCATCGACTCCGACGACTCCGATGAGGAGAAAGCCGATCTGGGGGAAACAGCAGGCAGCAATGAGGGAAGAACCCAGTGTGTCCCCACAGATGAGGAGGTAGTAGAGGGGGTCCTGGGCAAGGGAACGAGCCCCCTGGACTACGGTCTGGTGGAGCTGCCGTCGGCCAATGGCCAGAGCTCCATGAAGGGCCTGGAGGGTTTGATCACTCGGGGCCACATGGGGCCCAAGAATGGTGGCCCACCCCCACCTACAACCATGCTGGCACCCAACGGCTTGACCCCACAGGAGATGCTCCCCCAGGAAGACGATGAGGATGACCTCATGGGGGTGACAGACCTTGTTGAGTATGTCTGCAATAGTGGAGAGTTATAAGCCCCAGACTGCTGACGCTGTTTTTGTTTCCGTTACTTTGTGTCACGTCTTCAGTGTCACCCCCACCAGCACCTCAACCCACCCAGTCTTCCGTTCTCTCCCAAGAGCAGCTCAAACCGGAAACTGGAGTGTAATATATGAGATGTCATCCTGACTGTGGTGAGCGGCCGGGGTGGGGCATGATTTTGTATCGATTCCCTTGGGCTCTGCTGGACTCAACTGGCAGCCAGTTTCATGTCTCTTCATAGTACCACTTTGACAGAAAGGCCTGTGTATCGTTTTCTCATTATTATTATTTGAAATGTTCTGCTTGCAAAATTAGAATATTTAAACCCATTGTTTTTATGTGTTCATATGTAAATCTTTGGCAAGTAGAAGCCGTATTCCTTCCTGTCAATCTTGGGTAAATTCACAATACCATCCCCACGCCTTCCTCATAATTCAGTCCCGTGACAGGGAACAGGATGTAATAAGATAAAGATTCCCTTTTTGACCATGGTACTGGACAGACACAACAAAACCAGGAATATTTTTTTAATTAATTAATCGGATTCCTGTATGCATTTTGCACTTGCTTTATTTTAACATTTTTGTTAATGAAATATGAAATACTTAAATATGCTGAGCTGCATGTTAGTGATTTCTAGCTGTAAACCTTGTGATAAAATTAATGTTTTAGTTCCTGACACCTGGGTCAGAATTCAAATAATAAAATTTGGCAGAAAATTCATAATTTAAGATTTAAAAATGGCACATTGGACAGCTATTACATTTGTCATACGAATACCATGACACGCCACTTTTACCATTCAGCTACACTCCATATTTCTATAATTCCTTTGTTTAAACATTTTAAGCATCTTTCACACATTTCGTTCACTAAATGTGAGGTGTCCTCCAGCAGAACGTAACCTCAAAGCATGTCTTTAAATTTAGCTTTAAAGACTGTGTGATCATGATGATGTTTAGCTGAGTAATGACGCTGTTGGGTGTGTAGTCATACTTCAGCTCAGCCAAGATAGTGTTACGGAGGGGAATTAAAAGGTATATTGACAAAGCAGTTAAGTTACACCCTCTTAAAATTTGGTAATCTTTGTTAAAGGGACCAAATACAGTTGTCAGTATTAACAGAGTAGCCCATTAGCATTGTTGTACAGAAAATCCACAAATTTTACCATAGCATATAAATGGGGCAATCACCACCAGACTCACTGCTAAAAAAATCCTATAAAAGATCACCTCAGAAAAGCCACAGTTGCTTTGTACAACCTACATTGTCCTTCCAAACACATTTTCTGTGTATTGGAACTTTCTAGAAAACACTATCCGCTCACTTTTGCAGCTTTCTACAAATTGTATGTCCAAAACAACTGTGGGAAAAGTGTACTTTGGCCTAGCAGAATGGGCTGTCTTTTTTTGAACACACACTTTTTTTTTTGGTAAATTTAGGCCTACATTACAATGGAGGATCTTCATATATTACAAATGTCATTCAGTTTTAAATGTACAGGCTTGGGATGAAATACCAGTACCCTCATTTGAGATGACTACAAAAACCTTATCTTTGTGTGTATATCTGAAGTTTATTCTGTATCATATTTAGAATCTTTTTTAATCATGAAGAATTATATATTTAGCAATTATTTACTATTGCAACTGTTTATAATTTTTGTAGTTGGTTGTGATATTTACACATTTTTCATGTAAACATTGTGCTTGCATGTTTGTTCTATGTCAGTCTGCAAAGGGCATAAGTCTTAGATTTAAATTTTATTTATAAATATATATATATTTTTTGGAGGATTTACAATTTTACAGCTCAACCTTGTCGTCAATGTTGAAAATGTTTCGCACCCTTGGTATTGCAGTGTAAGTTGGTCTGGTTTTCTGTCAGAGGTAACCGGTGGAATGACACTCAGAAGATCGCGAATATAAATGACGTTCTAGAATGGCTGTTTTCGTTTGAATTACGGTTATGTTTCTCAAAAAAACATTTGGATAATATCACCTGTAATCAAGAGTATCAGATGTTAGTTACATCTTTTACTTAAAATAAAAATTTACTTCACATACCCAAATGTATCGATATTTAGTTTTAAAGCCATTCTGCCAACTTTTTAAATCAAAATAAGATGGAACAATTTGCACCTATTAATTTTATTTTTTGTGAACATTTACTTCATCGTGTTGTGTTTTTAATATACGGTATTTGGCATTTAAACTACTAGACGTTTTATTTGACTTTAAATCCTCCATTTAAAAAATATTGTATTTAAGAGTCAGTGCCAATATTTTAAAGTGTTAAATGTCTTCAGTGTTCTGCTGAAGGTGGGATGAGATTTTCGAAAACCTAGACCAGATGTCGACATAAGCTCTTCTGTGTACGTCTTTTTTCTTAAGTTTTATTACATCTGCTGTAATTTCTTTCATACAGATAACTTGTACATTTGTCATAATAAAATGGGTGTTTAAACCTTTATAGTGTTCAATTTTATGTTTACATTAGTACCTAAATTCATTTGGTCTGCAGCGAAATATGCGAATGAGAACGACTCTGACGTCAACTGAAATGAGACTCCGGTTGGAGGTGGGGTGGTTGAATTTTTTTTTAAATACTTTAGGTTTTAAATGTAGTTTAAACAGCCGAGAGAGGCCATCGAAAAGGGGGTGGATAATATTTTCATATTTTACTGGCAATCGTTGATGGTACAATTTGAAAAGTGTCCTCCTTGTTCGCCAACGTAGAAATAATTGTGCTGGTACTATGCATCTTTGCGTAAGCGGTTTGCTCGTAACCTACAGGTAGACAAAATAATGGGTAATTATGTGTGCGTCAGATCGGTGCGTTGACACTTCGGCTAATCAAGATAATTTTGTCAGTCTCCGTTTATGATTTGTTTTAGTTTTATCAACTGGATAACTGGTCCGGTCAGCCAGCATACAGTTAAAATAGAGGGTTAGTAAGTATAAGTAGTTAGCAAGTATAATTAAAGTATTTCTTCGGAAACAACGAGCAGGTCATTGCGCACCTCGAACAGCACCTGCAGTGTCCCATGCAGCGCCTGGGAGCTCCGGGCTTCATATGACTGCGCATCACTAGTCCTGTAGATGGCAATTGAAGGTGAGTGGTGACGTCACTCGGCGTGAGAATCGCGTCCGAATCGATTATGGCGATGTAGAGGGAAATCTCTGTGCCTCCCGGTAACTGGCCGGTGTCTGTCTGTCCGGAAGCGTTTGTATTTCATTATCCCAACTCTTTAGGAAGGTTTTCCGCTTGAAGCCCAAGTTGGCAAGTATTCTGGCGACTTTTTGAGAAGCAAACGGAATCGCCCCGGTCAGATCTTCAAAAAATGGTGTTACTGACAAATGTTGCACCTCCGAGCGAAGGCATTTGGCATGAAGAACCCGAAACGACTGTGTTTTTGGACGGAAAAGGACTTGGATCTGGGACGCTCTACGTAACAGAAACGTAAGACTTATGATGAACCTTTATAGTATACAGTGTATATAATGTGTGTTTAAAGGGATTGAGGATTGATGGCCATTTTCTTCATTTTCATCTTTCAAAACCATGTTCTATCATCTTCGTAATAGCGTGGTACAAAATTCTCAATTGAACTGGGAATGGTACTATGGCCACTAGGATTATGTATAAATCAAGATTAATCTTTAATTGGTATTTCTTCTTTATTTTACTTCTTTGTACTTGACATCCATTTGTTTGTTATTAAAATGCATTTTCTACGCTAAAACTAAAAACATTTACCCTTATAGACAACACGCTACATAAGTATTTATATCTTGTCTTGGCTGATAAAATGATGTTAACCAGTCGCCTGTCGTGGTTTGATGGGTCCGGAATGGGCTTCTCCCTCGAGTACCCGTCAATCAGCTTGCAAGCCATCACGCACGACCTGGGCGTGCACCCGCAAGAGCACCTCTACTTGATGGTGAACTCCGGAATGAGCGGTGAGGCGCCTTATTAGTACTAATGTCTGACGAGGTGGCGGCATTTTCAGAAGAGTACCTACAAAGCCAAAACAATCGAATTGATTTTGTTTTTACAACAAACAGTTTAGAATACGCTGCAAGATTTCCTCTGATAATTAATGATGCGGATATAGTGCTTCCACTAAAGACTAAAACTTCGCGGCTGTGACCGATGTCTTCAATAATAGTAGTTGATAGTCAAACCACGCTGGATAGAGTAGTTTCTTGGCTTTAAGAGTATTTTCCCATCATGAGATTGGGAAGGAAAATGCCGTCTCCCTAGGAGTGCCTGTAAGATGGTCCAAATCGAGTTCCAACTGGCTTTTCACCCATAGAGGCGCACTGTAAGAAACGTGCAAGTCTGCCAAAACCAGCCCTGACAAAGACGTTTTACAATAAACTGATTTAGGATTAGCTGTGTATGGCGGGTGAGGGAAAAAAGTTATTGCAAGTGGTCTTTTCATGTGTCCCAGTAACATTTATTTAATGGGTGCATTCTTTAGTTTTAGTAAGTGTTGGAAATGTCAGTCAGCGAATACATACAACCTGGGTAGTTTTAAATGAAAAAAGTTAGTTTTTTTGCGCTCATTATCGACAGACCAGCTTAATATCTAGGGACTGAAATTGGAGATATTGTGAAAAATTGTTGTTCACGAAGATACTATTTATGCGTGGTTTGGATATGTGCCAGAGAGAATGGCGTCACCAGGGAGATTTCATAGAGGAACCCGCTGCTGACACTTGTTATGGGTGCATCACAAAGAAACAAGACAAATTTAGTCTTCATTTTGGAATTGGCAGCATTGATACTAAATTTTTTTGTTTAGTGAGGAAAGCCAAGATGCCTGGTTTAAGAAAAAAGAACCCCTGTAACTCTATGATTAGTATTTCTAATTAAAGGTTCTTGTGCCACCTGTTCTCAATACATGTATTTTTAAAAGTGCTAAAAGATCCCCCTTTCTCTCCAGATGTCTCTAAAAAGCATAGTAAAGCTGAGGATGATGATGAGGAGGAAGGTGATGGGAGCAGCGATAGCGAACACTCCTCCTGCCTCGTGTCAGAGATTCGTTTTGTGCCTGGTAATAAAGCTTCACGTAAGTCCCAGCTGCACTTATGAAGCAGTTTAAGGATCCATGGTGTCCGTATGCAGCGGAATCTGTCTCCTGTGTCTCTATACAGGTTTTCTGGGGAACTAGGGATCTTTGTTTTGTTCTTTGTGTCATGCAAGACTTCACTCTCTCTGCTGTCTATGACTTAGATGTTTGTATGTGCATTTTGGATGAATATGTGACTTATCTGTCTTGCTAGTGAAGTCCATGTTTTCCGCCATGTGCGAGTGTCAGGCTCTTCACCCCGACTCCGAGGATTCCGACTCAGACTTTGAAGGTGACGAGTATGATGTGGAGGAAGCAGGCGAGTGCACTGAGCTCCAGCAGACCATATTGAATCCTTGGGGTGTTTAGTGGTCAGAAGAAACTGGGTTTTAATGGAAATATTGTACTCTGTCAATCACCACCGAGATTTCCCTATTTCCTGTTGGTTACTTTATTCCTGGTATTCCATAGGTTAATCCATAGTGATTTATACTCACAGTAGTTCCATTCATCAGAATTATTTTATGCTTAAAAGCAGGATCTGTATAGGGACTATTTACACATTTTAGTAATTAAGAATTATTCATAAAATCTAGATTATGATCTTGTTTGGCAGGATTGTGACTCTTCCCTCCCTCCCTCCCATACTGCTTCGTCCCAGCAGAGCTGGGCCAAGAACATCTGCTTGACATCTATGAAGAAGGTATGGCGTACTTGAGCCTTGAGGGTCAGGACATGGTAGAGTCCTTGGAGGAGGTGCCGGAGAAGTCTCCAGCACAACAATTGCACGTGGCTGGCATTAGGACTGAGAGTATCCCTACAGGTGTCATATTTCATATATATAATATATATTTGGTATTTCAAATAAAGGTGCAAGACATGAGTGGGGTCCTAGAGTTTATCTTAAGAAAGGGAGTCTCAGCTTATTTGTGTTTTGCCTCTCTAAGTTTGGCACATTATAGACTAGCACCTAGGTTGCAATATCTGTTAAAGTCCAAGACTGTGCAGTACATTTTGTTATGGTTTTGGTATGACCTCGACCTGCAGAATCGGAATTCAGCAGCCCAGTGTGATTTGCAGTGAAAGCTATTCCTTAGAACAGGAATAAGGCCAAATTAATTGAGTATTAAAGAGCGTTAAATATTTGCAGCTCCAGATTTGAGATTATGGATACCAGCACTCTCCTTGAGGGGACTAAATAATGTGCTGGGCTTCCTGAATCTGCTTGGGTATCCGTGCTCCTCTACAGCACCCCTGCCCCAATTGCCTTCAAGTCCTGACCATGCCTTGTAAAGTCTTGTAAAGACTTTTAGACATGTATCCAAAAATAGGTCCCTCTCTTTTGCTCATACGTGAAGGAGAAAACAAGAAAGATTTGGGCCACCCAGTGGAGAGAGGGGAGTTTGCAGATGCTGATGTTGATCACTGGTAAAAGTTCTCCAACAATCTCATACATTGGCTGAGGAACTATATCCTAATTAGCACTTCTGAAATACTGTTTTTTTTTTTTTTTGATTAGCACAGATCCTGATCTTGTGATTCAAACCAGACCATTCCAGCAGAAGGGAAGTTCAAAGCCTCAAGGCAACTGAGACTCAAGAACCTGCTAGGACCATAAATGTTACTTGTGTAGTTTGATTCTGTTTACCTGTCAATTTCTTTTCTGATACTAATGTGCACAAATCACTGTCACGTTACTGTTAGTAACATAACAGCACCACATCTGACGCACTCTTTGTATAAAATTTAGTTTACAAAAATAAATTTGTATTAACAAAACACTGAGTAAAAACAAGCAGCCATATCACTAATTGAGGGGAAGAGTCGTTCATTTATTTGGCTTTGATTGGACTGTAGCTTTTGTGTAACAGCAGACCTTCTACCTAATACTGTAATTAAGGCTGTTTCCAAATGACTGCTTTCGTTTACAGCAGCATTTTTTTAGGTGTTCTGTTCCTGGAAACATCGCACTAGTGATGACTTGCTAAGACTTAACGCTAAAAGAAAACCAATAAGTGATTAGATTACAAATACTACAACGGTCTGTGTGTGATATGTAAGCAATAAAGAGAATGAATATGACTGGATGTTGTGCATCTCGCTGTAATACGGCTACACTTTTATGTATCTGTCCATTCAACTATACGGAGCCCCCGAAGTCCCATAGAGTGATTTTTTTATCTTGTGCGCACTAGTTAATATTGGTAAGGGACAGGTTAGCTGCATACAGCTGCCGTACTACGTTTGCTAGACCTCTAGGTCAGGGTTCTTCAACTCGAGGTCCGAGCACTGCTGGTTTTCCAGCCTTCCTTTACCTATCAGTCAGATGCAAAGCCTCTGACCAATCAGAATCAGTAATTATTAAACAACTACCTGGGAGAACTGAAAACACGGCCTGGATTTGGAATCGAGGTCCAGAGTTGAAGAACCCTGCTCTAGGTTAAGCTGCGTTTGCAATTTTCAAGAGTTTACTGATTTCCCAAAAATGATTTCATTGACATAATTAGATAGACGAATTGCTGCGTGTTTGATGTTACTAGTTTGTTTAATCGAATCGTTCTCCTAAAAAAGCATTGCTGGCATCAGGATACAATATAAGTTACAGTAGCCTTGCAATTAATATAACTGGAAGGAGTAAATGCAACGCTGCTGTGCACTACTTTGGCATTAAGGCTAAGTTACACAGTCCGTGTGAATGTGAATGGTCGCGACAGAGGTGAAACGCCATGAACAATACTTTTTCTTTCACTATCTGTAATCATAGTAAAATAGGTATAAACAGGTTCAATAAATACAATAAACAGGTGTCAGTAATGATGTATTTACTGTACCTGTTTATCATAGTATATTATTGTTATGATTACCAATAACGACCGAAAAAAAAGTATTGTTAATTGCGCTTCACCTCTGTCGCGACCATTCATACGGACTGTATCTTGTGCGCACAAGATAAAAAAATCACTCTATGGGACTTCGGGAGCTCCGTACTAACTACTACCTTGTAGCGCACAGAAAAACTGCGGACTAAATCAACGGGAGGTGAAGTCACTGTGAAGTGCAAGTATCAAAACCTCCAGGAGAGGGCGCATTATACCTATTCGTACATACAAACATCCTTTAAACGCTTATTCTGGTCTGGGTCGCTAGATTGTTTGAATAGAAGTCAGATTCACTGCTCAGAATTCACTTCAGGTTCGGGATGTATAGACGTCTTTTTTTTTTCTCACTAATCTGCTTCCACAGCGCTTTTGCAAGATGTTTCGAGCCGACGGACGACAGTAGTTTTTCTTGGAGAGACCAGGAGGTGTCACTCTAACTTTGAATGTAAATTTGTACCAAACTTCATTTAGACAGCTGATCTAGCTGTAAATAAAAGACGATGAAATACCCGGTAGATAAAACTGTGTATAATGTATGACCATTTAGAGTGACCGTATATCTCCGTTTACTTGCGGTACTCTGATTTATACTGACGTATTTATAAATTGACTTTTGGCATAACATAATGAAAGCATCAACGTTATAAAGCACAATATATTCCCACTGGACCGATATTTGCCATATTTATTATCAAATTCGAATGTCATGAAACGCTGGTTAACTAACAAATTTAGAGATGCACAACACTAGACAACCTTCGCCTCTCACTAAACTCAGTTAATTTAATTCAGTTAAATCGGTAAGGTGACGTCACATGAAATTTCGCTAACTGCTATAAAAAAGACACAAAGACATAACGTCACCTTCTGCCGGTCACATCTTCTCCCTGAATGGACTGACTGTTCCACAGCAGATCCGCCTTCCCGGCATATTGGCAGCGTGCATGGTGGGCGGGTGTTGCTATGTAGCGGTTTTGCAGGAGCCTAACAATGCTATCTTGGGGGGGGTATGCTCGTCGGCAAGTTGTGTATACCGGAGGAAAAAAAGCGGTGAGCAGGTAGAGTGGACGTGCATGCTTTAGGAAAAGGCGGGGAAGGGACTAGACTGGAGTGCGATACCCTGAGACCGCTGCAGGTACGTTGCAATGCAGGTGATTGTCGTACTTCTGTTATTTCTTCCGCGGTAAGCGCCACTTTGCGCGTTGTGCGGGCCCCTGGGACAGAGCGCTCCTCTCGGGGCTTTTGTGAGGGGTGCAAGCGCGCGTGCGCATCCCTTCAGGCGAAGGGTGTGCAGCGATGGATAGAGTGACAGTCGGCCGAGATTGTAATTAGCCGTAGTCTATTCTGATTTATTAAAGTCACCCAGATAAACTTGCATCGATAGTGTTTTGCATCATCCGAGATGCACTAGAAAAGCTTATATATATATTCCAAATACATGGGTGCACCACCGTGCATCTGACCTTTGAGATGAATGTTTCTGTGACGTTTACAGTAATTTTGGTTGGCAGGTTAATGCATAAGATAAATATCCCTCGTTGTTTTGTGGAATGATAAGGTCCATTTGGCCGTAATAAAGTTAATGAACTAGGGCAAAACATGTAAAGTTTGTTTATTCTTTTTAATATTCCGGATTGTTAGTCATGTATGAAGCCTTATGCTGTACATCAGATTGTACGTCTTTATTGAATACGGTTGTCCTGGTGGGCTGCGATATATGCAGCTTTCTGTCAGTCACTAGAAACGTACTCGCCGAGAATAGCGTAATTACCGTAAAAATGTGTTCAGTCGAGCGCTGGGGAAGGCTGAAAATCTGTGCATCCTGCGCCAGGACAGGACCCTAACTGAGTACCACTGATTTTTTTTGCAACGAAGAAATACATTCACGCCAGAACTTTGGTTTCTGCATGACATACCGAGTAAATAAAATATTTTCATGGATTTGTAATTCTTCAGGACTGTCATAAGCCTGAAGATGATTATTGTAACCTAAGCTAAAATGTAGAAATATCCACACCGTAGCAACTCGGGTTTAATGGGTATTTTTAGTTACAACTCCACAGCAGCATTCACGACTTGATCCTGGTGCTCACACGATTTCCTAGTTACATACTGACACATACTCCACGCAATTCTCTAGATGCGTTAAGTACACAATACATTAGGCAGATATTTTCGTGAATGCTGTATAAGTTGTACTGCTAGGATGTTTTAAGTGTGCTGGGTGTTTATGGTGGGGTGCAGCTTACTTTACAGAAAGATTTAAAGAAGATACGTACCTACCCTGAGTTACTGTCCCTTATAATATCTGTAAGCAGATACACTGGATATATACTTTTTGTGGTAATAAAACTATTATATAGATAGAACCAACTTCTTGTATGTGTGACAACTGTAAATGGGATCAGCATCATATGATTCCAGGGGAAAGTACAGACCGTACAGTACTAAATCTTTAGCCACTAGTCTCCACATTAAGCTTCCACCTCAGGGTGAGTGTGTGGAGGCTGTAACGGAAAGCTGAGATCATGATCGGTTAGCATGAGAGAAATCTGTCGTTCTGTGTCGTAATCACCCTGTCCTCGCCTCCCTTGGCTGCTCCTGTGAGCGAACTAAAACCCTATAATTTGCCCCGAAGGGATTGGCGCTCCATAAACGACCCCAGCCCTTGGTGTCTCACAGATTATGCACCATATCTGAAGTCTTTGCAGACAAGATGAGGGAAAAGCAGTGCTCTTGTCTCTGTTTCTCTCTCTGCGTGTCTTACAGTGCACCACGAAATAGAGGACTGCAAATTAGCAGTTTTAACGCTATTCTCACAGGGAAAAACACGGGAGGATGTGTAATATATATATATATATATATATATATATATATATATATATGGGGTTTTGAACTAATATCGACGGCGACGTAGTACTTAAACAGTTAAATAGGGATGAAAGATCATTGACATTTTTTCTCGTTTGTTTTTTTGTTTATTTATTTCTTTATTTTTTAGGCTGTTCTAGCAAGTAAATTTCCCTGGTGTGGGTTCAATAAAGTCTTATCTTATCTTATCTTCGCCGTATGTGGGGCATTCTGTGCTTTTTTATATCTGTTGTTGACCCAATCTTTCACTGTGCTGTAACTCGGAATCCCAGGAAACTTAAGGTGCGGAGCGAGATTCCCGGCACCTCTGGGGTGGGACATTCCTCGGCGGACAGCGAGCTTATTCTCGCTGAAAGACAAGAGTGCTACCTCCTCCACATCTCCCTTTGGGAACGGCAGGTGTACATTGTCCCGGACCACGAGGCTTTCTGTTGGACCCATTTAAATGCAAATTGGCCTGCCTCCTTTAATGCCATCTGCCGCTCACAGTAGGGCCAGGATGTTTGTACCCCTCCCACCCCACACCCAGTCCTGCTTGTGTGGGACAGTTACAGTTCAGTTTGGGGGCTAACTGTGGATGTAATAGATAACTGCTGAATCTGGACAAGCCAAAAAGGTGTGTGTGTGTGTGTGTGTGTGTGTTTGTGTGTGGAGCAGTCACCTCACAGCATGGGTCTGAGTCTTCTGGTCTCTCTGTACGTTCCTCTCTTCCGGCTGGCAGCCCCTGCGGAGGGACCTTCTGTGCCCGTTGGTTTTTTTTCGTCCGTGACAGTGTGGATTCTGGCGTAGGTGGCAGGTTGCTGGGTGTGTTTTGTGGCGTGTGCGAGGGCCCGGCCTAGTGGACATGGAGTCTCACTTGTGATTCACTGAGACATTAGTGCACATTCACTGAAACTGATCATCGGGACTTCGGCAATCATCTAAGAAAATAGCATCTGAAGGAATGTTATATTTCATTTTTATTTTTCTTTTCCAGTAAAATTAAGGATAAACAAGGTTTTAAATGGAATTAAACCAATGAGCACCTACAAAATATACTAACAGGTTTCGACTTACACAAAACCACAAACCATCGTGAAAAAAACCACAAAGGTTTTATTGAGATTCAGAATGAAATACCTCAGTACCAGTTGCTCAAGGACTGAGTTACTGTGAAATGGAAAAAGTGACTTTTCTCAAATCTGCTATTAGCATCTATCATACTGCAACATTAAAAGAGAGTAATTTTCTCGAACAACTACAAAGCAGCTGATCTTTAATTTGTGCCATGAGGATAATAAGGACTTCCTGTGGTTTGGTTGGTTTGGTTCAGCCGGGAAACTGGAGATGCAGGAAGGAGTTTGTGGGCAAAATTAATGGTGGAATTAATTTGACGGAGAGTCAGTAAGCTGTTCATCATTCCCCCAGACCAGAAGGCCCTTCTCTGGCACTGGGGTCTGTCCAAACCCCATCAGCTCAGATTTTCTGGCTTTGTAGCTATCACTTTTCACACAAACACAATAACTGTGAGCATATATGCTAAATGACCCTCCCCCATTCATACTCATGTTTAGCTGGGAATGTGAAAACCTGGTGCTGTGTAAGAAAGTAATAGGATTTTGTGGAGCGAGAGACACCTACTGCAAAATGCTTGTAGGCAAGGGAATGTCTGCTGGCTCATCTTTAAGTAACATAATGCAAGAAGTATGTCTCTCAATTTCCACTTCCTGAGTTATGCTGCGGTTTGAAAGGAGATAGTTGTACTTATTGGTCTTCAATTGCATATTTGAAACCTCATTTCATCTGAATTTTTGGGGATGTGGGGATATTTTAGCAGCCTTGACGAGAACTGCTTCTGTTCTGTTTTTTTCCAAAGAAACACTGGGAAACAAAGCATAGCCCAATGCAGTGAGAACTTCTCAGCTACCCTCATAATTGTCTGTTGATGATCTTATTCACTGAAAGATCTCAGCCAGTTCTTCTACCACCATAGTGGATGGTTTACTCATCATTTCTTTCCATGATCAAATAGAATGTAGATGGCAGAGTGAAATAAGATCATATGATAATCCATCTGTATCACAGATGGCATTACACGTGCTCCAGATTCCTGCAATGAGGCTGTATCATTCATCCCGGGAAATATATTCAGCTTGAATTGGCTTCGGAATCCTGTTTAACGTCACAGGATTTTTCACTAGCCGCACGGTAACGATGGAATGTAGTGAGGGAGCTTTTTCTGTTTCTGTTCCCCCTGCTCCCCTGTGCCCCCTTCTCGAATTGAATTCCAGGTTGTATTCTTAGTCATTGGAACATTGGCTTCATGACAGTAATAGCTTTCCACAAAATCCTGAAATTTTGCCTACAATTGTGTGTTAGGAAATCCATACCACTGGAAAACATTGAAAGACAGGCACACAGACAAGAGTTCATTAGGTCCATTTAGGCTTGGGTGTAATTTTTTCATATTGTCATACCATGCAGACGTCATACCGCCGTATACGGTATTTGATGGTATTTTCAAAAACAACAATATTCCGGTATTTTGAAATTTTGCCAGATTAAAATTGAGTATGTTATGGGGGGGTAGGTTCTCCGTTTCATATTTTGACAATTGGCAAATTTTATCGTAGGGGACCACCCCACTTTTCTAATTTTGTCAGCAACATTTAAAAATTCCCAAAATAGCACGGTATACTATATTATCATAATGCCCACCACCCTCGTTAATTGCCTGAAGCATCCTGGCCCATTCTTCCTCCCTTGAATTCAAGGTTAAGCTCCAGTTCAGGGGTCTCCAACTCCGGTCCTGGAGAGCTACTATCCAGGAGGTTTTCTATCCTGCCTGGCTTCTGATGAGCCACACCTGCTCCAGGTATGTACCTGAGAACTAGTGTGGCTCATAAGAAGCCGGGTAGGATAGAAAACCTATTGGTTAGTAGCTCTCCAGAAGTTGGAGACCCCTGCGCCAGTTCATCGCATGAACCTTAATTCTGAGACTCTATAGACCAGCCTGAACCAGCCATTTTGTGATGATGACTGGTAGCTTCCTATTCACCTTCTGATTCCTCTCCAGCTTTCTTTTTCTCTCCCTCCCAAGTCATAAATCATGGTGAAAATCACAGAGTTTTGGCTCCTTTCCTGGTATGACATCATGGCACAGAGCCTCCTGACAAACAAAGCCATTGAACTTCAATTCTTGAAGCAGAAAAAGTGATGCAGAAATCTCTGTCATGAACACTGTTGTTATTATTACAACAGATTCAAAAGCATGTCTGCAAATCCAGAATTCTTAGTATAGAAACACCTTTGTTTCTCTTAACCTCTGCTTTCAGTCAAACCGTCTGGTCAGGCTGTGGAAGCTGACCGGGTGACTGACTGCACACATCCACACGAAGATGGCCGACAGTGGGGAGGTGGATGATAGGCCTCCTGCACCCCCACTGAGGAACACCAGCGCCATGATCGGGGCCTGCGTTAAGGACTCCACTCCACTCGGCCATGGCATCAGACCTTTGCCGCCAAACCCCGAGGATAAGAAGAGGAAGGATCGTTCAATCCGCTCCATTCTCACTGGTGGGGGCGACAAGAGTGAGTTCCATGAGCTTTTGAGTGGGTCTTCTGGTTTGGGAGAAATATCACGCCTTCGATCCTTATTGAATTCCTAATGAATTTCTTTTACACTTAACATTTATGCCATGTTAACCTGTTATATACTTAATGGAAGCACCTATCCAGAGAACAAACAAGAGTAAAAGGAACATAATGTGTTTGCTGTATCAAGAGAATGTGTGCTTTCATTCTCTTCTCATAATTTGTCAATTATGTAAAAATATTTTTAACTAAAACTGTAGGCCCAGGTTAAAATCCTTGATATTTAATTTGGACTTTAATGTTTATTTTTTCACTCCTTGCTTTTCATTATACAGATGCTCCTCGATTTATGATGGTTCAGCTTAGGATATTACGACTTTACAGTGGTGCGATCCACTCTCAGTAGTCATCAAACCAAACTTTGTACAAAGTATCATATAGTTACTTATTTATTTATTGTATCATATTCACATTCGGCTTACAATATTTTTAATTTACAATGTGTTCATCAGAATGTAACTCCATTGTATGTTGAGGTGCATCTGTACTGAAATCATGACTATCGAGGGTCTAACTAAATGAAAAAGCTATGAAATCCTTACAGCTTTACTAAGTTCACAGCATGTAGCTCAGTGCTTCTGTCATCCACAGTGGATGCAGCAGTTGCATTTGCAGCAGTTTTTGTTAGGTTCCCCAAGTTATGCTTGCACTTCTTTTACCAGCCAATAGGAAGAAAGAGAGGCCTGAAATCTCACTGCCTTCAGACTTCGAGCACACTATTCACGTGGGCTTTGATGCGGTGACTGGGGAGTTCACTGTGAGTACCTGCTTGTGTTATTTTCAGCAGTGTGCATTTTTCTGATTCTCAATGTTAGGCAAGTTACTCACAAAAGTAATCCATTACCGACAGAAGTGGAAGGTTTCCACTTTTGTCTGTAATGGATTCATTTTACGAGAAACTTCCCCATCACTGCTGATTCTGTGTGTGCAACTGTAAATGTTCTAAGTGCTTCCCAATGTGTGTACATCCTTTCCTCGACTTTAAGCTACTGATTAGTTCTTGAAAAACCAGGAGAAAATCAGAAGACCTAAATTGTTTCCATTATTTTGAACAGAAAAAATAATTGTTTCCAGCTCAACCCAAATCCAAATATCGCCAGAACATTGAAAACAGCTTATATAAATAACAATCAACAACACTTACTTACTGTGCCAAGGAAGTTGGTGCATAATATGTTGTTTTTACACATAGTGTTTAACTGATAAACTCACGGCTCGTAGCATTATTTCTGTATATTCGGTAACACTTTACATTAACTGCACTTTCATAGAGCATTCATAAGCAGCATGTCAGTATACCTTTACATGTCTTAAAGCATTGCAGTCATAATACTTTCAAGGAACAAGATATGGCAGCTGTAATATATAATATAATATAATATAATATCAAATATCATAATTGTATAATCATATAAAATTTTTTATTCATGTTTATTAAAGCTCTTAAGGAATGTTAGGATGTTAAAGTATACTTACATGCTGCTTATGAATGTTCTGTGAATACATTATGAATGCGTTATTAAGGTGCACTGAATGTTATATGAATGCACTATAAAGTGCTACTGTATATAATGCAAAGTATATAAATGTATTTATGATATATAAATGTAAAGTCTTACCATATTTTCTTTGCCTGAAAAATGTTATGTCAGTGAATTGGTCCATGAATCAAAATTCTGGTATCAGAATTCAACATCTGTTACGCGGTGATGAAAAAAGGGAAACCGAGTTACTGTAAAGCATGATGTACATGTACCCAGGGAATGCCGGAGCAGTGGGCGCGCCTCCTTCAGACCTCCAATATCACCAAGCTGGAGCAGAAGAAGAACCCACAGGCTGTGCTGGATGTGCTCAAGTTCTATGACTCCAAGGAGACCACCAACAGCCAGAAGTACATGAGCTTCACAGGCGAGTCTCTTATAGCAGTGATTCCCAACCAGGCCCTCGGGGACCCACAGACGCTCCATGTTTTTGCTCCCTTCCAGCTCCCGGACTGTCTGGGGGTCTCTGAGGACCGGATTGGGAAAAACTGTGTTATAAGTCTGAGACTTTAAAAACTCAGTCGGGAATCAAGTCTCAAAAGGTGTTTGCCTGTGGCTTTCTGCTGTGGCAGCACATATGGTTTAGCAGTAAAGTATTAATCGATTGCGGATTAATTGAGATTTACTTAAGAGTATTACAGGATGCAGACAGTTTTTCAGTCGTGTCTGAATTACTCCGCTCTGTTTAGTGAATTCTCATACTGGGTTCTGTTTTCCTTGTACAGATAAAATGCTGGATAACTGCAATTCTTTAAATGTCCTGGTAAGTTCTGGGTTGTAGAGGTAACGTAAGGGGACTGATAAAACGGTGATAAATCTGGGAGGAGATGGATTCTGGCTACACCGTTGCGGGCATCTATGATAACTTCCCTCCTCAAAACTGATACTGATAACGTCTTCACCCCAACTCCAACTGTACGTAGACCACCAAGGCTACGTCTGAGAACCTCTCCATCAGCACTTTCTCAGAGGATGAGGAGGATGATGATGAAGAGACCATGCCACCGCCGGTGATCGCACCTCGGCCAGAGCACACCAAATCGGTGGGTGTCACATCGACCCTTCCACCCCCAAACTACACGGCTGTACTGTATACCCCCATCACTCATTGTATCTCCGTTCCTGAAGCTGGAAGCCAAAATAGCTACAATTAACGTCTATCTTAATACTGGTTAATAAAACTAAAGGAGGTGCAAATCTGTCGCCATGGTTTTGATGAATACAAGAAGCCCCCTCCTGACTTGACAAGTTCTTTGAGAGTTTTGGAGGGTCTGAATTTGACAATACAGGATGTAATGGAAGGATGAAGAAAGGCTTAATTTTTGGCATCCCTCATCTCCTTAGAAGAAGGGCATTAATAGCATTTGCAAAGACCCCCCCACCCGTTACACCTATTCTGCCCCTTAAGCTGTCTTTCCCCTACTGTCCCTCACACATACACACACACACACACACACACATACGCACACACACTCATACATACACATGAACACATACACACACACACATGCACACACATGCACGCACACACACACACATACAAACACATGCACATACACACACACACATATGCACACACACATGCACACACGCACACACATGCGCACACAGACACACATGCGCACGCACACACACACGCACACACACACATACATACACATGCACACATACACACACACATACAAACACATGCACATACACACACATGCACACACACACATATGCACACACACATGCGCACACATACGCACACGCACACACACACACATACATACACATGCACACACACACACACATACACACACATTTGGAAGGAGTGAGGATGAGATTTGTTAAGTGTATCATGTAGATTTTCCAGAAACTAGGAGACGTGGGTGATTTTTTGTTTTTTACCATTTCCGTATTAATTGATGATCTGCTGTAGAAGCCATTTGGTCCCTGTCTTAATCCAGAACCTATATACTTGCAAACCGCACACCGGAGGACTGCTATTAACACAGTTTGTGTGATTTATAAGAATGCCTTTGAAAATGAAAGAGCGGCTGTGAGCTGTCACAGGCGGCCAAGCAGAGGGTGCATCCCCAGGGGATGAAGTTCCACACCTTTCAGCCCTTTCTTTGTGTCACATTAAAAAAGCAGAAGATGACTCTAATGCCGAAATTCACCCAGCGAATCAATGTAACGTTCCAGGAATCCACGAAACAGATTTAAAATTAAAAAAAAAAATTGTTTAACAAGATTTCAGACTTTGCTGGCAGGGCTGCTGTCGCATCCAAAGCCCGATTTGTACGCGGTGAAGGAGTGATGCTTACTGAGCAGCACACAGGGAAGCTTGTAATCATGTAATTAGTATCATCAATAGTCGTTGTTTTTTTTATTACTTCACTGATGCAGCTTCGGAAGTTTTTTTGCATTTTGACTTTTTGCGCAGCGTTAAAATGTAGGTTATGGTGCCTTCTGCAGAGGTGCAGCAAACAAGCAGCCAGGTACATTTTGCCATGGCGCCTGATTCACAAAATAGCCAGTCAGTCCAAGGCATAAGCAAACTGGGCCTGGCAGAATCTGGGCCAATCGATCTGCATGGCAGATTTTACCATCAGAAACCCCTCCCCACCCCTCCAAATCTTGCTTAGACTAACCTTGAAGATACTTATTGGTCCTACTGACTGTGCAGAGTAACATTTCATCCAGTTACCACTTCATCAGTCTTCGCTCATCCTGTCGATGTAGCTCAGTGGTTTCTCCACTTGACAGTTCCTGGTTCTAAATGATGCCTAATGGTGGCGGAAATGTTTACAGAGCGATGGCGTATTATAGCCTGTGGCTGCTGTATTTGCACAGATATACACCCGGTCTGTGGTGGAGCCCACGCCTCTCACCAAAGACGCAGCGACTTCACCCACTTTGCCCACCCCGGAGACCAGCAGTCCTGCCCCAGCACCATCTTCCTCCTCACCCTCAGTGTCGGCCCAGCAGCCACGAGCCGTGGACAAAGCCCGCAGGAAGAAGATGTCCGATGAGGAAATCTTGGACAAACTACGTGAGTGCCATCAGTTTGCAGTGACATGTTCTTCTCATTTCAACCATTCACATTCTCAGTAGCTTAAAAGTGTGCCAGTATAGATTTCCTCTATGTTTTTGTCTCCTCCTGGGTATCACCTTGATCTGTGTCCCTTTAAAAAAATGCCTCTGCTATAATTAAATTGGTGCTTCCACTCAACATCCTGCAGTGGAACTTTTTGTCCAATTTTGAGCCACATGTGATTGCAGTGTGTTGTTGTCGCCCTCTGCTGGCCACAGCTGGTGTTGTGCAACTGAACCGGTTTTGCAGTGTCTTACAGTGTTGCTCCGGGGAGGGGGTGGTATGTCTGGAATTATAGGCTTCCATCATTGCAGTTTTAGGATGGGAAAAAGTGGCCACACCATCCTCAGGGTCAAAAGTGGGATAAACTGGGATTTATGGTTCTTTTCGTGATATGGAGCCCCGTTCAGCCATAATCTTCCTTCCTTTTCCCTGGTGATTGTGCTCCACTGTACACCAGGTGACCCCTTTCTTGCCACCTTTTTTCTTTTTCTCTCTCAGGCAGCATAGTCAGTGTGGGAGACCCCAAGAAGAAGTATACTCGCTTTGAAAAGATTGGACAGGGGTATGTATCCAAACACACTTTACTGTTTTTACACTGTAACATTCATAAAGATATCTTTCTGTGTTACAAGCCATCGCTAGGTCGTTGCTTCAGCCATCGTCAGACAGTTGCTTCTAAGCCCAAGTCCCTAACCATCATTCCTCCTGCTAGTCTCAGTGTGTAAATGCAGTCATACTTGAGTATATTAATCACATAAAGCCAATTTTTCCCACAAACTCATTCAAATTAAACCAAGCAAAACCATTTTCTGTTATGAAGACTCAGTGGTTGTCTGGTTAACGACCCACAATGGCAAACCTCCAGTGCTGGTTCAAATCTCCTCTCTTTCACAGAGCATCAGGAACAGTTTACACCGCCATAGACATTGCCACGGGACAAGAGGTACTGTCTCATATTTATGAATGGGCCATATCCCCTATTGGTAAAAAATAAGATGACAGCCACTATGAGTATGGCAACTTGGATAAAGTAACCACAGTTCAGGGAAGCCAGCTTCTTGAAGCACTATTTCTCAGCTGCAGTTGCTATGACATTGAGATTTTGATTCTTTAAACCCTTAGTCACAACACAGATGACAGTAGCCACCTATTACGTTTGCCTGGTCAACCTTACATGTGTCCAATTTCCTACTATTAGGACATTGTATTATTTTTGTGCTCTTCTAACAAAAGCAACAAATCGTTTTTTTCCTCTTCTACTTTGTGAAGAACCATTATTTGTCATCACTTGTTGCATTTCTTCTCTTAACGTAACACACAGGTTTAATTCCATTAGTGCCTGCTAAACACAGGTCATGACTATTAGGAACACATGGCTCGGAACCTAAGATTGTAACATTGCCTATTTCATCGGGTTCCTCGCTTTGTCTCCAGGTGGCCATAAAGCAGATGAACTTGCAGCAGCAGCCCAAGAAGGAACTGATCATTAACGAGATCCTGGTGATGAGGGAAAATAAAAATGCCAATATTGTCAACTACCTCGACAGGTACAATTTCCTAGCTTACCTCTGTTCACTTGTATCAGCTTAGCTTGTTTGCAAGAAGAGTGGAATGTTCATGAAGCAGTTAGTGTAAGTCCACACTGGAATGTGTTTCATCCCTGCCTTTAGTTACTTGGTAGGGGATGAGCTCTGGGTGGTGATGGAGTACTTGGCTGGAGGCTCCCTAACTGACGTTGTAACTGAGACCTGCATGGATGAAGCACAGATTGCTGCCGTTTGTCGAGAGGTGAGTAAATGATCAACAACGTCTTAGGGCCAATGCCTGAGCTCTGCACTGGGGCCCACTAGAGATCTGCAGGGATGGGAACAAGTCATTCCTTGGCAAGTCTTAGTCAAGTCTCAAGTCAAAACATTGCAGTCCATCAAGTCTCAAGTCATTTGCCCTCAAGTCTAATTCAAAGTCCAAGTCATTTCATAATTTTTGCTGTCAAGTCACAACTCATAAAATTTGTGACTCAAGTCCAAGTCGAGATGTGAATAATGTAACTTGAGTCCCTTCCAGTGTCAGTTTTTTAATGCTTAGTGATTAAAACTTGTTCCAGCAAAAACCTGCCACAGTAGATCAGAGGATATGTACTTTATAGGGGGAGACAGGTGACCACGGGTTGAAAAGAGTCTCCACTCACAGTTTTCCTCACATAGTTTTTATATCCATTTGCATGCAGGGAGCGATGCACCTTTCCAACAAACTATCTCAGGAGAGCTTACGTTCAGCCAACTAAGAATGCAGACTGCAGAAAATTAATATACACAGAAATTATACAATTAACATTATGGTATACAGAGGGGGTCATTGTCCGAGTTCCTAGGGTAGTGGTATCTTCATGGTTAGGGAAGCGCACTTGTAATTGAAAGCTTGTTGGTTCGGATCCCCGGCTAGCAAAGTACCACCCCAAGCACTGCTCCCTGGGTGCTGAATTAGCTGCCCCTTACGATGTCACATATGGGTTAATTGCAGAGAACACATTTCATTGTTGTGTGCTGTGGTGTGTCAACAATAACGAATGATTACCAAGTTCTTAAGTCCATCCAATTCTTTCCATCAGTTTTTCCAAATTGAGTCACAAGTCATCAGATTTCGAGTTGCGAGTCAATGACTCGAGTCTGTACTTTGAATTCCACTTTAGGGAATTTCTTTTCTCTCTGCTGAAGTCTGCAGCAGGGGTGCACTAGGGGTCCACAGTGCCATGTGTTCAATGTCATTGTCTGTTTTCGGTTTCTGTCGTCCTCTGGTTTCTGCAGTGTCTGCAGGCTCTGGAGTTCCTACACTCGAACCAGGTGATCCACCGGGACATCAAGAGTGACAATATCCTGCTGGGCATGGATGGCTCCGTCAAGCTCAGTGAGTCCACTTCCTGTCCTCACTCTAGCGCAGTCCTCTTAGTGCTGTGCTTTTCCTCTGCGGGATTTTGCTGAGAAGACATCACATGTAGAGCAACAGAAAAACAAGACAAAACCCAAATGATACATTCTCTCACTGGTAGTAGATTAGCATTGTTGCGCAGAAAAAGCAGTTTAATATTGTTGCCTCCAGAGGGTGACATTGAGACAAGTTCTTAATTCTCGTGGTTTATGAAATACAGCAATGTGAAATTTTTGCAGTAGTTAGTGTTTGCTGAACTGCGCTCTCTGTCTGTTCCTTTGTGCAGCGGACTTTGGCTTCTGTGCCCAGATCACTCCCGAGCAGAGCAAACGCAGCACCATGGTGGGCACGCCCTACTGGATGGCGCCCGAGGTCGTGACCCGGAAGGCGTATGGGCCCAAGGTGGACATCTGGTCCCTGGGCATCATGGCCATCGAGATGGTGGAGGGGGAGCCTCCATACCTCAACGAGAACCCACTGAGGGTGAGGGGAGGACTGGGGATTGGCTGGCCGGTTGTCATAGCAACCATAACTTTTCCATCACAGGTTGTTTGTTATGTAAACAGAGAGATGCAGATCCTCACAGATCAGAATATGTAAGAGGTCTGTCCCCCAGCACAAAAACACTTTGGTGTCTTCATTACCAATTAAAATGAAAAGGGTCTAGAACTCATCAAAAACACGTTTCCCAGGCACCTGTTTCATTTAATTGTGTTTTTTTTTTGTAATTTGTATGAGGGGACAAATAAATTCTGGTCCTATTGATGTGCTTCTGCCACTGAGGAATATTTTGGGTGGGTGAGGGGGTAGTAATGTGGAGCGAGACCCTAGATTCCAGGATGGCTCTGTTGATACTGAGGGCTTCCTGGAGACCCATGTTGCTGTAAGAGCTTGCAGATGTTATGTTTACTAGTGTTTGGTGATATTTTGCAAGAAAACACTCAGACCTATAAAGTATTTCTAACTGTTTGGTGTGTGATACGAATACAAATGAAAACATCCTGAAACAATTATGTTTTTCTTCCCCTAAAATTAAGTGTTTTTAGAGAAACCTTTGAAATCTGTCTTCAGCTAACAACTCGAAAATGCAGGTTTTCTGGAAATGAAATGATGTTTTCTGCATTTTCATGAGTACAGCTACACTGGAATGCTAGTCTTTGCTTGTCCCATCTACTTTACATTAAGACACACACATAGTGAAATTTGGGGTGTGAGTGCAGGATCAGGCCATTTATC
The DNA here is from genome assembly GCA_019775915.2 of Cyphomyrus plagiostoma. Taxonomy (NCBI): domain Eukaryota; kingdom Metazoa; phylum Chordata; class Actinopteri; order Osteoglossiformes; family Mormyridae; genus Cyphomyrus; species Cyphomyrus plagiostoma. Next base: position 12,316,815 of record JABFEA020000041.1, on the reverse strand, counting down.
CAGAGTCAGGCCACCCTTGTGGTATTTTGGGGTTAAGGGTTCAACAAGAATGTGATTTTACCCAGCAACCTTCCGGTCATAGACAAAGAGGCCTGACTAAACCACACACTGCACAACCCGGTGAAATTCTTATCCCAGAGTTGCAGGGTGGGGGACAGATTTAGCAGGAAATAGGACAAATAGTACAGGAATACAAGAAAAGATTATCCTTCTTGGAAGATGTCTTGCCACTGTGATACTTTTGAGATGTCTTCTGTCCATTTATTGTTCAGTGTCCCCCCCTCCAATTTCCACACCTTAGGCACTGTACCTCATCGCCACCAACGGCACGCCAGAGCTGCAGAATCCAGAGAGGCTGTCCAGTGTCTTCCGAGACTTTCTAAAACGTTGTCTGGAGATGGATGTGGAAAGGAGGGGTGCGGCCAAGGAGCTCTTGCAGGTGAAAAGCTGAGCCGACTCTCACAGGCACAGTCTTCCTCCAAGTTCATCCCTAACATGGTTTCATACAAAAACGAATAAGAGTGTGTGTCTCAATAAAGATGCATATTCATTGCTGTAGTTTTCACATTAATACCCTGAGGTTACTCATTGTATTTCCTGGACCCGGAATGCATAAGGTTTTATAACCTGCAAACTGTCACCACTGCAGACACACAACTCCTCAGAAAGTTTTTTACAGATTTTTTTTCAAGCTCAGACAAATTGTATGGGTAAATCTGGAAATGAGAACTGAGACAAATCATACCAAAATTAAAGCAACACTGCTTAGTAACAGCAATTAGTAGGGTGACTACAGAAGATGCTTAATCTTGTGAGCATGATAACTCGAAAAGTATTTGACTGATCTTATTACAATTAGACAAATTTCATTCTGAAACAAATTGTACCAAAACTGAAGTGGCACTGTTTTGTGGCATCAAAAAGAAGAGTGACTGTTGGAGAAAGTGTCTAGGGGGTTTACAGATTGTAAATGTTTTAGGGTATGGGAGGAGGAGGAATTAGATGGGGGGTGAGGGGGCAACCAGCGAATACATAGTTGTCATTCAGACAGGATCTAGTTAAATTGTGCAGTAAAGCTGTCAGCCTTGTAATAAATTTCTAACACACATTTTCCAGTTATAGGCATGGTGCTCTCAAAATCAGACCTCAGAGAGTTCCTAAAGCATGGTGAATTTTCTGCAATTAGGATGTTCTTAGGCTGTGTCAGCCAGGTATTGGTTGAGTCTGCTGCTAATTAGACATTAGGTACCCAATGCTTAGCTCTCAGAGTAGGATTTGTTAGGCCTGCTGTGGATTGCAAGGGGTGTTGTCAGTTTAGGTCTGTTTCTCGTCTGCATCAGAGGATCTCAGTCATTAACCTTTACTTGTAAGCTGCACACATTGTATGTGTGTCTGAATCCTGACCATTGTGCCAGCATTTATTGTGATTTCCTTCCAGATTCACGTACATACATTGTGCACAGAATTAGTAGGCAGGTACTATTCCTGGAGATAATTTTAAGACAAAGTTGGACAGACATTAAAATGAGTTGAGAAGTTTTGATCCAAGAAAATTTACTTGGAGAAAAAATGTTACATTAGACTTTCACAAAAAAAAAAAAATGAAAGAAAAGCACTTTATAATCAGTGTGCACAGTTATTTGGCATTCAGAAACTAAGTGGATTTTCCCTCTTCACCATCAACAGAAATAATAATTAATAATAAAATATTTTTTGTTATTCAGTATATATAAGGAATAATGAACTATCAGTCATTCTATACCGTCTACTTCACCAAGTTTAGTGTCCTGTACAGCCACCATTCTTCTCAATGAGAAGAACCTGTTCTCCATTGAACCAGTCAGGTTTTTGATTTGATCCCATCTATTATTAGCTGAGGCAGCTAGGACCGCTTCCCAGATACAACTCTGAGAAATGTACTGCTTGCCTTCTTGGTAAATCTCATTCTTTAGTAAGACCCAGTAGTTCTCAAAGAGGGTTAAGTCAGGCGATGAAAGGCCTCGTAATAATTCAGTCACCTTACAAGCCTTTCTAAGCCAATCTATGGAACACTTTGGTGCATGGGAATGGCATTGTGCTGCATGAATCATCTGCAGCCAGAAAGCTCTGAAAGGTTCATCACTGATAATTGTGGCCCCCTATTATCTCTCCTGCACTACCCTGAAGAAGGTGTCCATCTGCTGGCCTATTTATCTGCTCCATCAAGATTCACTTTCATCTCGTCTGTCCACAAAAACCTTAAGCAACATCAGTCTTGACGTGACATGTCTGTGCCCATTCTTAATGTTTTACCTTGTGCACCATATTTATGAGGTCATGTTTCAGCCTCCATGACCATGGCGATATCACGCAGCACACTGCACTTAATACTTCCAGAGATTCTGTTCAGATTGCGGTTTTGAAAAATGATGACACTTGATGCTAAAGAGTTTCTGGAAGTCTCCCCTTTAATCTGACACAGACCTTTGGCAGTGAATTTGTTGTCTACTCTCTACATGCTTCTTGGCCACAAAACACTTGATTATACAATGATCTTGTTTCAAAAGTCTGGTCATTTCAATTCTTTTGCATTCCTCTGACTCGCACTTTGTAACTTTTTTTTTCGTCTGTTGTCTATAAGGTCCTTTTTTAACCCATTTTAACAATAATAATATTAGCTTAATAATTCAGTGCAAAAAAGTATCTATGTTTTCCTATTTTTCTGCAACCAGAAAGTACTCAGACCAAATACTGAACCTACTCCGCTTTCAAACAGTTCATTCTTAATTAGAGATTCATTTGGACTGAAAATATTGGTCAGAAAAGAGGACACACTTGCCTAATAATTCTGCACATAGTGTAATATTGCCTGGGGGATAGATTCACATGAGCCGTTTTACACAGATTTTAGTTTTACTTATAAGTTATATATATATGAGACACATATATGAAGACGTGTCTCTGCAAAGAATTCAAGAGGAATCCTGCCTCTCTGTCCCTGCAGCTCAACCTTTAATGCATTGTGCTCAATATGTAGCAGTCTTGCAGTCGAATTCCAGGGCAAACATATAAATTGATGACCTTTCCTTGCAGTGTAAGACGCTTAAAAAAGTGTCCACAGTGCCTTATGCTCCATGTGTGAAAGCAGACACTCTGGTGCCTATTAGTGACTTTTGCTCATTTCCCCCTCTGTCCCCAGCACCGTTTTCTGAAGGGGGCAAAACCCCTGTCCAGCCTCACCCCCCTCATTCTGGCCGCCAAGGAAGCAACCAAGAACAATCGATAGATACATCCTCCCTGGTTTGGCTGTTCTGTCCCCCCCCCCCAAGTGAAGGACCCTCTTCGGGTCTCCCCCAGTCTCATTCGCAGACTTCCCAGTATGCGCCCAGTTGCCAAACGGCAGACGAAAACAAGCCACTGATCTTCGAAGGGACCTTGTTGCCATGGGAACCCCACTGCATTTCCTCTTTGGGGTCCTGAGCTAGGATGATATATTTTAATATTGAGTGGTTATTTGGCATAATAGCAGTTGTTCCTACTACAGCGCTGAAATTTCACAGGTACAAATGATGAATAGATTTTCTCTTGCTATATTCAGGTTTTGGCTTTTTTTGTCCTCTTGATATTTTTACATCTGCATTGCAACAAAATTAAAAAGATCAGAAGTAGTACTCTATATTTATAGGATATTCACTATATAAATCCTATTTAATATTAATTTTATTTTGCATAAGGTGTATCAGTCTGTGCTAATGTGTGTTAACAGATGTGGCTTTTTGTTGATATCAGTGGTTCTCAAACATTTTGTCTGGAGACCCCCCCCCCCCCCAAAAAAAAGGAACAATTCACTGATCCAACAGCACATGCTCTGTTTCAACGACACAAAGCCAAGGTCTGGGGGTGGGGGTCTCCAAGATAAAATACGCCAGTGCTAAAATTTGCTAACGGATTGCTTGCCATACTAATTAATGGGGGGGAGGAGGGGGGGAGAGAAAAAAATGGTTATAAACTTTGGCTTATTTGGAAAATAATCTTGTGACCCCCCCAATTATTCAGTGAGCCCTTCCCCCACCAAGGTTCATGACTCACAATTTGAGAACCACTGTCCGATTTACTTTAGCTGTATCAATACTCCCAGCAGAATTCTGAATAATAATGTCCTGGGTGGTGATTAACTTTAGCGGGTGGGAATGTCACTACCTTGCCAAAATAAATGTAAAAGTACTGAGACACAGAACACCCACATCGTATTTATTCAGTGGACAATGCTGGTTTGGTTGCACTGTTTCTGTTTGCAGTTGGAAATTGACAGTAGAAAGTCATATTTTATGTATATCAGTTCCAAATTGTTTATTCATGATAATACTGTTTACAGACATAAGACACAGAATAAACATCCCTGTTTTTTCCCTGGGTAACTGATCATGAATGTATTTGTATTGTGTCTGAACTTGGTGATGGTGATACATTTCAATTGTGATATGAATGACAGAAATCAGAAGCTCAGCTCAGATTTCCTCTGTGATCTTTGGAGCCTTACCCCACCCTCCAGTCGTTACAGAGATGCCACCTTGCAGCTGGACTACCTGAATCTCCAAGCAATTCCCTGCATCGGAGCTGCTGACTCTCAAACCCAGTGTCTCAATATTCAGGTAGTTGGAAGCGATCTTGTCAGAAGCAGAGACTTGTGCAATATGGCAATAAAACAGCAGCTCAGCAAAAACAACTCAGGAGCCACTTGTGTATTGTTTTTTTCCATTTCATTAGCTAAAAAACTTAATAAGCAAGACAAGACATATTTACACTGATGCAGTTTTGTGGATACCTGTGTTCACTCACTGAGTACCATATTCTGGTTCAGGAGGACACTGCTCTGACTGACTGTGAGACTTTGAACCTCAGCAAGCTGTTACATTGTGAGTCTATAGCTACATTGTAGGTAGCTCCTGAACATTCATTTCCATACCTACTTGTCCTGTGCTAGGTCACAGGGGTCCAGATTCTATTCCAGAAGCTACAGGAGCAAAGTGGGGGTAACCCAGGAAGGGGTGCCAATCTGTCAGGTTACAACACCATTCATACCTACAGTTTACCAACTGTATTTAGCGTTGTTTTGGACTATGGAGAGATCCCAGAGGAAACCCTATGATAACACAGGGAGAACATGCAAACTCCACACACACAGGGCAGAGAGTCAAACCTGGTTCTAGAGGTATAAGTGCTAACTACCAAACTACTGTGCCATCTGACCACTTATTCTTTTAATGATATCTCAAATTAAATGTCAAGGTGTACTTTTTAGAAATAAGGAGCCCCACCTTTCCAGATATTTGATGTCTCACTCTGCTTCCTGTTTGACACATGAAGTTTAATGAAAAGACCTTGTGCATAATGAACTGAACGGAACTCTTGAGTGTCACATGAAGCATGTTAGGCACTGCTGGTGATAACCTACACTCCCTTCTGTACCCCCTGGTCCTCTTTAGAGGTCTGTGACCCTGATTCTGCATGGCGCTCCTTTCTCAAAGCAGACAGCTAGCTTTCTGTGTGGGAGAGCCTTGTGAAAAAGATACTGACTGCACCACTTATGTCTTCCACTGCACTCATCGCAGAACTTTTTTTCTTTTCCAAGGTTATTGAAAAGTACAGCTAGTATCCTCGGGAACACACTGTTCTGACACCTACATAGATATCTAGTCCATTTAGACGTGGCTTTTTCTGGCCATGAAAGAGGGAAGGGCTGGGTAGCAGGAGCATCGAATTATTATTTCACTGTTAGTTATTTACTTTTACATTGCAGATGGGCCTATTTGAAGCCACACATTATTGTTAGATGCCAGTGTTTTATAACTGGTTTTTGAGTTCTGGGTTGTAATGGGCCTGGAGCTCAGGTATTATGGCAAGAGAAACATTGTTATTATTGTCTATTCACACATCCATCCCTCAACTGCTCAACCCAACAGACTAGTGGGGTATTGTTATTTTTATAATAATTATAGTAGATATCAAAAAGGGATTATGCTGCATTACTTTGAAAAAGGATTTTATATGCAGTGTTTGTACAGCTAAAGGTAGGTTATGTTGATTTGTCATAGATACAGTGTTAGTGGTTTGACTCCAGCACAGTCCAACTTTGAACCTCTAGGCTATTTATAAATGTCCTGGGTTGTGTGTTTTCCCCAGTTATTCCAAGACACAGGTGGATTTAAGCTGATGCAGCAGCAATGTTTTCCCCCGAGTTTTGTTTGGAAATATAGAACAAGGGACCCAAGAGGTTCCATGTGTTGTGTTTTTGAAAAAGTCTTGTGAAGTACATAGCTGAGACCAGAAACAGTTAACTGGACTGATAGGATACTTGTTACTATTTTTAAAAAATGTAGCAACCTCTTAAGTAACACAGGTCATACTGAAATTTGTAATGTCTTTAATTAAATACAACGATGATCAGTCTGTATATGTATAGCCTGTCTCTTTACACATCGAATCTGCTCTCTCAAAGTTTGTTTCATATGAGCCTGAACTTTTCCTTACGGCATTACCCTTTAAAACACATTGACTACATAACTAATGTTTTCTTACTCTCTTTATGAATCTGGCCAAGGTCCAAGTCTACCCCTCCCAGCTGGAGATACCCATTCACAAAATACCCCATGAGGCTCGATGCGACCCTGGTCGCGTTCTGTTAGAGTGGGATAATTTGGGGAAACGCCACCCACTTTGGATTGGGGAGGGGGGTCCATTTGCACATCGAGGGGAATCACAAGAAAATCAGGCAGACGAAAACCCGTGTAATCAACAGGTTGAATTCAGTTCTGCAGGTTTTACCAGCAATTCGCACCACGGTGCTCGTTTCCCAACGCAAACAGCGACCGAGCGACGCACTGCGGATTCACGGAGCCGTCACTGGGGATGCAAAGGACGGCTCCCGGAAACTTAAACGCATCACTTACGAATGTAAGTAGGGCACCGTTCGCATTATTTTTCTGCACGGACGCACTTCGTCGTTAAATGGAGAGAACGAATGGAAAAGCGAAGCGCTTCGCTGCGGCATTTCCTTGGGTACAGCTCTTAGTGAAATGATCAATGGTACCGATTTGTTATGGTAAGGCTGTCTGTACAACATAATGGAAGGCATTCAGTTGCAAGCGTAGTTACCCGCGCATGTGTAGGATATTACAATATTTTGCCGCTTGTCTTCTGTACCTTTACCTTTAAGTTAATATCGAATAAAGAAGAAACATAAAACAGTGTGGAGCATTATAGATGCGCATATTTATATCGTATCATTTAAACGGAAGAGTGAACGACGCTGCCCTAAGCATCCTTTCAATAATCTGAGTTTTTAAAGGTTCCTTCAGCAAATGTGAATTTGTAAGGGTGATTTGAGTATGTTTAAAGTGTTGTGCGTACCAGTAAACCCACGAAAAACTATAGCTGGCTGCAGTTTTGGTTGGGGGTGGGGGGGGGGGGGGGTTTTGGACCGCTTTTTTC
>JABFEA020000041.1:12277744-12296041 GCA_019775915.2 Cyphomyrus plagiostoma | reverse complement strand
CCCCCCCCCCCCCCCCCCCCCCCCCCCCCCCCCCCCCCCCCCCCCCCCCCCCCCCCCCCCCCCCCCCCCACCCCTCAAACCTGGTCTCAGGGGGCAAAGTTCACCATTGTGGCCATGGCTGTCGGATATTTGCAGTGGTTGACTTCTTCAGAGACTGAATGTCTGCTCAGCTGCTGTTGCCACAAGAACTGCGCTGCTTAGTCATGGTTGTTAGCATCTGGCTGACGTAGGAGGTCAAGAGGTCGTCCATTTTGTAGCCCTGCAAACAGTCAGCCAAGCACAACCTCTTGTCTTAATGTGTACACCACACTGCAGCAAGCTTTTCGCGAAAGCCCCCGTTTTACATTGTGCTGGCAAGTTGCAGGGTGAAAGAAAAGCACTAGAAGTTTCTAACTGGATGTCACAGCAAAATTGATCCTAAAGAGGGATTAAGGGGCCGTCATACTTGCACTGCATCAAAAAGTGTCCTACGATGGGGAATCCCCACTAGGTAGTATTAGCCACCTGTAGCCAGAAAGCTCAGAGAATGCAAAACTGGCCTTTGTTCCATAAAATGGGTTCCTGTTCCTCTCATCACCCTATAGCCAGATAAACAGGAAATAAGAGCTTCCGCTTTCACTGTATATGTGCGCATGGGAACGATGGCTACACATGTTGAACAGGTAGTGCTTGATCCAGGTGTAGGCAAACTAGGCAGCTGCCTAGGGACCGACTGGCAGTAGGGGGCCCAGATCGACAAACGAATGCCCTGGCAAAATGTATTGAGGGGAAACCCCCCCCTTCATTTAATAAAATTTTCTGAGGGATAATTCCACACCCCCAATCAGTGAAATCTGAGTACTGTGTCACTCACCAATGACGTCTCACAGAGCAATTTACTGCCCCGTAAAAGGCTTCCGATGGTAATGTGGAAGTAGGTATTTCCGCTGCTCCAGTTGGAGATCTTGGTAAAAGGGTGCGTGATCAGGATGTCCTAGTGGGAGGGGGGCGTGGCACGATTATGCACAAGGATAGTCGCACACAAAATATACTTACACTGATGTCAATGCACACAAAACACATTACATTTAATTATTCTCCAGTCAATTCTGACAGACAGCAGGGTCAGCCAGTGTCCGCAGAGCAGATGTTGTTAACGCCCTTGCTCAAGGGCCCAACAGGCCCAAGATTACAGAGTTTTCCCCCGGGATCAATAAATCATCTTTTGTCTTACCTTGAACACACAACCAGGGGCGCCTTAAGGGGTTTGGCGGGGTGGGGCGTGGGGGTGGGGGTGGAGTTCTGAGAATTCTTAATAAATTCTGGACCGGGGGGCCCAATCTTCAGCAACGCCCCTGCTCACAACCGTTCACACACAGGAAAGGTTTACATCATCCTTACACCCATTCAACTGATGTGGAAGCTACACAGAAGCACTCACTCCCATATAAAAATCTAACACACCCCCCACCGCCATCTCACCCACACAAACCTTGCTCTTTGGGTCGATGAGGCTGATGCCGTGCTTGTTGATCGCTATCAGCAGAATCTCTGGGAACCCTGGCTCAGTGGTTTGCTGTAGATATGGCAGAGGCATGTTACAGGGATTTGACTGTGCAGTACCAAAATCTTCCCTTTATGATGTCATCGGCCAAATGTACTGTGTCCACAAAAATTAAACACGGCATGTACGTTTTCTGGTGCAAGTTGCTGCTATTATGTTTCTATTGCTGTTCTCAAGAGCTTAATATGAAGTTTTTCAATCAGGTTACATTGAGTCCATGCATGCATCTTAAAAATACTGAATGAATGTTGTTACATTTGCAGAGTAAATTTAATAGACATTTTTTCACTATACCAAGCAAGCAATTGCTCTAAGACTACATTAATTAGTCAATGTATCAATGTAAATTCATTTTATTTTCCAATTAGAAGTGTTATCTGTCTTACTAATTGAACCGCAGCGCTGATTGTTTCATAAGAGTTTCTTTGAAACCAGGATAAATAGAGTCCATTGATGCTGAGCTTCGCTGGCAGTCTATGGAGGATTTTTGTACATTTTGTCTGGAGAATAGACAGAAGCTTATTGCTCATAACGCTTCGATGGCGTGTTTTCGGAACCTGCCTGGATGCTGTGCTTCACTGGGAGTCTATGAGAGCTTCATGCAAAGTTTTTGCTTAGATGACGTTTATTGGATTGATAGACTTGCAGTCAGATATTTTAAACCCACCTATTTTTGGGGGGTTTACTAGTTTGTTTAATTGGCAGTGAACATTTGGGGATTTTTAGTAGGAAGTTTGCTAAGTTGTGTAGGTGTTCGTTCAAAATGGTCAGACTGCTTCCTAAGGAGCCATGCGAGTTTCACAAAAAACAAAGGCAAGCATAATTTGCATACAAGTAGCTGGCCAGCTCTTGACACTGCTCATTTGGAAAAAAACATCTGTCACTGCAATATTGCGGCCTCCACCAGGAAAAGAAGTAGCAGAACAAGAAGAGTTGCTATCAGGACTGTGTGTAGAACATTACCTTGACCTCAAAGAATGCAGATCCAAACGTTGGCCACTTGTACATGATCTTTAAAAATGTGAGCTTCGCCTCCTCTTTGGACTTGCCGGCCTGCTTATTGATGTAGGCCACCAGAGCCTATGAAGAAAAACACGGGTCAAACTGAACACCCAGATGAACATGGACTACACAGAAACATGAAGAACTCCAACTGCTGGTGAAGTGATACATCCTAGTACAAAGAAAAGGAAGATATCCTAGTCTATTTGGTGATTTTGACTTAACCCAGCCCAACGGAGATACACATAAAGTGCGACTTTGGGTGCACGTTCCTCATATTACCATCGACTCACCCGCCTCCAGTCTTCGAGTGTGAGCTGCCCTATGACATCCTGGGGCACCAGTTCCTTCAGCATTTTGGGAATGTTGGAGAAGAAAATCTTGTCCTCCTCAAATTTGACACGGTAGATCAGTGCCCCCAGCTGGAGGACCTCCTCAAGTGTACAGCTGTGGTAGCCACGGAGATATTTGGGTAGCTCCTGAAGAAAGATTAAAGAGAGCTAGAATGGTCTTAAGCACTCACATACACACACATAAGCTATATAACCGCATACACCTATGCAAAAATATGCTGCATATAAATGCACGTATATCCTAAACAACACATAACAAACCCATATGAAAGACACATATACATAAGACACGCATAGGACAATATTGTTGCTGACTACCTGGTAAAAATGGAAGACAGAATCAGCCACAGAGTCTTTCCCTGGAACAGTATTGGTCCAGAGTTTCTTCATAAAGAACACCTGGTAGGTCAAAGAAGGTGGTGCACCTGTGGGTAAAGTGTGGGTGAACGTGTGGGAGAACGGCCACCACTAACACTATTAAAGCACATTCATAAAGTCCGTAGACATAAGAGCTCCAACTTTAGAGAAGTCATGAGAAACGTGCAGCAAATTGGTTTATAGGCATGAAAGATAGGGCAGAGCTTACCATCCTTGCCAGGCCGGGCTGTGCGGATCCAGTCTGTTAGGTGCCTGACAAAGTCAAAGAAGAAGTCCCCTTCTGGCATGCTAATCACCTGTACCACGGGGGGGTAAGGCATGGGAATTGCATTTGAGTCATCAGCAGATGGAGGCCGCAAGTGTTCTGATGTCGCTCTGGTCACAACCAATTAACTGGGGTAATTGAATCTTTAATGACAGTAGGAACTTTGTCCTGAGATTATTTTGATGCCTGCGGTGAAATGTAGCCAAAGACATTCCAATTTGAGTCCCAGGAGGCGCCCTCTAATAAAGCCCGTGGGAAGACCTTAGATTGTCATAGTGTGTAATACACTACTTCAGAAACTTCAGTTGTACACTGCACTGCGGTTTATAATCTTTTGGAAATGTTCCTGTCTGATGAATGTTGACCGTACTCACCCTGTCTGAGATTTTCACAAACAAACTGAAGCCCTCACATGACTTGAGTTGTAGCCGACTGGAGATGCTCAGGCAGAAGTCTTTGGCTTTTGTGCTCGACTCCACTTCAAACACCTAAAAATAGCAAAAAATAATAAAAATGAGTCTGGGAGTCATTAGGGAGTCCTTACGACCCCCCCAGATGTTCTTTGAATGCTCTCACCTTGCTGCATTGTAGTCAGCCTGCCACGGTGTTGTATAAAAGCTGTGTGAATGTTGTGTACTGTAAAGGCTTTTCTTAATCTCTCAATGCCTCACAGATGAAATACACCAAAAACTTACCTGAGGTGCCACATGGGGTTTGGCATTAATAAAGCTGGCTTCAGAGACACATGGTTGGAAGGTATGCAGAATGCACATTTACCTTTCTTGAAATGACTTGGTCAGGAGGGGTAATTTTAATTCCTCAGTTATTTTCCAGAAGCATGGACCTGCATGCTATAGAGGTGCTCCCTAGCTGGTTCATGGGTGTATAATGAACAGAAAACACCCACCTCTGTAGAGGTGGATATTTCAGGTGCAGAGAGTAAAAATCCAGACCAAGATTTTGTTTCAACCAACCATTTGAGTACTCTGACTGTGATTCTTTATACTCAACTGGTTGGTAAAAACAAAATCTTGGTCTAGATTATCACTTCCGCAGCCTGAGCTATCAAACTCTGATCCTACTCCATAGCATAACAAATACCAAGCCGAAGTCCACCTTGGACCTCAAAATTAAAGATTGGCAAGTATAAAGAGCTGAAAAAAGCAATGATATTGACGGTGCACTGAGATTCCTATCCTGGTGCCAACCTGGTCTGTGTCATTAGGGAAGTGGACCTTATGGAAGATCTGGGTGGTCTTGTGCTGGATGGCTTCCACCTCCACCAGGTGAGGGGGGTATTTTCTGGCACCATTCCTGAAATAAAAAATGAAAAGAAAAAAAAAAACAAAGATCCAAAAACACTAAGCATCTGGCAAGAATATGAGATCATGGTGCAGTCTCAGCCTCGACTCACCTGAGATGTCATGAAAAAAAACAGGAAGATAACAGGACTTGGGAAGCCTTACAGCAAACTAACGCTAATCCTAATCAATAGAAAGATTGTGTACATAATAGGTAGAGCCCTAGGGCGTGTGAGCTGCAGACCTAAGTGCCTTTAGAAGCCGCTGCATGCAGTCTGCTGCCAGTGGGTGGTGCTTCCTGGCTTGCAGGAACTTCTGGACATGGGATAACAGCAGGTTACTGGGGGGAAAAAGGCCTGTGCAGAGCCACAGCAGCTCCCAGCCCTTCTCCTCGCTGTACCTGCAGAGGTTCAGGGGGGCAGAGTCAAAGCCAGACCTCAGGTGGATCTTTTGAGTAATGCTCAGGCAACTGTACCCCCCATTACACAATGAACAAGTCAAGCATCTCGGACTTACTTTACGTGATTTTCAGTGAGTTGCTTAAGGATCTGGCAGAAGATCTCATCCTTCAAGGGCTCTGACTTTAAGGCACACTCAAATATCTGGCTGGTGAGCTCATTCACCGAGCGCATGCGCTTGGATGGGTAATCGCCCATGTACTTCATTATGGGTTCAATGGTGGTGGTCAAGGATAACAGTACAAAGTGCCACTGTGTCTTTGAGGGCAAATCCACCCCCCAGTCAGCAAAATCTGCAGAGGAGCGTGTCAGAGGTGTGCTTCTCTGAAGACATACAAAGTTGTCACTAACCGAGTAGGAAGATGGTTTGGAATTATGAGGATGAAACGGTTATTTGAGCATGAAGCATAATGGGAATATGAATATAATGAAAGTAGGAAAATTACGGGGTATGAATATAATGGGAATATGAATATAATGGAAGTAGGAAAATAATGGGAGTATGAATATAATGGGAGCATGAATTGAGTGTGAGTATAACAAGGTGCCTGACAAGGTGAAGGATATCAGTGAAAGCAGCGCAGGCCTCCTGGGACAGACCCTCATGGCTCAGGATCTTCTTCAGCAAAGGCTGCTTGATGGGCTCTCGTGCACAACTCCATAGCTTCTCTTGGCCCCAGCTGTTGGAGTCCATAACTCGTGCCAGGGTGCCCTTCAGTGGGGGCCTGCAGGTATGGACATGGGGCAGAGTCAGAGTCAGGGTGGAGACACACCATTAGCCTCGGTATCTGGGGGAGTCACTAGGGTGTTTTAGGGGGGATTTGGTCCAAATAAATGTCATTAAAATCAGACCCCCCAGGAAAGGCTCAATATCCTTTCTTAAATCTCTGTGTGACACTCAGCAAGAGGTTAGCATGTTTTAATTAAATGAAGATAAACTGTTTCTGAGCAGTGTAAAAGCAGTGTCTGAGCAGTGTAAAAGCAGCGTCGTATAAAGAGTCACACTGACAGAGTGCTCAACTACTTTCTGGACCTGAAATTTTCCACCTCCGAGACTTAGGCAGTAAAAGATCAGTAAAAGGAGTGAGAGACAGACAAATAGAATGATGTACCTGAAATAGTTGTAGGAGAACTCCTCCAGCGTGTAGGGGGCACTCTTTTCCTCACTGTCTTCTGGCGGGACAACCAACAGGCCCAAAGATTCCCTCCGCTGGTCCGGAGCTGCAGTTATTACTGCCTGTGATGCAGAAACGGAGGATGATGTCATTGACCTCTGATAATACACTGCTACAAAGCCCAGGGGACTGTTACCCCTATCTGTATTAAAACTAAACTTACAAACTAGATTTATTTCCATTGGATGTAAAGACGCTAAAAGGCAGAGGCAAATACAAAATAATTAAAAAACTGACTGAAAACAAACAGACAGAGAGTGATAAAGACATGGACAGAAAATATGTATATACAACAAGCAGATACACAAACAGAAAAAAGCAGACTTGCATGTTTGGCAAAGGTCACTGACCGCAATGTCACACTGAGGCCTGGTGATAGCAGGAAGCACATAGACACAGTCCACTGGGAAGTCACCGCTCTCCTTGGTCCTAACATTGATGCCGTGAGCCCAGCCCGAGTTCATCACCTCCTCCCCTGTGTCCTGGTCCAGCTGGATGAGGTCACCTCTGGCGAAGTCGAGGAATGTTGAGTCCTCTGTGGCTGTCACATAAAAGCCAACCCCCCCAAGCTGCTGATTTAGAATTTCAGGTCATAATTTAGTCATGTGTGTTGGGTAAATGTGGGGGGTTGGTGGCACAGAAATTGCCGGAAGCTGTCACCTGAGTTTGAATTGTCCTGCAGCGCCACAACAAACTTCGACCTTCTCCGAAGTCCCTCGAGAAAGATCCCCACCAGATCGCGGATGTCCTCAGCGTTGTTGGATGTGAAGGTATACTCTTCCCCTTTGATGGTAGCCAATGTGAAGCTCTGTCCCAGAAGTTTGCCCCCCCTGCCGTGAAACCAGGAAAATGCTATAGCTGGTAAACAGGCATCACTTATTGTGGGAAAATGTAAAAGTGGTGGGAAAATATCAGAGGTAACCACTGGTCCAGTACTCATACACAGGGTCAGTAGAATACAAAGCAGATCAAGTTTATGCTTGTCACTGAATCTCGTTTGCATTGTTTTTGTTGTCTATAAACAAAGAACTTTTGATTTTCTTTTTGTTTTCGAATTTTTGTTCAGCTGAGGGAGTGTCAAGCAGCTTTGTTCCATTTCTAAGCCGAAATATAATAGCCCAAATTCTATGTGCTGACGTCACGCAAAAGAATTCGCCCATCCAGATATCAGGAACACCTGCTGCTGGAAACGGCAGTGATCTCTGGGAAGGTGAGCTCCAGGAGGACCTCTTCTTGATCATCCACAAAGTAAACGCCGGTCCAGTTCACAGCAACAATGACATCATTCTTCGGCAGGCTGGGGCCTAGAGAGCAAGATGGAGCAAAGAGAGCATCATAAACACTCACCTGGATTTGATGGTGGAAGGAATGGTTTTAACCAGGTATCACCCTCTTACTCTGGTATGAAGGTCCCAGAGTTGCCAACATTGGTCAGCTGGCTGGCATGAGATTTTCAATTCCAGATAAATTTGCACACAAATTTAAATGTATGTAACAGTTTCATTACCTTGTGAATAGTCCGTAGAGTTTGCAAAATACCCCAACGCTTTTGATGCAGCTAATTTTAGGTTTTTAATGACATAATACAGATCTTCTGTAAGATTTCTTGCGTGAGTGTGAGTATGAAAGTGTGAGTGTCATGCCAGATGAGTGTCATGCCAGAGTTGGCAACCCTTAGGTCCCACAAGGCACCTGCTCCCCGTGCAAAACAGTCACTCACCTGAGAACTTAAAGGCCTCAAAGAACCGTGAGAATAGCAAAGGCCATTTGAAACGTGCAAAGTCCACCACTTCTTCCTTGACCCTTTGTGGCTCTGTCAGGCTTCGAGTGCTGATGCCCTGTGGAATGCAGTATAGAGCTCATACCAATACAAAGGTAAATACACAACAGTAACCACAGTAAGGATAAAACAGCAGAATGATCATTGAAGTGTGTCATGGCACATGCTGAGTTTAAGGGCCAGTAAATGTACCCAGGAGCAGGAAAAATAATTAAATGACCTAGTTGTCATTGTCCAAGCCATCCAAGGTCAAAGGGCTGTGATTATATGAGTTTAATATGAAAGTATTAGTTGTGGGACAAGGAGACAGACGCCCCAGAGGTGCTAAATCCCCAGCTGCACAAAGTCATTAACCTGGTGGCCCCAATATTATTTGAACAAAGTGTAACTACGACTTTAGCAGCTGATCTTGCCCAGAAAGCCCTAGAGCAGTGTTTCCCAATCCGGTCCTCGGGTCCCAGAGTCAGTCCATGTTTTTCCTCCTTCCAAGTTCCCAGCCAGACAATCTGTGGACTGTCTGTGGGTCCCCAAGGACTGCACTGGGAAACAGTGCCCTAGAGTAAACCAGAATTGTGTTTTGGGGTGAGCAGCTGCTGACTAGTTACCTAGTTACTATTTTGATGTTCATTTGCAGGAAGTTCCTTGGTTGACTGCTGAACAGCCATGCAACTGACTGGATGGCACATACCTTCTTGAATGCTGTGGTGACCATTTGTGCCCACTTCTCCATGGTCCTAGAGGAGTTAATTTCACGGTCAGGGATATACGATGAAACTAGACTGAGGAGACGTTCAGGCATCAGGTTGCGCCCATATTCTGCAAAGTATTGCTGGGCAGCCAGCCGGGCCAGGTCCTCCTCCTGCGGGTTTCAGTGGAGGGACAAGGTCATGGGGTCACAAAATACAAAAATCCACCCATCCATTCATCCATCCATCCATTTCCTGTAATCACTTATCCTATTCAGGGTCACGGGGAGTGCAGGGGAGTCCCATCCTCCAGGCTATAGGTGCACGGCAGGGAACAACCTAGTATGGGATGCCAATCTATTGTAGGATACTATTATGAAAATATCACCAAAAAAGGCAGAACTCCCAACTACCCAACTGGGTACAACATTAATGTTTCCGTATCAGAGAAGCAGGTTACACAAAGTATAGGGTTTTTAACTGAATGTTTTAAAATTAACCTCTCAGACATCCTAAATCTTTTACCGGAAAATTTGGAGTTTATTTCTGTACGTTAATTTGTAACTATCTACCATCATTTCAGAGACCTACATCAGCAATCTGAGCTAGGGCTGCAACAACTAATTGATTTAATCGATTAAAATTGATTATTATTAAATTAGTTGGCAACTATTTTAATCGATTAGTTGGGTCTATGATATAATACACATAAGTACAGTGGAGATCTCCTAATTTGGGAGCAGTAAGCTAACCAAAACTGCGGTGGCAGTAAAGTACCATTAAGATGAATGCCGCCCGCCATAAAATAAAAAGGTGACGAGAACCAATGGCGTGCCTTGAGTATCTTACGTGTTGAATTCTGGGAGAATTGGAAAAAAAAACACTTTTAAAAATGGCGGAGGCGGACACAGCAGAGTTTTCTTTTAATTCTGAAATTAGGTAGGAGAGACACTGATGTATTATGTGATGTCGTGGAGTTTTTGGATTATTTTATGCAATTATTCAGATTACTTAACGCAAATCTTTCATCCAGTGGTGTAGTGGAGGGTAAATGTACATAAACGCCATTTACGCACCTTTTACATTTTCAAAACAGCGTTTACTCACCTTTTTTGAGATCACTAATGTTAAGGATATAAATATCATATAGTTTACCCACCTTAAATTTCTTGTTACCACTACACCACTGCTTCATTTCTTATCAAAATAATCATTAGTTGCAGCCCTAATCAGAGCATAATGTGACACCACTAAATGATACCTATGCTTAGATCATATGCAAAGTTTCTATATCCATCACATAAAATTCCTGCAACATTAAAACATGATCGGGTACCAGCTCGATCCAAACCTAGCTCTAATTTCTCTTGTTGCTTCTACAATTCAATATGATCTTACCAGGTCACATCGGTACTCGCCAAACTTGACCCCACGGATGATCTGTTGGTAGATCAGGTTGGTGGCCACACTGTCATCACCTGGGTTGTGCCAAGGTGTGAAGATTTCCTTGCGGAAGAACAGCCTCCAGGGGGCATTGCGCTCCTGGGCACCCTGCTCCTTGGCATACTGCTCGCACTGGGACACAGCATCCATCACGTGGTCGTTCCCGCTGCCCAGGGAGGACACCTGTATGGTGGAATTCACAGTTGATGCCAATCTAGAAGCACCATATCTACAGTGCTCACAGAAAGCCTTAGGGCGCTTGCTTAATTCTGCAAAAATGCTGCAAATTTATTGGTCTTATAACAAAAATCAATTAACAAGCAATGTTAAACATATCTGCACACAGATGTTTTGTTTTTAGTAAGTGTCATAATTTTTTTTGAATCACTCATTCAGTTCTGTGCTTGCCATTTTACTATTAATTGCAATTGTAGTCATTTGCTCGCAAAGAGATGTTTGGCATTGTGTGTTATTTAAAACACATTGTGTGTTATTTATCACAAAGGTGTTACTTATTAAAAAGCACCCAGTGAGACTGCTTATCAATGAACTTTTTAACTGGGAACAGCTCGTTTACAACTATTAGTCAGTTTTTTTTGTCAATTTCTTCACATGTACTAGACATACAAAGGAATTGAAATTACGTTTCTTACTGCCCCTTGCGTACATTAGACAGACAATACAGGGCAGAACAAACTATGAAAGTGACAGACTAGAGAGGACAGACAAAACAAAATTATTTGGGTTTCAATTTATTACTACTTAAAATAAATGTTCTACTTAGAACTACTGGTTGTTTTTAACATGATCTATATTTTTTGTAAACAAATGAGTAATAATTTTTGCTACAAACCAACAAATTTGCAAGCACCCCAAGAATTTCTGTGAGTACTGTATATGAAAATTGCTGTAAAATCCATGGGACAGTACCAACACTGCTGATTATGCTCTTTTGCTTTGGAGAGCAAACGGATTATCATATAGTAGGTATTTGTACATTAGCATAGTGTCTCTCAATCCGGTCCTTGGGGACCCACAATCACTCCATGTTCTGGACTGGGAAACACTACGTTAGCATGTGTGTCTGCGTGTACCTTGTCAAACAGGGCAATGTAGAGGGAGAAGCCAAAGGTGTCTCTCAGGCCGATCCTTTCTGCCAGTGTATCACACAGCTCTTTCGCCGTGGTAGCTGAGTCTGTCAGCAGGGTCTTGGTTGTGCCGTCCATGAAGGTCACCGGGAGCATGATGGGCTTTTTTGACTTAGTGGCCTGGAGCAGGAAACTCAACACAGTTAGAACCCATGTTTCCACAAATATCGATCGATTGACACATTGCCAATAAATTCTTTCTGATTCAATAAAAGCATCATAGACTATGTAGAAGCTTTCAGAGTTTAAATTTATGAGTCGACAAAAACATGACTATTAAAGAGTTTCGGAATTGAAATTCTGATGTCCAGCAAGTACAAATCCAGTCAAGGATTTTGTTTGTACCGAGTACTGGAGTATAAAGAATCATAGTACTCAAATGATTGGCAGAAACAAAATCCTGGTCTGGATTTGTCCTTGGTGGGCCTGAAATGCAAATCACTAAATTGAGGGTTAAAAGATTTGGTGGAAAAGACTCAAATGACTCGAAGGGAGTTTAGAGTTGTAATAAACAAGGAGACACAGATTCTCGTGGCTTTGTGGGCCACTTCAGACAATGCCTTTGACATTGATTGTGCAGCCACATAGACTTATTAAGTAACAACAAGAGGAGAAAGTGGGCGGAGAAGTAAAGCTCACCTGTAGTTCAAGCCAAGATGGTGGCTGGGCTCGGGTCCCATTCATAGCAGTTCTTCTTAGCCGGTCTTCCAAGTAAGGGGCATAGCCAGGAAGGGCTGTGTTGATGAAGTTCTGCAGATACTGTAGGACAGTGGAGCAGAGGTATAAATTTCAGGTCTAGAAAGTAAAAATCCAGACCAAGATTTTGTTTTAACCAACAGGTTAAGTATTCTGTGACTGACTTATTATACTGAACTGCATGGTGGATTGAAACAAAATCTTGGTCTGGATTTTTAATTTCTGAACTTGAAATATTTACCTCTGCATGGTACACAGGTGGAACTCATAGACTAAAAGAAATACACAGTTTGCACAAATTATGCTTCCTAATGAAAAAGGGGGATGAAGAACCAAACAGAAAAATGAAATAGCTACATGAAATATCCTGTGTGTGCTAGTGATGTCATACTTTTACAAACTTTGTAGAGGGTGCAAAGCAGCCAACGCAAAGTGAGATGAGCAGCCATCCGCGTACGTGGCTGGCCTTTGAAGGGTTCTGGGTCAACTGCTTGCAGATCTGACAGTAGATCTCATCTCTGAAAAGAAGAGGGTCACTGTATAATATCATACTCACACATTCACTGCACAATCTAGCATTCTGCAACTTCCGTAGTAGTCAGAAAGGCCGTTATATCTACAATACAGAATGTATCATTCACAGCTACAGATGCAGACAGACATCTGTTTGGAATTTTGTGTAAGACAAGGAAAATCACATACGTTATATGTGACTGAAGAGCAAATTTTTAGAACTCAGTCCATTTGTTGTTGTTCTTGAGATGAGACAGTGCTGAGAACCAAAAATCACTTAGTCCTCATGTAATCCAAAACTCACTAAGGCCAAAGAAATTTTCTCAAAAATGTATCGCATGGATGGAGTAAGTTTTGTAAATTTGCTCTTCAACTAAAGACAATACATGCTGATGAATTTTAAAGATCATTCGACACCTTCAGTTAGAGAGGAAGAATACACATTTCTGTACAATGCTCTGTTAATTCCAAAGACAATATGCTCTATTCCACTGCCTCCTTGGCTCAATGGCTCAAAGAATCAGCTACTAGACAGAATGCTAAGGTATCAATTGCAGAAGTGATTTGTATTGGTAGCATATTTAGAGTAGGTCATGGATTTTAAGTAGTTGGCTCACCTGAGGGCAGGCCGCAAAATGCCATTGCCAATGATGAAGTGCAGCTTCTCCAAGTTGGAGGTAGGCCGCTCCTCCAGCATGCTGTTTTCCGGAGCGCTGTAGTCAAAGTCGTTCAGAAGCCTGATCACCTGGAGTACAAACAGGAAATGTCTCCATGAGCCCATGTGTCATCCCCCATATAAATACTACATACATTTTTTAGTCAAAGGTTACCAGAGGTGGAAATTTCAGGTCCAGAAAGTAAAAATACAGACCAAGATTTTGTTTAAACCAAACAGGTGAGTATGCAGTGACGTTTACTCTTTATGTTCAACTGGTTGGCTGAAATTACATCTTGGTCTGGATTTTTACTTTCTGGACCTGAAATTTCCACCCCTGAAGGTTACCTGTTCTTTATTTAGAAGCCTTGGTAAACCATGCTTAACAGTGTTGGCTCTCACCTCCTCCGTGATCTTTGACTTCCTCTTTAGAGTGAGGGAGACGAGCTTGTGTCGCGCAGTGTTTCGACGGTGGCTTTCAACATCAGTGCTCTGTGAAGCAGAGCTTATTATACAAGACTGCGGATTAAGCTGCATTAATTGCAGGATAATTTGTTGCTGATTAAAATCCCAAGAGATATCAGTACTTTGAGATATGGATGAATCACCTCAGAGATGCATAAATACAATTGCACAATTTTTGCAGCTTTGGAGATAAAAATGTTGACTAAAACAAAAAGGACCACGGAAACTAAATATTGGGAACTGATTTACCATCCACTTTCTATATCAGTTTATCCAATACAGGGTCAAAGTAAGTTACTCCAGTCACAAGATGTGCTATCACACACAATGGGTACTTCCCTGCTTATCCAGTACAGGGTTGTGGTGTATTGGGTAATTTATATATACTGGTTCACAAATAATGCACGTCTTCAGATATGTGTTTCACAAGTCAATCCTCAGGGACCCCCAGACAATCCACATTTTAGCTCCCTCCTGGCTTCCAGCCAATCAAGAACATTGATGACCTGGTACAGGTATGCTGGGAGCTGGGAGGGAGCAAAAATGTAGACTGTCTGGGGTCTTCTAAGGACTGGCACGAGAAACACTGCTTTGGTGGCACCAAACCATAGTACCTAATCAACATGTACATGGACAGAACATGGAAACTCCACACAGTTGGGGCAGAAATGAGACAGTCATACCAGCATATTTGAAGCTACGTAAGTATCCACTAGCTACAGTACCATGCCTGTTACTCACCAGAAACAGACGGCTGTTACCTTCAGCTTAGATACATACTTATGCTCAAAACAAATCTGGTCTGCAGTGTGAGAGCTCACAGCTGCTCTGACAATATTACACCCACTAAAATGAGTCAGCTGGACCCTTGATGGGTCTTTCCCACTCCTCCCAGTTACACCCCATTGCCGTTCACCTCCTCAGCTCCCTGCACGGCCTTCAGCTCTAACTTGTAGGTCCTCTTCCCGAGGGTCTCGTAGATTTTCGTCATGACGGGAATCTTCTCGCTGCCATCATTGACGACAGTGTGGTACTTGGGCTCGGGAAGATCACCCATGAACCTCAGTATGGTAATCCAGATGGCCAAGCCCGCCTGCACATTTAAAGCACAGTATGTTAAAAAATGAAGAAAAAAAAATGTGCATTGCATATAAATAATTAAATATTACAGCGAAAGCTCTCATATACCAGCATTCAGGAAACCAGCAACTCTAAAATATCAGTACAAAAATGAACAATTTATGATAAATAATAACACCTATCTATTAAAATTATTGGAAAAAAAAACAAAGAAAAGCATTGCAGCATATAAATGCTTGTTCCTATTCCTGCTTACAGGGTGGCGTACTTTAGTCCTCTTTCTGCTTGTCCTGCTGCCATTTACCATGCAATCTCTTGTCTATTGAATATCTGGCAACACAATAATCATTAATATGTGTGTGTAAAATATGGTGACCAGTTAACCTTTGTTAAGGAGGACACTTTGAGGTACTTCGGCAAACTACTTTAAATGGTTCCTGTGCTTAGCTAAATATTCCAGTTTTTTTGTGCTTTCACTGATTGGTTTGAAAGACTCATCCAGCTGCTTTACATTATTAGTGACACATGCAGTATTATAGGACACTGACCAATGAGCACACAGCAAGAACTCTGCTTAAGGGAAACCTGTGATCTTTTGATTGAAATGGTAGTTTACAAATCCAGTCCTAGTTAAAAGTGTCCTCCCTGACATGGATTATCTGTTCACCCTAGTATAAAAGGATTAAAAAGTGTAAGAAATGTGTTACTAGAGTGACATTCAATTATCTGGAAAATGCCGGCAGTGCCTTGCTCCTTACTTTGCCAGATATGAGGACTTTTATTGTCATTTACAGATAAGTAAGATGCTACATCTTTTCGGGAATGGCCCATTGCAACTGAGGTAAAGCAGGTAGTGATAATGTAACTGGTCCGGAGCTGGTTAAGTACCATCTGATCTCCCTCATCTTCATGTAAGAGAAGTGGCTGTTTGAGGGGGCGCCGCGTGTGGCATGGTGTGGCACTGCCCTGGAAGTATGTGGCAGCAAACTTGGTGAACTTGTACTCCGACAGGTCCTCCTCCTCAGCCACAGGGAGAGGGAGAGCTCTGGCCATGCCGACCTCCTCCACCTGCCCGGCCTTTCCTGGATCCCGCTCCAGGTCCTGGTGCATTTGTGTACGTGCGCGCACGTGGACATACACGCACACGCACGCACAGAGCCACGCACACGCGCGCAGGAAGAGGCGCACACATGCACACCACAGCAGGACAAAAAACGGCTCTCAAATTTAAGTTGGCATGAGTAAAATAACACAAATTATACTAAATAGACAGATGGCAGTCAGCTAAATTGGTGATGACATGTGAATGATACAGAATGCCTCTTCTAGTCAGGGCTGCAAGGGGAATATTTTCAGTCTGGACACTAGGGGGTGGGCTCATGAGTGTGTGAGCATGGGTAAAGGTAGCTTTGGTTTGGAGAAGGGAGGGGCCCATTTGGTAATACTTTACTTAAAGCAGTCATCTATAATGCATTATAGATACCTTCATAATGCACAATAAAACATGGCTATAACTATTTATCCAAAGGCATAACACATTATAACTATGTATATAATGCAGTATAAAGCATCCTTAATTCTTGTACTCACCATTATAATGCATTATGAAGATATCTAAACAAAGTGTTTCCAAATTATTCAGGGACTCAGCTACATGTTTGTGCATCCCTGATTATAGTGCAGTGACTTCCTTTCCTTTCTAACTTTCTATTTTCAGAAATAAGTGCTTATCCATGCTTTTGGGTAAGGCCTCCATGTGCCTTTCTGAAAGTAGAAAGTTAGAAAGGATGAATAATAAGTCAATTTATTAGCATCGGCAGCGCATTATTTGGAGGTAAGCATAGTGGTGCCCTGCCTCATTACCTCGAACCCTGTGGGGGCCTGCCCCTCCTGCCCAGGGAAGGTACCATTAGACCCCAGGAATCCAAACACTTCATCCACCACATCCGAGTCACTGACTGGGTCCTGTTGGACCGACTTCCTCTGCAACAACACCCCCTTTTTGGGGCAAGCTTCTTCTCGTGCCTCCTCTTCCTGCATGGCACATGGGCCGGTCAGCTGTTCATCATCTTCCCAGGCCTGCTGCGCAACCTCTCTAGGCCACCATACATCTTCGGCCAGCAAGAGGCGCTCTTTCTCCTCTGGAGGTGGGCGACCCTGCAAGAAAAGGAAGGAGCAGACATGGGATGCCACTTAAACAGAGGTGGAAAGTTCAAGTACAGAAAGTACAAATCCAGACCCAGGGTTTGTTTCAACCAACCAGCTGAGTGCTAGCAACTAGATGGCTGAAACAAAATCCTGTTCTGGATTTGTACTTTATGTACCTGAACTTTCCACCTCTGCTCTTAATTCATCCCCCCTGTCAACACTTTTATTTTGCCAAGTGGAGATTCAGATTAAGCTCCTCTTGTTACTTAGGTATAATTCTTTATTGGCCATTTTGGATTAATGTGCCACAAAGCCGAACCTGACAAGGAAAGTTAACTGAAGTAGAGGAGATAGAGAGAGGAGGGAGAAAGAGGGGAGACAGAAGTGCAAATACAAAGACAAAATATATAAATAAATAAATACATAAATAAATAAGACAGAGAGAGACAGGGAAAGAAAAATAACACCTGACATCAAGAAAAAATAGGAAAAAGTAACAAAAGGACAGCTTCTGCATGTTAGTGCTGGACATTGTATCATCACACCAGCTGCTGTATCTGAAAAATAAGATCCAGGTGCCACACAAAAAGTACACATACAAAGAAAACGATGATACCATTGTGACAGGAAATGTGCCTATGCCAGCATCTGCTTCTTGAATTAAATACGTTAATACCAAGGAGAAACATACATAAACAGACCAACGGGAACACAATCTGGATATCACCGCACCAGTATCTGCATCTGAGAAGAGAGGTTAGAGGTCACACACACACACACCGGCACACACACAAGAAAGGGAGAGAGGGATAAAATAGGGCATGTGCGGGCATGCAAACACATGTGGATGTGAGAGTGTGCGCATGTATGTGCCACCCTCCCCCTTCCCTCTGTGTGGTGCAGTGTGATGTCTTGGTGTGGTGTCTAACATGTAATTATAAGAGATGAGGGGTGAATAGCTGATCACGGGGTGATAGATGATAACGCCGCAGGGCAGCGGGCACCAGGCAAGGCGCGCATCAACACCCCCCACCCCAATCCAAGACGGTGTCTGGGGCCTCATCTGCGCCAGCCTCGCCGACAAGCCATTCATACCCAAATACCCACATTCACCAACCACTTGCACCCCCCCCCCGCCGGGCCGCCCCCCCGGGGGGGCGGGGGGGCCCGGGGGGGGGGCGCGCGCGCCGCGAGGCGACGCACCCCGG
>JABFEA020000041.1:12243578-12277178 GCA_019775915.2 Cyphomyrus plagiostoma | reverse complement strand
CAGCTGTGCATTCCCACATGGCGTGCATATAGTCATCTGGCGCATTGTCTGTGCAGTAAGGGCAGGTGTCGGATTCTCTGAGGCCCATCTTGAACATCCTTTGTCCTGTATAGTGTGTTCCATGGAGAGTCTTATATTGTATGAGCTGTAGATTGGGTTTTTTGGTCATTCTAAAGGTGTTTAATCATATTTGTGTCCAGATGTTCTGGTCTATACTAATCGATAAATCAGTTCTCTCTTAAATAATGTAAACAATTCTCCAGAAGATAAATTATCAACAACAGAATCATCGTAGTGGAAAAGGAAATGGATTTGAGTCCCACCAGACCACTTTATATGGGTTAATTTCCTCTCCAGTAGTGCTTCATGAATAAACATCCAGGCCAGTGGAGATAGCATACCTGAGTTTTGAGCCGCTGGCACAGCCTGCGAGTGAGCATACCACGGGCGTGGGCCTGGATGGTGATGGCAGCCCTCAGACGATGCCGGAAGGCCTGTCTCACTAGGAGGCCTCGAGACCATGCCTGCAGGACCATGATGCTTCTCCGTACAGCGCTGTAGCTTCGGTAAACCTTGCGAGATCGATAGACGGCCTGGAGCCGTAGAAAACCCATCTGCATCTGCCAGACAGAGACAGCTGTGCTTAGGACTTGATGACCGAAGATAGAAATGAATACAAACTTTGATTAATAAGCCATGACACTGTGGATCCCACAAAATATAAGAACATGGGATCCCAGTGGAACATGGAAAACATACAATAATCATGGAGACAGTGGAATTCTGACAATAGTTACACAGAAAAACACACAGGACCTTACCGTTCTATAATTCTTTCGGCAGTGGTGGCCTTTCCAGATTTTCTGAATCAGTATCACAGAATCCCTGATCTTGAGAAATCTGGATCTGCAGAAACATGACCATTGATACTGCTGCAGTTATGATACTACCACGTTAACATGTGTTAAGTGTACCTGACATCTCTGACTTAGCCTGTGGTTTTGCAAACTCAGGGATTCACCTTAGCCTCACCTGTCTCTGAGGCCCCGCACAGCCTTCTGGATGAGAATGACCTTGCATGTAATGGCCGTGTCGCGCTCCATCTCCAGCCGCATGTCATGGTGATCCTACGAGATGAAGCGAACAAGGTCACAAATCTTCCTCGGTTCTTCACAGTGGTGGAGCTGGAAATTCTTGCCCCCCTGACAAAACGTCACCTTGGGCCCCACATTATATCATTTTATATATTCAAGAGCCCCTGTGAAGTGCTGGGTTACTTCAATCTGCTAGGGTCTCCATGCCCCTACTGTGCCTGTAGTCATTTATACTTCTTACTTTATTTAGTTTGGTTTCTTATGATGTTTAGAGATTCATAGGCTTCATCCATCCAACCGTTTGGGTGCAGCATGTGGCTCAGCAGGTTAAACCTCTGTGCTTGTGATCAGAAGAAGGGGCAGAGCTAAGGGTAGGGCAGGCAGGAACACTGCCCCTGGATCGTAGAGAGAGTGAAGTCAAACTAAGCTGTTCCTTTTGTATTTAATGGTTTTCTATTTGAGGAATTTGCAAAAAACTCCAGTGCATGATGGGTAGGATCTAAAGGCATGCCTAACGTCCTCATCTGTCTGATGACAAACATCAAGACTAGGAAGGTGCATGCCTAGTTGCGTTTATTGGTCCAGAAAGTAGTTCAACACATGAGTGAGGCACAAAAGAGGAAGGAAAAGAAAAATAAAACTCTCAGCAAGTTCTATTCTAATAGGCTATTATATTCCGCATTCCGTTTGTTTGCAATTTTGCCATATGGGCAGTATTCTTAAAAACTAGTGTTTGTAGATTATAGACTCATTATTTGTCACACTTACTTAGAGCCGCTACAACATACAGTGAAATGCTTTTTCTGACAAAAAGTACTCCGGCTGTGCTATACATACAAAAAGGAATAAGTACTAACATCACAGAACGATAAAGATAAAAAAGATAAAGTGCATGTATGTATATAATACACATAAGTATACATATAGAGTATAAACTGCACTATGAGAAATAAAATGCTCACTGTAGGTGTGCGATAAAGTGCAGATATGCGGATATTTTATAACTATGGAAATGGATGGTAGAAGACTGTGTGTGTGTCACTGTCCGTTATGTGCTGCAGTTGAGGAGTCTCACTGCTTGTGAGTAAAAACTCCTCCTAAACCGCTCAGTTCTTGACTTGAGGCTGCAGAGGCGTTTCCCTGACCTCAGCGGCCTGAACAGTGTGTGGGCAGGATGGCTGGAGTCCCTAGTGATTCTGGTGGCCTGGGATCTGCACCTTTCAGCACAGATATCCTGCTGGGCTGGTAGAGAGGTTCTCATGCTGTGTTCCATCGTGCGCACGACCCACTGCAGGGCTGGTAGAGAGGTTCTCATGTTGTGTTCCGCTGTGCGCACTACCCTCTGCCGGGCTTTCTGCTGCTGTACGGTGCAGTTCCCAGACCACTCCGTGATGTTGCTAGTCAGGAAGCTCTCGATGACTCCAGTATAGAATCTCCTCTGGATGTTGTTGGAAATCTTGAACCTCTTTAGATGCCTCAGGTGATAGAGGCGCTATCTGCCTTTAGTGATGAGGAAGTCTGTGTGTGTGCTCCAGGTGAAGTCCTCACTGATATGGCTTTTTGTTGGATCTGGCCCGGTTATGTGTCGTGGGCCTTTAAGTTTAGTGTTTGCAGATTCGCCAGGTATTTTGTTAGACTACATATTTTAGGATGTTTTATTGTAGTCTTTGTAAATAGGTATATAGTTTAGCCAAACCCAGCCACTTAAGGAAGCAAGCCAGCTCAGCCAGGTGCTGGTCCCAAGCCTGGAGTAATGGGGAGGGTTGGCATCAAGAATTAATGAGACTGTATCTTCACTGCATAACTGATGTCAAAATGTGGGAAATATGTGGTTGTATAAATAAATGCATTAAAGTAGATTAATGATTCGGTACTGTCTGAATTGCATAAAAGGCTACACTACGTGACATTTTAATGGGCTATACCCGGGGGCATGGACGCATTATGAGATTGAGAAAGACGGTGCGTGCACACAAATTAACCTATACCCTGTTCACTTAGACAATACATTGTAATTTTTGCAACAGAAATGGATGAGATGGGCAGGCAGCAGGAGGTGGAATTTTTGTCCTTGGTAAAACTCCGACGGTCTCCACACTGCTAACAACATTGATTTCTAGGCTTAGCCAAACAAATCTCCTCCCGTCTGAAAAGGTGTAGAAAATGCAATTTAGCCACTAAAGCTTTACACAGAGAGGGACAGTTGAATTCTTGAATTCAAAGTTTTTTGTGTTCTTGCACCCACACTTTAAAACTCAGCGCCATATATAGGTATGCGTATGTTTCTGTGTGTATGTGTCGGGAGGGGCTGGTCGGCGTTTCGCCCCGGGGCCTTGTGTGCAGTTGTTCCGCCACTGATCAGAAAGTTTCCTGTCTCAACCCGGCAGAAGACACACACATCTGTGGGTCCTAAGCAAGGCCCTTGATCCCCCAGCTTCTACCCCAGGCAGCACCAGGCTAAGGTA
Organism: Cyphomyrus plagiostoma; assembly: GCA_019775915.2. Lineage (NCBI taxonomy): Eukaryota > Metazoa > Chordata > Actinopteri > Osteoglossiformes > Mormyridae > Cyphomyrus > Cyphomyrus plagiostoma. Next base: position 12,273,619 of record JABFEA020000041.1, on the reverse strand, counting down.
TACCATAGACAAAATGAAAGTCTACCACAGGTCACACACACCCAGTGGGAGGATAGACACACATACAGAGCAGAGGTGGGATTTGCCCCCTGAGCCTAAAAGCATACGGCAATGATGCTGCTACCCCCACAGCCACCTTCTAATAAGCAACAAATGACAGAAAATATCAACAAGGTAGTGAAACAGACCTTAAGGAAAATCTTGGTCTTCCCCATCTGCCAGTCCTCACCCCTCCCCACGACGGTCTCCAGGATGTGCTGACATGCTACTTTCATGTTCCCCTGTTGGAAAATATGTGTTTCAGTGCAAAAATGTACAGTTCTTGTATAGTGATCTACAAAAAACAAAATCCAAAAATTTCAGACCAAGTTAATCATATTTTCTGACTGATCAATTGATCAATTGCCTATTCAATAGCAACATTGCTAAAACTCACTCTCAACAGAATTTGGCTGCACTGGATTTGATAATTGTCTGGGTGATATTGTCCACTAGAGGGCAGTATCTATACAAATAAACCGGTTCATTAGACTCGTCCTTACTGCACAGCTTTGATACTTAAGGCCAGGAATATATTCTATGGACATTTCAACATGATCTAGCATGGATTCTATCTTAAACTATATCCTTTGTCAGGGTTAAATAAAAATCATAAAAGAAAAGTTGTTCTGCTTTCCTAATCTCATTCTGACCCTTATGAGTCACTTGTGCTCATGACATCACTTAATTATGCCTTGTATGTAGAGGTTGAGAACACTTTCATGTGACACCACAAGGGGGCAGCACTCCCTCACCTGTTTGACGTCAGGCACAAGGACTCTGTAGCGGTCCAAAAACTCTGCAAATGTGTAACGTATAGGGTAGCCAGTGCGGCGGATTCGGATGGTCTCCATCATGCCAGAATAGCGGAGCTGCCGAATGCAGAGTTCCCGGTCAAACAGCTACAGTGGAGAGATATAGGTATGCAAATGGCTGTGAGGCAGAAACAGCAAAACTTCTGAACAAAGCAGTCAGAATAGTTAGACTTGTAAAATTCTACATTCTGTTCGAATATGTGTGTATGTTTCTGTCAGAGTCATTGCCTGTCCAAACCTGTCCTATGTATCTTGTCCCCTTTTGGCCAACAGGCATCGCTGATCATTCTGCTTCCCCCCCATCTGTTTTGTAGCCCTTCAACCCATAGTGTGTTTCCCTGCTCCCTGGACTGCTGCCTAACTGTATGGGTTGAGTGAGTGGCTCAAAAGGTGTACCTCTGCAGTCCTGAGTTTGAAGCTGGCTGGTGATTATCATTCCAGTCTATCTTTTAGTTTTACGCCCTAGAAGACAGATTAACTTCGTGGTTGCATTTTAGTTAGTTGCCTGTTTTGTATCTGGCCCCTTGAGTTCCCTTTATTCTTTTTCCACCTGCACCATCCTTTAGCATCTTTCTCTCGGTATTTCTGCAGCAGCATCACAGTTTTACAGTTTTGTTGTTACAGTGTAGTATTATTATCAGCCAACAGGAACACCATGTCACTTCGTGGTCATAGCAGATTGGCCCATATTGCATCATTACTTCCAGCAGCACCTATTTCCCAGGACAGGTAAGACTCAGAACAGTCGACACCCACGCCACACTCCTGAGCACCAGGGGAAGTGTTGCTATGGCAGCTGGTTGCCGAGGGATTGTCGTGGGCTTACCATAGGCTTCTTGAACTCATTAGGTTTGATACAGCGCACAAAGAATGGCTGGCAGGCGCCTAAGGTCTTCATGAGCAGGTCCAAGGAGCGCTTGAACTGACTGCTCAGGGTTGGGGAGCGTTTCCTGGTCTCTGCCCCCTGCAGGTAGGGAAGTGTGTTACACATTGAGAGCTTCACTTCCTTTTATATTATTCACTCCTTTCTTCCTCTCTGTCCAGCTTCATTTTCCCTTACTCTTCTCTTTTCTTTTCCATCTCAATGGTTTTTTTCATTTAAAGATTGCCCATTCCCTGCCAGTCGTCCTCATCCAAATCCTGAGATAGACTCTTCCTAAATGCCTACGATTAGTATAGCAGTGGAGCCGCATAAATGTAATTGAAAATACATATTTAAAATATTGTATAATTTAGTATGCACCTTCTAAAGTCTAAACTATTGTTTCTCTGCCTGCTTTTCTGATTCTCTCACTTCCTTCAGATTTTCCCTCCCCCTTACTGTGACAGGGGCAATTTCAAAGCAGGGATGCAACCAACAAACTAACACATGGGGCACCACCAATGTCTGATCACTCCAAGTTACAGATAGATCTGAACTATCTTTGCAGCAGGGATACACAGGACTAGCCCTTCCCAACAATCATAACTACATTCCCAGAAGATGTCAAGTTTTCACTTATTGGCGATGATGGTTTATTATTGTTTTGTATCTTTTCTGGAATGTATTTAGGCATTACAGTCACATTTACATAGCTGCATACAGCAAAATTAATTTTAATTTAATTTTCCAATGACAAAAATAATATAAGGTGGAAACTTGAGTCTATTTCTGTGTAGTTTGCCATTTCTGTTTTGTGAGTTAACTCTGTTTTATATGCTATCTGATATTTCCTGTAATTAAAAAACAAAAACACTTGTGGGCTAGTTATCACAGCTGAAGAATAGGAGGTAGTCAGACAGAAAGTGATGTCAGAACCTAAAAGGAGTACCATGTTGGTGCAAGGATGCAGTTGATGGTGTTGTGACATAAAAAACACATCTATCTAATTTCGGTAGAAGGCACCCTTGGTAGCTACATTCAGAGACAAAGCCTAGTTAAGTTTGATTATACTTAACAGCAAAGCTAACACGGAACGTGAACATAGATGAATCTCTGGGCTCGGCTATTAAGATGTAACAGACACAGCATTGAGAAATTATTGCTATGCTAATAAAAGATCTCAAAAACCTATGCAGCATCACTAAGGACCTCTAAGCTATGGTACATCACCATGGCAAGGTCAGTCTGGAAGATCTGCTTGATAAACTTATTGCTGGAAGTGTAGATCAGCTGGATTATGTCACCATGGAGACCGTCTCTGTTTTTCTCCAGGAAACCTGTAAGAGATCAAGCACTTCCCCAATAAGATTCCTGGTGGCTTCTGAAGGTCAGCTGCATGTAATGATTCAAACTAAGAAGTTGAGGAGTTAACTTCATTTGAACTTTGTATTATGTATTCATTTCATTCCCTTCCCAGAGGAAATGAATGAACACCACTCTGTGACTAACTTAATTATCAGCATGGTGCAGAGGGACCAGTCAGTGAGATAATTGACTTTGTGGCATTGACAAGCTAGACCAAACCAATTTTGTGCATGGTGTCCAGATATAAGCCGTAAACAGTCAAATTAAATTAGGTGGTCATGTGGAACGCAACAAGTTGAAACTGCATAACAAAACATTACATAACGCTCTAACACTATAAAAGAACAACACATTGATTCTGTAAAAGAATGCAACACTCTACGAAAATATTTATACTAGTAAATCCATATTGTATATAGAATATCTAGGGACATACTCCAGAAAAAGAAAATGTTATTTGGTTAGAGTTTGCGAATGCTGCAAAAAATAAATAAAATGTAACATAAACCACAAGCTGCTTCCAGATGACTGCTGTTTTTGATGGAAGACCTTCAGTCAGTTGTGAGTTGGAAGGATATCATGTGATAGATAAAAATATCATGCAGATTGGAGGGAAATCCCGTATATAGTACCTGCAGTCTCATAGTAAACAGTGCCAGCAAAGTGTTGAATACCAAACACTGTCTCACGGCTGTGCTTGGGGGGGATATAGATGGGATTGAGCTTGTGCTGGGAGTTGAGCTTATTCAGCATGGTACCATCCGTACCCTGAAAAAGACCCCAGTAAGGAGAATTTAGCAATAGACTTTATATTAGTGATAATATTTCTATAATCGTGGTTAGAATGCGGACCTGACAATGTCAGCTGTACTGCGCAGATGCCAGGTTTGCATGAACGACAACATTTTGTCAAAACAAAAGGATTAATTAGACAATGGGAATATGACATTCATTATCTATAGCATATTTTCCTGTGCATGGCCACATGGGAGATTATGGAAGGTAAAGCACAAAGCAGGGAATAGCCCTAGACGGAACACCAACCCTTTGCAATGCACACGCACACACATTCTGAGAACATGTAAACTCCAGAAATAGAAAATGAATAACTTGACATTTCAGAGATGATCTGAGATTAATTCTTTTGAGATTTGACTTCCAATTATAAAGTAAAGCAGACTGATTTAAAGAGAAAGCCAGGGTCCCTGGGACAGCACCTTTGGAAACCTGCTTTCCTCATCAATGAGAGAAATGATGTTCATAGGCTTGATGGCGATCATGTCGAGGGCGTCCTGATTGTCAGTGAACTCGATGTGTTGCCACCTGATGCCCTCCAGGTTGTACTCCTCCTGTTCAAGCTTGAACACATGGTGCACGAAGAACTGCTGCAAGTTTTCGTTGGCAAAGTTGATGCACAGTTGCTCAAAACTGAGGGTAAGAACAATCAATCACAACAGTTCAATGACCAGGGGAGCAAGTCATCAATGAATTAAATTAGGGATTTGAAACTGCAATAAGTAGCCGCTTCAAAGATGCAAATTGGTCAGCTTTGCAACCCATCTATAGCTATTTAGAAATATATTTCAGTTCTTTATGTTCCTTGATATTTAATAAATCTCATATAGACTTGACAATGAGAGTATACCTGTTGACAACAAAGTTCTCAAACCCAAAGATATCCAGCAGGCCGGTGGATGTTTGCATGTATTTACAGTCACTGGGGGGTGGTTTATAGATGGCAGCATTAATCTTGTCCACGATCCATTCAAACAATCTTCCATAAATTCCCTAAGATGTGAGAATGAAAAGGTTCTAGGTTCACCGCTAATGGGAAATAATGGTGATAAATGACTTCAGATCTGTAACATCATTTGGAACTGAACCCAGTTATGGTACAACTGATTTTCACAAGCTCATATTTCAGGTCTGACAAATCCTCCCTTGGGTTCATAAAGATGTAGGACAGAAGTGGCTCACAGATCCTTAGGAGGATGGAGGAGATAACCTTTATGAAAGCATCGCGCACATCCAGCCCCTGCTCCACATTGAGGAGAGTTGATACAGTTTCTCCTCGAGTGACGAGGGTCCTGCTGGTCAAGCAGCTCACCACCTCCTCAGGGTCCACCTACATAGCAACACATCAGAGCAGGCAATTTACAGCCACTTGCACTGTACAGCAACCCATACTGCTGCAATCTGTTAACCATGTGATTTGTAGACAACAGGACAGGAGGGTCTTACAAGCCAGATATATATAACCTCTATGAAAGATAACCTCCACAGAGATCAATAATGTATTCTAAAAATATAAAAATATGAACAACAGAGCAATATTTGCAATTCTCTCTGAATATATAGCAAAGCATAAAAAATTAATTCATTGGTACTTAACTCACTGGTACATAACTAAAAGTTATGACAATCTATGTACCCAGTCTGCTGGATTAGTCCCAGAGAACCATCACCATGGAAACCACTACACAATTTAACCGTTTCATATATATTTGATATGATTCCATAAAAGTGCCCATTTGAACAATGTCAAAGCCTTCAGAATATCTGAATAAACATGCCGTGATGAATTATCTTGTCAAGCAAAAATACAAATGCATGAGAAGACAAGGAGGCACCTGCCAGGTCTGAGTTGATATTTAATTACATGAAAAATACTTAATTCTAAAATGCTGTAATGTATATTTTTGTAAGATGTTATGAGTTAAAAGAGAAATCTTGAAACTGTCAAGAAATACACAAAATAGAAGACGATTTCTTGACAGGGGACCAAGTTCTTTACAGAAAATTAATCTGACTTTTACTTTGGTTTCTAACAAGCTGTAAGCTTCTTGAAAAGTCAGTTAAAAACGTGCTGTGAACTCTGACCTCGAGCAGGGCTGCAGCAGTAGTGAGGTTCATAGAGCACTGCACCATGCAGGCATCCATGTTGTCATGCATTCTGGCTAGAAATGAATGGGAAAACAAAAAAATTACAATTTTAAACATCACTGACTGGGTTATACTTTTAATAATAAATGAAGCTTATTGCATTACTTTAACAATTCCATTTTAAATTTAACAAAACACTTTTTAAAAAACAATTTATAAAAAAAAAATACCTCTGAGTGATGGAGAAATGGAGATTTTTTTATACATAATTTCTTGATAACTGGTAACAATTTACTCACAGTCTGGTGAGAATTAGCAGTAAATTTAGTGGGCCAAAACTGTGCCATACGATGGCCATCCCAAAGGTTCAAATTTGCCCCACTGGCTCTGGTGCTCTCTGCTGGCTCACCTTCAAAGCGCAGGTTGCCAATATGCAAGATGGCTGCAAGCAGTTTGGAGATTTCCCAGCTCTCAGTGTCAGTAAACATCAGAACCTTCATTGCAGAGAGGATGTTGGAGTACTCTTGAAGGTCATCACGGCCATCACACACAACACAATTTCCCTGAAGAAACAATGACCAAGCACACACAAATGTGCTATCCGAAATGTGCTCTTTCAAATACCAAAAAAACAAATAATCGTTGTGATTTCTTTTGAACAGGAGACATTCAGGTATCTCATACGGTATGATGATACAGGTTTCTTGGCAACAGTACCAAGGTACCAAGTACCAAGGTTTTTATGTCGAGTTAGGACAGGAGTTAGGTCTTTAGCATGATGTGTAAAGTTTTGTATCCATTGGAGTAAGCTAATGAGACAAGCATGTAGTTCAATCAGGAGATACTAAAGTCAAGCTGTCAAATCACAGCCTGAATCAGGAAACGCGGAGATGGGGAGAATTTGTCAGTCACAGTGACGGCAAGAGTTTTGCAAACAAACCATTGTGATACCAAGAAATAGTTATTCAGTAAGAATAAGGTTCCTTTTGGTTACCGTGTCCTTGCAAGGGCAGTTGGAATGGATGTAGGAAGTAACTGCAGAAACATGTTTCTCACCATGGTGAGGTAGTCATACTCTACAGCGCTGCCAAGATACAGCTTCTTCTTCATGTCAGGGGACATGCCCTGCAGCATGCAGTAAAAGATGTGATAGTTTCTCTCATCTTGAGTCTGGATATGGGAGAATATCAAAGATCAGTCCATTGATGTAATGCAATCCATTTGTACAGTACTGTTTGTACATTACTACATAAAACATTAGGTACATCGTTCAGGTAAAAATATGTTGTCATAAACTTGTGTAACCCTTAGTCCACCCTTTGTTGCTATAATATCTTCTGCTTTCTTGGGAAGGCTTTCCATTAGATGTTAAAACATTTTGGGTGGGATTTGCTGCCATTCAGGTTGGGTATTGGTGCTGGGTGATCAGGTCCCTTTCAGTGAGCTTGTGGGCAATATCACTTCAAAACCCAACTTGCCCCCCGATGTTTCCACTTCATTGCAATTGACCAGGGCATCTCTTTCAGGTCAGAAATTTGGTGAGCTAAGTATTTGGAAAGATGGCATCCTATTGTTATACCAAGTTCAAAGTCACTCACCTCTTCCATAAGACCAGCCATTCTATTGACAGTGTTTGTTGCTGGAGATTTCATAGCTTAATGCTTAATTATATACCTGTGTCGTTAAGTAAGAGTGATATCCACATGTCTACAGACCTGTCTACAGACTCTGGACTTCTCTAACAAGTATTGCTCAATCCTGGCCCCTTCAATTGCCCCTCTGATATTGAAGTGGATGTCAATGTATTTTCCAAAGCGGCTTGAGTTGTCATTACGAATAGTCTTGGCGTTGCCAAAAGCTGCAGCAAGTGAGAGACCTACAGTAAACATACTTTTGCAACAAAAGAACACAGCAGAGATTAGTCATAACACATGTAACAGTACTATCATTTGATAGATGATTTATGACTACTGAGTTGCTGAGATGACAGTATATGACTATCACTAACTTTTGGGTGTCACAAAACACATATAAACACATATAATATTTTATCCATACCACTAATCTGCTTACCAAATTATAGACATAAACATCTGTATTGTACCAAAAAGCTGGCATCCAGCTAAATGTTTCGCCCGTCATTTGAAGCCCTGGTGATTATTGCGCTTGCATGATATAATATTGATATGATATCACCCAGTCCTATTTCAAAGTCACATGTCCCCATCGTGTTGTGTAATACAGATCAGCAAGCAATACCAGGGTGCTGTTCGGCGTTTTTGGGCAGCCTGCAGAAAGAAGAGCTATCTGCTCCTGACCTTCAAGGATGGGCGTGGCCTCCAGGACTTGCTTCTCAATCCATGAGTGCTGCCCGCTGATGGACGCCAGGAACTGTAAGATAAGCTTGGTGCTCTCAGTCTTTCCAGCTCCAGATTCCCCACTGGCGAATAAATGCCAACACATGACCATATCATAGCAGACAAGAACACGGCATAACAAAAGATGACAATGAAAACTCACTCTTCAATACAAATCATTACACAGCATCACACCAGTAAAAGAAGGACAATCATATAATAATTGTTAAAATTTCAAATAATTAGTTGAATATTGTTTGCATGTGCTTGTCAAGTCTTAGCTGTAGGTTTAATGTGTCTGTTGTTTGCGCAATCGTTGGCTTATCTGTATCTCGGTGGCTGGCTGAGTGTTTGCTATCCATCGAATTCCCCAGAGGAGACTCGCCACCTGATGACACAGCACTGGTCCTTGCCACTGCGTCGCATGCTGAAGTAGCAGTTGTCGGCGATGGCAAAAATATGGGGCGGCATCTCGCCCACCTTCTTTCTGGTATAGAGGCGGATGTGATCTGCCGTGTAGATTGGCAGCAGCTGGTAGGGGTTCACTGCCACCAAGATCGACCCTGTATAGGTCTGCTGGGTCAAAGGTGAAAGGTCAGGCACAGGAGGGGAAACAAGACTAAATACAGAAGCTTCAGTCAAAAAAATATTTGAATGACAAGCAAAGAAACTTAGGACCTTGGAATACATTCTGCTTTTATGGAAATAAGGCACCCAGACAAACGTCAGGCAACTAAGCAATTTATATAATTTTTGACATACTGTGCTACAAAAGTATTTATATGGATCACTATATCCAGTATTGCATATAACAGAGGCATGATATAGCTGTACCCACACAAATCTGAACATAATCTCAGAGGTTCTGTAGATGATGTTCATGGTGCAGTGATATACGCCTTATAGTTTTCTGCCCAGTGAAGGAAGGTCTCATGAAGTCCCTATATTAGATGATGCAGTGCTTCACCAGTAAAAATATATAATCACCTGTCACTGAAACAAGCTTTAATGGGACTTGCGGGTACAGAAGAAAGACAGAGCTCTCTCTGCGTAGGTGGGGTACAGATAAACAGTAAAACTGGAAAGGATATTTTTCCCTAACCCTGAGTTAAAAAGCTGCTGCGCTATCAGGTGCTGGTACTGGTTATTTATATTTATGTACAGCTTAATGAAGGTGGAATTCCTCACATTAAAGTGAGTGATGACTGAAATTACTAAAAGAGCATTTGCCAGGACAAAAGTGTGTTGTGCAGAATATAATCTGGTTTAACTATGCAAATACTGTTAATCTTGATGCTGCCAAACAGCTCTGGGTGACCCAAGCAGCAGCCCTTGCTTATACCACACAGTACTGATCAAACTCTCCACCCATCCATTTTCCAAAACCGCTTCCCCTATTCTGGGTCACAGGGGGGTCCAGAGTCTGTGAGCACAGGGCCCAAAACATCCCGAGATGGGGCACCATCCCATCACAGTGCACGCTCACCATTCACACATAAAGACAATTTGGTAATTCCAATGAGCCTCAGCATGTTTTTGGACTGTGAGGGGAAGCCAGAGTACCCAGAAAAAAACCCTTTGACAACATGGAAAGAACATGTACAGTAAACTCCACACACACAAAAGCCAGGCAGAGACTAAAACCTGGAGGTGTGATCCAGCAGTGCTAACCACTGCACCACTGTGCCACCCCTGATCAATCTATCTGAACTGATACATCTAATCTCTGTCTGGACAACATCCTGAATTAAACCACTGGTAACTCAGGAAGCTCATCTAGATCTCTCCAATGCAGACCTCAGAAAGACACAACAAAGAACTCACCCTTAGGGATATACATGCTGTCACCTCTCCTTCCTCACTCAATCTTGGACTTAATCAATCATTTTTTGAAAACAGAGCCCATTATTAATAATTTAAAGAAAGGCAGAGCCTGAGTTCCAAACAACAGCAGGTCCCCGAGGGCTGGAGTACAACAGTCTGTGCTATCTTTGCATCTTTATGCCTGATACTAAAGGGGAGGCTGCTGTTATCAGCACACGGACTATGGTTACATGATATTTACATCGCTGTCATCGAATTGAAGGACTAAAGCAGACAAAGACATAGATGCCCTTTTCAACAGAATTGTTAAACAGTGGTGTCTGAAGTTTGAGCGATGACATGTGATACCCTACTGCTGTTGTGGTCTATCAAGTAATGGAACCAGGCATTAGCATTGATTTTACCCTTGTGGTGTCTTCTGTTGATGACAGAGATCAATAAGTATATTAACTGATTCTCATCTATAATAATGCTCTTGTGCAATGTTGGAGTAATACCATTACTGGTGGAGTAATGGTGCTACCATGGGAGTTTGGGATCTCAATTGATCCTGAGTAAGATTGTGGCTTAGAAAACATGTCTTCTCAACTGATAAAAACTTTGAACTGTCCTTTATAAACTACAATGGATAGTAAAAATGCATTAATCAGGACTTTATTATGTAATATGAAGGCTATCCTTTTATGGGGGAATGTGGATTCGACACATCCCTCTCCAGTTTTATTCAGTACACCAGCACTCCTTAGTTAATGGACCACCTGGCCCCTTTTAATCCTATGTTTGAAATTATGAGTAAACATTTTAGACCGGGGGTTCTGTACTGTAGAACTTTAATACAAAAAAATTATGAAATATCATGAGAAGGCACCTGATTTGTTTTATTAACCTAAAGGGATATTAAGTGAAACAAAAAAGAATTTGGTTAAATAATTTCTTGACATGTTATTCAACTCCAGTTTTGGGGTTTGATAAATTTCTACATGACACATCATTTAATTTGATGATGCATATGACCTTGTATTGTGAGGGCACGTCCATCTTAATTATTTACAGGTTTCATCATGACATGTGTACCAGACGTTTTTTAGCATCAGAGGAGTTTAATTTCTGATTGGCTCGTTTTCTAAAACAATGCTGTAATTGTAGGGCAGTGAGAGGAGGCTATGAACTCACATAGATGAGGTGCTCACAGTAGCGGATTAGAAGGTTTCGGAGGATGCCAGCCTCATTCAGGTCCCCCAGGCGGATCATGTCGGCCACCCCGTGCACTGAAGTGGGGTGCATAGGCTTGATGTTGGTGGCATTCAGAGATGAGAGCCAGTGCTCCTAGTGTCAGAATGGGATATGACACGTGACTCAAAAATCTAAAATGGCAGGTGTCCAATTTTCGGAATGAAATGCAAACAAGAAACAACTTCAGTCGTGGCACAAGATCATTCGGTAATGCTTTACATTAGCTGCACCTTCATAATTCACTCACTTACGCGTTGATATAACATTCAGTGCACATTCATAAAGCATTCATTATACATTCAGGGTACCTTCATAATACATTCACAGAGCATTCATAAACAGCATGTAAGCATACCTTAACAGCCTTAATATGACGTGACATGATATATGACATTTTTATACATTATAGCAGCTCTATTTGCAACATAAAATAGATTTGAAGACAAAAAATACATACATTTAACATACCATTACAATGTACTGTATGTACTGTATACCTTAGCATCCTAACATACCTCAACAGCTTTAATACACATTAAAAAGAAACATTATAATCATATAATTATTAGTGTATTTACATGTTGCTTATAATTTTTTATGAATGTATTATGAAGGTGCACCTAATGTTCTACGAATGCATAATTAAGGTATTATGAAGGCACAGCTAATGTATATCATTACCAATGATTCATTACCAAGGTCAGAATGAACTGGTCATGTACTAAAACATTATTTTTGCTGGTATGCATTCTGATCTGACTATAGAGATGTAGGTTACTGCTAATTAGAGAGACCTCATTAGTCAGCTAGAAGAACCAACGTCCAGACTCACGTTTCCTTCGTCATCCAGAACATGAATCTGGCCAGAATCACACAGCTTGACCACGGCACCAAGGGGGACGTCAAACTCCCGTTCTGTCTTGAGGTCCAACCATATATGGTCCCCCTTTACGAGAACCCAGTTGTTTTCTTAATAAAAATGTACTTTATTCTAAGGGCATTTCATTGATGCACTCTGAGTGATTCCTGAATGGGTGCAATGCTCAATCTGAAATTCATTGCCAGTTGCCAAGTAAATCTGCATATTTTTGACACTCATTTTTTAGCATCTAATCAATCTTCATTCTGTTACTGATTAACCAAACTACTCCAGTGACCCTTCCAAGCAAGTATTCATTAGTACAAATTCAGTACATCCTAAAATATACCACGAAGATTATTGATTACACTGAAGCTACCCTTATCTGTACAATGAATAGCACAGAAAATTAACAGGTTACTATCGTCAATGTGGCCATATACATGACCAATCAAAGATTTGGACTAACAAACCAAGTGAAATGTATATCTGTACTATGTTTCTACAGTTTAGAATAAGTAAGACATCAAAACTATAATACAGTATACAGTCACAGAAAAAAATAAGACAACACAATATTTTGTTTAACTCATATCTTAATTTATGGGTGTTTGTCTGTGAATAATACATATTTTTCTGCAAACTGCACCCTGAGTCTTTCCTGTTTCTCATAAATGATGGGTTTCTTCCTTGCTTTGTGGGACTTCAGTCCTGCTTCAAGGAGCCTGATACAAACTATCCTAGCAGTGCACCTCACACCTGCACTTAATGTTTCCAATTCTTTTTGAAGGTCACCTGATGTCATCCTACGATAATCATCTCTGGCATTAGAATGTCACCTCCACCTTTTACCTGGCTGCTTCACCTTATTCCTATGTACTGCTGTCTTAGAAATTTTGAACCTGAAAATATCCTGCTGCTTAGCGTAGCCTCTGCCAGCGGAACCACAATTAAACCATGATTTTAAAATGCAGATTTGTTTAAAAATATAGAGTGGTCTCTTATTTTTCTCTATGGCTGTATATGGAATTATGCAACAACCAAGCCAGTGTGCATTGAACAAGAAAACTATTTTTTTGGGGAGCAGCAACTGCGGATTGGGACTCAGAAGGGTGCCAGTTTAAATCTCTGGGTCAGCAGTGTGATCCCACCTTTGGGCCCTTGAGCAAGGACCTTAACCCCAAATGGCTCCAGGGACTGACCCTACGGTCTCCTCTATGCCAGTTTCATGAGGTGGTCTCCTTGTGTGCTTTCCTAGCTGTTGTGAAGGAGGTCCCACAAATGCTCAGCATTGATTGTCTGCTTTTCCTCTGACTCCTCAATCTCCTCCAAAACCATCTCTACTGTGTTCAGGCCAGGTGTAGGGTGACCACCTAATACATGTCAGGGGAGATGCTGACTTACTCCTTCAGGTTTTACAAACTGCTTTAAAACTGAAAGACTCCTGTGCCTGGCTAATTATTTAATTTCTTCTTGTGATTTGACTGGTTTGTTTCCGTAACTGAAACTCGTCCAGCTTTTTCACATTAACATTCATGACACAATTATAGGAGACTGGCAAATCAGCACACAGCAAGAACTCAGTGCTTAAGTGAAATCCAGGTCTTTCTAACTGAAATGGTAGTATAAAACCCTACCCTAGCTGATAGTGTCTTCCTGACATGGACTAGGTAGTCACCCTAGTCAGGTGACCAGGTCATGTGATGCAACACTCTATCAATTTCCTTTCTGGGCAGCTTGGCGTGTCCACACTCTTGATTCTTAATGTATATGTGTAAAATCTATGCGACACACACACACAGTGGAGATGGAAATTAAGTCCTGGATGTGTAGGTGATAGCGATGTCCACTGAGCCAGTGTGGAGAATATAGATATGCAACATCTAAAAGGAGCATTGGGAGACAGAGGAGTTGGGATTGGCTTAGAGTTAGCGGCAAAAAGATATGAAAATGTATGCTTATGGTCACCTGACTCACCCTTCTGGCATATAGCTAAGGTGGCATTGCCCTGTTATACATTGACCCTTTGAAATGTAGCACTACATTCAGTATGAGACACGGCATACTTGTGGTCACATGATCTAGTTACATTGTGACATCACATAGGGTTTTCTTTACTCCATTGGGAGATGAAAGGTCCCTTTGATTTTCACTAATAAAATTTGCTTCTCACATATAAAGCAATGCAAAGAACAGCTTACCACATTATCATGGCCTGCCTTACCTGCTGCAGAATGACCATGGTTCTGTTTTATTCCTGGACATCAGAAGTCAGAATGTGGGCCCCCTGTATGTCATAAGGACCAGGTGAAGGAGATAAGCACCACAATCCAACAATCCAAACAGAAAAAGTGGTAGAATCAGCCCTTGATGGAGCAAGACATAATAGAATGAAAAACAGCACTTTCTAGTGGGCAGTCTTCCATAAAGAATATTACCAGCCATTCCACTATCATCAGCATATACTTTCATACATTTAGTGAACAACCTTGCAAAGTAAGCCCCTTAACCATCATTACACTGAGAAATTAGTTATTAATTACATGCACAAGTCAGAAAGAGAGAAAGTCAGACCTTTGGGTAAGGAGACAGCATCAATATCAGAGCTGCAGAAAAACCTTCACGTGGAGCTTCACCGATGTATCACCACAATTCTATGATTTACACAAAAAATAGCAAGACAGTTCATGGCACAGTGCATAACATAAATGCACAGCAAAAGAAAGAAGCAGGAAAATGTCAACCGAAGGAAAGTAGAAATAGCATAGCAGTCATTCTACTCAGGCGATCAAACTAATGTCCTCTAGTGAAGCCAGGGGTACATTACAAAAAAAAAACAGTGTCCAGGGACTGGAAAATGAAAGCAGGGATTTACACACCCAAGCCAAGCTGTTTAATCACAGTTAGCCAGAGGGGAAATACAAAGGCTCTCCAGAGACTTTGTCCCTGTGAGAGACATTCAGAATCTCTGGGACTCTCAGCGGACAGAAAAAAAGAGATGCAATTCATTGAACCTGCTTGCAAATGCCTTTTTTTGCTACCAAGTACAAAGGCACTCTCCTTTGAATATTGGTAATTAGTCCATTCTTTTGTTTCTACTACCATTTCAGGAGCACTCTATAGCACACTGTAGCATTCTGTAGCATCTTGGTTTGAAGTTTCCTGTACAATTTTGCCGTGTTGTGCAAGGTCTTTATGGACCGCGTGGCGTCCCTAGGCATTGTGCAGCGCAGGGGTCGGCAACTTCGTTAAAGCAAAGACCCATTTTTTCCTAAGTGTCTGAACCAAGATTTACAATGAGCCGCAATGGGCAGAGAAGGGGGTTTGAGATACTATTTTTTTAATGTGATAAGGGCATATATGCATTTAACACATAAAGAAAAGTTCAAGTACTTACAAAAAATAAAGAAAACCAGTTTTGGGGGGAATCTCAGTTTAAATCACTCGTAACAGTGCAAAGGTGACTAATATTGCAACATTGTTCAGTTCTGTAGCGATAGTCTTCACTCTCAGCCCTTCGGCTCTGTAGTCGTCTGCCCTTCACTTTCCTCTTCACTACTGCTGTGCTGACAAGCAGTGCAAATGTCGTCACTACTTAGCTGGCTGTAATATGCAAACCAGAGAAAATAACTTTTACGAAGACCTAGGAAGGTGTAGTGACGATTTACTACAAAAAGTATATGAAAGAATTTTGAATCCCAATAAATGTTGAAGCGTACATCCAGTCTCGGGTAGTAAAGAAAACTCTGCAAAGAATAGCATTTGACTGGAGATGTACTCTCGTCGTAGAGAACGATTTTGAGGAAGATCGTTAAACATCACAGAAGCACGAAGGACTGCCTCATTCACATATAGCTAAAGAAATATATAAATGAAAAATAACATTAACCCATAAATAAATAATTTATCTTTATGAAAGTGTTATTATAATTATGTTAAGACATGAAAATGCGAATGAGGCTATGGTTCTGAGAAGAGCCGCAGTCACCTGGTACCGCAGGTTGCTGACTCCTGGTGTACCAGTTTGTAGCATGTGTTGTACTCTAGTTAGTATACGGTTCTAGAGTGTTCATTGTGACACCTCCCAGTTCAGTGAGTGTTAATAATCCCTGCCTTGACTCAGCAGGTCAGATGAGAGGGAGAAATGGAGACTGGAGCTCATTGCTTCGTGAGCTTACTCAGATTCCTCAGGCTAATCTTGTTGATTATGCAAAGAGTTCTGCACATGCCGACTCGAGTTTTCTGGCTCGCTGCTTTTTGTTTGCTCAGGCTTTTTCCAGAGAGTCCAGGGGCAGATTTTTCACACCAGATGACAAACTCAATAAAGTAAAAGGAGTACCTGGCTCTGGAAGCTGACAGCCCTCAACTGAAGAGGTTGTCCGAACCTGGACAAAGGAACAAAAGACTTCCTGTACAGTCTCTGTCAAACCCACTCACACACATTACCAGGGTTCACAGCATGTGATTTATTAGCTCATAATAACAGTGAGACATACACTACCAGTCAAAAGTTCTTGCGCACCACAGTTTTTACCACTTTTACCATATTTATTTCTTAAATTGCAGGTTTTATATTCTTAGTAAGCATTGGAAGGTTGAGTGAACAACTGCAAATGAAAATATAAATCAAATAAAACAAGTTTCCTGTATAACCTGGAAAGAGAATGTAACAGTGCATGTCGGACATCCTACTGGCTGGTTATGTGGGGATGGCATAGTCAAATTCTAGGATGTCCTTCCACTTTAAATGCATTAGTTAACTGATGAACCTGTGATACAGAGCAGTGTTTAATGTCCCTTGTAGAAAGAATGCCTCGCAATTTCTCTGCTGTCATAACTGGTAGTGGAGGTTACTTTGATGAATCAAAGACATGACATTTTTTTGTTAGTAAAGGTACACAAATGGTGGGCATGCTGTAAATTTATTTGTTAGCGAAGAGTATTGAGTGTATTTTTAGTAAATGTTGAGCAAATACAAATGTAGAAAATCCCGGCGTGTGCAAAATTTTTTGACTGGTAGTGTAAATAAGAGTCAGCCCATCTAATGTAACAAATGTGAAAGCTGAATCGGCAGTAAATGAACAGTAAGCAGCATTAGCATGCTAACAATATTATAGGACTCCATTGATGAGGAGTGCACCCTGACCCTACATCCCTTCTTAGACTACCTTAAATCATCCAGAAGCAGTAAGATGAAGCTGCTCATGCCGGACAATTCAAGGAGTGATGCCTGTCTCATACTGGACCCATGGGATGTTGTCGGAAAACAGCACACATGGACTACTGTAAAATTGAGTATATAAGTAGTAACCACTGGGAGACATTCAATTACATAGGTAAATGACTACAGATCACTGAGATACTACATCCACTGGGCAGCTCTTTGGGGGGTTGGGGGTTGTGTCTGGTGATGGTGATTAAAAGGGGTTAATAAAGCATAGAGTGGATGATGGGGGTTGTGTTCATAAACGGTTTTACGCTCGAACATTAGATTATGGCCCTTGGAAGCTGAAAGCTTGTAAGTTTCCATGGAAGTGAATGAGTGCAGGCAGGACCTTCGTTCAACTTCAGCCAACCTTTCAGTCTCAAAATAATACCAACAACAAGCTCCATTTTTCAAAAGCTTGTTGTTGTCAAAATTTTATGAAACATGACTGAACTGAAGGTTGGTGGTTCAATGTGACAAACCAACATCGCACCATTAAAACCATCAAAACAGGTCTCCCTTTTTGGGCGAGGGAGGTTTTCGCTGTAAGAGGCTTTCAGCAAACCACAGGACCGCAACACTGGAGCGTGTTAAGGCCTGGTGGGACACCACTTACCTCTCGGCTGCTCTGCTTTGGGGCACCAATCACAGCAGCTTCCTTCGCGGCCAAAGACAACTGCAGTCAATAAAAGAGGATGCAGTGGTGCTCCTCTCTCCTCTTCCAAAAAGTGTCCTTTTGGATTTCAGGTCTCACTTTCACACCATTGTCTCTCCGTTTGTTTTTCTCAGCATAATGCTCTCTCTTACTTTTGTCTCTCAGGCCAACTCCATGATAGACTGTATCTCTCTCTGCCCCGGGCCTGCTCTCTTGATCATATCCAACTGCTCAGAGGAGCTTTGCTATGGCGCGGTGTGAGAGAGGTGCTGTGTCCCTCATACACAGTTGCTGATCCTTAGAGGTGGGAGGGGCCAATGCGCAGCAGGGTGGAGGTGGAGGGGGCCGACAAGGGGCCTGAGAGGACTTGGGAAAGAGCAGTCAGGAGCTATGTTCTGCTGCCATCTACCATGGCTGTTTCTTTTTTATAGTCATCCTCGGGCTAAAATTCTTCACTCTAGGATGACACAGGATGTCAAAGTCACCCCCTCCACACTACCTCTTACTCTTGTCTCATTAGGACCAGAAAGTGGAAAATGCTTCCATGAAGTCACTCCTCCTCACCTACAGGGGTAGCTGTTATACACAAGCATCCCTTAGAACTCATTTCACCATTACAACTTGGTAACACTGAAAGCATGACATATGCATTAGACCCTGACAGTATTTCATATTGCATTTGAAATATTATTATTTACACATTTGTAGTGTCTTAAAACCACTTTTCCTGGTCAGGGTTGTGGGGCAGTACAGGGTAGATTGCTGGGGTCACACAGTCACATACTACAGGCAATTTTCAAGAGAGCAATTAGCCTAAATGTATGTCTTTGGACTGCAGGAGGAAAGTGGAGTACCCAGAGGAACCCATCGTGTTACGGGAAGAACATGGAACCTCCGCATTTACCAAGCTGGTTCAGGGTTCAGAATTGCCAACCTAGTCAATGGTTCTACCAAATTAGCCATATTTGCAGTGTTAAACTGTGATGCATATGTTCCTTTAGATCTCCAAGAATTCACAGCTACTTGAATCACTGCCCAATGTCTCCTAGGAACAGACAGATTGATGATATTGATCAACAGAGCCAAGCCAATCTGCAGATTAAGTGTCACATTGGCCTGTGTCTGGTGGTCTGAGTCTGTTTAAACTTTTCTGCTCTTTATTGCCATGAAGAATGATCTGCTTGTAGAAGTACATTTGTATGGTAGAATCTACAAAAAAAAACTGCAACTTCCTTAAAGAGGTCAAGTTTTAATTCAAATTCATGCCACAAGTTTACTTTAAATACAAAATGAATACAGAAATAACACAATTTATAAATAAAGTTAATAAATACGTACAAAACACAGTGGCCCAGAATGATGTTGGTCATTGAATAATTGCAGATAATCAAACACATACTTTAAACACAGATATGGCCCTTTGGTATGGTATGGAGAGTAAACTGATGGTGAATTGAGTGACCTTGAACAAAAAACAGAAAGATAAAGTAGGAAATAGCAGTAGAAGGTACTGATCAGAAAGGATCTGTGCCCGAAACCCATTTCTCTGCCAGTTTTTGGTTACCTTGATTTCACCATAGCCATTATAATAACCTTTAACCCAGCAGGAAAAAAAAACATGGAACATATATAAGGGATCTATTTATGAATCATGTACCATCAATTACAAATAAATTTATGTCTGCATGACACTGCACATGTCAAAGCTCCACCATCTGTGTATTTACTTGTAACTGGAGTCAGCATCTTTAGACTAGAGTTGAACTGCAGGTGTTCTAAACTCCGCAATAGACAAAGGTCAAGGGTCAGAGGGTCAGAGGACACACGCATGCCGAAAACAGGCTTAAAAGCTGACGCATGCAAGGCAGGGTGCTGAATACAGCAGGGGGCACCGACGACACCTCAGCTCAGTGATTACTGTACTACCTCTAACTTCCTTCATAATAAAGATTCTGGAAAGACTGGTAGTGTCCTACATAGCCGGCCACCCTGGATCCATTTCAGTTTTCATGCCGACATAACAGATACGCAGGCAATGCTATCCCCCTTACCATGCATATTGACTATAGCTTTGTATTTAACACAATTATTCCACCTAAACTTGTGTTAAATCTCACGAGTCCTTGGTCTGTGCCGCTTCATCTATGGCTGTGTGTTTGACTGTGTGTTTCCCAGGCAATGACAATAGTCAAAAGAACCTTGTCGAAACCTTGCAACACCGGTGCATCCTTAGCCCCTATTATACAGCCTGTGCTCAGCAAGGAACCATGACAACGTCACTGTGATTGGTCTAATTAGTGATGGTGACAAAAGAAGAACGTAAAAGGGGTAAAAGACCTGGCTTTATGGTGCCAGGAGAACCATATTTTGAATGTCCACAAGACAAATGAGATCGTTTTCAACCTCAGGGAAGTACCGAAGCAGTCACACCCTGCTTAATATCAATGGTTCATCTGTGGAAATTAGTAGAGTCAGATGTGTGGGCATCCAACTCTCACGGTCTTTAAATAACAGCTGCATCGTCAAGAAGTCAAAACAGAGACTGTTCCTCCTGCAGAGGCTAAAAAGCCTCGGACTGGAAATAAAATCCTAACGGACTTCCACTGATGCACCATTGAGAGCATCCTAACAGGATGCATCACAGCGTGCTTTGGTAACCTGACAGCCTGAGACCTCATATTGCTACAAAGAACAGTTTGGATGGCCTCCAATATCACTGGCCTGATCCATTAACACCAGCTGCTAAACCCAACAGGAGCATCTCCACCTGCACTGCTCACTTCAGAGATGGCTTCTTCCCACAAGTAATTAGGACTGTAAACACCTTGTGATACCAACTCCTTTAAATACATCTCTAGTGCAGTAAAAATCTCCTGTATTTCTCAAATATCACAGTATTTTAGTGGTTTTCCACACTTCCCTTGCACCATTTCAATGTTGTTGCACTGTTCACTGTGTGTTACTCATCTATTGTATTTTATGTAGCATTGCACTCCCTTTATGTCACTACTGTCCTGTCAAACTACAACTGTCTTCACCTGTCTTACAACCTCCCTTCCAACACTATCTTATAGTTGGAGAGATTATGTATCACAAGAATGTCATTGTATTTTTCATACATACCTGACAACAATATTTGAAACCAAACAGTACTCAAAGCACAGAATAGCATAGGAGCACATCAAGTGGGGTCAGAAAATTCAGCAAGTGGTTCATGATGCTTCATTTGGCCATCATTACAGTTATGAACTGAATTAGTGGCATTGTTTTAAAAGTAGTATTGGTGACCAGAGGGTCCCAGGTTTCAGCCAGAGGAGGATATTCTCCTGCATACGTTCTAGTGCTGCACTCTGCATACGTTTCTTCAGGAAAACTCTAGCTGTGTGATTGAGGAGAAGTGTGACCTGCAGCCAGACTGTGCTATAGACTCTGAATGACAATATTAGGTGGGACTGGACTGTATTTTAGCGCCACGACAGCAGATTTCATTGGGCTAAATACCTTTGTGATATTTTCTTGCACAGCCACCTTTCCAGAGCCCAAATGATTGATTTTTATTCTATAATAGAATGGATTCAGAAACTGTTATATCAATGTAACCCTCTTAATTTGGATCTCACCGAAAGGTCATGTAGTGCTCCTGACCATCATGGTCTTCCAGAGTCAGCAATGGACCATGAAAGTTAAGGGTGACTTTCATATGTGTGTGTATGCGGAAGTACAAACATGGGGTAGGAAATTCTATGAACCTCTAACTTAACTCTCCACATGACAGAAACAGCCCATACAGACTCCCCAGCGCCCTCTGCTATATAACCTTGGATTAAACTAAATAGAACTCCTTTGTTTCTCTTTATAACACCAGAGCCCCCGAATTCCTGGGTCAAACCAACCACCACCCACAGGCATCAAATCCCATAAATCAGCTTATCATCGTGCTTGAAACCCATATTATCTAACCACCTGGCCTGTAATGAACTAATATATGCTAGTGTACATCGTTTTATAATGTGCAATCCATAACACAGCAAATCCAATCTCAGCAGGCATCTCAAAGCATGCTGCAAATATTTATATTGCACTATTTCTCATATGGATATTAAATGCCAACCCCATAGTGTTATAAATACTGAACATCACCTATATTAGCTACATATATGAAAGTCATTAATATATTATCCAACTTGAGCAGTATTGTTTGACACTTATAAATATATAAATAGATTTACTCTGGTAAATTCTGAACTGTAAACAGATGTATGTTAATAAACCACTAAAACATCTCTCTAAACACTGTAAAAAAAAAAAAAAAAAACACTGATATCTGCTGCCGAATAATAATCTTCTGCATTATCCAATAAAATAGAAAGGATTTACAATAAAGTGATGCTGAACGGCATAAATGCAACTTTTGTCCTCTTTAAAGGGCAACCAGGTTCAGAAAAATAAAACCGTTTACCGTTTCATTTTTTTCATTACGTATAATGCCATATGTACAAATACAATCAGAAAATCCTCAGTTCTCTAAAACCAGGAAAAAGCTATACTAATAAAACACAGAAATGTTTCTCCGTGGCTTCGGTTTACAAACACTTTTCCTGGGGTAGATTGCATTTCTTCCAAGAAAACATGCAGTGTTGCTCCTTTAGTGGTAATCCTGTTTTGGCTGTTCTTTCCCGATTTGCTGGAACATACACTAACGTAAGTGTCGGTGCCTATTAAAAATTAAAAATAAAAAAATCACGTAAAAATAATAAATAACTTTCAGTGAGGACTGTCTTCTAGAGCTCGGTATTTCTTGCTGGTCTGTATCTGACACAGAGTGATATTCCACCTTGGGAAGAAAGTCATGATCCGGCAAGTTACAAGTAGTCATTGATAAACCACACCATACTCTGTTCGGCACTTTTCACTTTTTTCGTCTTTTCACTGTCATTTAGCATCTTTCTCTCCAAAAACAAACATGAACAAAGAGAGAGGATATCCAGCTGAATTCCCAGATGAACTGTACTATTCTTTAAAAAAACAAGGAGGAAATGCGTGTCCTCTGTGTTGCTCGAGACTGCTGGGCCATGAGTCATTGATCCTGTTGAATGGCTGAGGAACCATCATATATGCCCCAAGGTTATGGCACTGCTAGGTTCTCTGCATGTCTGACATTAGCAGCATCTACCAGCCTATAGACACATACTAGCATATACATGTTGCTGTCACCTGTGACCAAGCCTAACTGTTCCCTAATCTGTATGTCACAGAGAGCACTGCATGGCCATTGTTGGAAGATCTAAACACAGAATGGGCATTACTAGATGGTCAAAGTATCAAACATCCATCCTTGGATGGTCAAAGCATTGCAAGGCCTTCATTGGACATCTAAGGATTGCAAGGCCTTCATTGGACGATCAAAACATTGCCGTCTTTGGTCCCACAATGTACTTTGCTGTAAGAGTGGCACATGGATCAGCGTCTTCAAGTGAAAAAAATGTATGTATATATACACATATGTACACATGTTGCTAGGATAGATGCTACATGTCAATCACGCATTGGAGAAAATCACAGAAGAGCTTTCTATTGCATTCTGGGAATTAGGGTCTCTCCAACGAGCAGCAAGAGGTTCTTCTAGGGAGCACAAACCACCTACTACCCTGATGCGTTCCATGTCAATGGCTTCCGGACCGTACACCAGGGGTGAGTCTATTGAAACACGGGAGGGTCCAAATGCATGATGGACACAACACCTAGCTGCTCAGCTGATGGGTACTCCTTTCAAAATGATGCATAGCCCTTGTATAAAACTTGGCAGACATGCAGAATATAGAGAAATATATGTTTAGAGAGCAAAGTAAAGTCTGTTGCAAAACACAGTCCCGTGTGCAGGGGTATAAGGCGTAGCAACAAGGGGGTGAAGTTTCAGCAAGAGAGGACTGAGGCTCAGATACTGGTCAGCTCGTTGCAGGTGATCAGTCTGACAGTGAGCATGCCTGGCAAAGCGTTACCCTGGCGGCTGCCCCTATCGCGCAAGTTCACCATGTGCTGCTCCTGCCGGTTATTGGGCTCACTGGTCAGGGTCACCTGACCCAAGAAAGAATCCATGATCACATTCTTGTTGAAGATCTACTTATTGGTTTGGAGACAAAAACAAAAGGAATAAAGAGTAGAGAGTGTCGACCCATTTCATGAAAAACATCTGCCAACTCATATGGATTCGTCACCGAAATAGTGAAAAAGAGGCAGACATATGGAGGACCGCAGGTGTCATGGAAATAGTAATAAAGCATTTCATTTAGCAATAACTAATTGTGCAGTAAAGAGTGGATTATAAACATGAATTTATAAATGAGATCAAGCCTCCTGGAGCAGGTATTTCGCGCATGTCGAACCTGGAGGAGACCCTCGGGCGAACCCAGAACATGCTGGAGAGGTTATATCTCTCCGCTGGCCTGGGAACGCCTTGATATCCCCTCAGAAGAGCTAGAGGAGATGGCTGGGGAGAGGGAAGTCTGGGCATCCCTGCTTAGACTGCTGCCCCCGTGACCCAGCACCAGATGAATGGAGGAAAATGAATGAATGACTGAATGAATGAAATATCAATCAATCAATAAATAGTTCAAATGAAAAAGGGATTTACAAAAACAACACAAATTATGGAATTTCAGAATCTATTTAAAAATGCAGTTTAAAAAGAAATACAGTGGTACCTCGGTTCTTGAACTTAATCCGTTCCTGGACTCCGGATCAAATCCTAAAAAGTTTGAGTACTGATCAAATTTTTCCCATAAGAAATAATGGAAAACCAATCAATTGGTTCCTGGCCCCCCAAAATTACACCTAAATGTTTGTTTAGTATTTAAACACAAGATGAGCCAGATAAAACAAGAACAACATTTTTTTCTTAATGGCTTCCAAAACAATAAAGATCTTCTCAACATTACCCCTGTCCTGCCCAGATCATCAGCTCCTTCTGTGTGCCACGCCCCCTCGTTAACCTCGTGTGGGATCCCCATGTGATCAGTTGTTTCTGATTGTTATCATTAGTACTCTGTGTTAAGTCAGCGTTTCAGTTTGTTTCCCCAGTGCGGTCATTGGGTGCATTATCACGTAAAGCAGTGAGACTTGGTAAAATAAAGTTTAAATAAATTACATAAATGCTCTAATAGTACACGTAAGTTAGTAGATTATTTATTGTTAGCTACTGTAATTTTGCGCCGCTTTATTTAGTTAATCGTCCAGTCTGTGAAGAAGGCATTCGAGTAAGAACTGCATTGTAGTATGACTCATTTCCTGGCACGTACAATTTATATTATGTCAGCGGTTCGACATCTGATATTCAGATCAAGTTCTAGGTCAAACTGGTTTGCTTAACTTTCAAGAAATTCGAGTTCTAGTAAGTTCGAGAACCGAGGTACCACTGTAACTGAATTCACAAACTGAACTAAGAATACAGTTTTTAATCTGCCATTTAAAATGGTAGCTCCCTTTCCATTTGCATTTCCATTTTACAGCTGCTTTTACTTTTCCTATTAGCTATTTAATTTGCCGTGACACTGTAGGCCATGTGCTGGTCAAACAATTCCAAATAATGCAAATTAGCCATAGGATGCAACAAGCTCTCTGACTGGTTAGAGAGAGCCACACAGTCTCATAGCCTAGCTATGGATTCGGCACCTGTGTGGAATTGGCATAGGGAATAAGCAAGAAAACAGAAAGAATGATGGGGATGCGGTGTTGTGAAGAGGGAGTAATCAGCTCAGCCAAATTTCTGACTTAGCTATTGGTACTAGCAGAGAAATATAAAGATAAAGTCCAAGGCCTCTCTAGATGTATGTGTGAAAGGAGACCTGCCTCACTCCATGACTCAGGAACCCCCACCCACCTCTATATGGATGGCTTCTTTGGGCTTCTTCCTGTAGAAGAGGCCCTTAACGTCAAAGTCGGGGCATCGTGTGTCTTTCAAGACCGGTGACCGCACCTTCTCACCCTCACAGGTGATTATCACGTACGGGTTCAGGGCTGAAACGAGACGGATGCTGGTCAGTCGTGATGCAGCTTCTATGCTTCTATGGATGCAGAAGAACTATGGAGAACGGACAGATAGACAATACACTAGTGCATCTTAGCTAAATTAAATACAGTACTATTTAAAATGAACTTATATAGCACAAAGCTACCATAACACCTACAACTACTAGCCACTGGGTGGTGCTAATGTACCTGCTGTTGGCAAGGTGTTTCTCTTGTTGTGTGGATTTAGGGTTAGGAGCTATGTGTGTTGGTAGGGAAAAGCACCACGTGACTCATATGAAAAACCACGCTCTGCTTCACTGGGTATAAACTGCCCCCCCTGTCGTGTATAGGGGATGGAGCCTTTGCCAATGCCACAAGCCTTTCAAACACAATCGCAGGTCACTTCCAGAACATGCTGAGGAGAAGCTGGGTTTAACCTATGTCCGTCTGTATATCCCTCCCATCTGTTATACTGTACCTTTTCTGTCCATGGACCGCTTAGCTTACCTCCATTAGAGTCCGGGCCCTGGAGGCCCTCGGCCCCCAGCACGTGCACCTGCGTGACCACCTGAGGATAGCCGCAAATGCCAGTCCAACAGGTTTGGGCTGGCTCATCCAGAGTCAGCTCTCTGAGCCAAAGTGATAAAGACAGATGAGCACACAGACAGACATACCCAGACACAGAGGGAACGCTGGGGGAACCACTGAAGCTTTCATCTCCAGCCAAGGCACGATACATCTATTCATGTATTAAGACACTGTGTGCTGGAAGCATCTGACAGTGGAGTCACTGAAACATTCTCAGGGGGCCCAATAGAAATCAGTCTTCAATAAACATAATACAGCTACTCTATAGGTTGAAAGTAAGCTTGGCTTGTCCTTCTAACAGAAATTTGACCCAAGATATTAGAGATCCCTACAGTGAAATTTCCACCACTGAACCCAGTTGAGTTACAGTTTTTTTTCTTCTTACTGATCCACCCTAATTCAACCAGATCGATCAGAATAAGAGTTGGCTGGTTTACTTGCAGTCTGAAGGCACATCAGTGAAGACGCGGAGCAGGAATTCACCCTGCTGGCCTGGCTCGAAGGTCGTGGGGACGATGATATAACGGCCCTCCTTCAGCTCCTTCCTCAGGAAGACGCAGCGGGAGTTGATGTAGATGGAGCCGCCCACTTTGTGCTGAGCCGAATGCATGCGGAACTTCCTGTTAAGCTCCACCTAGTGGTGGGTGAGATGCATAAACCCAGCCATTCATTTATCTTTGTCAGTGTCCTCTGCCATTTTGCATTGTCTACTATCTATATGCACCGTCTTGTACAACTGTTTACTTGTAGGATTTATTGTCATTGTTGTGTGTTGTTGTGTATTTAAATGTATCTATCTACCCATCCATCCATCCATCCACCATCCATCCATCCATCCATCCATGCCCTTATTTCTTGCTCCCAGTTTGTTGCTCCAGGGAATTAGTTGTTTCATGTGTCTGAAATGAGAGTATTTCCACTTGACTTGAACTCTGTCTGGTCTGTAGCTACACATCTAGTTCTCTCCTACTCCACTATCTATGTTACCTTCCCCTAAGTGAAGCCCAGCCCCTCCCAATGTGGCCCCAGGCATCTGGTCACCCGGTGAATGTCAAAGCCAATAGCCAGGTTCTCCCTCTTGCCCTCTCGGGGTCGGCCACACTGCTCCTTCTGCTGAAGGCAGATTAGCACCTCATCTTCCACCTTCTTTACATCAAAGATGTACTGCAGGTGGAAATGACAGGATATTGTCACTCATTCATACACAAAGAACCAAGGAAGGTGTGTCAGGATCAGGTCACCGTGAGCCTGAGGCGGCCGGTCAA
This sequence comes from Cyphomyrus plagiostoma, assembly GCA_019775915.2. Taxonomy (NCBI): domain Eukaryota; kingdom Metazoa; phylum Chordata; class Actinopteri; order Osteoglossiformes; family Mormyridae; genus Cyphomyrus; species Cyphomyrus plagiostoma. The sequence continues at coordinate 12,245,661 of JABFEA020000041.1, read as the reverse complement.
TACTCATTCTAGGTTCTACTAGAAAGTGGTCACCAAGTCCTTACCTGAGGGTTCTGAAGGAAGGTGGTCCTGTGGTTGATGCAACCCCCAGCACGGTTCCTCAATGGATCACCCCAGTGAACCCAGGAGCCCCGCATCACCTCCTCCTCCCAGGTCTTGTGAATGCTCAGGTAGGAGGTGTTGATCAGGCGACACAACACCAGATCCGTGAAGTACTGACAGAAGTCCTCAAAGTTCATCCTGGATTCGTCAAAATGAAGGGTAGGGTGGGATCATTTAGGCTTAACATAATGACAGACTGCAAACTAAATAAGACCGCATGAGCCAACATCACGTGGAGAGGTTGAAGTACAGAAGACTCTTATTTGCAATTTTCATCTGTTTGAGCTTTGAGTTATTAGTGAAAGCAAAATAAAGCTTCATGAACCATTCGCGGTATTCTCTGACCCCACTACATGGTGCTGTCTGCTCAAAAAGAGGCTCAAAGCACACCTCAAAAGTAAGCCAAGAACACCATCTAGTGGGGTCAAAAAAAACAGCAAATGGTTCATGAGGCTTTATCTGGCCATCATCCCCACAAATACAGCTAACATGCTGTGGAAAGGTGGCACCTCACCAGAACTCCCCATCATCCTCGATGGTGACCCCCAGCTTTTCCCGCTCACTTCGGCTCACCTTCTTCCACTCTTCAGAACTACAGGACAGATGGTGGGATGAACCGTTGTGAGATGCCAGTGCTGTGGGCTTATGCGCAAGCATCCACATCCAATTTTCACCTAAATGAAACCTGATCAGCAGATGCATCAAACCACCGAATCCCATATCAGAATGTAGAAAATCACACAGGAAAACAACCCAGTGGAATCTGACACTACTGCTCTAAATATCACACCAGCCAAATGCGTAACAAAGTGACATGCTGGCAAAACTCGCAGTACCACATAAGGACAGTAGGTGGAGCACTTGTTAGGGATATGGAGCTAAGACAAGAAACTACTGGGCTTAAATCCCAGGCAGGGAGTTTCTGCTGAACCCTTGAAAGAGGTAGATATCTGGGTATAAAATGAGCAAAACTGAAAAGCCATCCCAAAGATTAATTACAGCTAGCTTCCTTGCTTTGTTGTAAGCCATCATAGTGTGATTTAAAATAAAACATCTCAAGAAGCCAACCCAGTTCTTTTATGTTTTCACAACACCACAGCAAAGAGATTGTGTTAGAAATACAAGGAATCTGAAGATAGCCACATGCTGAAAGCCACGGTTATATTCGTTCATAAAGAAATGGAGAACTCATAGCAGCCATATATTTTTGCTAAAGTCGGGATAAATAATTAATTTGGAAGCTATTGCAAAAAGATTGTCTATATTATATGTTCTATATTATTACATTGTTGTATTATGTCAATATACACTTATTGACTGAAGTCTTTGTCTTGTACCAAACAAATTCCAGTATGTCCCACATTTGGCCAATAAAGTGTTCTGGGCTCAAAATTTAATAAGAATCCTTCGCCTGCTGAATAATTTAGCTGGACATTAAAGCCAAATCTAGAATCTTCCCCATATCTGTCTGGGGTGAGTGTGGATGAGGAGAGCAGTATAAATGAGGAGACGGAGACAGACAGAGGCCCGTAGAGAATCTCATTACAACCTCAAACATCCGGTTTCTGGGCAGATGGCAAGAGCTGGAATTTCAGATGGCAGAACTTTTTGGCCACAGTGAATGTTGAATATCTTTCCTTCCCTGTGCCATTGTGCTCGATGACCCCTGCCAGAGCCGGCTGCCAGCCTATCGACATCTTCCCTGTGCCATTGTGCTCGATGACCCCTGCCGGAGCTGGCTGCCAGCCTATCGACATCTTCCCTGTGCCACTGTGCTCGATGACCCCTGCCGGAGCCGGCTGCCAGCCTATCGACATGTTCCCTGTGCCACTGTGCTCGAAGACCCCTGCCGGAGCCGGCTGCCAGCCTATCGACATCTTGCCTGTGCCACTGTGCTCGAAGACCCCTCCCGGAGCCTGCTGCCAGCCAATCGACATCTTGCCTGTGCCACTGTGCTCGATGACCCCTGCCGGAGCAGGCT
>JABFEA020000041.1:12200829-12223918 GCA_019775915.2 Cyphomyrus plagiostoma | reverse complement strand
GAGAAGTCACCAGCTAAAGTCACTCATAATCACTCACAAGAAATTAAGAGGCTGTGCTATGAAGCTCATTTCACTGACATAATTTTCTAAGTCACCAAAATTGCTAATTAATGTTGCTGTATGTATATTTTTGACCCAGCAGATGTGATCACTTTTTTTACCCATAATAAAATCATTAAAGAACCAAACTTCATGAATGTTTTTTGTGACAAAAAAGTATCTGTTCCAATCACTCTATCAGAGAAAAATCAGAATCGTAGAAATAACGGGAAACTCAAGAGAGCCATGATATTATGTTCTTTAGAAGTGTATGTAAACTTTTTACCACAACTGTATGTGCCAAAAGACTGGCATGGACACACATGTGGCCACAATGACCAATAACTGATAAAATCTTAGAACCTAATAACTGTTTTACCATCACCAGCCATCCAAAAAAAAAAAATCTGTAGTGTAACTGAAGACTAGAATATTGGTATTTAGAAACATACTTAGCCAAGTTTCCACAGTGAGCTAACTGGATGAGGAATGCAGATTTTCTGGAACTCAGCTACATTTTACACTAACTAAGCTCTGTCTTCCCCCAGCTCGCAAACTGACATTCCCAGGAGCTTGATTTGAAGCAAACGTTCATTCAGCATCCGCAGAACATTGACAGAGCAGAGAGCAGCTTCCGAATGACACAGCTACTGATTACTAAGTGGGTTCAAACTAGGGAGAAACATTGCACTTATCAAACTGGTTCCCCTTCCATGAAATCATTTGAATTCCAGTTCTGTAGAAACATCTCATCCCTGATCATCTCCTATACAGTGTGAGTGGGTGTACAAAAAAAGCAGTACAGCAGACTACACCCCCCCCCCCCCCAGGGGGGAAGGTCTCAGAATCAGTAACAAGTACTGCAGTAAGGCTGCATTTACAGTCATCAAGTATTTTCAGCAAGTCCAGCACAGATAACCAAAAAAAAATAAACAAAATGGCCCAGGACCATTGGGAGTGTGTGCGTGTGCAGAACTGTGGGTGGAACGGAGAATTTAGTGTTCATTCTGTAGGTGGCGTCTCTGCTGTGTTCCAAGGTCTATATCGGGGACACACTAATGCAGTGGAGACTTCCTGCTAAAGGTTTGCGTATACCAGGGCCCATAGCTGGCATAGCCAGAGGCAGGTAAAGCAGAGGTTAGCCTTGCACATGGACTAAATGATTGCAAAACAGTCCTCAGACCTTTACTTTATCACTATTTTCTTGGGTAATTCAGGGATGCAAACATATTGGTAGTTCCAGGCACACTGCAAAAGCCATAGTCGAAATGTCTCTGTTTGAGAATCCCACCAGACATCATAGCCGTCTTTCATCCTCTCCATCATTACCCTTATCATTACCAGCACTACGCCGCATAGAAAAAAGTGTTGATGTCCATCTCATCCCGCTGAATGTACTTATGATCAATCAACCACTCAATTTGCTCCTTGATCATCTTCTTCTGGGGCAAGAACATGTTCTTCAGGATCTCCACTAGCTCAGTCTGGAGCTGGGCATTGTTGATTTTCTTGCGCATCTTCATTATCTGGATGATGGCTTCCTGTAATAGTAGGGCAGGAACATGACTGGTCAGGGTTTTCAGCTGAGTCAGAGTTGGGACTGGGGCACCTGCTTGATAGTCAGTGACCTACCTGTGTCCTCAGTATCCTCAGCTGGACAATACCCTCATTTTCCTCTTCTCGCATCCGATCTGTTGTGAGCTGCAGCCGGCCAATAAGGTTAATCTTCCCCCGCTTCTGGGCTTTGCCATTTTTTCTGGGGAGTGAAGTCGCACATGCTCCGTTAATGGCTGTCCTTCACTTTGGCACATGGTAGTGATCGAAGATGATTGGAATGTGTGTAGCCTCTGCATCTCACTCACTTCATAGGTCAGAAACAGGAGGAGATGCTTACATCAAAGAGAAGTCTTGGTTGACATGGAAGAGTGTGGCATCAGAAAAGTCTTTTGGAGAGGCGACTGGGGGCTCGTAGGACAGTACCTGGCGCTTCAGCTTGGGGAAGGCAACCAGAGACTATGGGTGTAGACAGAGAACATCTGCCAAACAGTTCTATAAGTTCCACTTACTCAGTTCTTACTATACCACTGGTTACACACCCCAGGCCTCCATCACCACATCCTTACCCAGAGTGTCCTGCGTAGCTCTGCATCAGGCAGCTCGGTGGCCAGCTTGAGGTTCTCAAAGCTGATCCTTTCCTTGGGCCTTTGGTTCCAAGCAAAGAGCACAGCCAGCTGGAAGGTGGTGACCTCCAAGTCATACTGGCCCACTTCATTCTTGAAGGTGATCTGCAAGAATATAAAAAGTTAGAGGAACAGAGGAACTTACACACAGTGGCCTATTTATTAAGTACAACTAGACAGGATTGGGTAAAATTCACACTTTCTTCTAATGTTTTTCGTTTCCTTTGAAATAATTTTGTTTCTCAAAGCGAAAAAGGACTACAATGGAACTAAAATGTGATGAATAATCATCTCAGCTAAAAACGTCCTTATTGACCACCTCCCCACCAACAGAGAGCACCACTCACAATGCCATTGGACATGAGGTGGTTCCAGTGCAGCTTCCTGCCACTGTGGTTCTTCTTGTAAAACTCCTCTGCTTCCGGAATGAGGTCTTCTAGTTCAGTTGGCAATGATACGAATACCTTCTCTGAGCTACGTGACCAGGCACCTGCATTCAGGATCTTGATGTTCGCAGAGTCAGCTGCAAGGAGTGCCCACACACAAACACTGAGAAGATGTTTGGCTCTTCTGCTGGACAATCAGGTTATTGTCAGAAAGCAGGAAGTCACCTGGCAGGGCCAGCTTGTTGTGTTTATGCATTTCCTTAAAAGACTGATTCAAGTCCTCAGAAACCTTGATGTCCTGAAACATTCTAGCCAACTTGTTGACGTAATCTGCTGGCATGCCCACTTCCTGCACAGACAGGAAGTGCACATAACCATATCCAAACAGCTTAATTATGCTGAATAGTAAGCAGGTAAGAATTTTTACAGAGAAAGGAAGGCTTGTACCCTGAGCCACTCCACCATGTTCTCCTCAATGTCGCTATCTGCCGAGATGTCCAGGATCAGACGACGAGTCAGATGGGCTTTATGATACCGCATGAAGACGTCCTTGTTCTGGACATATTTCAGCACCAACAACTAGCCAAAATAGCATTAAAAACACCATTGTTCTTGAAGCATTTCAGCAGCAAAGACCACAAAATTCACAAAGGAGTAGTGATGGGCAAATGAAGTTTCATGAACCATTTACTGTATTTTTTGACCCCACTAGATGGTGCTCTTGGTTTGCTTTGGGTCATGCTTTGAGACCTATTATGAGCAGAGAGCACCATCTAGTGGGGTCAGAAAACACAGCAAATGGTTCATGAAGCTTCATTTACCCATCACTGTAGAGAAGCCGTACAGCACATACATCCCTTAAAGTCAGTGGATGGATGGATCACTTCACAATAATCAGCACAGTAATCGGCAGTAAGTGAGAGACCAGCAGGATGTGCATTCCTACTCACCACCTCCTTGAGCTTGGTCTCAATCTCCTCAGGTGCCAGCTTCTTGCTGAGGGGAGTCTTCCTCAGCAGCATGTCGCAATAGTTTGCCAGCAGCTCAGGACACTTTGACTCCGGCTGTGACTTAAGCACCCCCCTGCAAGGCACCCAAAATACAGGGAAATATCAAGTCACATAACATAGAAAAACAACAAATTGTGACTTCTACTCAAATAAGAACATCAGAGACGTTCAAGTAATGGTGACACAGCTGTGCTGATGAGTTGACCTTTACCCTTTCTGTTTCAATGGGAGCTCCAGCTTAAATATGGTGGCATCATTCACCACTGCCTTATATGCCTGAAAATACAGACAGCATCAAAGTCAGTCTCAGGCACCGTAGCCACGTCGCCGTCACTGAACTTCCACTTTCCTTCTGACGGCTGCCAGACTGCAGGCAGAGACGTCACATAAACGTCGGGATGAAGATAGCCGGAGCTGGGCTCACTTTGTCCCTAGCTGTCAGGAAGTGAGGGTCATCCCGGAAGGCTTCCTTCACCAAACTGCTGAAGCGTTTGAACAGCGTGAGGAGCCGTTCCACATACTTCTCAGAGTCCTGAGAGTGGGAGGGAGGGATCGGAAAAATAAGTACATCAAATCATCACAGAATATCTATAGAAATAGGATAACACAAGCAGAGAGGACAGGCTCAGTTAGACATGAGGGACGAAAATGTCAAGAAATTCATTTCAAGGAATTCAATGCAAATGTCTAGAACTAGCCATCCTTCAGGAAGAGGGACACCCTGATGTCACAAGTTGGACAGGAAACCGCGGACACCAGTAACAGGGACACAGAGCACACAAACACTCACACATTTATCTCAGTGTTGAGACAGTGCAGAGTGCAGAGTTGTTCCTGCTCTGAGCCCCTAGACCAAGACTGTCCAGCTTTACCAGGAGTCACCCTGCCCACAGCTGCTGTAAAAATGACCTACACTCCTTGCTCTGTGTCAGTTAGCCCTTGGCCATGGTTCTAAGCCATTCTGACAAAGGCTTAAAAGTATCCAGCTGATAATTTAAAACCTTGAGCACCAAGTGTGGAAGGAAGCTCAAGATGAATTTACAAAGTGCCTGCTTGCTGTGGCCTTCGCCTAAGTGGGGCTCACTCACACTGGTGATGGACTCAGCAGCTGCCACCATATCTGCCAGCCCAGCGCTCATGATGTGCTCCTCTAGGTCCTTCAACATGGGCTCCACACCATTGGGCACCTTGTCCATGAGTGAGAACATGAGGCGAAGCTCTGAGTATGCAGATAACACACACACAGATCAATGTCAGCAACCTGTACAAGTCATTTCATTGACAATCAATAGACCACAACAATCTAGCTGAATTCACACCAACACCAAACAAGTCAGAGGGTTATACAGGCAGATGGATTCTAAATAGATATACTCATGTCCATATTCACATCTCAAGCAAAGTGGAATGAACGAACCAAACAGATATGGACCTTGGGAGGCATCTATTCGACGTTTCGGTCGGAGGCCGTACTCACTGTCAGTCTCATTCCGTTGGATCATCCCTGCACACTCGACCAGGATTGTCTCTTTGAACGATGACACAAGAACATTCACACAGCAGTCCAGGAGCTCAGAGGGGGCAAAGATAAAAATATACCATACTGTGCAAAAGTCTTGGATAGTCAAAGGAAACATTTTGGGTTATTTATCTAGGCAGTAAGTGAACTAAATTAAGAGTAACGCAACAAAAACTAACAAGAATTTCTTCTGTTCTCCAAAAGTTACTGATATCTTGCAGGATGGCTAGATCATCGCTTCAGTTCCCAAACCCCTCCTTAGGGGCACTTCAGCCATTCCAGGCATTCATCTCATTTCACAATCGGCTCACTTAATAATTCCATTAGTTTAAAACGTCAGTGAGATATTGATTAGCTGTATGAAGTGGGGTAGTGGTTCAGTGAAAAAGATGCAGGTGTACTGAATGGCTACTTACGAGAGGTTTTGAAACGGCAAAGCTGATAGACTTTTACACCAACATGAAAATCTTTTGCCCAGTACTGTATCTTCATACAAATATACAACAAATGTACATACAAACAAAGCACATAGTTTGGTCTCTATACTCTGTTACATAGAGTACAATTTCTATCCCAAGCATTCTATCACTGACCACCCTAAAGTCTAGCTGTTATCTGGCAGAATTGGTTTGTCTGCTGAGGCAGTACTCACAACTTGTACAGAGTTACAGTCCCGTCTCGTCTCCAGATATCGAAGTGCCCATTGCTCTTCTTCCTTGAGCTTAGCACCTGCCTGAAAGACACATGGAAACTCACTACAGCAGTGTTTCCCACTCCGGTCCTCTGGGACCTACAGTCGGTTCATGTTTTTGCTACCTCCGAGCTCCTTGCCAGACAGGCAGCTCAGTGAGAGCAAAAACGTGGACTATCTGTGGGTATCTGAGGACCTGAATGGGAAACACTGCACTACAGGAATGCACTGTGTCTCATGCGTACCTACAGGAGAACCATGCTTAATGAATTTTAGAGCCTTTATCACCATCTGGTAGAAGGGACTTATTGCTGTGCAGAGTCAAGTCTGAACTCACGTATTTCATGTAATTCTGGACCCCATTCTGCTGCAGATAGGATGCGGCTTGTGTCTTGTAGAACCTCTCAGTAGAGTTCAAGTAGGCCTTTTCAAAGTTCTCCCTGTAGATTTGCAACTTATCTTCAGGACTGGAGCAGAGGTTCACTATAAATAAGGGATGAGGGGGCAGATGAGGAACAGGACATTGGGCTGAAATGCTCCTCAGCCAAAAACTGTACTTCAAAAAACCTGACAGCAGGTGGCATGGCAGCTACCGTAACCCACAATTTCAAATACACAAACAAACTTTTTGCTAAATCATTGTACAAATGCCGTAAGCATACAGCTTGAGTTAATCATCATGAATCACTCTCACTGTACCTTCTCCAAAGATTCAGTTACATTCCAGTCTAATAGACATCAATATAGATTGATCATTTCTGCCTAAATGTAGGAATGAGGATGAGCATTCCCTTACCATAGGATTCGCGGACACCGATGACCAGCTGGGAATCAAAGGCCTCGCCCAGTCGCTCAGCGTGGACCAGCTTCATGGCGCTGTCCTGCAGCCGGCTCTTGATGTTGGAAAAGATGGACTCATTCCACGTGTCCAACATCAGCTGCAGGGATAGGGGATGGACGACCCAGAGGAAGGGTGATTAAAGCTCTGCATGAAACTGGGATGAAACTTCCATGAATGCAAGTATAAAGTCATTATCCAATAACTAGACTAGAACACAGAACTTTTCTTGACCTGAAGTTGTCTTTGGACCTGAGTGAAAACAAGAAAATTTTGAAAGAACTCTCTCTCTCACACACACACACACTTCTGAATTCATATGTTTGTGGGGACTGTCCATTTCCATGGGGAAACCCCAATTCCAGCAATGACAACCTTAACCCCTACCCAGCCCTAACCTTAATCGTATGTAATCAAACAAAATACAAGACATTTGGCATTTTTAGCTTTTCGATTGCAGTCACAGATTTTTATAAAATTTAGAATTTCCCCTTGTAGGGACTGAAAAAAATGGTCCTCATAACATCAAAATAACAGGACTTATCACGTTAGTGGGACATTTGGTCTCCACAATGTAATACATGTACGTCCACAGACACAGACACATATATACACACAAGTGGAGGTAGATTTGAGCCCTCCATCGTGGAGTTTTTAAGCAAAGGTCTTACAAAAATACCAAAACACTTGGAACTGTGATTTTATCTGCTGTGTGTCTGCTCCATTTCCTTCTCCTCCTCCTCTTCACCTTCCTGACGATGCTGTCCTCCACACTGGACTTCTTGTTGCTGCCCTGCTTGCCCATCAAGGTGATCTCCAGCTGGCAGAAGGGCTTGGGCAGGATGTCACACTGAGTGAAGAACTTGCGCCACTCTGCGATGTAGGCCTGGAGGAGGGCAGGGTCATCCTGGTGACTCAGCACTCTCTGCGGGAGGGCGGCACAGCCAATCAGTGATCAGGCATATTTTACAATGCAAGTAGAATGTCTTTTTTTTTTTTTGATTCACTGCTTAATGTAGTCCAGTGTCTATGAAGGTAGGGATTGTGTTGGTGGTCTCAGAAAACAAGCTGGTCAAGAGAGGAAGGAAAACAAAACATTCATAAAACTACAGAAAATTGCAGGCGTAATGTCCTTTATCTGAATAACATTCAGTCTAACTGTTCACACAGCTTGACTCACAGATAGTCCACACAGCTGGACTGAAACTTGGACTGACTACCAGTTTTGCTCCTCGGGGTACAGGGATACCCCACGGCTTTGCTCACAGATGCCCAGAAGTGACGGTTCACTCACCACCTGTGTCTGCTTAATAAAATCTAAGATGTCTTCTTTCAGAGCTTGGTGGATCTTGGCCGGCCCTTTGTCATCCCACAGACAAACAGCGTGGACATCTCTAAGCATGTACAGCCCAGCAATGACAGAACAACACATGGAATAAACGCATAAAGGGAAGAGATCAGATATGACATGTCAGCACCACAACAAGCAGAAAAATCTCAGGAGTACTAAAACAATTTGGACTTTTTCATTACTGTTTATGAACCAAAGTAATAAAACTTGCAAGGATACACAGTTTTGAACCTTGGACAATATCAGAGAAAGAATGTTATTTTCGACACCAAGAGGGAGGTGAGGGCTTGTACTCACGAAAACAGATCAAACCACTGCTGCTTGGTGACTGTCTCTTGGCGAATGAGCTTCAGAACAATGGGACGCATCAAATCCCACTTGTCATCAAATTGTAGGGAGCCTTTATTCTAATGGTGTGGAGACAGGAGAAGGTTAAGTTATATCTTGCATTACTATATACAAAAATAAGGCAGTGAGACTCAGAAGCCAGTTCAGCCATCGCTGAACACAACCAGCCTCGGTGTCCCAGCTGAGGGGGGTCCAAGCCCTTCCACTCCCCCCTTCCACGCCACACCTCCCTGTGACTTCCCCATGAAATGGTGCTTTGACACAGCCAACAAGAACCGAGCCATACTGCAAACGGGCAGTTCTCCATAGTAAGCTATCCGAACGGTAACTGTGCTCACATGGGCCTGCTTACTAGCAGGGCCAAAAGTGTGACAAAACCAAGCTGGTTGCGACGCCATCTGATTGGTCAAACTGCGTGGAGGTAGGGATGCTCTGTGCATGGATTATCTGAAGGGAAAAAGGCATATTTTATATATATATTATTACTTAATTATTAATTTATTATTTATATATTATTCATTATTAGTAGTATCTCACATCATGATGTATTGATGCATTACCGATAACTCAGAATCTGAAGTACAGTCAATCCTGCTACAATGCAACTAATGCATTCCTGACAAACCTTCTGTTCACTAAAATCACATACTAAAACACATATATCCAATTTCAAAAATCAGGTTAGGGAAATGCAACTCCAAAATATAGCAATTTAAGCTAAACAAAAACAATCAAATAATACTCTGATACACTGTCAGAAAAAAAGAGTACCAATGTTCCTCATAGGCCATTTCTGTATCTTAAAAGGTAAATATAGCAGAGGGTACAGTGACAACCAAAAGTCCAAATTCGTACTCTTTTTTTCTGACAGTGTACCAGTGGCCAATGATGTAATACATGCATATTAAGTAAGAAATAATAGTAATACATTAAAAAAATCATATTCATAAACATCTCCCATGGGTCTTATGAGTCTCAGGAGAATTGCCTAGTAACCACTTCAACCAAACATGCTGAACTCGCCAACTTGTTGATTGCCCATAGTTGGCAGTAGTGATAGCCAAAATGACGCTTCATGAACCATTTGCTGTCTTTCTTTGAGCCTATTAGATGGTGCTCTTAGTTTACTTTGGGGCATGCTTTGAGCCCTTTTATGGACATAGAGTATCATCTAGTCAGGAATCGTGAGCCATAGCCACCATGAGCTCAGCATGCACACAGCACAAATACAAAGAATTATGAGATGCAGAGGGGCATTGAAGGAAACATGGGTAAAGTGTAAGTAAAGCAAATGTAAGTGAATTAAAAAACATTACTCTGTTTTTAAAATTTGTCAAATATTTTTTGATTTTTACAATCTAAGACTGTGACATGAAATTCTTTTAGATTTAAAAACCAGTTCAATTCACTGAAAAGAGTTCAAACGAATGATTCGATTACAAATCAGACATCACAATTGTTTACTTGGATAGCTGTTTTTGCGTGCTACTAATGTTTCTCACTAGGACCATATCAGGTAGATTGAGTAGTGCTTTTCTCTCCGACTAAAAATCGCAGAAATACAAATGAGTTGTATTGCACTTGGGTACTAATACATCAGTGGTGTTAGGACAGATTTGCAGTGTGATACGATGCGTCATAGCAGGACTGACTATACTAAGGAACAGCTGAACAGAATAGATTCGTAATGCAAATTGACGCAAGCAAATCCTAATTCCCAAAGCATTCCATACTAATATAACAGCAATTTTCACAGATGTGTTAGTGTAAATTAGCATATAGCAAATCGTGATGTACACTGAGTAAATAGAATAAGCAACTCTTTGGTTTTACGTTACTGTTGCTCTACAAACTTGGTAATGCTATTACCAAGCCAACCATTCCGCAGTGAAAAATCGAAGTGAGCTGGAATTGTGCTGTAACTAGTTTCTTTTTGCGGTACAGCTCAGGTACGGCTTGGTTCCTGTATGTCCTGATGGAATCAGCCCTAAGGTGCTGCAGATGTGCCAGCCAGCTCTGCGGGGTCCTATAGTAGTAGTTCTCCCTCCCTCTGTCAGCAGAAGGTGCCCCAGTACTGAAAGACATCCTGCATGGTCTCTCTAAAGAACAGGTGTATCAGCTCCCTTAAGGACTTCAGACCAGTTGCTCTCACTTCACATACACTACATGGACAAATATATTGGGACACCTGGCCATTACAGCTACAGGCACTTTTATGACGTCCCATTCTAAATCCATAGGCATCAATATGGAGTTGGTCCCCCCTTTGCAGCTATAACAGATGCCATTCTTCTAATAAAGCTTTCCACAAGATATTGGAGTGTCTGTAGGAACACTTGCCCATTCGTTCAGAAGAGCATTTGTGAGGTCAGGTGCTGATATTGGACATGAAGGCCTGGCTTGCAATCTCAATTCTAGTTCATCCCAAAGGTGTTTAATGGGGTTGAGGTCAGGGCTCTATGCAGGTCAGTGAAGTTCTTCCACACCAAACTCACTCAACCATGTCTTTATGGACCTTACTGAGGCATCGTCATGCTGGAACAGAAAAGGGTCTTCGTCAAACTGCAACCACTATTGGAAGTATATAATTGTCCAAAATGTCTTAGTATGCATTTCATAGACAGACACTTCAAAATCTTGTGGAAAGCCTTCCCAGAAGAGCTGGGAATTCCATATTGATAGCTATGAATTTAGCATGGGATGTCACCAGTCCTGTAGGTGTAATGACCAAGGGGGTATTCCATGAAAGTAGCTAAAAAAGGCAGACTTTCCCGAAAAAGTCAGACTCAATCTGCCTCCATCTCTAAACTTAGCCTCACGTTGTTTTAGTTAATCAAGGTTAATTCAAGACAGACTTGCATAGTCTCACTTAGTGTGCACACCCGCGATATTGAAGAAGCCCAAATAAATGGATGAACGATAGATCGACCAAATGAGTCGGAAAGCCTGTAAAACGAGGTTGGTGTTTCTTTCCGCCGCAGAATAAATGCTGCTGATGGAGCTGTATGAAAAATACAAAGATGTAATCGTTAAAAAAATGGCAATACTGTGGCCATAAACACAGCCAGAGAATTGGCTTGGCAATAAATTGCGGACAGATTAAATGCATAAATTACATAAATGTTATAAGTGCTTAGTACAGTGGTTTATGCTGTCGCCTTATATATAATGCGAAAGGTGCTGGTTCGATCCCTATAGCCAACGGGGAACCTTCTGGGTTGATTTCACCTGTCATTATTACTATATAATTACTATATATTATTTGAGGGGTGACATGGTGGTGCAGTGGTTAGCACTGTTGCCGCATACCTCTGGGACCTGGGTTCGAGTCTCCACCTGGGTTACATGTGTGTAGAGTTTGCATGTTGTCGTTGTGGTCCCACGGTCCAAAGATGTGCTGAGGCTGATTGGAGTTATTAAATCGCCCATAGGTGTGAATGGTGTGTGTGCCATGCAATGGGCTGTATGGTGTCGGACATCCTCAGGTGTCAGGAAAAAATCTCTCAAACTTCAGACAAAATGGCATCAGAACAAACGGACTCGGGCAAAACAGTGTTATGGCAAGAAAATGAGTTTACAGCGAGCGTTTGCTGTGCTGGAGAAGCGATTTTGCCTTTAAATGGAGCGATGACGTCAGGGGAGGCAATCTGTGGCAGGGGGGCAGATTAGGGCGTAACACCTGTTCCAGTGGACCTCGTCCATTATAGATGATATTCCATTACAAGCAAGTCCACTATAACAGGATTTTACTGTAATTATTTTGGAATTAATTGGAATGCTAAGGCGTGATTTTATAGGCTTTGCTACATAATCAATATAATAATCTCAGCTCTGTTCTCCATATTATAAGTATCATGCAGAGCTTTACTTCGGAAAAGAGGGTTTTTATTCTCTGCTTTCTCGTCTTGCTTTTACTCACAGCACTGACTACAGGGTTCTATTTTTTATATACTGCACGTATATACAAGACTCATTCTCCCGTTAACTCAAACAAAATCATGTCATTTTGGTACACCTTACAGATGAACAAAAAAATCAATCAGATAATGTACAATATAATGTCAGATGAGGACATATAATTCAACAGATTGCATGACATGAATAGTAAGATCGCGGAAATTCGTCTGACAGAACGATTTTTGAGGGAATCTGTTCCCACATGTTGGACGTTATTTGAGACAATGTTTCCCCCTGGTAACAGACCACCAGAATCCTCTGCCGTTTGCCTACCAGGCACATACAGGTGTGGATGATGCTCTAATGCACGTGCTCCACTGAGCCTTCTCCCATCTAATCAAAGCAGACACCACAGACTCTACTTTCTGAGGAGGTCTGTAGCAAGCTGGTGAGTATCAGTCCATGATGGCCAATATGCTTTTCTACTGTATGGCCTGCAGGGGAAGTGACACCAAACTCATCAGGAAGGCCAGCTCAATCACAGGTCTGACCCTGGACCCACTGTGGCCAGTAGCAGAGAAGAGAATACAGGCAAAACTGGATACCATTATCAATAATGCTGCCCATCTGCTCCAGGAGGCTCCATCTTGGAGCACAACACGGGGGTGTGCCACTCCCCACCCCCTGAACATAGAATAGAATAGAATTCCTTATTGTGATTATGCATACACATAACAAAATCACATATATCATCCACTAATTTCTATTATTGTTCTTTTTGCTTATTGTGAAGTGATTAGGTGTCATTGTTGACACAACACAGCACAACAATGAGATGTGACATTTAACCCATATGTGACATCGTAACATAGCAGCGGGCAGCTAATTCAGCACCCAGGGCGCAGGGCTTGGGAGTGGTACCTTGTTCAAGGTACCTCAGTGGTACTTTGTTGGTCATGGATTTGAACCAGCAATAAATGTATATTATTATATCTATTTATTTGTTTGTTTATTTGTTTTTTTTCCCCTTCATATTCCACAATATTCTGTTTTTCAGGATTCTTTTTGTGTTCCTAGGCACTTTTTAATTTGCTTGCACTATACTTAATTGTTTGCACAATGTGTACCGTACATGCACCTTGTTGGTTGCTGTATGGACAAGAATTTCCCCCTGGGATCAATAAAGTATATCTAATCCAATCTATTCTATTCTAATATATAATTCATGAGAAAGTCTTTGGTTGCATTTGACAAGTAAACCTGATATTTAAACTATCAGGCATTACAGCTACAGAAATTAACCTGTCAGTGAACCTCTGAAGTTCTGAATCCAAGACAGGCCTCTCTGTTGTTTTATGGCAGAGAAAAGCAGTCATTATGTTGAGTTTCTTAGATAAAAACCAGAGCTGTAAAATTAAACAGAAGTGTGAGAACAGAAGTTACAATAGACCCTTGGTATCAAAGGACGTGCTTAACATCACCTCATTTCCTAATTTTATTGTGCATGAGCACAAGTGAAATGAAGCTGGTTTTGATCTTACTAGTCATACTAAGCAGCTGCAGCTCTGGGCAATATGTAAAGGTTATCAACTATATCTTCTCAGTACTTAATTTACAATTTATAAAAATGTGCAGTATGAGTTAGCATAGTTCTCTGCTCAGGAGAATTTGAGCGTAATAATTAAGGCTGATGCAGTTTTCCAACAGAGGAAATGATTCAACATGTATCACTTCGCAAGGTCCACTGGGGGCAGCGAAGGGCTTAATGACAGCGGGAGATATGAATTCTTTGTGACCTCCCGGCTGCCTTGCTGCAAGATCCAAAATGTGGGAAAAACATCAGTTCTAACCTCTCACAGAGGCAGAAAACATCAAAATAGCCTCTGACAGTTTATTTGCCTGAAAGTTTTATTCAAAGTGGCTAAAAGTACAGGGACAGTTTACAAATTGTGTGTGCTACCTGGGATTTTAACCCACAACCTTTGCATTGTTAGCAATGTGCTGTTCTCCTTGAGCTAATAAAGTCAGAAAATGATTGCATCACGTACCAATGCCAATTATTCTATAATAACCAGCCGGTACTGAAAAACTCGTCAAGCAGCCTTGGGAACTGAACCAAAAACCAGACAGAGGTTCATCATTCAAGCCACAGAAATCCATAAAGGAACGTTTCAGTTACTTGAATAGAAAGTTCTGGTAACAGAGATCAGACAGCAAACAAAAAGTGGTTCAGACATAACAATCATACAGCCCCACGGCTGTTGCTCACCCCTTTCAAACTGCGAATTAGCTGAGGTACAGTCAATACGACTTTCTTACTAATCGCCCCAAACTCCCGATGCGTTGGATTACAGATAACCTGACGATCCTCTCATCAACACTGAGAAATGCCCTTTTATTTTTTATTTTCATTTTTTTGCGACTATAATATACTCCCTTCTTCTGTCAAACTTCCCGTTCCAAAAACGCTGGCATTTCTAAGAGCGACCAGGAAACCTACACACATCTCTGCAGGTGGAGACGCTCCAAACAGCATACGGCAAAATCGTTTCCTCCTTTAATCGTGCAAAAACCAAAAATCACAAATACTGGGGAGTGGGTAACGTACACACGTTTTCTGGTCCTGCATATATAATTGCAGAAGCGTTCGTGTCACATTCATCAGTATAGTGGGAAGATGATTAATTCTGTTCTGGCAACAGGAACTTCACCTGAGAACGCACGAGTGACAGTGCTGTCATCCACCCGCGAGCAAACGGTGGGTTTAAAATAGATAGCTCGTTTTAAAATTTAGTATTTCTCAAATAATCTCTATGTGAAAAATCTGTTATCGTAATCAAGGCAGCACAGCATAAATGTTAATACTTCATCAAATGATACACATAATACTGTTCATTTTAATAACCTATTTAAACTTCTGAGCCCATACCTCATTCTGAAATGCCACGATCTTGCCAAATATGTTTTTTAACACAGCCAGTGAACCATTATTATGATATGACAATCATAAAACGCTGCCAATACCGAGATGATGTACCTCTTACCTTTAACAAATTAGACGTCGCCATGTTCCTTCAACTTATCCCCTCGCGAAATCTCGCGAGATTTGCAAGACATTTAACCAGGCAGTGTGTTTTAATAACTGATGTAACGGAAACTATATAGGCCTACATCTAGAGCCTTAATTGAAACTCGATTACAAATATTAATTGTTTATATGTAAGATTAGTGAAACTGAGCTGGTCTACTGATTACAGTATCAAAATACCAAAGGTGTGCTAATAAATCTACTATTGATATATGTAGATTAGTACAAGGCAGTAAAAAAAAACCCATGGAATTTCAGCTGTAATTTACAGTAGGCATATCATTTAACCGCTACGCAAGGTGAATGTAGAAATCAGAGTATCGAGTCAAATTAATATTTTACGATTCAGCGGAGGTTACATATTTATGTTTGGCGATATTTTAACCATTGAAATATCCAGTGGAAAGAATTGGCACAAACTAATGTGCATTTACTCACCAGCAAGTCTGCTGAAATCAACCAGTTTGAACGCTGTTAAAAATTAAACTGGACTCACACTGTTTTTCTTTCTTTTTCTTTCTTTCTTTCTTTCCCCCGTCAATTATTGTTATTATTGTTGATGTTTAGTTTTTTGTTGTTTCTGTAGCTTGTATTGTATACAGTATCCGTCTCTGAACATTAAATAGTACATGTTTGTGTTATATAAATAAAATACTAACAATAACACTGACAATTGTGGGTAGGCTATAATACTGTGACATTGTTTATTGTGATTCATCTACGGTTTTATTTGTCTATCTGCGTATTATCTGCCATAGCACAGTTCGGGCTGGGGAAAAAGACATTTCGTTTTTATGTATTCAATTATACTAAAAATGATAATAAACATATCTATTTTATCTTGTATCATCGATCATGACGTACCATAGCCTTCGGATTATGTGTAAGGATAAGCAAATATATTAGTAGGTTCTTCGATATTTTCCAGTTTAATATATCTTTACACAAAATGAACTCCTAGATGTCTTTCTGTTATGGGAATATAGCAACAGGCATATATTCAGTACGTTTCGAATCTGCGCTATGTTAAATTTGCACCGTTTAGGATCTATTTTACTAGCAGTTCTATCAGTGGGTTAAACTATCCCGGTCAATTTAATTTCCACTAGATGTCACTGTCGACTACGAAGAGACAAACCGGCCATAAAATTCTCACCAGCATTTAATGTCAATCTTAACAACAAATTAACCTGCTCGAATACTTAAATAATGTATACAATGAATAAAACAATTACATTTATTTGTATTTTCATAATGTTATAATTATTTTAATGTTCTGCATGGTTAATCTGATTTGCGGTTTTAAAAACCTCTTGGTAAGGGCAAACAAAAATAGTAATGGTTTATTTTGTTTGCAAATACACAAAAACGTGCAATTCAAAACCAAGCAATATCATTTTAATTGCAAGCTTGTCATAATAACTGCCCAACAGTCTTTCAAATGGCACAATACATTTTCCAGTGTCAATGTAATTCATATATGCAGTGGTAAATAATTTAACAGTCAACCAAAGCAATTCAGTCGTTGAATCATAGGTAGCCCGGCCTACACTTTAATGAACGTCGCTGTTGCATTATGATTATATTCGAGTTTTAATTTTCTCATTAGCTTGTTCATGGGTTAGGCTACATTACAATCAGTGACTTTCATTCGCTGTCTTTTGCTAGAATACCTAAATCAAAACAGTTTTATCTTGTATAGATCCCGTAACGAAATCCTCATAAAATCGAGTTGTTTCGAAATATTTAGGCCTGTATGAAAATCTTTTCCTAACTAAACTGATTTTTCGAACATTTACAGATGTTCCAATGTCTGGCAAATTTTACAAATGAAAAACAAATGGTCCCAGTCTTCCTCTGTATTGTTTTAGGTCTTGCATATTGAATTTTACTAGGGTTTCAACGCCACAATAGAAAACGCCAAAGCATGGATGAATATATCAATTTAAGTTACCCTCGTTACAATCCAGTGTAACTGACATCACCAAAACGGCACATTGGCTTTTTCAATAAACGCGAGTGACTGATTGATTGACTGATTATTTGCGTGAGGCACATTAATGCATTAAGTCTAAGGCAGTTCACGTGTACATGATATTTTACAGTGTTTACAGGCTTTTAAGACATGATAAATCATTCTTACAAGAAAACTACGTTTATATACGTAGCAATTATATACAAGAAGGTAGGATACACAGAGCTGCTAAAAAAACAAGAACCTACAGTAAAAGCGTAAACCACGGCAGTCGCAATATGGTCCAAGAACAATATGCAATCTTGCCTTACAGAACAGTTCAGTGTATTATGTGAAAATTAATGTCTAAATAAAATTCCAGTCTAGGACATCTCTTTGGCTGCAAATCGGCACACCCCATTCTCTTGGTTTAGCTAACATGGGCACTTTCGACCGGGTTTTACCGCCTCCTCGGAAGAATGGACAACATTCGGGACAAAGCCACTTTTTACCCCTTCCCAGTCTTCCTGTATGGTTATGTCCCCATTTCTCACCCGTTCGTATATGTCTCTGGTAAGGATATTGAATGACTCCTCCACATTGACGCCGTCTTTGGCAGAGGTCTCTATGTACTTCATTCCAAAGGCTAAGGCAGTTTGCTCCGCCTCCTCGCGGCTCACCTGGCGTAGGTTAGTGAGGTCGCACTTGTGTCCCACCAGCAGAAACACTATCTGATAGGGTTGGATGTGCATTTTTGCTTCATCCAACCAGTTTTTTAGATGCTGAAAAGATCGTCGGTTTGTCAGGTCGAAGATTAGGAGTCCTCCCACTGAATTGCGGTAGTAAGCGCGGGTTATGGATCTAAAATGAAAATAGATAGGCCTATGACAGTGAATTCATAAAAGACAGTTTTTCGACTTTTCTCAGCACCAAAATAATATTTTTTCCTCCCATACTTAAACGCAAAGGTTATACATCTTGTTTTAAGATGCATTACAGGACAATTCCAAGAAAACTTAGGCCACTGGTCATGCAAATGTGTTAAAAAGTTTACTGTACATATAACCTTCTTGCCCATTGACTATACTTAAAACCATATGAAAACCAAAATCTTGGTAAGTCGGAAACAGTAATCAGATACCTGAATCTCTCCTGGCCGGCCGTATCCCAGAGTTGGAGTTTGATACGCTTGCCTGGTTCGATCTCAATCAACCGGGCAAAGAAGTCTACCCCCACCGTGGGGTCGGATGCGTCTGTAAATCTTCCCTCGGTGAACCGACGCAGCAAACAAGATTTTCCCACTGTGGAGTCTCCAATCACGATTAATCTAAACTGGTAGATCCAAATCGCTTCCATCACATCTCAGTTAAACTGTAAATGAATGACAAGTGGTATTTACTGGGTACAATGTATTACTATGCAACCAAGCATAGCACATCTGGTTAATGCGTCTATACATAATACAAAGAGAATGACGCAGGAAAAAAATATATAAAAACAAGAAATAACGCGGTATTTAAGCTTACGCCTTTTAAACTGAAAGACGAGTACTGTTTCTACTAATAAAAGCATGGTTATACATTAATGTTTCGCAGGTTACTAAAAGATTCCTTCCAGGCTATTAGTCGAGCTAGGACATTTCTGCAGACCTCAGATCTTCTATCTTTCCTTGTAACGACCGGTATATTCAAGACCGATATACTTAAGCATGTCCATCCCTTTTTAAGATACATACAACATTAGTCTGTTGACGAACAAATACAGAAGTTCAGCTAGTTAGAATAATCGTAAACTTGTCAAAAGCTTTCGACCTCTGCATTGTTTGTTGTTTTTTCTTTTCTCAGTGACGTAGATTCACCCGAAGCCTCTTTAAAGACATCACCGGTGAACATCGTACGGCAGGTCAGTCCACTAACGAGATCAACACACCACTTGCTCTGGGAAAGGAGTTGTCAGTTCAGCACCACGCCATAGATTGGTTGCAGAATACAAAACAGCCAAAGAGCGCTGGACTGCGCATATTTTGACGGACGTGTTTCCTAAGCGAATAATGAACAAGCATGGGCGGGGTCTTTTGGAATCCTGCCAATCGGAAGATATGAAGGCGGGTAAAGACGTATGGGTTAGGTTGATCTCTTGGCAGACACGAGGATACAGCGGTAGCGACAATGAATTAACTATCTCTATCTTCTGGGTTAACGATGAAATGGATGGAGCGGAGCGGTCAAAATACACAGGTAGACCACAAATGGTGATATAAATCGAATGTTTTGTTTTCTAAGAACTCAAGCGCAAAGGCCATAAATCCAGCGCGTTCCCCGCATCAGTATAGTTAGGGTACCATTAGCAAGCAGTCTAACGATAATTGACCCTTTAACTGGTTTTGGCTTTTTCATGTTCAATGTCTCTCAGTCATTCCAAATGCTGAATAGTAACCGAGTAAGTTTTCGGGGCTGTGCAGGCAGTTTCAAGTCGTTAGTGTGTTCGTACTGGATGTGCTGTAGCCCGGTGTTCCGGGCAATTCGGTTTTCCTATTGTTTCCTAAATACCAAATATCATGGATGTCAGGAAATAATGTTTATCCTAATATTTAGACAAATATGTATGTGAGATGTCTGAAAATCACTTAGATACATTAGTTCGTCAGTAGATCGTCACGCATAATATAGTCTTATAAGCTATACTAAACCGCTTTCATCAAGAAATCTCTATTCAGCGAATTAAATACTTTCATTTATTATCTGTAAAAACAAAAAACATCGAAAAGGCATGTGATGTTTTAAAATATGACTTGTTTACCTCAATAGCTTCGTAAAAAGACATAAACAGCGAAACCGTGTATAAATCAGCGTGCGACAGGGGAAACATGGGGAAACTGAATTGTCCGGAACACCTGCTTGCTAGCGAAGGAGGTCCCAGACAACGACACGTGTGTGAGAC
Organism: Cyphomyrus plagiostoma; assembly: GCA_019775915.2. Taxonomy (NCBI): domain Eukaryota; kingdom Metazoa; phylum Chordata; class Actinopteri; order Osteoglossiformes; family Mormyridae; genus Cyphomyrus; species Cyphomyrus plagiostoma. The sequence goes on along the minus strand of JABFEA020000041.1, from coordinate 12,203,677 downwards.
CACACTCAAAGTAAATGCTACTTTTGCCGAGCGGGTATAGCTCCCCCTATAACTTCAAGCCGAACGATAAGTTTTCGCTGACAGACGGGTCCCCTTCACGGGTTCCCCACGATTCACTTTGTTAGCCAATATGCCCATTAGGAAACTGCCAAGTATGCCAGAGTCCCAGTCCAGCCTTGTTCCAAGTTATGGTGTGCTTCACACATGACACACACTGCGGTGCAGTTGAGCAGTTTTCTTTTTCGAAAACGAGCTGAGGAACACATTAAATATTTGTAATACAATGCATTTGAGTTTTGCAAGCTGATTTCATCTGTGTCACAATATAATATAGCACGATATTACCCAACTGTACGAGCGTAATTTGTATATTGAGATCTTATTTGCTATAAAGTAATATATTTAATGGAATACTGACATGTAATTTAAATGCTATAAACAAGGGAATGATTTTTTTAACCACCAGTGAAGATAGCCGATGTGTCAGAAGCTGAGCGGCAGAATGGGGGGTTTTGTGGCTGCGGCAGCGTCGACCCTAACCTACAAACGAGTGAGTACGAGTGCATCGCTTCCTTGTATGATACAGGCATAACGAAATTACTATTTTATTAGATTGTTTGGGGCATCTGCCGCCATACCTTTTGTCAAAGCGACGATCCGCTCTTGTCCGGCCTATCATCGGTTATTTTTTGGGAAATCTCTGCAGTTTTAAGCGCTGAAAATCACGGCTGGGCGAAATGTTCGGACCCGTACACGGTTGCTATCCACGCGACTTTGACTTTCGATGTCTATTTCTCCTATTAATCATTGAACGACAACCGCAGAGAAACTCTTACTGTCGCATTTCTTCCGGCATCCGGTATCGCAAGCATATGCAAATACGGCGCAAGAGTTCAACATTCGGAGCAGTAAGCGTTATTTTTCAATAGACGCACGTGCATAATTAGGCCCAGTAAAAAAATCATTAGTTTATCATCCCCGCGCGCGTGGCGAATTTAGCCCGCATCGATTTTTTTAAAAAGTGTATTTTCCTGTGTAAATTCCACTGCCGGCGTTCACAAATTTCACAGGCAGACGATAGAAACCAATTGCTGCGCATTTGTGTTCTTCCGCCCCAGCTTACTTTCTTCTACCTTCCCTCCCGATCAGTACCGAACACGCACTGCTGAAGTTTAATATCTTTTTTCTAAGAAATAAAAAAAAAAATAATAATAATAAAAATTCGCCCTCCCTCATCACTTGTTTCTGATTGAAAGGATGATAAACTAATGATTTTTTTTACTGGGCCTTATAGATTAATATCTGAACATTTTATTTTATTCGGTATCATATAAATCGGTCATTAATGTCTTTACTAATTGTTCATGATTGATTCATGTTTGCATATTAAATAGTAATATTGTAGTTCATATAGGGAGTTACTCAGGGGAACGGTTACTCACTTGGTGGCGCTATTGTCTCACACATCCTCCGCTGCCCGTTCTCTGCGCGCAGTTATCTTGTTTTCTTTCTTCGTGGAATTGTGTGTGTGTGTGTGTGTGTGTGTGTGTGTGTGTAAAATGTAATATATAAAGAAATATACTAGTAATGTAAAATATTGTACATTATTAGAATATGCAGTAGAGCAGCATATGTTATGTATAACAGCTTTTAGGGTGAGGTGTGCTAGATAGTGAGTTTTCAGACTTCAGCAGGGAACCTGAATCCCTAACAGAGGACACAGAGCCTGCCCTCTCTGAACTTTGGCTGTCGCTTCATTATTCAGCCCCACTTGCTTCCTTCAGTAAAGTCCATGCTGACCTTTGCTACACTCTTTTGTCACTTCCACCCAGGGCTGCTGCAGAAGAGGATGGGCTCAGAGGAGCGGGTGGCAGGTTCCATGAGCTCAGGACGCCTGAACAGGAAATCTTTGCTCAACAGGCTGACTACATACAGACTGAAGGAGATCTTTACATGGTGAGTTGCGTCTTTCACCAAGTCTTGTTACACTAAAGTTGTTCTGATATAGCACTGCTGATGTGAAACTGCTGTCTGCTCCCTATAAGCAGTGTTTGACGATGTGGTGTGCCCCTGTTCACACTACATAATGTGTCATCTTGTATTTGTGAGTGTTGAAGTCGTTGTGGTTTACACTACACGACCAATCAGCGACTGGGGGGTCACACACTACAAAAGCTTTCACTAGGAGGAATCATCGGCGAGTCTGTCAGGTGTCCAAACTGTTTCAGCACGAAATCATACGTGAGAATGACACCAGGAAATCACAATTGTACTGTCAATGTGCTACAAATTGTTATAACACTTTATTCAAATGACAACAGATATGCTCGACATTTACAAATGTTGGGCAAATTACCTCTCAAATACATAGAACTTTCAAGAAAAGGTATTGCATACTTTGGGTATATAGTGACTGCACATAAAGTTTGTTTATATATATATGTATGTATGTGTGCATATATCTCATTGGCTGTAGCTCATCGTCACGCTCATTGACTATAGCTCATGACTGCACTCATTGCCAATTGCTTTCATTGGCTGTAGCTTGTCACCATGCTCATTGCCTGTATCTCTCATTTGTTGTACATTTTTGCTACCCTCGTTGTCAGCTGCGACACTTTCACACCTACAGAATTTGGAGTCGCTGATAAGTCTAGTTCAGTGGTTCTTAACCTTGTTGGAGGTACCGAACCCCACCAGTTTCATATGCACATTCACCGAACCCCTCTTTAGTGAAAAATAAAATATGATCTTTTTCAAATTCAAGACAAAGATATGTTTTTTACTGGTGCACAAAATGAGCCGTGCATGAACATCACCTTGTTCAAAGAACAAAACCAACACAATG
>JABFEA020000041.1:12177258-12187286 GCA_019775915.2 Cyphomyrus plagiostoma | reverse complement strand
GTTGCTTCCGGGATAGGCTCCGGACCCCCCCGCGACCCAGTAGGATAAGCGGTTTGGAAAATGGATGGATGGATGGAATTAGAGCCCTTACTTTCTTGACATGGTGAAGTCATCTCGTAATACAATTTTTATTGGTGGTCTACCTGCAAGGATATGTATTAAAATTGCAAGATAGAGGAACACATAGCACAGAGCACAATGGGCTCATCAAGGGTAGGGCTTAAAGTTCTAACAACGTTTCAGACAGTTATAAACAGAGTGAACAAAGATGAACAGTATGAGAAAAATAGTGTGATTTTGGAACATTGAAGCATGTAAATCTATTCTAGTAGACCCCAAAAATAAAATTATGAACAGTGAAAATGAGCATATGTCTCCTTTATGAGAAAAAGCTAGTATAAAAAGCAAAGCAAATGAACTTAATATCTGAAATGAGACTTTTTAGCAACACCTGGATTAGTACTGGGGCGTCACTGTGTCCACACCTGTGCTGTGGTTCTGTCTCTTTTGGTGGCTGAGGGACATTGTGTTCTATGTTTGCCCAGGTTGGCCATCTCTCTTCAGGCCAGCCTCTACCAGATTGTGGGCTACAGGAGCCTAGTGGTTGAGGTGGAGAAGCTGAGAAGAGAGCCATACGACTGTGAGAACCCTGATCATGAGGAAATGCTGTTGAAGGTGCAGATAACACTGGATCACCTGCACATGGTACCATTCAAAAGTTTGGACACGCCAAGCCTCCTACAAAATGACAGTGATAGTGGACACACATAACCTGGCCACTTCACCTACACAATAGAAATGGTTGGAGTAGTTTGACCAGATTGTGAAGTGCTCAGCATTTGTGGGACCTCCTTCAGGACAGCTGGAAAAGCATCCCAAATGACCACCTCATGAAAATAGGTTAGAGGAGAATGGAGGTTCAGCCAATCCATGGAGCAATTGGGGTTAAGGGCTTTGGTCAAGGGCCCAATAGTGGGATCACTCTGCCAACCCAGGGATTTGAACCAGCAAACTTCTGAGTTCCAACCCACAGAGCTGCCCCCTCCCCAACATTTTTTTGTCTAATACTTATTTGGTCAATGCATAGTTCCAAATGTGTTATTTTATAGTTTTGAATTTTAGAATTATTTTAAAATGTAGAGAATAGTACAAAAAAAAAACATATGGGTAGGTGCGTTCAAACTTTTCTGTACCTGTGTTCACTGAAGCCAACACATCTATACATACATTTTACCAGAACTTATAGGTGTGCTGTTATATTTATGGTCAGGTTTGACCTTCGTTGCAGATCTTTGATACATGACCTCTGTGTTCTTCACCATAGTTGTGGAGGACACTTCGTCCCGAATCTCCTCTGAGTGGGCGCATCTCCAAGCAGTGGTGTGAGATTGGTTTCCAAGGCAGTGACCCCAAGACTGACTTCAGGGGAATGGGGCTCCTGGGCTTACAAACTCTTCTGTGAGTGTTTGTGCATGTGTGTGTAGGCCTGCACGATGTCACATCACAATGTAATTGCAATTATATAGCACATGCACAATTATCGCCAGGGCTTTAGATGATGGGCGTAAGCATTTGTCCTGTCATGTTCTTTTCGGTACTATACAGAAATTTACTTACGCCCACAATTTGGTAAGCAGATTAGTAGTACTCCAGGTGCAGGTCAGAGTAATAAAATATTAATGAGATGCATACTGTGATACCCAAAAGTTAGTAATTTGTATAATTTTTTATACAATATATAATTATTTAATAAATCCTTATGTTCGTAAAATCAGTTAACGAAGCATTATGCCACATGCTACTGTTTTGGTGCGTGAGTGAAGCGGAAGCAAGGGACAGTTGAACAGCCACAACATCTTTTGAAAGAGGAGATGCTGTGAATAAAGTAAAAGATGTCAGTCAGATTTATACAGAACTAACTTTTGGTTATCACAATGCGCCTCGCATGAATATTTTAGGCGTACTGCTAATCTGCTTACTAAATTGTAAGTAAATGTTTGTATAGTACCGAAAAGCCAGTGTCCAGACAAATGTTTATTCCCGTCATCTAAAGCCCAGGTGATTATTGTGCATGCACTATTTAATCACAATGTAATATATATGTGTGTGAGCTCATTAATGAGAACCGCCCCTCACCTGGTGAATATTGGACTCTGTCTCTGCCCATGGTTCATACCTGACTCCAGGTACTTCGCTGAACACGACAAGGCCAGTGCACTACAGGTCCTCCACGACTCACTGCAGCCCAGGCACAGGTAACTGAACAGCATGAGGAAGGGAGCCTTACAGAAGAAAGCTGAAGTCCTGCTTTCACCTACATATTCCATTTATTCATTCCTTATAAAAATGTCCTTTATTTGGTTCTCCATTCATGAATATCAATTTCTTTTGTTCTATAAGGGATTATATTACAACTTACTTCCATAATAATATCTGGGTTTCCAAGTCGCAGATTAAATAACCAGTGATTGAAAGTGGATGGGTGGCCGTCAGTTTTTGCTTTTTCCTGTCATGTGACTCCTCCTTAATGGCTTTGTGCCTTTCCATTCATAATAGCTCTTTTCTTTATTCTGGTCTTTACGTTGTCTCTCTTCATCCTTTCATTAAGTTGCCCTCTCTCCATACCTTTCATTCCATTTCCATGCCTAGGAGTGCATCCAAGGATGAGGCCAGGTACTGTCCACACTGACAAGCCTTACAGTTAAAGTTTTTGCATCCATTTACTGTGCTATAATTGTTACAGTATTACATAGAACATATTGTAGAATTCTAGAATGTTATGTTATATTCTCAGGAGCAGAACTGAGTCTGCGGTATTACGGCCCTGTTTATAGAGGCTCAGTGTGGGCCTTGACCTGCTGGCTGCCACTTGGGATGATGTAACTCTCACACCTGCTTCTCCACTGTTTCCACAGCCAGATTAGCAAAGCAGAGTGGGAGAGGAAGAAGTCTGATAAGGCCATTGGGTATGTGTGCCGCCCTGAGCACCTCAAAGGTAGAGAGGTCTACAGATCACTCTAATGTGGAGTTAAACACAAGGGGTTGATTTAAATAGAATGCTTGTTTTGATGAACTAGAGTTTTAAGGCTCTATACATCAGATGAACATCTGTGAAATTGATTGTGGGTTAAAGAGCATTTGGTAATGTTTTATCCATCATCCGGCAGGTGAAACAGTGTTGTAGGAAGTCAGGAAACTAGAAGAACAAGCTGAACTTAAGTTAATCCTTTTAACTTTTTTGTACTGTGACCAAATAAGCTTAGTGGGCAATTTCTGCTAGTCAGAAGCCATTGGTGGATGTTCACAGATTATTTATCTTTTTGTATAAGAAGACACAGTATGGACGTTCAGCTCGTTTCATTTTTTTAATTACAAATATATCAGCAATAACACACACACACACACACACATTTGAGGTCTCTATATCTTTGCCTGGACTTTCCATTCATTGCTATGAGCATAACCCTAATACTAACTACGACAGCTATGACTGCCCAGCCCTAACCTTTATCATAAGTAAACAAAGACTATAAAGTATACAAGACTTTTGACATTCTTCTTCTGTTGAATGCATTCACAAATTTTTATAAAATTGAGCTTCCTCTTGTGCGGACCAAAAAGAAATGGTTCATACAACATCAAATTAATAGGTTTTTATCACATTGTGAGGACAATTAGTCCCTACAGTGTAATATATGTATAGCCCTCCCCCTTGCCCCCCCCACACGCATTTCAGCCTGTTTCAGTTGTCATCCTCGGTATGACCGAATGCACCCAGTTATTGTGCCAGTGTCTTTGTCTCATGAAAGTTTACATTTCCTTTAAGCACATGCAGGAACACAGAGACACACGGATACAGTCTTGTTGTAAGCAAAAGCACATACAGTACAACCTTGGACCTCGAACATCTTACATTCGACCTTTCTGTCAGATTTTTTTCGACTTGCACTTCAACCAAAATCTTAGACCGTGACCGTTCCTGCTAAAACTTTTATGGATCGAGAGGTATTTAACTCTACCAATTTGGACCCGAAATGGGTTGGTCGGGAAAAATTTGGCCGCAAACAAGCAAAAACTCGGAACAAAATAGACCTGCTAAAGCTTGTACAGATTGAGACGTGTCTCCCCTGCCAAACAATAACCCCTCCATCTAGGATTACCACCCTTCCCTTAAAATATGGGATTCTCTCACACTGGAAAATAAATTGTTGTATCCTGTATTATAAGGGATGGGTGGCACCTCTACCTCCATCTCTCCTCTTCTCCACCTGCCACATCCAGTTCTCCGTCAGCTCACCTCAATGCAGGCAAAGTGCTCTTAAGTTGCCACTTATTTCATGATTTTTGCTTTCCTATGTGCTGCGCGGCAGGAGTAGCGGCCAGATGTGGTACTGGGCAGGAAAAAAATGATGTTGTGGACAGGAAACGGGAGCCCAAGGAACACAATTTTGTCTTCGTTCGTATGTCTGAAAGTTCATAAGTTGAAAGATTGTAAGTAGAGGATCATCTGTAAATCCATCTACATTATTTCTTATGGGGAAATTATACTTGGACCTCGACAGTTCCATAGTACCACTGTAAAGAAAACTTCTGACATGGTCTCTACTGGCTGAATATTGTAGGCAACAGGCAGAAAAGGCACGATCTTATGAAGTCATTTTCACAACTGGAATGCTTATCACTTTAATGCCGCCACCAGCACAGTCACCAAATGTATCCTCAATACCCTAAGGCACAGAGCACACAGCCTGGTCAAGGTATGATTTGTAAGTGGTTGATAGTTTTGCTCATCATTCCCAATACTGGAGCAATGAGATATTGATGGACAGACAGAACTGGCATGAGCTCCCCCCCCCCCCAGTAACACTGCGTTAGTCATCTTCGTTTCGTGATGCATCTTATGACTTGCAAGTGCTCCATTTGTCAGGAAGCAAACAATAGCTAATATGTGTCTGTGTGCATGGACCCCTCTCTATATTACACTCACTGCACTTTGTGCAGTTGCCAGGCAGCAGGACTAAGTAATGACTGGGCGTGCAACCAAGCCATCACCACTGGGGTGGATTAGTTTCTTGAGAGACTAACAAGGCCTCTGCAGAAGTACGTCAAGCATACCCTGGCCAATTAGTCCCTCCCCTGGCAGAACATTTCCAGTTTATACTATATCCTAGTTTCAGCATTTTTTTGCGGCAGTCTAACATGGAACCTCTGATCAAGGGGCAGCCAATCTGAAAATAATTTGAATATGTGGAGCTCCTGTTCTCTGCTGTTGCAGGTACTCTTTTGCTATCGTGGGCATCAACATTACTGAGCTGGCCTACTCCCTCTTGGTGAGCGGTGCCTTGAAGACACACCTCTACAATGTGGCACCAGAGATGCCGAATCTGGTTCACTTTCAACAGATCTTTTGTGAGTGTTTCTACACTATAATGTCACTATAATGCATGGAGAGATTAACAGTTCTATAAAGCAGTGTTTCCCAACTCAGTCCTTCGGGACCTGCAGACAGTCCATGTTTTTGATCAGTCCCAGTTCCCTTCCAGATAGTACAAATTTTTGCTCCCTACTGGGTGCTGGGGGGGAACAAAAACATGTACTGTTTGCGGGTGTCCGAGGATTGGATTGTGAAAACGAGGGGGCATGAAAAAGATAGAAAAACACAGCCATACTTTGCCCATATTGATAGTACTACCCCTTGTTGTATTCTTATTAACTTTCAGTTGTTTTTTTGTAATTGTTCATAAATAATTGTCATCCAAGTGCAATTGGAATTTGTGGGGAGGAATCTTGGATCCTGCTGGTCCTTGTTCTTCGTGATGGGGCTTGCTGTCCCTTTGCAGGTTACCTCATGCAAGAGTTTCACAGGTTCTGGATTGAGGAGGACCCCTGTGACATCATGGAGTTCAGTCGCGTGCGTGAGAGGTTCCACAAGCGGGTGCAGAGACAGCTGAGGAACCCTGACATGGCCCTGTGCCCCCACTTTGCTGCCTCTGACCTGCACCTGGTTAACCTATAGCACAGCCTGCACCACCTATTATTATTATTATTATTATTATTATTATTATTATTATTATTATTATTATTATTATTCAGGATTCTTTGACCACTGATATTTTGTAAAAAGACAAATAACAATGACTGAAATTTACATATCCTGGAATATTATGTATTGATTCAATAAGTATTGACAGACAGGAGTAAATATTGAATTAATTTAAAGCAAATATTAACATCGGGTAGATGACAGCTCTTATGGCTGGAATAGAGGCGATTTTCCATCTGAGGAAAAAAGGGTGACTATACAAGAGAAATCGTCACAACAGAGTAGGCAGTTTATCATACAAATAGGGAGAGAAGGGTGTATCTAGCATGCAAAGCAGAAAGTCATGTCATACTTTTTTATGAGCCAGCAGGGATGCTGGAGGCATCAGAAGATCAAGCGAAGATCAAGAACATAGGTTCCCAATCCACTACATCAAGCACATAACATACTGTCATGTCTAAGCCAATCAGATATTTGCGACCATCAATTGAGCCAATAGTGTCGTCTGAAGTCTGCGCCAATAACATCATCCGTTCTGTGATAAATAGAAGATGAAAGGACGTTGTAACATAGGCAATTCAAAATGACGCTGTATCTGCTAAAGTCAAGAAAAGTACCAACACTGAATGAGTCCTTCTTTGTGAATGTTTATCTAATACATCCTTACTTTTGTCTACAGCAATGCATTGCTGAAAATGATTGCGACAACTCAAAACAATATAATAACTCAAAGTCTGGCTGACATGTTAATTCTGAATTCAGTGAGTGGTTGGTGTGTGAATGTGCCCTGCGATGGGCTGGCCCCCTGTCCAGGGTTGTTCCCAGCCTCGTGCCCGTTGCTTCTGGGATAGGCTCCAGGCACCCTGCAACCCAGTCGGATAAGCAGGTTGGAAAATGGATGGATGGAGACACCATGCAGGTGGATCAGGGGCCTGCATCACGAAGCTGGATATCTTGCGTAGATGGATTACTTGTCAGATTTAAGGTAGTTGAGGCTAAATTTTAGTGAACAAAGACAAAGAATATTTAAACCAGAGTTCCTTAAATCAGTCAAGTTATCCAGCTAAGCAAGAAATCTTGCTTCATGACACATAGGCCCCTGATAAGACTTGCTTGTGAGTGATGTTTGAGTCTAAGCTTCTTAGCTGTAAAGTGTGACGATATTTGGTTATTCTCATTAGTCCCTTGTTGAAACACACGGTGGTTGTTTTACAGTTAGGGCCAAAAATGAAAACGCTCTTTAAGCGTTGTTTCTAAGATACGTTTACTAACATCCCATCCAGGCATGTTGATTTCAGGGAGGTGGATGAGGGGCGTGCTGGCTAGTTTTGAGCGGTATTACATTCTGAAATTTTTATCGGGAAATAGGCCCATCGGAAAGGCACTGCTTTTTAACGCTATAATTGTATAGGGGAAGGGTGAGTGCTGGTGTTCAAACTTGCTGACCGGGGCTAGAGTGGCGGTAATTGAGGGTCGCGCCGAGAAAACTTCTTGCCGGCTGATTTTACGGAGGTATTATGCAGCATCTGTGGGTGTCAGGGAGCTGCTGTTTGTGTTCTTTGTGGGAGACTCCCGGAACTTCTGGGTGAGGTGGGATTTTTGCATTTATTGTTACATTGTAGACTAGCATCTGTGTTCCCGTGTAGACACATAGTCAGTTAAAAGGAAAAGGGAATGCTCAATATTTAGTTAAAAGTGGTTTGCAATAACATAGCACTAAAGTAGATGATGTTAAAATAGTACCGTAAAACAGTGTTAAAGGTAAGTGAATGATAAACCAAACACTGCAGGATATCTGGCAAAAATATTTGGAGCCACTTTCTGTAACTCATGGGAATTCTTGCTGTGACAATGGCATACATACTTTTTTATTTATACATAAAGCTCTGTTGAATAAAAGTTGATACATGTGTGCATTTTTGTTTTTCGCAATTTTAAAGTCTATTATGATACAGAGTTTAATGCCAGTGATTTATTTTTTCTGGCATAATTTTGGGAAATCATTCATTTTATTAACCCATATGGTTTTACCAAGGTGATTGGTTTTTCGTGTTTTTGAAGCAGAGCCGATATACCGTTAGACAACACAGGCGGTGACCTAGGATGCCATCAACTGAGAGGATGGTCTTCTCTGGCATGAGGAGTACTGTCTGAGACAAATGGCTTTTCCGCTGCCACCCAGAACCGAGCCACAAATTGATGGTTTTCCATTGTAATGCATAAGAGCAGTACCCAACCTGGTCCCTTGCTGACCTTTTCAGTAGCAGGGCAGAGCACTTGACCAAACCAAGCTGTGTGCATCACCACCATTTGATTGTTTGAAAGCATGCAAATACCAGTGAGATGCATATAAGCATGGATTATCTGAAGGAACAAGTCATATATTCTATGTATTATTCATTATTAGTGGTATCCCACATCACAATGCATTCCCCAAAACTCAGAACTTGAAAATAATAATTCATACTTTATTGATCCCCATGGGGAAATAGTCTTTATGCCTCCCTCAACCTGCTCTTTGAAGAGTAAGCTATCTGCCAAAGGCAGCCACCTGTTGAGGCACCCAGGAAGCTGGGAGCATTGCTCAAGGAGCCACAGACATGCAGAGGCTGGGTTTGAACCAGCGATCTCGTGATTATAAGACCCTCTGAGCCACACACTGCTCCAGAATGCCAGTGGAGAGGATTATGGCAGTCAGTCCTGCCCCACCTTTACTTTCCCACTGCGAGTAGGCAGGCCATTTGTCCAACCTTTCACTGCACTGACTGGACTGAAGGAAAAATGGTGACAAGTGCCTTTCAGTCTGCAGCTACAGGTTCACAATCTCACTGACATGATGACATCCTATATCAGTTTCTGCGAGGATGTGTGTGCGGCAACTAAGACCTTCCTCTCATACAGCAACAATAAACCCTGATTTACAGCCAAACTCGGGCAGCTTTGTCAGGAGAATAAGGAGGCTGACAAAAGTGGGGACAGAATCCTGTATAGCCAGGCCAGGAACACACTGACAAAGGAGAGGCGCTACACTGAAAATCTGGAAAACAGGTTTCCAGCTAACAGCCCTGCGTCAGTCTGAAGAGGTTGGTAGGACATCACTAAGGAGACATTCCCCCAACACTGCAGAGAACCATCAGCTGGCTTACGACCTGAATGTGTGTCACTGCAGGTTAAACAAACCTACTTTCACACACTCCCATCCTCTCCTTCACATCACACAATCAGCACCCCTTGCCCCCCCCATCGTCAGACCTCCAGTACACAGCATCTGTGAATACGAAATGAATCAGCAGGAAGGCATCAGATCTAGACGGCATGTGACCCTCCCGCCTCAAATCCCTCGATTCTGCCAACGCAGTGGTGATGCCGGACTTTTTCCCAATTCATCCGTTTCTACCACAGAAAAGCTGGGTTTAGAATTTGGCACCGTAACGTCAGCGAAAGAGGGACAGGCTATCATATCCAAACCTTCTTCTGCGTACCCAGAAAATTCAGTCCATAGCTGATATAGTTTAGTCTATCACTGGAATATTAGCGGAATAATGTTACATTGTTTTTTTATGCTGTGAAAAACTAAAACTTGAACTGCTAACCAGTTTCAATAATAAAGTAGAAACATGTCGCGGGTCGAATAAATAAGATATAGGTCCTCGTCGACTTACGACCTATCCAATTTACGACCAATCGACTTTACGACCATGATCGCAGCTCGTATGCCTGGCAGCGCAAATGTTGCCCAGCTGGACGTACGACAGTTTGCGCACCAGTTCCCGGCAGCACTACCAATCCCGCGCGTGCTAAGCCGCTAACTGTTATCCCAGATTCGTTACAGCAAGCATGCATTGGTCAGTAGCAGATCAGTTCACAATAAATGCACATTGGCAACTGTATTTAAATTAACATAATCCGGGTATTTTCTTTGAAATGTAAAAATAAGAAACAAAATGGTGTAGAGATGATACAAATGCATAAAATGTAAAGAAAC
>JABFEA020000041.1:12120537-12140266 GCA_019775915.2 Cyphomyrus plagiostoma | reverse complement strand
TACATTGGATTAGTCATTTCTGCTAACTGTACACACTACAAATTGCCTTTGCTTTGACGTGGCTTCCTAATTAACCTGTTTGCTTCTGGTTTCACCCCTTGGGCTTGTGCCTGTGGACCTTATGCTTGGATCCTCATGCCCAGTAGGTGGCGCTATAGTGGCAGGAGCACAGGAGGATTTTCAGGTCCCGTGTGAAATTCCTCTGATTAGTTGGCTGTACTATGTAACTCAGGGAGCCCTTCCTCCGTGCTTGGTTGTTCAGGGCTGTGTACATTTGCTGGTAGGATACACCCTGTGTCCTCGCTCTCAGGATACAGAGTGAATAGGCAGTCAGGATGAACAATACCTCTGCTTCCTTGACAGTCAACATTGCTGTGGGCAGATCAGGGTGCAGGTTTCCTGGGCAGTTTGTCCTGTGGGCATGATCCTTCCAGGTGCCAGCCATTGTTATTGCACTTTTCGGCCATTAGGCGGCTAGGTGTTTGGTACAGGTTTCCACCACTATCTGAAAGCAGAACGTTCCTATGAAGCCTTTCATAAGCCAAAATGGCATGAACCGAAGAAACTGTTATAATTAATTTATATGTAAAAAATTCTGAGCGGTCCCAGACCCAAAAACAATGTACCAAATAACACATAAAATCTAAAATAACACTAACATAGTAAAAGTAGGAATGATGCGATTAAAACAAGGCCTACATAAAGTATACGTTAATACCAAACATTATATGGTAACAAACATTATAGTCATATAATCATCACATAAAGGATGGCTTGGGGATTTAGTGGTTGGCTCTGCGACCAGGGTACAGGTCTCCGCCAGGGTACAAGTCTCCGCCAGCGTTCCAGAGTGCCTCTGGGTGCTCCGATTTTCCTCCCCTCCAGTTAACTGGAGTTACCACATTTCCCCTAGGTGTGGATGCTGCGTGAGTGAATGGTGTGAGTGCCCTGTAATGGCCTGGTGCCCCATCCTGGGTTATTCCCTGCCTTGTGCCCATAGGCTCCAGTCCCCCCATGACCCTGAATTGGATAAGCAGCTACAGTTTTAGATAGATGGAATCATGTGATGTTTCTTATTAAAAGATGTTAAAATTTCCTTCTGGGCCAATAAAGTATCTATCCACTTACATGGAGCTTATGAATGTTCCATGACTGCATAATGAAGGTGAAGTTAATGCAAAGGACTACTGAATGTAGTTCCCGGGGAGGGAGCAAGGTGGCGCCTCTCTCGTTGCTTGGGGCTTTATAGGTCTTTCATAAAATCAAAATGGTATAAAGTGAATTTAACGTGTACCTGCTTCAGAGGCTCTCAGGCTGTTTACCGTAGCTTTCCCCTCTATCTCATTCCAGCTGCCCAACATGTTTGGAGACCTCCGCTCCACATTCATCGCCCTCATGATCGGCTCCTACGCCTCTTCCGCTGTGACCTTCCCGGGGATTAAGGTAAAGATCGCAGATGACTTCCATTTCATAATTTGGGTGAATTCATTTCCTGCCCATTACCGGTGCAACAACATGTGTAAAATAATATGCAAAGCAACATTTTTATTTTCAATTAAATAAAGCGAAGTAACGATTTGCCTTATTTGCCTGATAACACCCGACCACCCCAAACACTCATCCTGCAAAAAGGAAAAGCAGTATGCTTCTGCTCCTCTAGGTGATCTATGACCTAGGCGTGACCTTCATCACCATCTTGCTGACGTGGGCAGGCTGTGCTGGTCTTGTCTACATCAACTGTTATTTTAACTGGCCGCTGGAGCCCTTCCCCGGGCCCGAGGACATGGACTACACGTGAGAAACATGCACAAGTGTGACCACATGTGAAGCCATGTACATGCATACATAACTGCAGTGCCTATAAAAAGTATTCACCCCCTTGGATGATTTACCCTTTTATTGCTTTTATAAATCAATCATGATCAACATAATTTGGCTGTTTTGAAAGAAAAAAAATATATACTAAAAACCCCCTTTAATATCAAAGTGAAAACTTATTTCTACAAAATAATCACAATTAAATAGAAATACGTAACATAAAATAAGTGATTGCATAAATAGTCAACCCCATTAAAGCGACTGACCCAACCCAGCCAATTGGTGCTAATAGTCTCATAATTAGTGGAATGGAGATCATCGGAGTGCAGTGACTGTGTCTTGAGTGATTGTAGTATAAGGACACCTGTGTCTGGAAGGTCCATTCACTGGCTAATCAGTATTCCTGGCTACCGTTACAGTATGAAGATAAAAGAACACTCTAAGCAAATCAGAGAAAAGGTTCTTGAAAACTATAGGTCAGGGGATGGATACAAATAAATTTCTATGGTACTGAACATCCCCTAGAGTTCAGTTAAATCCAGCATCAAAAATGTGTTGAGTGACTCAAAGTCTTAAGCAGAAAGCCAACTGAGTCCACATGCTTTCGGCCATTAGATGCATGCATTCCCACAACATTCCTAAGTGTTTTGTCTGCCATGTGCTTCAACAGGAGAGTCTCCAAAGAGGGTGTCTGATGTGTGGATATTGGTACTAGTGAGATTAGCAGCTATTTAACCTCACCCTGCAAATCCCTTCTATTGCTACTGACCCTCCTGCCTCACACATGTTTTTCCTCACTCCTTTCACTCTGTAGTGTGAAGATCAAGTTCAGCTGGCTGGGCTTTGATCACAAGATCACAGGCAAGCAGTTCTACCAGCAGGTGACCACTGTGGGGCGCCGTCTAAGCTTGGCAAACTCCCTGAAGCCAAGCCCCCGCGACCTGTCTGTCCTGGAGAGGGACAAGCTGTGTCTCTCCACCATGGATCTAGAGGTCCAGTGCAAGCCACCAGAGGAACGTAAGAGCCTGAATATATGCCTGCAGACCAATTTCTCCAGTACTGGTGTAGGTCTTAAGGAGATAATTATACCAATAACCAGTCATATTGGCCGATGTTTCATGCAGTCAAGAATTAAACGCGATAGTTTTATACAGCTGATTGAAGCGGTTATTTTATTATAACAGCAGAAACTCACAATGTGTTAAAATAAAATTACATAAAAGAATTCAATTCAATTTTATTTAGCTCCTTTTACAACATTCACTCCAAGGTGCTTTACATAGGTGTGTTACACTGTGATACACACTTCAAAAATGGCCTTTCAAATTTAAGATGTTTTGAGGCCAAAAAACACAAGACGGCCAAAAAACTAGCAAAATTATCTGCCAGTGCAGTAAGAAAATTGTGCTTGGTAAGATTTCCGAACATAACAATATGCTTAAATGCAAGTAAATTAATCTTATTCATAAGGTGTGTTGTTGGTCAGTTTACTAATGAAATTACAATTTGTCTAAATATAAGAAAATTATACTTGCTTAGATTTTCATTTTTTTGCAGTGCATTACAACATCATTAGGATAGAATAATACAAAACAGGAAAAAGGAAAGACAGAAATGAAAGAGAAAGCCGGATAAGTGACACATCTGTATAGTGACAATATCGTATGTTGGTTACTGGATCTAAGCGCTTATTTCAGCCGCTCTCCCTCCAGCCAAATCATTCATGCACAGCCTGTTCAGCCCCATCTTCCTGCTCAGCCTTGTCACCATGAGCGTCACGCAGCTGCGCCTCATCTTCTACATGGGCGCCATGAACAACATCTTGGAGTCGTTGAGCGATGGAGACCTCAATGTCGGTGGGTCCTTGTGCTCGACGCCTCATTTGGCCTCCCCTGTATCCCCTCACCACCATACAATGCTGACACCCCAGTGCCAGCAGAAACCCTGCACCTGCTTTTTTTCCTGCCACGTCCAGTCTGTCAGTATTGAATTCAGCTGTCCTCCATACTGCTTGATCTAAAAGGTTCCACTGGCTGATTCTGATGTTTCTCCTTTCCCTTTTGTTGCCCTCTTTCCATATCATGGTGCCTTCCCTTACAGTGGAGAGGATGGAAGTGGGTGAGGCCGCAGGCTCGTGCCAGATAAACCCGTAGCTCGCCATGCTGTGTCTCTATTGTAACGTCCAGTGCCATCAGTAGTTGTAGAGCCTGGTAATCTTCAACCGTCACCCTAACCTCTGTGTGGATGGTGCACATGAGCTACGTACTCTGGAGAAAAACACCCTCATCGCCCCCGTCTGCTTGGTTCGCGCATTCAGTAGCAAAATAACATAATGAGAGCAAAAAGATCTGCCACCGTCAGCATAGAGCCTATCGTTTATTAACCCAGTAACCTCATTATCCTTGTGCCATTAGTGACCCCGTCTCTCTCTCTCTCTCTCTCTCTCTCTCAGTGAGCATGTACTCCTCCATCTTTGGTGTGCTCCAGCTCCTCTGTCTCATGACCACGCCGGTCATTGGCTACATCATGGACTGGAAGCTCAATGAGTGCGACGATGGGGACTCTGAGGGAAAAGAGGCCACGAAGTGAGTCTCTAGCACTTCCATGACTGTCCACCAGATGGCGCGTTTACATAACTTTTCTTAGTTTGACCGAATTCTTACAACGACACTGTGAACAGTGGGGAAAATACAGTGTTCCTCCGACAAGTGATCCATTTCCAAAATATTTTCCATCTTATCCTCATTATTATAATTACATGATGCATTGTCTTGATTTTATATGATGACTGCAAGTGAAAATGTGGTAGTCTAACCCAAGAGTGCCACTAGAGATTGATGAAACGGGGGAACCTTTACTTGGTGGTCTGATGGAAATGGTCCACATTATATAAACTAAGTGTATATTTATTTATTATTGTATATTTATTTCGGCGATTAAAGAACATGAACAGCTGAAGGTCTGGCGGGGCTTGTGCAGTGTTCACGTCTGACCAGTAATGGATGCAATTTCAAACTTCTCGTCTTAAATTCAATCTCAGCGGGTCCTGTTCAGGTTCCAGCTGAACATGCTCTGGCCAGTAGAATTATATAACGTGCAATTCCTCTGCCTCCCACTCCCCACCCCCCAAAACCAGGGATTTGGTGCAACCCAAAAAACGTGACCGGCAGATCCAAAAGATCACCAATGCCACGCGGGCCTTTGTGATCACCAACATGCTGCTGTGTGGCTTTGGGCTCACTTGCCTGGTGCCAAACCTGCCTCTCCAGGTGAGCAGCCGCCCCCCCCCCGGGCCCCTGGAACTATGACCTTACCTGCTGTTTAATACACTACAGTTTCTATATATATAAGAAATATAGAAGAGCCCACACCACCCTGCAGATTTGCCCCACTGTCACTAATAATCCCCATTGGACTAAGCGATGTCAGTTTGAATGAACACAGCAGCTTTCATCACAACCTGCAGGCCACAATATGTACTTATTGTACGTTAATCTTTGAGTTTTAAGGTCCTTGCAAGGCTGAATGAATCAGAGTGCAGCTCACTGATATTTGACTTATTCTGTTTCTATGTGACAGATTCTCTCATTTATCCTTCACACCGTCGTAAGAGGGTTCTTACATTCTGCCGTCGGTGGACTCTATGCAGCTGTGTAAGTGTCTCACACACACATTCACACAAACGCATGCTCACACACACACGACTAATCATATTCTGTTCTCTTATCCCTTCCTCTCACTTACACACGACTGTTCTGACTCTCTGTCTTGCACTGCATAAATCAAGAGAGTATGGCTGGTGATACTCGCAAACCAAAGGTTCTGCTCATTTTTATTTTCTCCAAGCTTTCAATTAATTGGCCTGGATTAGTGCTGGCTAAATGAATTTGCACAACAAATCAATTATAATTATTACGGAGAGCATGTCTATTTGCTTTCATTAACAAATTCCATGAGTGTCAAATTTCCACAGTTGCATTTTTACTAACAAAATAATTTCCTGTTAGATTTTGTTTAAATAGAATGCCATTATTGCCATTAGGGATGTACCGATTGCAGTTTTCTTGGCCAATCCTGATTACCGATTTTTTGGTATGTGCAATCGGCCGATACCGATTTTTCCGATACCAATTTTTGCCCTGAGAACAGCAAATAATGAAACATAAAACATCACATTTTCTTCACCGCAAAATTTATTTTCATAATAAAGTCTTATTAGACTTTACAGATTCAAATAAACTCAACTAAATCAGATAAATAAAACCCCAACTACAACTAAACATTAATATATTCTTTAAAATACTAATAGGTGCAGCAACTAAACGTGTGTGACACTAGATTAAAGAACTCCAGTAGCTCGACGTCTGAAAAGTAACGCCTACTTCGTATTCTACATATTGGGGTGAGGTAATTTATCAGATTTCTGAAGCCTCTATCCTCAACTACAGAAAACGGCTGGTCATCCAGTGCCATGAATTCCATAATTTTCCTTGTAATTTCTTTGCTCTTTTCACTGCTTATACCAGGGGTGCCCAAAAAGTTGATTGCAGTCTACTGGTTGATCGCAATCTACTGGTCGATCGCAAAGGTCTACCATTGCTATTCTGAAGAAGGGAAATGTGGAACGGAATTTTCGGACTGTTCATAAAAACTACGACATTAATTTCCCTCAGAGAAGCAAGCCATGAAAGAGAAAGTTGAAGAAACTAAAATCCTAGTTCAATTAAAAAATACATCATTTATCCCAAAGGGAAATGAATAATAATAAAGAATACTCCAAATATTTATAAATAAATATGTTTTGAATTTTATAGTAGGTGGATCATTTTCACTTGGTCATTTCATTTGGTCATTTCAGCTCGCAAGCTGAAAAAGTGTGGGCACCCATGGCATTCCATTTTGCTTCGGAACTCGGATTCCGAGTTTTGAAGCCGGAAGTGACGACATGCGCATTCCTGTTTCTCAGAGATCTTGGAGAAATATCTCGGACAGTTCAGAATCCAAGATGTCTGTGCCCTTTATCAACAGAGGGGAAAGTTGTAGTTTTATCCTGTTTAAGCATTACTTCTCATTTGTGGCTCATTAAATCTGGCGCACACACTATACCGTCCAACTTATCTGTGGACGTGTTGCTACGGAGTTTTAAACGTGGAACGCTGCGCGTAATGTGTTTTCAAATGATATTGCTAACAATTGCTACCAATTAAAAGGTCTTGAATTGGATTTCATTAGTCGGATTATTTGTCGGATTTAAGGTAGTTCGGGTTAATTGTAAGTGAACAAAGATAAAAGCCATTTAAACTGAGATACCTTAAAATCCGACAAGTTGTCTGGCTAAGCAAAAAATCTTACTTTTTCATATGGGTCCGTGGTATTGCCACTTCTGTGGCAAATGGAACGTACACAACTCGGTTTTCCAAAGTTTTTAGCGGATGTGACGTAATATCGGAATCTGAAAATCGGATCCCTAGGCAAATGGAATGCAGCATCGTATTCCGAGTTGGATTCTAGTTTTGAAGCCGGAAGTGGCGACATGCGTGCTCCCACAGAGGATCTTGAGTTCAGAATCCAAGATGGCTGCGCCTTTTATCAACAGAAGGGAAAGTTGTAGTTTTATACTGCTTTAGCACTGCTTCTCATTTGTGGTGAAATTAATCTACAGCAACCCTGTGATTAATCTTATTATAAATTTTAATCATTTGACAGCACTAGTTAAATGTCTTTGTATTGGTTCCCCCATGGTGTACCTGGTCCATACACTTGATGAAAATAGCAAATTTTGCGTCCCCTTGGTTCACACTGAAGGATTTCCAAATTACAGACATTTTTGCGTGTCTGAAAGTACGTGCGACTGCGCATATGATTTATTGCACATGCGCAAGATCGGTTTGTCAAATATATGACAGTGATCGGCCGATCACCAATCAGGCTGAAAATCGGCCTGTTCTGATCACTGGCTGATCGATCGGTGCATCCCTAATTGCCTATGAAATCCCTGGGTGACACCCAGAAAAAAAGCAGACAGAAATATAGAAAATATGTGAACACAATTATGTAAATAAATCTGTGAAACATATTAAGTATAATTATGTTCCCTAAAATGATGCAAAATCCAAGCAAAGGCTGGTATGTTTACAGTGCATTCTGGGTAATCGTTGAGGTTTTTGTCCATGCCTCTCTGTGCAGATACCCATCCTCTCAGTTTGGCAGCCTGACTGGGATGCAGTCCTTGGTGAGCGCTCTGTTCGCACTGTTACAGCAACCTCTTTTCATGGCCATGATGGGCCCACTCAATGGAGACCCGTTCTGGGTGAGTATCCTGCACACACACACATGCACACCCATGCACGCGTGTCGTCTCGTGACGGCTCCCTTCCTGCATGCAGGTGAACGTGGGCCTCCTGGCGTTGGGGCTGCTGGGCTTCTGGCTGCCACTCTACCTGATATGTTTCCAACGGAAACTCATCCGCAAGAAACAGGAGCGGGACGACGAGGCCAAGATCTACGTCAAGATAAATGGCAGCAGCTCACCAGAGGCCTTCGTGTAATACGGTGAGGGAACACACGCATAAGAGTGACATTCCTCGCTGATACGACTTACCGACCACCCACGTCCTAATCCAGTTTAGTGAGTGTGATTCTCACTGATATACAGATACACACTCCACACTCTGTGTGTGTGTGTGTGTCAAGTTTCCCTTTGAAGCATGCCTAGTGCATAAACCTCACATGATGCTGCACACACAAACTCACACACGCCTCCCTGATCAGAAGCATACAGAATGGATATTGCTGTTGTCATGGAAACTAATGAAACTCACAGACATGAGACAAGAACTGAAGAGACTGAAGAAAAGACAGAAAGAGAGAGTGATCTAGGGGTGAGACCAAAAAAAAGGTTTCTCCTACACCCTGGCAATTTGAAATGAAACTGAAGCCCCATCTCTCCAAATGAAACTGAGTCAGAGGAAGCCCTATCTCCCCAAATGAAACTGAGTCAGAGGAAGCCCCATTTCTTCAAAAACCTGCGCTTTCAGAGTATTCATGTGTGTTCTGCTCTTGGTGTCCTGATTCATTCATATGTAATGGGAAGTGTGTAGCTCCCTAACAGATTAGGGATCTGTGCCAGTGTGATTAAATGCAATAATGGCTGATATCGTAATTCAGTTGGCCAATCAGCAAGTTCCCTGAGTGCCTTCTACTAAATCAGCCTTAAGTTTGGTCAGCATTCCATCAGTAGGATGCCTTTTATCAGTAAATAATTTAGAGTTTGTTAGTGGATTATTCTCCTGCAAGTTAATATAAAACAAAATTTTTGATTGTTTTCCAAAAAGGTAAAAGAAGTAATACTAATGTGCAAACCAAAACATGCTCTTCTTCTCTCTTTAATTGTCTCACACACACATTTGCTAGCCATCAATCTGCATCGATAAAAATACAAGTTTAAGCCAAAGGCTGCATTTACTGATTGTGTGGGAGGGAAAGAGTAGAGACTGGTAGAGGAAAGGAGAGACAGAAAGATTCAAGAGAGATTAATTTCAGTACATATCTGACACTGAACGTTCATCACAATATCTCTTACATAATCTATTTTAATGTAAATTATTTTTTGTTATATCAGCATATATTGTTGCTCAATGCAGCATGAACATGCATTCTGTAGCTGTTTATATATACATGGTAACCAAATGGGCCTAAATCCTATTGTGCCATTGAGTAGGAACGTTGCTGAAGAGTTTCCAGATATGTAAACATGTGTACACTTTATAAGTCATTATGGGAGTAAGTGCCTAATAAGTGAATATTAATGAAATAATATTCATATTTGCGTTTAACTTACACAGCTGAATGAATAAGGGAATCAAAGGGGTTTCCTCACCTTCTCCCACTGCCTGCTCAGTTTTGGTAATTGCATGCTAATTACTGAAGTACAGCTGTGCTGAGAATGAGTGTGTTCTGGTCGGACAGGGTGTTTTTGGTGTTTAGTAGTTTCATGTGGAGTCCCTCACACAGTGCCTGTTAGTGATGCTATCCCCCTAACACTGCTTGAGAGTTATGTGTACTTTGTAAAATATGTACTTTGTCTGCAGCTCTCTTAAGGTTTTACTTCCTTTCTGAATGTTTTTTACGTGATGGTATATACATGCTTATGTTGCCTTTTGGGTTTTTATACAGTAATTCTTCAGCATTTCTTCTCCATTTTAATCACAGCATTCATCACCTCAGGTGATGGTGGCACCAGGGAAAGTAATATGTTATTAATTGTTTAAGTGAAAATATAAAATATATATTTAAGCCTGTATTTTTGAAAACTGTGATATACATATTGATTGCTGCCACTTAAATTTATATTTACTGTAAATTATATATTTTGCTAAAATGACAAACACGACTGTGGCAATATGTGACATGCATAATTTTTGACTTTCTTAAATATGAAGTTTTGCTAACATATTTAATATTTTGTCAATTATAAAAACTGTTTATTTGTCAATGGTCAAACAACAGACTGGTTAGCGTTGTTTCATAATGGCAAAGGGCCCTTATCTGTACTGGGATTTATGGTGTTTGTGGTGGTATAAACATTTACAAAAACACCAGCACAACATTTACAAAAACACCTTTGTGCTTCACTCTCATGATTTTACGACATTGTGATTTAGAGTATTTTGTTTTGACTATTGATTGTAATTATTTTTTTCTTTTTTCACTTGATAGAACTGACCTACAAAGAAAAAAAATAAATATTATGAACATTTAGCCAACATGTGTTTATTTCATAATCTTTGCAATGGAGTAATTTACAGAATAAAATATATTATTAAAATTCAGCATACCTTTTTACTACACTTTCCGGTTTATCCATCCTAAAGTGCTTCATGATTTAGCAGGGGCAACTTTAGTAGCTGTCATAACAATAATTAATGTTACATAGTATGCAGCTTGAAGACGAGGTACAGTCAATAGACACTTTATCTGTGTTGTGTTGATCTATTTCCCCTAAAGCAGTGCAGTACCATATTGCTTGAATACTGGAAAAAAAATCTGGGATGTTTCGTTGCACACCGATTAGCAGTGCTTCCTTGCACCTCCAGGACTCAGCTTTGTAAATCAAAATAGTATGGAATCAAAATGCAATGTGTTTGTTGGTCATTCTCGGTGGGAGAAACATAACTGAAATCAACTAGGGTTTAACTAAATTAAAATTTAAAAGGATTAATGATTCATATTACAGCTGTACTTAAAATGGTCTGCAGCTAATGGTGGCAATTTTGATTAAATTAAATTCCGTTTTTGCATTAGCTGTTAATGTACTACAAAATCCTTGTCTCTGAAAATGTCATTTGTCCAAACGAAAGAGATCACTGCCTTGTAACAAACATACATACAGATTGAGTGTATTTAGCGAGGCCTGATTACAGGAAAAATCTTGACTACCACAGTGCGAATTTATCTGTGATTGGGGGGATAATTAAAAACATCATCCTTGATGACATCACCAAGGCCACCAGTGAAACCTCCGGATCCGAGCAACCCTCCTCACCTGACGTCACGTTGTTTGTGTGATGACATAGCGGTTGTGGTTACCGCGACGACGCCGCGCCCCCTTTGGCCCCGATCGGGAAGTGAATTTACGGAAAATAGAAAAGGGGAGCGAGAATGAGACAAGAGAGAGAGAGATCGGAGCCGGAGGGAGACTGACAGTGATCGCAGCTGCTTTGGATTCTTGTTAAAAAAATACCAGAATCTCGAGAACAGACAGATCAGGAAGGATGCTCATCAAAGAGTTGTAAGTAGCGAATCGTCCGTTTTTACAAGATAATTTATTTTACGCAACCTAAGCTGCCTTTACACGGCTGTACAGCAGGCGGCTGCTATTCTTACTAGGGTTGCTTTCTTGGAACGTGGAAAAAATAGTCGGCTATCTATGGCTATGGAGACATAAACTTGACTTTGATGTTTAATGCCATTGTCCTTTTGTAAGGATGCATTATTTCAGCCATTGAATTATTTTCAGGACTAACATGCGCAACCCACTGGTTCATTCACCTGCCTGCATGGCTCAAAATGTTAGTTTTTATATGAACGTAAATAATATGGAGGAAGAACCACGTTTTAAACAAGTCGTCGTTTAGCTTCTATATTAAACATTTCACATTTCAGTCTGTGATGCCATGTAGCCGAAGTGTGAGACAGATTTAATCGCTGTATATGTAATATTATAGCACAGGGGTGAAGGTGAAATCTGAACGGGCGCTGGACGGAACGGAATGGAACGTTTTCACTTGAAGCCGCGTCGCCGCCTTGCGCCCCGGTGGCCGGCCCTTACGTTACACGGAGGTGTCACACGGCTCGGGGAGAAGTAGTCTAAATGACCGTGCACATCAGTGGGCGGATATAGACCATATTTTAAGCGCTTGCCTGTTTAACGGATGTGAAATGGGTAACCACTAACCTAGCAGCAGTGTGCCTGGAGTGTAGGCATTATGTTTAGTGTTAATATATTACTCTAATAATCATGTGGTCATTTTTGTAAGCCACCAACCAGCAAATGGACGGCCTATAATTTTAGGACACACCTCGACGGACAGTTAACAGACTCATAATAAGATTTGAATAAAACTTGCGTGAGCTCAGCTGCCGTTAGAAAGCCAGGGTTCCGGCCGAGGCCTCGTTAGAGGTTATTGGAGAAGAACAAGGCCGGCGGACGATAAGCGTCGACCTCACGACGTCAGCCGAGACATCGCCGGTCTTATGTAACTAGCGCCAGAGAAGGAGATCTCCGAGTGAGGCGAATTCAAGGGCATTTTCTTTGCCAGGTTATGTCCCTTCGCGCCGGTGACGATGGCAGGACGCGCGAGGATGCAAGCGGGAGCGCTAGTTGACAGTATGACTCAGACTATTAGCCGCTGATTTTTTAAAACAATATGTTAGATGGGGCTCGCGCACACTGCGCGTGACTCTAGCGTAATGCCACCGCGAGGATGATCATGGCCACGTCCGTAGAGAGGGGCCCCTATTATCTTTCATCGCTATCCGGATTGCTTTGGGGGGGGGAGCCAAACCACTGTAATATTATTCGATTTGAGGACAAGTCCGGTCGAACTCATTTAAAGCGCGCAAGGTAGATCCTGTGATTTCTGCGAATAACACAGGTGTAAAACAAATGAATAGGGACGTGTCGTTTAATAGAAACTCAGCGAAGTATACAGTATATGTGGTGGAGTATAAATGTGGGTAAGAAATCTTCAGCGCTGTTTTTATACGCCAATACCAGAAGAGAAGAGAAATATGTACTTTTGGGAGCGCTCGCTTACGAATGCGACATCTGGGTGACGCGATGGCTCGAGAAATGGCCGAGCTATTGCTACAGGAGCCGATGATAAAGTCATGGATATCGATAGAACGATATCTCAGGTGTTTATTTAAATGTTATTGACGAGACTGTCATCCTTTAGATCTTGTAATCGGTTGCTTTATGTAAGAATTCTATGGGTCTGTAGGCATAAAACACCAGCCACAGAAAGTGTCCTCCAAGACATTTCACTGCTAGCTGACACGGTAGTAGTTCACAGTGTTCTGTAACACGACACCACCAAAGCAGGTTCAGGGTACTAAAATAATGTTTGTGTCTTTCATATTTATACTTTTGTGTACAGTTGATGAGCACCAACAAAGTACAATTTGCAATATATGTATATAAACTGCTTCCAGGGTTGCATGTTTAGTCTATCACAGGGAATGGACACACTTCGTTTGAGAACAGCTGAAGAACACATATTTGGAGGTTGGAAAGAAACCACAATGTCAAGAAGACGGCTGCCAAAAAAACATACAAAGAGAGCACACAAATCCTGCACACAGTCACAACTGTGAGGTTTAAAGTACTGACTATGCTGCTGATCGTAACTGGACATCATCTAGATAATACAGGTTGCTGCGTTTACATAACACTGTCATCGTACTATCAGTCCTAGCACTTAGGTCAGAGCCTGCTGTCCTGGAAGTTGTTTTCCCACAGAGAATAAATTATATGTGATACTGGGACATTGATGCTAATTTGGCCTCTTTAAAGACAGAGGCCTAAGTTTTGTATGGGGCCTGCAATTGTGCTCCAGTTATTCTATATTCCCCATGCATTTTGGTTGTTTCATCAGTTATTTTGTTTTAGAATCAGTTGGCCAGTCTGGCTTTTGACTGTGCTGATGCTTTTTTGTGGTTTACTTACTTTGAGGTGTGCAGACTTCACACAGGGAATAGTCTAGGTGAGTGTTACTAAACAACATACTGAGATGTGTCTTATGGAGATGTCAGCATTTTTTGTTTTCAAAATATAGTGTTATATATTAGGATGCCTGTCTGATACCTTCATGTCATTGTGGTAACTGTGAATCCAGTAAAATGAGCTGCTGAATGTGACAGGTGTACAGATTTGTGAAAATGATTCATTCTTTTCACCAGTGTGTTTGCACAAGCACTGTATCCTGCACTGCCCCCCTGGATTTCAGAATAGTAAATAAACACTGACAAAAGTGGCTACATGGCTAATAACAGAAGTGAAGATGATGGCTATTTTGTACATTAGTAGTTGTTATATTTACATGATACTGCAACTGAAATGGCTTTTTGGATTTTAAAAAGGTTAGTACTTATAATTTATTAATAGAGTAGTTGGCTTATTAGGGGGATCAGTATAAAAGCCACTAACATTTTGAATAAAGTGTGTTATTTAAGGGCCCAGGAATAGTTTCCCTGCTGGTGTTGGAACTTGCACCCTTTTTTATCCCAAGTATAGGTCCATTTACATGAATGACCAAAACTGTAATTAGAATTTAATTAACTTTGGAATCTGATGGGCAACTAACATATATGAAATAATCTTGGTTGTTACCTCACGTGTGACAGTAGTGGATGTCAACCTTATTTGGTGTAGTGCAGCATTGTTTCACAAATTCTAGCAGTACTGTTCAGCAGACTGTAAAGCTCTTCAGACCCAAATGGCAGTGCAGTGTCCTACTCTGGATAGCCCAGCTGTCTACAGTGTCTTTTTATGGATAGCCCAACTCTGTGCTGCGCTTTCCTTTGGATAGTTCAGCACTTTGCAGCATCTATATGTGAACATCCTAGTTCTGAATGCTGTCTTTCTGTATTAAGCCCAGCTCTTCGCAGTCCCTCTGCTGGAAGTCCGGCCTTTTTGGTGACCTGAACTGACAGCTTATTGTAGTGTTACCTGGTCCTGGCGCCAGTCTGCATGCAGGGTGATGTCAGCTGCATTTGCATTG
This sequence comes from Cyphomyrus plagiostoma, assembly GCA_019775915.2. Classification (NCBI taxonomy): domain Eukaryota; kingdom Metazoa; phylum Chordata; class Actinopteri; order Osteoglossiformes; family Mormyridae; genus Cyphomyrus; species Cyphomyrus plagiostoma. The sequence goes on along the minus strand of JABFEA020000041.1, from coordinate 12,125,165 downwards.
TAGCTAAAAGGAGGCTTTGACATGTGAAGTTCACCGTGTAGCATGTATGTATGTGACAGGTATCTTTTGCTTAAAGAAATGTATTGGTGAGTAACCTTGTAACATCTCAGGTGTAAGATTACTCTCAAGATGTAAATGGAAGCAAATGGCATGCCTCATATATATATATATATAAGCCTAAGAAGTCTTTGGCTGCTCTATATTGGTAATAAAATTAATATTAACAGCCTAGATGTGAAAGATTCCAGCTATCTGTCGTAAGGGACATGCACCAGCCTGTGAGGAGGCCATTTGGAACATCAGAGACGCACTTCAGAGAAAATAATATGCTTCCAGAGCCCCTGGCTGCCAAATACAGTGGTCTCCCATAACCTCCCTAGTATAAATAAACCAGAAATACTTACATTCTGTACATTGTGGCAGGTTACAAGGCAGCAGACTGCCATATCATAGTAGGAAGGTGCAGGACAGCAGAGACTCCGTAACAAAAATTTGACATAAAATGTGGGTAGGGCCCCTTTAATAAAGTTTAAGGCTGTGACTGAGAAGAAGCTTTCTTCTTCTCTAACTGACACGATGTTTAAGCCAACAAAGGCCAGCACAGCACAGCCCCAGAGTTTATGACCAGCCGTCATGGCAACAAAGGTGAAGACGCAAACCGCACCCTTAACTTTGGCTCACCTTACCATATAATAGCAGAAGGCGTTCACTGCTCTAATAAAATCTAGTCATGTTTATTTAGGTATATCAGCCTTGAACTGGTTTTATCTTAATTTCATATTATCATTTCCAAGTACCCAGCAGTACAATGGATTAGGGTATCTAAGTTGTGTTTGTGAGCATTTTATCATTACTAGTATTGGGAATACTGTAGTGGAGATAGTGGAGATTAAGATGGAGGACCATCTCAATCATATCAGTTAGCCAGTCTGCTCATTGAAATTGTCAAATTTTGGAGTCAAGGAGAACACATTAAAAACAAGAGGGAATTAAAAATGCACAAGTCCCAATGAATTAGTCATCAGTTGGGTGATAATAGAATCAGAGGTAATGTTATATCTGTAGAATCAGCCTTGGGAGCAGGGAATGTTGGGCTTGTATATGACATGGGGATCTCTGAATTCGGATTCTCGCATTCTCACTGTACCATTTCCATGGTTACATCTGTCAAGCATTGCGGTTTGGATATAGCTCCTTACCACCGGCCTGCCGATTGTAGATGCCTGTCACTCTACGCTGCTCTCTTCTGCTTTTCATTTGCTTCATTCAACCCGTCAATTCCAAAATTTCATTTCAAATTCTATGTCTCAGTTTTGATCAAAATTTTTAATTCGCACTTGGTTCATATTGAATTATTCTAAATGTCAATTCACTTGGAATTAATTGCCAAATTACATGCATTTCAGTTCCTTAGCTCAGTTTAATCCTATATCAGATCACATTCAGTTCAATCTCTTTTGCTTCCTTTTCATCACCAATCTTGTTCTCCATTTTACTTAACTTCCCCTCCCTCCCTCATGTCCTTCTCTCACCACTACCCTATCTTTTTCTCTCTTTCTTCTCTATCTGTCTCTATCCTGCTCTCTGTAAACCTACAGCTCCATGTGCCTGAACTCGGCTCCTTCCTGACGTGGCATGCTGGTTGTCTCCCGTTACACACAAAACCATACTGATGAAATATTCAGGCACATGAGAATGGGACCACATGGAGATTAATTACCCTGCACACACTAGCCTCAGAGAAACCAGAGGCCATTCACATTGGCTCTCGATGCAAAGTTTGTACCATTTGGAGAGGCGTCCAGATGAGTTCATACCCCCTGACAGCACTCAGCAGAGCAAGAGGAAGGACACTGACAGAGCTGTCATATTGAGTAACATTCGAGGTGTGGGATTTGTGTCCAGAAGGTTGTTGGTTTGAAATCCAAGAGGGACCATGTGCTTATAAGATATTTGTAACCGCTCAGTGAAACCTGTCTTGGGTACATGTGGCTGACTGGGTATATATACAGAGTATCTGTTAATGCAAATAACTGTCAAGTAGTAAACTCATTGGTACTTAAGAAGCACACATTGAGTATGAAGAACATGAGGACAGAGGGGTAGCGAGAGAACTTTTGCCCCCTCTCAAAGAGAGAAGGCCCTGAAACTGTGATTGCTGTCCTGAACCTGCATGTCCTCTTGTACCCACCGTGCATATGAAGCAACTGTCAGTCATTATGATAGGGTTTAACTAATGTCTTTAAGACATAGGTTAATTACGTTGTCAGTGTGTGTATGGTGGCTACCCTTACTGTGTAGTTGTGGTTGCCGGTATGTCTTTGTAGATTGAGCATACGTACCCTCTGATAATGTTAAGGTGTGCAAGTCAGGCAGCTGTCCGTGGTTCTTAACAGCCAGCGCCCATGGGTGGTTCTGAAGAGACAGCAGCCAACTTTACATGTGCTCCTCCCACTCTGCTACACTGGGGGAGTGGCCACAAGGTACCGCTTTGGTTAAAGTGCTGTCATTCCCTTGTGAGTCAGTTACCAAGCACACAGCTGTAGCAAGAATTTATAAAGGAGAATCTGTAGGCATTTTATTCAAAAAAAGTTCAGGACATTTTACAGTTTTTATTTATTTATTTATTTATTTATTTAGCAGATGCTTTTACCCAAAGTGAGGTACAGTTGAAAGCCGGGCCAACCAGTCCCTGGAAATTTTCGGGGTTCAAGGCCTTGCTTCAGGGCCTGAAATCATTTTGCTCAGCCTAGCATATGTACCAGTGACCTTCTGATCACAGGCACAGTGGTCTAACACACCGAACCACACACCAATCCCATTTTTAAAAAACAAGCCTATTATACAAATTTTTGATGGTAGTGTAGTCCTATGCATAGGCCAACCATGTTATCTAATAATTTTTATTGATGGTGATTATGATGGTGCTGTTACTGTACTGAAGCATTGCAGTCATACTGTGGCTGATATTGGTGGTGGTTGATGTGACAACAGCCATTTATTATATTATAGATGTTGATGGTAGTGGTGATGACTGTTATGTGTTTATGGTGGTGATATTGGCGATCTTGGTAGAGTTGATGATGATGGTGGTGGTGATATAATGAGCTGCCCTGTCTATTTTCCCTTCTAGTCGAGTGGTGCTGCCCATTTCTGTGGAGGAGGTAAGTGCTATGGTGTGTCTGTGTGTATGTGTGTCTGTGTGTATGTGTGTATGTGTGTCTGTGTGTATGTGTGTCTGTGTGTATGTGTGTCTGTGTATTTTTCTTGTTTTACTCTCTCTCTTCATACTTGATTTTCAATTCATTGCCAAATTTAGCTCTTTTATTATCATATATGTCATATACATTTTTTTCCCCAGTTTATGCAACTTAAGTATAGCTGTAATATGGCATTTTGGTATTTTGGCCCTCCCAGTAAAGGGTTAAAGTCTTGTTTGATTTATTTGGACAGTTCAAGTCTCTAGTATTTAATTATAGTTACTTCCCACTGTTATTATTGCTCTTATTGCTTTAAGCAGTACAGACACTTTATTACACTGGCAATAATAATAACTACAATAATAATAATTATTTTATTATTAGCCATATACATGATGCTGTATTGAATAGATGAAAAGGTCTCTCCATTTTCTCACTCATTTCCAATAACTTGATATTCATTTAGGGTTACACTGATCCTCAGAGTGAGCCCTAGAAAGCAGGCACTCTGAAGGGGACAGATTTACACTCAGAAGTGCACTTCGGAGGAAACACACAAAAGCAAAGGGATAAAATGGAAACTCTGCACATTCTATCCATATAAAACGGTATCTTCCTGTGTGGCTTAAAGGAGCAGGGGTCTCAGTTGAGTCCAGCTCCTTGAAGGCTGTTTCTTTTACATCCATTCGTGGGTGTGGGTTAGAGGGGAGGTGAACAGGCAGCTGGTGTGTAGTGAGTGTTATAATCATAGTTATTGGTATAATTGTTCATATCCTAACCAGAGAATATGTACCTGTCTGGACTGAAAAAAAAAATCTATCCTGTGTAATTATCACAAAGATCGCAGACAGAGATCTTGGGTAATTACAGTTTGAGCTTCTTCATTAATAGAGACACATTTGGGTACGATGCTCCCAGAACCAAGCTATTTCATTTATCTTGTAATACACATTTATGTTCCTTGTTTGTCTTGCTCTTGTGTTTAGTAAGCTTATGTCAGAGTGGCTGTACTCTGAGTGTTTGTCTGTAAACCCCAAAGGGGCTTGGAAGGCAGGGGCTCCCCTGTAGCCTCTCCCTGCCGCTTGTGCCTGTTGTTGTCCAAGGTACTGAAAGGCTCATTCCACTCCCCATGCCTGATCCTCCTCTGGGGATGTAACACTGTTTTGTGTACATAACGCATTCCCTGCCATCACTGCTGACAATGCACTGCACACTCCACTTGTGCCCCAACACACACACACACACACACACACACACACACACACTTAACCATGAGTAACCAAACAAAATACAAGACTTTTGACATTTTTAGTTTTTTGATTTCAGTCACAGATTTTTATAAAACTTTTCCCCTTGTGGCGACTGAAAAAATGCTCCCCACAATGTCATAATAATAGGTTTTTATCACATTATGGGGATATTTGTTAA
>JABFEA020000041.1:12099338-12120437 GCA_019775915.2 Cyphomyrus plagiostoma | reverse complement strand
CCTTGTGGCGACTGAAAAAATGCTCCCCACAATGTCATAATAATAGGTTTTTATCACATTATGGGGATATTTGTTAATCAAAAAGCTTATCAATATCCACTGTGACAGGGGACATGGTTCTGGACATGACACCGGGGGCACGTTGTGTCGCACAGGCAATGCACTGGGCTTGCATGTGTCACCCAAGGCACTTCCTCTTCCTGCCCGACATCCCTTCCTGTTCCTCACTCACTGCATGCTTCCTGTTCATCACAGTTCTCTCTCTCTCTCTTTCTCTCTCTCTCTCTCTCCCTCCGTCCCTCAGCCTCTCTCTCTGTTATTGGATCTGTGATGTTGCCAACAGCTGCACTATAAATAAAATGGAGGCTTCCTGCTTTGGTCTAACCCCCACTCCCCCCCGCCCATGGATGAAGCTCTCAAACAGCTAAAAATACTGCACTCTGCATCACTGTGGTTGCGTCCACCCTGACTACAGTCACACACACACACAACTGCTGACTGCAGTCACACGCGCACACAGGCCAAGCTTAGCTGCAGTACCAACACATACACAGACATATAGAATGACACGACTTCTGTAATGTCAACCGCTGTTACACATGAAGGGGAAAAAGAGAAGAGAAGGAGGGGTGAATTGAATGTCCTCTAGTACTGTAGGAGAGAAGCGATTGAGAAGAACTTTAGGTTTTAATATGCACTTACAATACTGGCCTGGGAATGGTCTGATCAAATATCAAAGACACTAATCTCAGAGCAGTGCATTGGGGGACCTGCTGCTGGTGATTGTTGGAACTCCAAACCCACCATAATGTACAAAGCACCGGTGCTGGCTATGTGGAAGCCTAGTGTTCAAAGTGAAGCTAAGTTACTTAAGCATAATGGTGTGGTTGGAAGCACCATAGAGCCACCTACTTTTGTGGCCCGTTTACACATTGCACAGCCACCATCAAGGTCAAAAAAGGCGTCTTTGGCTATATCTACAGTCTGATTACTGGTTGTACTTTTGGATTCCACTTTGCTTTATGTTGGGACACATATCTGTCTAGAGGGGGTCAGTGTAGTGAACAAGTGATAAGCAGAGATATTACTTTTATTATTCTTAGGCCCGGCCAAGCTCCGAACCCATTTACACATGGGCAACATGGAAGTTAATTAGGATACATAAATTTCAATGAATTGATACTGGAAGAATGCAGTTTATGAGCTGTATTTAATACAATCTAAGTTGAATCTTTATGAAAAAGAGAAAACGATATTATGTCATTCTGTCCTGTAGCTCTTCTAGCATCATTCCATTTTCTGCTTCCTGTCTTTTTCTCATCTTCCCCATATTTCCTTTTACGTTCCGTGTGAGTGTATTGGGAGCAGCAGCATGTGATTGTGTCTGTCTAATTGTGTCCACCAATGACAGTCTGCATGGTCCGGTCAGCATCACGGTCATTGTAACTCCTATCCACCCTCTTTTTCTGCCAGTCTATTTATGTGTTTATTGTTATTAATAATAAACATTATTGTTGTTTGTAGTGTTTATTGGTTATTTTCCTTCCCCACCTCCTGCTTCTCTACTTACATCGAGTTTAGATCCAGCGTCTTCATAGCCCACAGAGCTTGGATGTGAACTAGAAGCAGCACATTAGTTTTTCTGGTTCATGTCGACTAGAATTCTTGCTGTGGGCTGTTACCGCGCGCTGACCCCCCAGTACTATAGATGGAGCATTTCTGAAAGAATGTGCACCTCTACCTGCCTCCCCCCTCTGCCAGTACCAAGTGGGGCAGCTGTACTCTGTGGCAGAGGCCAGTAAGAACGAGACAGGTGGTGGCGAGGGGGTGGAGGTGCTGAAGAATGAGCCGTACGAGAAGGACGGGGAGAAAGGCCAGTATACACACAAGATCTACCACCTGCAGAGGTGAGGCCCGCCCGCCGGGCAATACACATACATACACTGACTCCTTACCTGCAGCAGCTTTTGAAGAGCAGTCAAGTATTGTTCTACACATCTACTTAAGTATTGTTCTACACATCTACTTAAGTATTGTTCTACACATCTACTTAAGTATTGTTCTACACAACTTCCAACCTGAAATCCCTGATTGAACCCTATAAATCGGTACTTTCCATCTAAAAATAACTTCAAATAACTTTAAATTCACTGCAGTGTTAAATTATTCATCAATTAAAAATTTAGACCCTTTACAATATCCATTTACACTGAATGATGGGGTTAATTGTCGCTAGGGATGGAGTTTAATCTATGTAATGTTGCTGTCAGGCAGGTGGTATCTGACTTGAGAAATATCTTCCTGCTATGCTTTGGTGTTGCAGCTTTCGTTTTACTGGAGATAGTCAGCCTGTGGCCCTTCACATAATGGCTGGCCTGTCCTCAATCCCCAATTTCCCCATTCCTCATAATTTTTTTTCCTGCGTAATGTAATAAAGTGGAAACTTTGATGATGCATGAGACACACCACTAGGACACATACAATTCTGCTCCACACCAACCGGTTTAATTCCCTATCTGAAGGAATAATGAGGCTTTGACATGTCCGCAGATATTTCACATAGTTAGCCATGCAGCCTCCAAGTTGCCCATATCTGCATCTAATTAACAGTGTACATTAAACCAATGCTGAATTTTATTTAGCAACGGATCTTCTATGGAAGTTCTCCTAGTCCATCCCTATCGTTTCAGAAGCCACAAACGAATACTGCTAGGCCATTCATATCAGAACAAAGAAACCCTTTTCTACAAAAAGGGTGTTGGGAGTTTGGATTAATCTTCCTAGTAGCATAGTGGAGATGTGAGAGTTATACTCTAAAGGATAATTATGCTTTAAAATTATAAGCTGAAATTTGTAAAAGCAACTCTACTAATCTCAACTCTCACCTATTCATGATTGTATACCCAACAGTCATTCTTTCCTTATCTCTCATGTCCATGAGACATTGACTGTCTCTCTCTCTGTCTGTCTGTCTGCTGTGACCTCATGCTAACACCCTTTCCCTCTTTCTCCCTCTCGCTCTCTCTCTCTTTCTTTCAGCAAAGTGCCGTCGTTTGTGCGAATGTTGGCGCCAGCGTCCGCCCTCAACATTCACGAGAAGGCTTGGAACGCATACCCATACTGCCGCACTGGTGAGAGCACGCACAAACAGGCGTCCATTCAGTTCTGTTCTTGCCATTTTGCTATTAATTGCAATTGCATTCATTGGTTCCCAAAGTGATGCTAAACACAAATGTTGATGTTTTATGTTATTGCAAAGGTATTAATAATTAAAAAGCACCCAGTGAGCCTGCTTATCAATGAACAGAACAGCTCTTCTGGAACAAAGACTTGGGTTTCAGTTTATCACTACTTGAAATGAATGTTTTACTTTTGAATGTTTCTAATGTGATATTTTTTGTTAAAAAAATAATGATTTTGTTATGAATCCAATAAATTTGCAACATTTTTACTGAATTAAGCAATTGTCCAAGACTTTCTGTCAGCACTGTACCTACACACAGTGTCTCCATGTCTGTGGGTGCTGGTTTCAGTTCAGGGAGACGAGATTGTGGTTGGACAGGGGAGAGGAGGAGAAGTTATCCTGGTGAGCACCTGAGACAATAAACACAAAGTCAAGACAGTGTAGGGGAGGAGTGAGACAGAATGGCAGCACAGGCACTTTCACACAATCCATTCCTCGCTACCCCCCCCCCCCCCAGTCCCTCTCTGTACAGCAGAGTTTGCTGTAACAGCAAGTGAATAATTTAAAGCTTGACTGCAGAGGCAGAAGGTGTGGAGTTACATTGCATAATATGAATGTTCACCACACTGACCCCAAACTACAGCGAGGTAGACGGACAGACTGGACACACAAAAACAAGACGAACTCAGGATAATGAGATTGATGCTGCCAAATCTTAATTTCAGGTTGAAAAAATTGTGATTTTTTTTCCAATGTAACATAATGAACAGTCACCATTTGTGGAAAGTACAAGGTACAGGGGTTACGGGAGAAGGATGCCATCATGAATCTTGTAGGGGGAGTCTGTGTTTTGCTAGTAAACAGTGTTTCTGCCTCTCTCCTCTGCTCTGTGCTCCTTCAAACTTCCTCGCTGATGAAGTGATCACTGTGAGTAGCCCTCAGCCCTTACTGTGTCTGCCTGTAGTCCCACCTGTTGCAGATATGGATGCACACACAATATAAGACAGATAAACCTTTGAGGGAAATCGGGAGAGAGTAGCCACAGTTGTTCGTATCACATGTGAATGAGAGACTGACACTATTACATGCATGTGTTTTACATGACAGCGCACTGTATGTGTGAAAGCATGCACTGAATTTCCAGGAATGTGTGTGCAACCATCAATATTTGTAAAGGGAAATCATTAATAATTAATAATTCATGCCAGTATATGATTCTTTTGTATTGATCTTTGCTCATTGCTCTAAAAATGTACTAGCAAACACACTGCGGGAGTGTCCTGTGTGAGACTAATCAGTGGGTGCAGCATACCTGTGTGAATGTGGAGACTGCTTCATTCCGCAAGTCATTTTCTTCTGTGCCCTGACGTCTTCCATCCCTGGGCTGCCTGCAGAACGAATACATGAAAGACAACTTCCTGATTAAGATCGAGACGTGGCACAAGCCTGACATGGGACAGCAGGAAAACGTGAGTGAGGCCCATGGGGAGGTGGCTGTGAGGAAGGGGGTATGGAAGGACGTACAGCACGGGGCGCCATAAGGGGGTATGGAAGGACGTACAGCACGGGCGCCATAAGGGGGTATGAAAGGACATACAGCACAGGGCGCCATAAGGGGGTATGGAAGGACGTTCAGCACGGGGCGCCATAAGGGGGTATGGAAGGACGTACAGCACGGGGCGCCATAAGGGGGGTGGGGAAGTCAGGATGATTCCAAGGGCCCCTAAAAATCTGTGATATAATTGGATTGGTCTGGGATAAGGGCCCAATATGATGTGGGGCCCCCACATTTTTTGTGGCACCCCTGATACAATCCACTATTTACACTAGGTGTGTCTCTCCAGCTCTGGTGCACGTGTACTCTCATTGTTGAAACGATTTTTGGTAACGCTTTCCATTAACTGCACCCTCATAATGTCTTTATAATGCATTCATTACATGCATAAGCAGCATATAAGTATACGAGAGCATGCAACCATACTTCAACGGCTGAAGTATACATTATATGATAATAACAAACATTATAATCATATTTAAACTGTTAACACATGTTAGGATGTTATGGTATACTTGCATGTTCTTATGAATGCTCTTTGATTGCTTAATGAATGCATTAAGGTGCAGTTAGTGTGAAGCGTTATCCAATTTTAAAATAAAAATAATATTAAATAATTCAAGTTGTTTAGTGGCATCCAAAGGAGTACAACCATTTATCTTGTGGGATTGTTTTTAATTATTTGCCAATTAGGTAATTGGCTGGATATTGATGGATGAATAGGTGATAAATGTTTTGTAAAGGAATTTCCAGGTAAGGACCTTGTTCAAGGGTACAATAGCAGATCCTCCAGCTGTGATGAGAACTGTAGTGTGCTTTTGGGTAACAGGGCCAGATGCCTAACCATTGTGCCCACATGTGCCATTTCTGTTCAGCGCCAGGTCATTGGTTGGAAAGCTGAAGATTATTTCCCTTCTCCATTGGACTGTTTATGTCCACTGGCTCTTGCCGATCTACTTTTCAAATGCTAGCAAAATAAGGTCTTGTTTGTGATTCAATGAATTTCTCAGTTTGCTTCCCTATTTTGGAAACACGCTTTGTACGTTTACAGGCACATTTCTTTGTATTTTGCATTATATTTTCATTATATCGAGCATTACACTGTCACCTTTGTTCTCAATGCCAAAAGGTGTCATTTTCACTTTCCCCAAATACGGATTTTTGTTCTCAGAATCTCTGGAAAATTTTCCAATAGATCGGTTCTCATTTGATGAAGTGAGAAATTCTGTCGGTGTGAAGACGCTTGTCATGGTGTGGGTGTGAAAAACGGTGCTGTTTCCCTATCAGGTTCATGGCCTGGACCCAGACACCTGGAAAAAAGTAGATGTGGTTTACATCGACATTGCAGACAGGAGCCAGGTAGAGCCAAAGGTGAGACCGTAACACATGAATTAACACATGCGTAAGCATAACAGAAACACTCCGAATAAACTCTTCAAACACATTTTAATAATAGTTACTGGTTTCCAAGCTTTCTTATATTTCCTCATTCCTTCATTTCATTGTTCACTTACTCTCGTTCTCTTTTTCCCATATACAGTGGTACCTCGGTCCTCAAACTTAATCTGTTCCGGACACCAGATCAAATCCTAAATCTGATCAAATTTCTCCCATAAGAAATAATGGGAACCAATTCATTGGTTCCCGACCACCCAAAATGACAACTAAATATGTTTTTTTTAGCATTTAAACACAGAATGAACAGGGTAAAACAATAAGAGCATTTTTTACTTAATGGCTTCCAAAACAATAAAGATCTTATCCCAACATTGCCCCTGTCCGGCCCCGATCGTCCGCTCCTGCCGTGTGCCACGCCCCCGCGTTAACCTTGTATGGGATCCCCATGTGATCAGCTGTTTCTGGTTTTTGTCATTAGTCCTCTGTATTAAGTCCGAGTTTCAGTTTGTTTCCCCAGTCCGGTCATTGGGTGTGATCGACTTGCCTACAGGGCTGGCTTAAAGCAACGCATTCTGATCCTGACGCAACGTATTACAGATGCATTGCGACTTCTCACCCGGCTGCACAAACTGGAACCGCCTCCACACCTTTGCCCTTATTGGCTGAAGAGTTTAGTTACATGCTTGACGTTTGTATCCCAGGCAGTGCCGATGCGTAATCTGCTATTTCGCCCGAATGTCACGTAAAGCAGCGAGAACTGGTTTTCAGTTAATTTATGTGATAAAGTTTAAACAAATGACATAAATGCTCTAATAGTCCACGTAAGTTAGTGGCTTATTTATTGTTAGTTACTGTAATGTTGCGCTGCTTCATTTGGTTAATCGTCCAGTCTGTGAAGAAGGCATTCAAGTAAGAATTGCATTGTAGTATGAATAATTTCCTGGCACATACCATTTATATTAGGTCAACATTCACGGTTCGACTTCTGATATTCAGATTGAGTTCTAGGTTGAACTGGTCTGGTCAACTTTCAAGAAATTCGAGTTCTAGTGAGTTCAAGAACCAAGGTACCACTGTATTTTATTTCTCCCTGCATACCTCTGAACATTTCATTTAAATTGCCTTTTTATCTCTATCCCTATTCCCCTTCGAGAATTCTCAGTCACTCTTCCTCCCTCTTTCTTCACAGGACTACAAGCCAGAGGAAGACCCCTCCCAGTACAAGTCCATAAAGACTGGTCGAGGACCCCTTGGGCCTGACTGGAAGGTTGCCTACCAGGCTGTCCTGTTTATTGCCTGCTTATGCTTAAACATTATTTATATCGTTTAATTACTATAGGTTAGACGTCTTTATGCTGAGTCCATTAATGCAGTAGATTTTCGTTTGAATTTTGTTGCTTGTAATAATGTTTTTATACTCCTGTATCATTGTTATTCACATGTTTTGCATCTAGAAAGAGCTTCCCAAGAAATCAGACTGCCCACATATGTGTGCCTACAAGTTGGTTACTGTAAAATTTAAGTGGTGGGGCTTGCAAAACAAGGTTGAGAACTTTATCCAGAAGGTAAGAATGGCCGCCTTTTGCACGAGCCTATGCGTGTTTCTATGGGGTCTGGTCTAGCAACTCTCCTTAAAATGTAAATGTATTACTAATAATCCTGAATGCATTGTTTCACCCAAGAGCTGTCAGAGGTAAACTTCTGTGAATGGCACAGACTAGCGCATTTGGCTACAGTCATGTGCCCCATAACAACTGTCGTCCCATAAGATTACAATGTAGCTTAAAAAATCCAATTCACGGTGCATTTCTCATGTGTCTGTGGTGATGCTGGTGCAAACAAACCTACTGCGTTGCCAGCCGTATAAAAGTATAGCACATACAATTACAGTGGTACCTCGGTTCTCGAACTCGCTAGAACTTGAATTTCTTGAAAGTCAAACCAGTTCGACAGTCAAACCACTCGATCTGAATATCAGAAGTCGAACCGGGAGCGCTGACCTAATATAGTTTAGTACGTGCCAGGAAATGAGTCATACTACAATGCAATTACTTCTTACTCACAGACTGGACGATTAATCAGATAAAGCTGCAACATTACAGTAACTAACAATAAATAAACCACTAACTTACGTGTACTATTAGAGCATTTATGTCATTTATTTAAATTTTATTATACCAGGTAAATTAACTGAAAACCAGTTCTTACTACTTTACGTGATATTTGGGAGAAATAGTAGATTATGCATCGGAACTGCCTGGGATACAAACGCCAAGCGTGTAACTAGACTCTTCAGCCAATAAGAGCAAAGGTGTGTTGTCAGGGAGGCGGTTCCAGTTTGTGCAGCCGGGTGAGAGGTCACCATGCATCTAACCGTAATGCATTGCATCAGGATCAGAATACGTTGCTTCAAGCCAGCGCTGTGAGCAAGTCGAACGCTCCCAATGACCAGACTGGGGAAACAAACTGCAACGTGGATGTAACACAGAGAACTAATGACAACAACTAAGAAACAGCTGATCACATGGGCATCCCACACTTGTTTAACAAGGGGGCATGGCACACGGAAGGAGCGGACGATCGGGGGAGGACAAGGGTAATGTTTGGATAAGATCTTTATCGTTTAGGAAGCCATTAAGAAAAATAATGATCTTCTTGTTTTATCCTGTTCTTTTTGTGTTTAAATGCTAAAAAAAAAAAACATATTTAGGTGTAATTTTTGGGGGCGGGAACCAATTCATTGGTTTTCCATTATTTCTTATGGGAAAAATTTGATCAGAACTCAAACTTTTTAGGATTCAATCCGGAGCCCAGAACGGATTAAGTTCGAGAACCGAGGTACCACTGCATGTACAATACATAATACTTCATAATGATAATAAACAACTGTTACTGGTTTATGTATTTACTGTAATGTATTTTTATTGTAATTTTACAGTGTACTTGTTCTACTTATAAAAAAGTTAACTTTAACCTAGATGTATAGTACGCTATACCATTTAAGTTTATGTAAGTACACACTGTGATGTTTGCATGTGGAAAATCATCAAATGATTTTCTCAGAGCACATCCCCATCGTTAAGTGACATGACTGTATATACAGACGTGCCCTCTAGTGGTGTGGTGGTGGCATTGCTTTTCAAAGCTATTTCAGTGTTTTTTAAGGTCATTTCAATGTAATAAATATAGGTCGTAAAATGTAGAAGGTTGTGTTCTTTTACAATGGTCTCTGTTTGACCCCATTTTTCAGCAAGAGAAGCGCTTGTTCACCAATTTCCACCGGCAGCTTTTTTGTTGGATTGACAAGTGGATTGAGCTGACGATGGAGGACATCCGGCGCATGGAGGAGGAGACCAGGAAGGAGCTCGATGAGGTGTGCACATGTCCTTGGAGCCCCCACTGGGCTCTTCCCCGCCTCTGAGTGGCTGATGCTGCTTTCTTTGCTCTGCTGTTGGTGATTGATGCTGCTGCTTCCCACGTGCTCACAGATGCGGGTGAAGGACCCAGTGAAGGGGATGGTGGCCTTGGAAGACTGAGGCCACGTGCATGGTATCTACAGCTGCTTGTTCTGGTACAGGTGGGAGCACTTCGTCAAAGCTCAGACACTGGGTTGGAGGTGGAAATGAGGGCATTTGTGGAAATTTTGAAATATATTTTATGCTTACACTTTTGTTAAATGTATCTTATCTCTGTATACATGAATTTAAATAGGTATTGGAAAAAAATACGGGACCACAACAAAGTTTTCAGTTTCACTCATTTCTCAATTTATGAGTGTGTGTAAAATATACATTTTTTGCAAATTCCAGCCTGGCTCTTCCCTGTTTCTGATTAATGAAGGGCTTCTCCTGTGCTTTATGGGTCTTCAGTTCTGCTCCTAGGTGCCTGATACACACTATCCTAGCAGTGCACTTCACATCTGCACTTAATGTTTCCCATTCTTTTTGAAGGTCACTTGAGGTCATCCTCCGATTTATGAGGCACTGCCAGATAAATTGATAGTCATCTCTGGCGTTAGAAGGTTGCTTCTTCCCTCTACCTAACTGATTTCTGGTCATTCACAGTGTCTCCTGCTTCTCCATCTTCTTGTTTACTGCTGTCTTAGAAGCTTTGGGCCTGGAAGCAGCCTGCCTCACAGTGTAGCCCTCTGCCAGCAGAACCAGAATTTAAAAATGCCGATTTTTTAAAAATATAGAGTGGTCTCTTAATTTTTTCCAGGGCTGCATATAAAACTTGAGGCATCCATTCATTTTTATTCTTTCTTGCTGTCTTTATCAGATCTGTGACCCAAACACCAGCGGCTCCGCCTACTCCAGTTTCATTGGCACAACTTATCTGTGAACTTGGTCCAGTCCACTAACCCCCTATTTTTGTCTCTGCTTGGTATAGCTCGTTGTGAGCTGTGTCTGCCAGTAAAGGAGACTCTCCCTACGCATTTGTAAAATGAGTGTGAAATTACTGCTAACCAAACAGAACCAGGAAGAACTCGTGTGCTGTGTGTAACCAGCACTAGCTCCAGAACTGGAAGCAGAACAAGTCGTTCAATACAGAAACCCGAGACAACAAAATTAGGCTATTTTTCTTTAAAGTAATACTAATATACATAGTATTACAGATGTATACAATATAAATTATTCGAAGAAATGTGAAAGAGTTTTTAATGACTTATCTGTACTGTACTTTCCTCCTCTGCGTGTTTAGGACCAAGCTGAACATTACTAATGTTTATTTCTGATTGTCTGGTGGTGTTTATTCAGTAATTTTCAGTTTTCACTGGTGATACTCATAGTTTGCCTCCCTACCCCACCCCATAATCCTGTTTGACTTCTTGTAGAATCTCAAGTTTGTAAGTTGTTTTGGTTTTTCCTGTCAGAAAAATATTCCCGTGTTTGTCCGAGTGTCCCCACCCTCCTCTTCATTCGCTCTTCCTCTTTTTGCTCTTCGGAAAGGATTATCTTTGGTCCAGTGAATGAAGCTGGTAACCAGTGATCTTGTGACAAGTGCAACCGCTGTGGATGGGAACAGAAAGACTCTGTGTGTCCTATAGGTCACACTGAAAGGAGCTAATGGTATACTACAAGGCTCCAGTAACCATACTGAAACTATACCAACCACTACTGTTTGCCGTGTTTCATTGACCTGTGCTGTATTACTTGCTACAGGGTTTCAACTATCTCAGTATTAATGAAATACTTATTTTTAGATTTTTTTCTCGTTTGGATGTACTGCTGACTGGTTTGTATGTGTAGATGTACAGTTTAGGGTATGTATTT
The DNA here is from genome assembly GCA_019775915.2 of Cyphomyrus plagiostoma. Classification (NCBI taxonomy): domain Eukaryota; kingdom Metazoa; phylum Chordata; class Actinopteri; order Osteoglossiformes; family Mormyridae; genus Cyphomyrus; species Cyphomyrus plagiostoma. The sequence continues at coordinate 12,109,027 of JABFEA020000041.1, read as the reverse complement.
GGTCCTCTTTTCAAAAACTGCTGCAGTAAGACAGATTGCCTTGAAAATTTCCATCCATCCATTTATGCAGCCTGACTGGTGGTGAACCATAAACATCCCAGGAAGCTTAGGGCGACTTAGAGTTCATCCTGAACAGGATGCCAGTCCATCACAGGGCACGTATGCATACGCAAGGGCAACTGAAAGTCTCCAGTAAATATGCATTGCATGTCTGAGGAGTATGGCTGGAAAACCAAGGCTAACACAGGGAGAATGTGCAAAATCTAAACAAACAGAGCTGGGGCCAAACTGGAGGCCACAATGCTGACGGTGTGAGGGAACAACGCTTACTGCTAAGCTGCTGTGCACCCATTCCTTTGTTCATCATCCATCATTATGTTCGGGCTTCATTTACACGGCCCACTCATTTCCACAGCAAGGGCAGTAATATTACTGCAGCTTGTATGTCTTTCTTTAAAGATGCAAATACTATAAATTGTGTCACTGTAGTCTGTCGAGCCCATGTGCTGGAAAGCACTGAATCAAAAGGCCTTTTGTTCATCACTGACAATGCGTGTCCGGTCTAAGACTCACACCAGAGAGGCATCAAAGTTTTGCAATTCGAGACAACCTGCCATAGGGCCCATCACCCTCGGTACCTCGACTGTATCTCCATTTTTGGAGCACTATCTTACCTTTTAAACAAGTGCATTTCCAGAATGATAATATAGAAGTGAGGTGCATTTTCTGGTTGGAGTTTCTCTCCAGTCTGGATCTACTTAGTAACGCCTAGTTTATTTATTGGGCTGCAACTGTCTACCTTTGTTCCTGCTGCCTGGGTTTTTAAGGAAATCGAGGATTTCCAGCCAACAGGCAGTTAATATGTATCTGCAACGGGACAATGTGAATACGCAATAATCCATAGTGCAACCCCTTTACCCTCTGCATTAACTGATGTCTACAGGATTAGATAGTCGCACAGTATGTTTTTACAGATCACGCAGGCAAATTCAGGAGCTGTAGCTTTAGCATAGATAGGAAGGAGAATCCTTAGTGTCCCTACATGTAAGGAAGTAGAAGCCTTTCTCCAAACATCAGCAATAAGTCATCCTCTTCTATAGATCAAAGTGTCCAAAAGTTCAGCAAGCAAGCCGCTCCCATGTCATCATGTTCTTGCACAAGAACTCACCATTTACATTTTGCTGTTTGAGTGGGTGTGTTTCCTGTCAACCACACGTTATCGGTGTATGATGGGATGGCTGCAGTCTGGGTTTTCTTCCTCCGCCTTCACTCCAGTTCTGTAAAAATCTATTAGCAATACTGCACTGCGTTGTCCCTAGTTTACCCTGTCCCTCTCGCGTCTTACACTGTTATAAAGAGTAGAAAATCTATTTCTGTAACGTATGGATCCTTTATCAAAATCTTATAATGGAGAAGTATATACTGAACTGTACATAGTATATAAATATCTGTAGATGAACACATATATAGGTGACAGCGTCCTGCCAAAATAACAGCAAACCTGAGTCTCCCTCCCCTTCATTGCAGCAGTGACGACACTAACAAAATTCACTCAGATCTTCCGACGTGATCACGGCTTCCCAACAGTCTTGCTCTCACCTGAAGTGATCTCCTCCAGTGGAATTTTGGCAGGACAGTCTATAAATATATTTTTGTTCTGAACGTTGTATCAATGTCATCAAGTCTCGGAACCATTCAGACCTATTCGCACAAAGGCAGCTTTTATGAAAGCCCGTGACGCCCTGACCTGAAATGAACCTCCTTGATCAATAATCCAGAAGCCAGAGGCAGATCTCGAGAAGCTCAAACGGAGAGCTTTGCTTTCTGTTTGCCCAACTTCATCGGAGAAGTTACCCCTTTCCATGACGATCTGTGTAGCAGGGCACACTTGTAAAAAATGAAATAACAAATGAATGGTTCAGAAGATTATTCCATAGATTGTGTTGTTAGACTCTTCGCTCTGTAGGTAGGATGACCAATTCAAGATATCAAAATTTCAGACTGTATTTTTAAATTTTGTTTTCTTGTCATTTTTTTTCTTTTTTTATTTTACTGTGAATTTGTGCCTTTTGTCATTCTATCTTCCAATAAAAGTATATTGGAGACATGAAAATAAATAAATCCAAATGAGTCAATTGTACTTTGTCTTAAGTTTGCAAAGTGATGCAGAATTTCTTACATTTCCATATAAAATTCAGTGGAGGTTTCAGAATATACATCACATTGTCTTTTAGAAGTTTGACATTTTGATTTCTGAGAAGACGAATTAATAAAATGAATCAATAGGATGAGAACACCATTAATATATTATCCAAAGCTTTCATTTACTTTGTTTAACTATTAACTTTGGGTTATCAAACTTAAACCTCACTAATCTAATATTTGCTTTGCCACCACACTAATACAATCATTGAAATCCTGCCTTGTATCACAGAATGTTATGAGGTCAGGTCGACCCCTCAGGGTTACATGTAGGCTTGTCTTTCTGGAGAAATCTTCCACTAATTTTTCAGTTAATTGGCTGAGTGCTTCTTCATTCACCACAAGATACTAGGCATGTAACGATGAATCACAAATTGGTTAAAAATCGATGTGAATGTATGACAATTTAAACCGACTGATGTGGAAAATGGTGTAATTACATTTGATTTCACGACGTCTGTTCGATGTCAGATGTCACTGCGTATTCACGTCGACGTCATACGTTAGTTTTTGGTTTTGACCGAACGCAAGATGGCGAGCGAATTTGAAATTGAGGACACACCCCACGATCTTAAATCGCCGGTGTGGCAGCATTTTAGCTTTGCAGTGATCACAAACGAAAAGCACAAAAAAGACAAAAACTGTGTGCAAACATTGTAAAAGACTGATACCATACACAAATGGTACAATGAGCATGCTTCAGCGTGTCCATCAGCACCACAATCAGCTTAATTCACCACCGCCAGAGCGAAGATGATTAAATCAAGTATCAAGTTATACAAGTTATCCGGATAAGCAAGAAATCCTGCTTTGTGTCTGAGGATTCTCAGGAATCAAGCTGTAAATAGAGAGAGACAAGTAAGAAAGGTTGTCACTACCCCAAAGAAAAGGCAGGAAGCAGAGCAGACTGACTCCCTATAGGGGATTGAAAGACTACACAAAGGTGGCTTCGCTGAAAAGCCTGCTCTGCAATCCACATCCCACAGGTCGAGGTCAAGGCTTGTTACCCTAGGGATTGTAGATCGAGCTATTAGTTTATTTTCCAGGCATTCCGCATCATAACGATAAAGTAGGCATCTGTGTCGATGGAAGCACTCACACCTGCGTATTAATTCATAAACTCTTCCTTGGTCACCTATCACAGCAGAACAAGGGAATAATCAACACTGACATAAAATGCACTGCATGCATGTAGTGCAAACTACACTCCCGTGAGCCACGTAAGGAGCCTCACGCAAGTGTGAGCATGGGTACAGTTGTTGTTTGGTGCAACACTGAATGTCTCCTGGTGATGTGCAGACTCCCAAGGCTCACTGGAAATAAAGGAAGAGCTTCTCGTGAGATTTTCATCGGACTGCTGGTTTTCAGTCATCTTTCACCCTTTGTGTTATTTCAGCCTCATATACTCAGTCCAAGATGGCACCGTCATCTTGAGTACCACAATGACGTGCCATTTTCCTGTACCTTTCAGCAATGGTACTGTCCCCAGTACCCTGTTTGATTCCAGAAAGCACAGCCTGTAATAACCAAGAAGTGTTTTTCATTTAGCTCACATCCCTCTGTTTGTGTTGATTTCATTACAGAGGTTAAAAGGGTAAATCACGCTAAAAAGCTGCACATGCAAGCCTTAGTTTATTTGCTAACGCTTTATATTAAGTGGACTTTCATAATGCATTCATTACGCATTTATAGAACATTCAGTTCACCTTCATAATGCATTCATAGAACATTCATAACCAGCATGTAAGAACAGTTTAACATCCATTAACAGCTTCCGCCATACATGGATGATGTTTATGAATGATTTTTGAATACTTAATGAATACATTGTGAAGGTGTATTGAACGTTTTATGAATGCAATATAAAAGCATTGTGAAGGTGCAGTTAATGTAATGAGCTACCGTTTATTTATTTGAAGATTTTTTTTTATTTACTTTGATTATGGAGTTTTTAAAACAGTGCTTTATTCAATTTCAGTTGCACTGCTAAGAATTAAGACACATTTTGCACAGTTTAGAACGATAAAGGAATACTTTTGAATAAATTTGTCTGCAGCTCATTCTGTTAAAAAATAGTATCGTGAACTCAGAATGGTGAATCGTATCGAATCATGAGTTGAGTGTATCGTTACATCCTCACAGGATACCATTTCTTTTTGCCATCCATTGGTGTAATGATGTACGTACAGACATCAGCATGTCAATGATAATTAACATAAAATATAGTATACACTCATCAGATGTTTTATTAGGAATGTTCAAATGTTGCTATTAGAAAGGCCTGAGTTCCTTGTATTAAGGACTCTTCCAAGTGCTAGAAATATTAGAAATTCTGATCCTGTGAGTTTGAACTAGTCCAGCCATTTTCCTGTAATCTCATCAATCGACAGCACTACTGACAACCGGATGTCTGTCACCAACAATCAGCCATGGTCAAACTCAGATTACATTTCCCTCAATCAGATGTTTGTTCTGACCATTAACTGAAGCGCTTGACCAGTATTTGCATGATTTAATGCACAGAATTGCTTCCGCATGATTTGATGATTAGATATTTGCATGAAGGAGCAGACACAGGAGTGACTGTAATAAAACTGACTGTATAAGGGCACACAAAACATATAGATATATATAATAAATATATAATATTTTGAATGATATACATGTTTAGTCAGTTAAAAGTACATTTTAATAAACCTTTGAACGTTTAACATCATTTTGATCAACTCTGTAGGACCCAAAATTATAACAGATTTAAGTGTCGAAATGAATCTTCTATATGAACGAAGTAGAAAATACATACACTGAAAACAATCTCCATTTCCATCTCTAATCACGCGCACTAAGAGGCCAGAAGCCGCGGGAAACCCCAGTCCTTCGCCATTATGTAACGTTTTCATGCGCTTAACAACAACAACAAAAAATCGCAGGTCATGCGAGAGAGAAAGGAGACTCATTACCGTCGTCGGGTCAATGCACAGACAGCAAGAGGATGAAGACCTAATCGGGATTTACAAAGCAGATGGAATATTAATATGTTCTTTCAAGCAAACAGGGCACATCAGTTAGGTAAAAATCCCATTTAAGTATGAAACTGTAAAATGCAACCATATTAAACCATCACTGGTGAAAGAGACTTTGTACAAGCCATGTTGTGTCTACAAACGTCTTACAGCTCAAGTCAATCCACTAAATTTACGTAATTAAATTGTTACTGAACACGAGAGGAGAGAAAGAGAGTCATGAAAATAAACCAGTACTAAAACACTAAAAAACTTTTGTACTACACTCACTCTTTGAACTTTTCGTTAGTCTAGGTCTAGGGACTGTGTGAGCCAGGACCTTTTAGTTAACTAACAATGACTAAACACTGGGCTTTGTGTAGCGGTTATGTCATGCATTGTAATTCCGCGGAGAGGTTTAAAGTCCGCGCAGCCCTACTGCTCCCGATTCACCCGGTCGCCGGACTGCACCGAGGGCGCCCGGAATTGGCCGAGACCCTAAACCAGGCGATCGTACACTGTCCACGCGCCGAGTCACCACGGGACTCATAGTGCACTGTACAGCAGGTATTTCAGACGCTGCGTTTGATTGCTGCTGCGTTAATTTGCGCTATTTGGAGAAAAATATTTATGCCGAAGCATCTAATCTCGCTATCCTTGTATGCATTTCTGGAATTACTTGGACAAAATATCTCGAGTTAATATCTTGAGCGATTGCGGGAGTAACAGCTGATGAGCCATAGCTGAAGAATAAAGTGAGGCTGCAATTTGACTCGCAGTTTTAGTGAAAGATGAGTATATTCTTATTACTCTCTTATTACTCTCTGACAGATTCCCATTCACGTGAGACTTCTTAGCCTCTAACAAATGCTTACATTTAGCTGAATTTTATTGGAAAAGCAAGATATATGTAGCAATTATGTAGTTTCATTTCCACTTATCATTATTAAAATGTAATTTCTTTATCCATCTAGCCGTTTGCCAAACTACTGAGAAAGAATAGTATTGTCTAATTTACTTAATGGCTGGGAAAATCATTTGTTTAATTAACGTGGTTCAAATAAATTTATTTCCTTAAAATTAAGTGCATATTATACTCACCACGGGCAAACTGACTGATGAATACGATGTGTTAGTGACTGCATATTTTGTTTTTTCCAGCGACCCTGACAAGAATAATTAAGTGGTAAGAGGATGGATGGATGGATATTTTGTTTGTTGCTTTTGAAGCTTTTAGGTCTTAGGCCATCTTAAAATACTTAATTGAAACTGGCATTGATACTGATGTGTAATAATGTCACACAAGGTGCCCAGCCAGCTAATCATGTGACTTGTTTTGTCAGGTAAGGATGGAGGTGGAGTCCCAGGAAGGTATTCCCAACCCTGCCAGTATCCAGCTTCCTGGGCTGTGGGAGACGTACAAGTAGGCCCTACAATTTGATATATCTCTGTTATTTATGTGCTAGTCTGACTCAGCCACAGGAAATGCTGTACCTGGAATGTGCCATTTGTTGTTGCTGTTTGCCAACTAAATTTATTATGTATCATTTTGCTCATTTATATGTTTGGCAGTGGGAGTGCAGAATTTTTTAATCTGTGGAGGTACGATATTCTTAAACATAACAACAGGTCAGTGTAGCTAATAGGCTGGTATAAGAACATAAGACAAAAATGCATCATATTAGACTAAGAGATAAACACAGGTCCTGCAGTCTGGGATTAAGGAGCTGGTTTACTGAAGCCATACTTGCAAATTATTTTGCCTTCAAATGGAAATTTCAGTCGGAAGTGATGTACCTGAAGTGCTCCTCACAGGCGACGCTTTATCCCATCCAGCCTAGTTTTGACACCATTGTCCTACACATCCCTAGAATTATATGCACCCCAAAGAGAAAGAAATTACTTTCACCTTCTCTTGTCCTCAGGAGACATTTGTATTGTGCTTTTATTGGAAGGCAATGCTGTGAGTAAAATGTGTGTCTGTCCATATCATTATACTTTTAATTTAAACACTGACCAAATTGATGTCTGACATTAAAACATGGAATTTCCGTATCACATTCTTTTTTCTAACATCTGTGTTCTGTAGATCCCTGGTGCTGTAAAAAGCAGACGGTTCACTGGATGGTGGTACAGCTCTGACTGGCAATTGTATTAAAGTGTCAAAAATAACATATAAAAGCTTAATTTCTAATATGCAAAGCCTAAGCAAGTATTATTTATATAGTAGTGATGTAAGTAAGCATTATTATACAGTAGATTAGTGTATCCATTAAATATACTTGTGCTACATTATCAAGCTGCACAACATGCTTAATGCTGTGTAAGACTTCAGTTTGTATGTCGGCCTGGCTATTATTTTGTTGTAGAATTAGTATGTTTTTTTTCCAGTAATCTCCCACATGACCTGCTTCCCACATGTATTTTTTTGCTCTCCCCAAAGATTAGTCCTTAAGTATCCACTTGTTTTATTGCCCATATTGTCATGGTCTGCAGAGTGGGATCTCTTGGTAATTAGCTGGAATTAGACTGAGGTATTTTTTCTGCCCCCACTTTTGTCCTTGGATTGTATTGTAGGCTTTATTTCATTCTGTGTGACCCCCATCGCAAATGGATTTACCCGGATTACTTTTGCCAATTAAACAGCCATCCTGTGCATGTCTGGATCTCAGTAACACTGAGGTCGGTGCGCTTAGTGATGTCACAAGGTCATGCACTTTGTTGTGGGTCAGCTGGTCTTCGCATCCAGTACAACGGCTAAGGGATGGTCACATGATTCCATCCCGATGAGCACCGACCATGTTTACTCTAGTGGGTATGTAGATTTGTCCATTGAACACAAGCAGCTTCTACAGCACTGAAAGCAAGCAGGGACAGAAAACATGGTTATGAAGTTCAGAGGTCTGCTGTTTGGTGTAACCAGTTGCTGTTGTGCGACCTGATAGGTAAATGCAATGATAAAAGTGGGGAGACAAGGTGAGATGTGTTATGAATTCACCGCGTTGTCAGCACTGCCAAGGAATGAGGATTCATCGGACCAGCTGATCCAAGGTTCAGTTCTGATGTTAGTGTACCCATTGTTGGATGATTATGATGGGACACATGGATCAGCATGCCCCCCCCCTCCCCCCGACTGCTCTGCAGCTACACAGCCCCACAGGCAATTTGGCTTGGTTTATGGTATGTTGTGATCCCACAACATTGTTCTTAAGGACAAATAACTGGAGGAAAATTCAGGCAAAACAAAAAACAAAGCCGTGCACTCATACTGGGCTCTCATTTAAGTTCTCATAGTCCTCAGAGACATCTGAGACTGACACTGTAAAGTGAACAGCCCCTTATGGATAACACTGCTTATCTTTTCAAACTACATTACCCACAATTCCAACTCATTGCTGTTTTTCTCTTGAATGCCTGTCCTCCTCCCACAGGGTACATGTAGTCACATGGAATATCGGCACGTCAGAACCCCCAGACAATATCAGCTCTCTGCTGTATCTGGACTCCCAGGTCACCGCAGACCTCTACATAATTGGGTGAGTCGGCAATGGACTGTACTGTGAATCCAAGTGCTACAAAAGGATACACTGTGCAACTGGATATCCAATAGAAAGTCCTTTCTGAGTGAAAAAGTTGTGATTCGACTTGAGTTACCTGGATTTTTAACATATTTATTTTTTGCATTGCAGCTGAAACATCTGTATGTACAATGTTTATGAGTTAGATACTCTTTAATATATTATATTAACTAATCAATAACCGTGAGTGACTTTCCAAATTCCACTGGCTTATGTGTGTGTGTGTGTTTTTCTAGCCTGCAGGAGGTGAAAGCCAGACTGTTGCAGTTTGTCATGGATTTGGTCTTTGAAGATTCCTGGAGCCACCTCTTCATGGCCACCCTGGGGCCTCTTGGCTATGTAATGGTACGCAGATGTCCAAAATGTAATGTGGATACCCCTATTAAATGGAGGAATTGCCTAATTAAACCAGGCCCGTTGTAAAATCAAGCACACAGTCTCCCGCAACAAACATTAGCTGCAGAATGGGTGGTTGTACAGAAGAGCTTAATGACTTTCCACCTGGCACCAACATGAGATGCCGTCTTTCCTACAAGGCAGTTTGTCTTGCTAGAACTGCCGACAAACCGCAAGTGAAGTGATTGAGAAGGTGGGTGCAAGTTCAGCTTTTCAGTGTTAGGCCACACTCACTACACAACCTGAATAGCAGCAAATGCCACCAGCAATGTTCCAATATCTAGTGGAGAACCTTCCCTGTAGAGAACAGGCTATTATAGCAACAATAGGGTGGCCAACTTCATATTAATGCCTTTAGTTTCGGAATGAAATGTTGGACAGCTGGTGTCCACAAACACTGGGATGTAATGTATCACCAGAGTGTACAGTATGTGTACACTCACCTAAAGGATTATTAGGAACACCATACTAATACAGTGTTTGACCCCCTTTCGCCTTCAGAACTGCCTTA
>JABFEA020000041.1:12055133-12094673 GCA_019775915.2 Cyphomyrus plagiostoma | reverse complement strand
TTGTGTGTTGGCATTTTTTTTAAACCTTTTTAAAAAAATTCTTTTTTTTTTCTGCCAACCCTTTTGAAGGCTCCCAAACAACCGGGTTAAATTTCCCCCCCCCCCCCCCCCCAAAGGAATGCTCAGAAATAGAACATTGTGGTTGAATTCTGTATCACAGAGAGCTCTGGCTGTGTCGGAACTAGTAACAGCCGATGCAGTGTGTCAAACTTTCTGTGACCTTTTGTGCAGCTGAAGAAGAAGTATAAGACCCCTCTGGTGCAGGTGTGTGCCGAGGGTGATTGGAGTGCCACAGGGGACCCTCTGGTGACATACAGCATCCTGGAGCCTTTCCCTGCCAGCAGCTGGGACTGGATTGGCCTCTACAAGGTCGGCTGACAGGAGGGGCAACTGGGTCATATGACTAGACCAGCCTCACCAGATCACCTTCTGTCAACTCATGTCGCATCAAATGTCTGGGAAAGGTTACAGTTTGGTGTCTCCATCTCACAGGCCAGCTTTAGAAGCATGTCCGACTATATTACATACATCTGGGCGAAGGGGACAGAGGTTTCCAATAGTGATGATGTCATCCAGGTTTGTATACCCTCAACCGGCTGAGTACTCTGTGTGTGTGTGTGTGTGTGTGTCTGTTATACAGCTGGATGCCTTTCATATAAGATAGATACGTCTCTCTATACCTGTGTGGAACCAGTATGTAATTTGAGAACGTACAACTAAATAATAGGAGAAATAAATTAATAAATATTGACATATAAAAATTATGGGGTGTACAGGGGCAGGACCACAGGGACACTGGCCCTAGCTGAAAGCTGATTGGCCACCGGAGTGCTGCCTTCCCATCAAGCACCACATTGCCAAATGATAAGGTTGGCCCCTCTGCATGGATTTTGGCCACACTTACGTCCTCCACCTTAAAAACAATCGTAGAATTTCCCCTGATTAAAATTCAGTGATTATCTTAAAGTGTGTCTTAATTAATTAAAGGAAGTTGTATTGCTGTCAGTTCAAAGAGGGGTGTAGCACACACCAATGGTTGCAGAGGATCTGCCCAGCACATTCATATATGTAGGTGCACTACACTCTGTCACAAAGAAGCAAAGAAAAAAACAAAACGCAAGAAAACAGAGGATAAAGAACAGCGGCAGCACTGAGGGAATGCGCAGGCAACACTGCCAATGTAAGTGAAGCAACAGACAAACTATTTAAACTATATTTCTTTCCAAATTGTTGTAGGTACTTTATGCGAAACACCGTATTGGAATTATCCAAAATACATGTGATTATGGTTTTTCTTTTTCGGATATTTTCTCCTTTTTTGATTCGTTCATTCACTCCTTGGAGAGTTTTCTGAGTCAAGCAGAGATGGTGACTTGCCCATCGAATTGAATGGACTGCAGATTTCTTCAAAATAATTAAGCAGCGGGAAAGTGAGGCTGCTAAGGACGAAATCCCACCCCCCTGCGTTATGGTCAGGCTGAATGTGGCTTCCTGTACCAGACACACGTGTAAATGGTGTATTCATTTAGAGAATAAGTTTGGGGTGTTATTGATTGTGTTATTGATTATTGATAATTGAAATAGTTTAGCTAGCTATGAATTATAAGTGACAAGGCTGACTTGGTTATTTAAGTGTAATTATTAGGATCTCTATTTATGCAGCTAAACATTGTCTACAAAGTACTTTCAGAGGTCAGATTAAACCCTTTAAGCTCTTTAATGCGTAAAAAATATTGTTCTACACTGGTCATTTGAAAGTTGGATACCGGATCTTGAATGCCTGCTGTAACATGTTTGCAAAATACTTTGAGTGTCACCCATTCATGCACTTTTCCTCTTCAGGTATTGTAGATTTGCTGTTCAGTCCCAACTATACTACAACAGAAGTGAATTAATATACAGAGGTACCTCAGAACGTTCAGAACTTGGGTTTGAATCCTAAAAAGTTCGAGTTCTGAACGAATTTTCCCCATAAGAAATAATGGAAAACCAATTAATTGGTTCCCGGCCCCAAAAAATTACACCTAGATATGTTTTTTTTTAGCATTTAAATACAAAATGAACAGGATAAAACAAGAAGAGCATATACTAAACAATAAACACATCTAAGCGCGTTTATCAAAAACAGTAATTTTGTCACACCGAGCAAGGAGTGCGGAATCCAAGAACATAGGGTTTATTGCTGGCAAACAAGGCACAACATAGAGTAGACTTGGATGACAGGACTGGGAAAACATACTTGAACGCAGACTTAAATACACATGACTCATGACGAGAAACAGCTGATGACATCGGGATATGGCATAAGGTTAACGAGGGGGGCGTGGCAGACAGGAGGATCGTACGAGCCGGGCGTAACAAATTTGTAAAGTAAGAAAATAAATGTATCGAAAGAATGTGCAATGGTTACCAAAATTATATAAAGTACAGTGTATTACCTGATATTTTCAACAAAAAAGCGCTATCACCAGCAAACGATGCTGTCACAGCGAATATGAGGCTGAGACTGAAGCGTTACCCTTTGTTTCCGCTGACAGATGCGCCGCGTGACTCATTTCCCCGCATGAGTCATGGGCGTTCACGGTTTGACTTCTGAGATTCAGATTGAGTTCTAGGTTTTTTTTTTCAAACTGGTTGGTTCGACTAAGAAATTCGAGTTCTAATGAGATCGAGTATTGAGGTACCACTGTATAACACATATAATTAGGGCTGCACTGGCCGTCTGGCAAAAAGAGTGCAGAGTTGGTTCTTTATTCCGGCTTTGGGTCTCTGAGCTGGATATTGTACTTGTACTTATAAACATAGACTGGTGCTCATGAAAACTTCTTGCTTTCTGCAATTGCATCCAGGTTTATATGAACAAAGATGACATCCCAGTGGTGAAGACAGACTGTGTGCTCTGTTACTATAGCAGCAATGCACACTCCATTGTGGGCATCAGTCCGCCCTTTCAGGTGAGTACAGGTATGGGCAGTTTGTGCACGCGCATATTTACACTGTGAGTTGGCACTGGACTCTGCACATTAAGAAATCCTTATGTTGCAGCAGTATGAGCAAAGGTGCTTATTTCAGGTACATGAGTCTGTGATGGTCACCGAGGAAGACTTAGCACCCTTGATAGCCAATGGGAGGGACAGCAATGCTGCCAGCTGAGGGTGCACCTGCCCAAACCACCAGTCAGCTCCCTCGACCCTGGAATGGACAGCTGAGCCACGCTCCTCCAATTCCCACACCCACTCTCTGCTTTTATTGGTGTCCTAGGGGGCCTGTCACTGACATAATGTCAGTATGTTGCCTCTAGTACTATGTTCCAACAGTCATCTTTTAGTTGCAATTTATGTTGCTTTTAATCATTATCATTGCAATGATTTAAAAGTCAATTTATGTAAAGTAGCTCACAATTTCACATTAATATTATGCTATTATTATTTATTTTACACAAACTTTCATTTGGGTATGATATTCTCAATGGTACAACAGGAAAACCCTCCTGAGATCTGACTCAACAGCAAGTATGCCTTGTTCTTTAATCACTGCATTGCATCTTAATGAGAAACAAGCCATAAATGAGAGACATGGGTATGTGTGTGATCAGCACCCACATCCATCAGCTTATCTGTCACAGACCTCAAGGTGTGAAAGGTGTGCAGAGAGAAATTGGCAGTTCGCAGGGAGACATTTTCAGCATTTTTGAATCCCAGTTTAATTATAATCATAAGTTTCTATTCCCACATAACAAATGAAAATTAAATTTCATATTTCAAAGCTGGCTTCTAATGATTAAAATTTGCATATATTTTACATTTTATTAAGTTAGCTGTCTCATTGTGCCAGTACATTTCTGTGTTTGTCAAATCAGATCAAAGTTTATTTGTCAAATGTACAACAGTGTGGTAAAGAGCAGTAGCAAAAGATTTTTTTTTTTGTTTGCTATGATTTAAAAATAATTGCAAAAATGGCAGAATTTAGTTATACTGCACACTTGCGGAATCTCAGTTTAATGTCAATGTGAGCCTGCAGAAAGTGCTGTTTGTATTGGGACATTAAATACAAGCTATGCCACAGCCTGCATAATGGAAGTGTTTTCTTATCAGGTGTAAAATAGAGCTTTGATTCTTGTTATTCCAATGTCCAAGATGCCAGAAGTGTTTCTTTGGATATAACCATGTGTCGATTGTTATATGTGTTAATTAGATGATCCTGACAGCGTTGGTAGCCACAGAATCATGCAGATACTTTGTATCAGGAGCCACGGTTCTTACATCAACCACTGCAGGGCCCTCAGTGTGATGAAGTGCTTAGCACTGATCTGACAATCACTGGTTAATTTAAATGTTGCTTTCCCTGTTAAGTTGATTTATTACTATTTTATTGTGTCTGTGTTACAAAGAAAAATTCTAGAAAATACATAAATGAAAAGTCAACACAGCCATATTTTTGTCAACCGACCCGTTCACGGTCTGAATCGGTAGAGTTGAACGCATCTCGACTCATACAAGTTTTAGCAGGAACCGTTCAGTTCCAGGATATAGATCAAGGTACAAAAAAAAAAAAAATCCAACAGACTTGTTTGACGTCCGAGTTGGTCGAGTTAAGAGGCGTTCCAGTTCCAAGAATCTACATTTTAAATTGTTAATTTTATTTCAAAGCTGTTTTATGTGTCCGTTCTTTAGAGAATCCTACATGAATACCCAATGTACATTATGTACTAAAGTCCTCAATATGGGCAAAAAGTGTTCCAGGTATTAATGGTAATTAAAGATATAATTCCTAACTTTATCTAAATGTTTTAAAATGGTAACGAAAAGTATTTGAAATTTATTTTCTGTTAGTTTCACAATTTTTATAGTTTTCCTTTAGTTATGGTGCTTTGATTTTATTTTCCTATCTTGTTTTCTTTTATTTCAGTTTACGAAAAAGTTTTCTTAGAGTTTTAGTTTTTAACGTCCCTGTGAGCCTGGGGCCACGTCAGCCTTGTGTCTGTGTTGCCGTTTCCGGGGCCATGGCCCAGAGAGACTCGTATCTGGCTCCTTGTCTACCTGTGTGAAGTATGATTGTTGTATGTTGTACCTGTGTTATGCATGTTTCTTCCAGGTACTCCAGTTTTCTCTTACAGTCCAATTAGAATTAGAATTTAGTCCAATGGCAGGAAGTTCAGCTTATGTCTCTGATTTGCCTCTGATGAATTATTGCGTAAGTGCCCTGTGATTCACCAGCATCCTGTCCAGGCTGTGCTCCAGCCTTGTGTACTGTCCTTCCTGGCATAGGCTCTAGCCCAGGGGTGAGAAATCTTATCCAAAAAGGGCCAGTGTACATGCAGGTTTTTGGGATAACCTGTAGGTCAGTTCCCCATGTGTGAGGACACTTCAGCCAGTCAGTCCAGGGAGTTGCAGCGAAAACCCACATACACGACGGCCCTTTGCAGATATGATTGCCCACCCCTGGCCTAGAACCTATGCCAGGAAGGCAGTTGGAAGACAGATTGCTTTATTGCCAATAGTTAAATTACATCATATCCTGGAAAGTCTTAACTCCTGCAAGCTTATTATTGCCATTGTCATTGGCTGCAAATATCACATGATACGCGGAGTCATTTACTGTGTTTGTTTTTTGTAGTACAATAGCTTTCTTTTGATATCTTCTTCACGTATATTGAAAATTAGAATCACCACTAGACGGCAGCATATTGCACGTTTTTAGCGCTTTTTATTGTCGTCATTGAGACGCAAAAGAATCGCGTCTTTTCAACACATTTTACACGTGTGGATATTGACAACTTAGAAGGTACATTTATTGTCTTTATCCTCTCTTTCAAGCTGTTTTACTTTAGTAACAATCGCTGTTATTTGGATTTTAATAATGTATTATGTTAGCAAATCGTATGGCTTGTTAGTCTAGTTCTTTAACAGTCATTTTACGTAGTATTCGTATTGATTTTACATTGTTTACGCTCACTGTTTACTAGATTTCTTCTTGCAGTAGACTTTCTTTGTCGCTACAATACCCAGTATTTAAAGAGATATCTTTCGTAACAACCCGATATCCAGTAACGTAATCCAGATGGGTTCTCTTAACTGCTATTGAACCGGTGACCTTACATTAACGATTTATATTCTTAAAATAATGTGCATAATAATATCAGAATGAATTAAGACCACCGCAGAAAAACACTGAATACAAATGTGTTTCTTTGTTTAGCTGTTTTAAAAGTTTTCATTCGTTAACATTTCACGGTTTATTGTTAATTAAATTAAATGCATCTGAAAAGGTATCCAAATCTCCCTCTCGTAAAGAACATTCCCGTCTCATAGCTGAGTACCGGACGTTTCCCCGGCGAAGATGAGCGGTGACGCGGAGCGTCTCTTGATCCAGTTCCAGGACGAAGCGGGCGAGATCCTCGGCTCCCCCTTCGATGTGCCCCTGGAAATCACCACGGACAAGCTGCAACTAGTCTGCAATGCATTGCTGCAAAAGGTGCATATGGGTAGCACGCAGTAGGGGAGTTTTATTAATAGTGCCCCTCTTACTGTACTTCTGCGTATTGGTTTCCGCCGTGCTGAAAAACCAGCCTTATGTTATATAGTACCAATCAGGTGACGTAGTCGCTGTACATCTGAATCAGGTGTTAATTAGCACCTCTTTTTACAGGAAGAGCCGGTGCCCCTAGCTTTCTTCGTGAACGATGCAGAGGTGCTCTCATCCCTTGGCGCCTGCGTGCAGACATTGGGTGTAGACACGGAGCGGGTCCTGCCGGTGGTGTACCAGCCCCAGGCCGTGTTCCGGGTGCGCGCAGTGGCCCGCTGTACGAGCTCGCTGCCGGGCCACACGGAGGCTGTTATCTCGGTGGCCTTTAGCCCCACTGGAAAGTGAGTAAGGGGGAAGTGCACGACTGCGATTTACAGAACCTGTGGATGATTTTTTTTTAGGAGGGTAGCAGCGATTACACGACAAAGTCGTGGATTTTAATTGTCGTATTTATTGAAAAATCCTAGTTCATATTTGCCAAGAGCATGCAATACATCACAGTAAGCGTTGGGGGCACTAGCAGATATCACATATGTTGGCCCTGCGCAATGAAATTTTAGCGATTGATTCTTTATGTAGCAGCTGGCGAATGTTACCTAATACCGTGTGGGTTACTTAAATTTATTTCGAATTAAAACAGATTAATCAGAATGAAGGCAACTAACACATTGTCATACGGTTGCTTTAGTCAGCTGACTGGTGTAAGAGTTTAAATTCTTGCCTGTAAACATATTTACATATACAGTGGTACCTCGATCAGTTCTTGAACTCATTAGAACTCGAATTTCTTAAAAGTTGAACCAACCGGTTCGAAAAAAAATGACCTAGAACTCCATGTGAATCTCAGAAGTCGAACCGCGAACGCCAACCTAAGATAACTGGTATGCGCTGGGAAATGAGTCACAGGGCATGTCTGTCAGCGGAAACAAAGGGTAGTACTTAAGTCTCAGCCTTGCATTCCCTGTGATAGCATCGTGCATGTTTACACTAGCTGAATACATATATTTAGACAGTAAAAATACATTTAGACAATAACAGTAATTATATAATAAAATACATTTAAAAATAAAGATTTCTTATTAATCATTTTAATATCATTAATAATAACCATTAATACATTTAATTGTAATAATATTGTCATGCCAAGCGGGGACGGAATGGAGACAAAGGCGCAGACATCAGGGTGTCGGGGGAATACGGGGTTTAATTACAGGTAAGACAGGCAAAACGCAGATGGACAATACAATGACCGGACTGGGGAAACAAACTGAAACATGGACTAAATACAGTGGTACCTCAGTTCTCGAACTCACTAGAACTCGAATTTCGAACAAACCAGTTTTACATTATTTCTTATGGGAAAAATTTGATCAGAACTCAAACTTTTTAGGATTCAATCTGGAGTTCGGAAAAGATTAAGTTCGAGAACCGAGGTACCACTGTACAGAGGACTAATGACAAGAACCAGAAACAGCTGATCATACGGGTATTCCACACGAGGTTAACAAGGGGGCGTGGCACACAGAAAGAGCAGATGATCAGGGCAGGACGCATAGTTTTTTTTTACTTTACACGTTGTTGGAATACATTTATTTTCTTACTTTACAAATTACTGTTTTGATAAATGTGTTTAGTACAGTATATGCTCTTGTTTTATCCTCTTCATTTTGTGTTTGTTTTTAGGATGTAGCTAATTTTTGGTTTTTAATGAATTAATATAAATTTGCCATAAGATTTCTTGCATGAGCTTGAGAGTCTGAAAGCATAAGTGTCACGTCAGATGAGTGATAGCTGGCAACCCTGGTGTGAGTTGCAGACCCACAGCCAGTTCTTAAGGAGATAGAGAACAAAATGCCTGCTATTGACAGGTACCTGGCCAGTGGTTCAGGGGACACGACAGTGCGCTTTTGGGATCTGACAACTGAATCGCCTCACCACACTGCCAGAGGTTTGTTCAAAGCCCGTGGGAGCAGGGGGGCAGCATCATGAGATCACTGAATTGAGATCACTGAATTGAGATCACTGAATTGAACTGATATGTTTGTGTTCCTTGCAGGACACGCACACTGGGTGCTGTCCATCTGCTGGTCACCGGATGGCAAGAAGCTGGCCTCTGGCTGCAAGAACAGCCAGGTGAGTCAGATTTACACTCTACTGAATACTGTAGTTAACTTATAGAATAGTTAACAGTGGAGACTGATTTTTAATGTCGCAGATCCTAATACAAATGCATGAAACAAATGCAAGCAATTTTGTGCCACGAACGTCCTGTTTCTGCTGTGACCATTACCTAAGGTCACACAAATCGGGCAGTGAATCCTAAATCACCCAGCTGGCTTCTGCTCTGCTCCCCTCAGATCTTCCTGTGGGACCCTGCCACAGGGCAGCAGATAGGAAAGACTCTTACAGGGCACACGAAGTGGATAACCTGGCTGTGCTGGGAACCGCTGCACTTGTGAGTTCCCGTGCTGCTTTGGCCCCTATACTTTCCTGAATTGCTCTCCTTGTTCACAAAGACTGTTGTTTCCTGCACAGTAAGTCTGTCTCGTCTCTTGTGTCCCAGGAACCCAGAGTGCCGCTACCTGGCCAGCTCTTCAAAGGACTGCTCAGTGCGAATCTGGGACACCAGCCTCGGCCGCTGTGATAAGATCCTGACGGGCCACACCCAGTCGGTCACCTGCGTGAAGTGGGGGGGTGAAGGCCTGCTGTACACGTCCTCCCAGGATAGGACAATCAAAGTGTGGCGAGCCAAAGATGTAGGAGCCTAACCTTGTGTGTTCGGTGTCCCTGATGGTGACTTCCTTTGCCTTGCATTGCTTGATGATGTCATTCACATTGTCCAAGCTTTTAAATACTGAGTGTTCATATCAATACCAAGAATGCACAGAACATACATGTGTTAGAGGTAAGAGCGGTCTTGCTTGACTTGTCTCCCAAGAATGAACTTGGGACACAATGAATCATGGGATTGTTGTCATTGCTAAGGATGCAACTGATGCATCCTTGATATTTGCGGTGAGGCAAGAACAACATCCGGGGATTTTTGCCGTTCTCCGTACTTCTGTTCTTGAGTGTTGGAACTGGTCTTCAGCAATGGAAGACGACATGAAATGAGTACATGAGAGCACAAGAACCTTCAAGAAACATATCAATAAACACCAACCGTCTTGCTGTGTCTTTCAGGGCGTGCAGTGTCGTACTCTACAAGGCCACGCACACTGGGTTAACACTCTGGCCCTCAGTACAGACTATGCCCTACGGACAGGGGCGTTCGAGCCTGCCACTGCAACCGTGAACCCCCAGGATATAAGCGGATCGTGTAAGTTTTGCCCCCTTGTGAAGAAAGCTAGCATTTGATTACAATTCACATGCATTTGCTCTGAAACATGAATTTTGGACGTGTTGTAAAGTGTATTCTGCATTTTGTGTTAATTTGCTTTCTCATGTATATTTTTTTCTCCTGCAGTGGAGGAGGTGAAGGACAAAGCCTTACAGAGATATAATAAAGTGAAGGTAAGCGTGTGCATCCTAGGCACTGTTGTAATAGTTGTTTTTTTTTGTTTTTATTTTTACGTAATTTTCAGTTTTTGTCTGTTTTGTTTGTCGTGTTCCGAGTTTTCAGTTCAGTTACAGCCATATTTTTGTCAACCGACCCGTTCAAGGTCTGAATCGGTAGAGTTGAACGCATCTCGACTCATGCAAGTTTTAGCAGGAACCGTTCAGTTCCAGGATATAGATCAAGGTACAAAAAAAAAAAAAAATCCAACAGACTTGTTTGACGTCCGAGTTGGTCGAGTTAAGAGGCGTTCCAGTTCCAAGAATCTACATTTTAAATTGTTAATTTTATTTCAAAGCTGTTTTATGTGTCCGTTCTTTAGAGAATCCTACATGAATACCCAATGTACATTATGTACTAAAGTCCTCAATATGGGCAAAAAGTGTTCCAGGTATTAATGGTAATTAAAGATATAATTCCTAACTTTATCTAAATGTTTTAAAATGGTAACGAAAAGTATTTGAAATTTATTTTCTGTTAGTTTCACAATTTTTATAGTTTTCCTTTAGTTATGGTGCTTTGATTTTATTTTCCTATCTTGTTTTCTTTTATTTCAGTTTACGAAAAAGTTTTCTTAGAGTTTTAGTTTTTAACGTCCCTGTGAGCCTGGGGCCACGTCAGCCTTGTGTCTGTGTTGCCGTTTCCAGGGCCATGGCCCAGAGAGACTCGTATCTGGCTCCGATGACTTCACACTGTACCTGTGGAACCCGGCGGAGGACAAGAAGCCAGTAGCACGGATGACAGGGCACCACGCCCTTGTCAACCAGGTGCTCTTCTCTCCTGACACCCGTCTGCTGGCCAGCGCCTCCTTCGACAAGTCCATCAAGATCTGGGACGGCAAAATGGGCAAGTAGGTGGCGGGACGGGGGGGCGTTTGCCATGAGCTCAGTGCTTCGGAAAGAAATAAACTGAACAAAAAAGGGGGAGTGTTCTACTACTTCCATTTCTTAATTTTTAATAATAATCTAGAAAGTTTGTCCCACAATCAAAAAAGAAACAAAGTGACACAAAAAAAATGTTCAATCTCTTGTTATTAGAGATCGTTGGATGTTTATTAAAATTCAAGATATCGATATCAGTCCGACAGGTCAGGCTTGGGCAGTTTTTAAGTGAAGGCACTAGAACTGAAGACATAATTACTAAAATAATGTAGATGATTCAGCAAGAGGCTCAGAGGTTGGCAGATTGTTGTGGAATTTGACAAAAATATATGTTAATGGTATCTGTCAAAACTGCCATGGCTGTGCACTCCTACCTGCTGCCCCTATGACCAACATGTCGGCACCCCCAGGTACCTCACCTCTCTGCGGGGTCACGTGGGTTCAGTGTACCAGGTGGCCTGGTCGGCGGACAGCCGCCTCCTGGTGAGCGGCAGCAGTGACAGCACCCTGAAGGTGTGGGACATCAAGACGGGCAAGTTGAGCGTGGATCTGCCCGGGCATGCTGATGAGGTGAGAGGGTATCTGGGGGATTAACACCATCTGCCATGGCAACCCGTGGAACATTTTATCATGGCATACTCTATTTCATATACTCACACAGGTGTTTGCAGTCGACTGGAGTCCAGATGGGCAGCGGGTTGCCAGTGGGGGAAAGGACAAGTGTCTGCGGATGTGAGTCTTACCACGTCTCTTGTGTTTTTTGACAACCGATGTGATGGCCGGACTGACACTCTGCTTTTCTTCCTCATACTCTCTCAGCTGGAGGAGGTAGCTGTTTTCACTGTGAGAAGGGCTGTCGCTTTTGCCTTCTGCCAGCCGGGAGGTGGAAAAAGCCTTAACCAGACTGCTTACCTACAATCCACTGCTCTACTCATCATGGTGGCCCAGTGCTGCAGTACTGTCAAAGGCCAGGAAGCATTGTCTTGTGGCATGCAGGAATGTAAAGAGGCTTATTTTAGTACGCTTGTACTAATGTCATGTCCTATTCCACTTCAGCACAGAGATGCTGAAATATGTAGAAGACATTAAGCTATCATATTAAATGTTACCAACTGAAATCCTGAAGGTGACTTTCACTGTAATTAGCTTGACATCTGTGATCCTTGTTTCTGCTATTAATTAGGGATGCCTGTGACTCGTACTTCAAAGAGCAAGGGTCTCTCTCCACCTTTAAGTCTGAATCCCCCTTTTGCTGGCTTGTTGGGCCAAACTATGTACAGACTGAGGAGAAAAACAAAAGGGAGCTCAGTTTATTAATAAATATTTAATCTTGTTCTAAAATCCCACCCCAGAACCAAATTTAACTGGTGACATGTAGGAGGGATGTGAGAGACGGAAGCAAGTTATGGGATACATTGTGGCATTTTGTAGCAAAAACCATCGCGAAACAAGGCGCAGAAAAACAGTACCTGCTTTTGGCACGTCTGGACAGCCGAGCCACTAGAGGGCACCAGTTCACCTTGAGTGTGACAGTGCTGGTCACCAAAGGCTTTGGATGTCTAGTGCAGTAGGTATATTACCCCACTTCAGGAATTAAGAGCACTGGGCACAATTCTACACAACATTTACACCCCCTCCCCTCCCCATGAAAATGGCAGCATAAGCAGGAATGTAAATGTTACATTGCCAAAATGGCATCAGCTGAAGCAAACAAAATTTTGCACAAAAATGGGAATACAGATCTAACAGTATGTCAGCCACAACAAAAATCAAACTTAAATTCAAGCTCACATCGCTATAGTTTAATCCTGGTTTCTCAGAACTAAGTGCTTAGCCAGGTTGGAACAGTAGTGATTTTGAGCCATCTCTAGTGAACATGCCTCGCTCTCCAGCCCAGGTTTAGGTACCGGTTTGTGTGTAGCAGCAGTATGAAATCCTAGCCTCTAGACTGAGATCTGCTCCACTTTTCCCAACCCTCCCTAAGCTGATAAATTCAGTGCTAATGGCTAATTTAGTTCAATTAATGAAATCAGTTCAATTTCTCCTTGTGATTAAGTGCTCATGTACAAAGATGTTCATACACCTCAGGCCACAAGAACCAAGGGAGAAAACTAAAACTTTAGGGTGATCATGAATCGATAATTCAAAAATAAACTTGGTGAAAGGCCATTCCCATAATCCTGTTCCCAACATAAAGCGAAATGACTCAGCTCTAAGGTAAAAATACAAGTCTGTACACTAATTAGTGTCAAACTGGCTCGTGCTACTATGACCAGCAACCTTGTTAAACAGCTATCCTACAGCAAGGCAGTAAACTCCGAAGAAAAAGTGCAATGCACTGCTAGTATTCACACCCTTTGACATGTCATCTGCATTGGACCAAAGCCCGACCAATCAACAGTGAACAGATCAAAATATCAGAGTTTTCCACAAAAAAAACTCTTAAAATATGTCATAACATAGAATTACATCCCTTTGTTGAACAGTAGAAAAAAAAATCATCTTGTGCGTTAGAAGCTTGTGAGTGTGGCCTGCATTTCTATGTCTACTCCATCCCTCTGTCTCCACATCCTTCAGTCCGTCTTCCAGACGTCGTTGAGCATCTTGACTACTTCCTCGTAGATGACGAAGACAATGGCCACGTCCAGGCATACTCGGCCCAGTCGTGGGACTGTGCCCTTGTAGAACCTACAGGGCGGCGACAGGAGCTATGTAAAGGTGGTGATAAAGTCACAGGACGAAGAACAGATCACGGGTTATATGGGTGTACTGTGCTCACAGAAGGTCGTAGAACCTTCTGTGAAATATTTCAAATTTATTGGTTTTATAACAAAAATCATTAGTGTATTCGTTTGTTTACAAAAAACCCTGGGCACCACTACAGGTGGCTGCCCTTCGTGGACAAATGACTCCACAAAGAGCAAGTTGAGGGAGGTGTAAAGACAATTTCCCCACGGGGATCAATAAAGTATCTATTATTATTATGATTATTATTAAAAGGAGATGTTCAGAGTTAAAAAGGTCATTGACAAGCAGTTTCACTGGATGCTTTTTAATTAGTAACATCTTTGCAAGACATAAAACCAAATCTTTGTGTTTAGTATCACTATGGGAGCCAATGAATAGAACTGCAATTAATATAAAAATGACAATAACAGAACTGAATGAATCAGTCAAAAAAAATGATAAGAAAATGTGCTGAAGTGCAGTTAAACTTTACTTGTTAATGGACTTTTGCTATGAAACCAATAAATTTGCAACATTTTTAGAGAATTAAAACAAGCGACAAGACTTTCTGTGAACACTGGTTTTGAATAGCCTTTGACATTAGCATGCAAAGTATGGTATTCCAGTTAGTCCCAACATGCTACTTTTAATGCCCATGCAGATGCCTTAGGTCGGAGCTACATCATGGGGGGGGGGGGGGGGGGAATATGATACACACACGCTTTTGGACCATCGTTGCGCAGGATCTGAAAGGCACAGTCAACGGTGTTACGGTAGCGGTGAGCCTCCAATCCCTGAAACAGAGAGAACTTTTACACATAACAGGTCACAAACAGAACAGGTGTAAAAACCCCCAGATTAGTCTGCGACTGGCGCCCTCTTTAGGGTTAAAGAACACAGACAGACACAGACCTGCATCCTTGTCTTCACCACATCAAGAGGTGTATTCCCAAAAACACTTGCAGCCCCCGCCAGTGCCCCAAATGCCGCCGTCACCACTGGGTGCATCTCACGCCGGGGATCATCGCCTAGGGGGCAGTAGGCAGGGTGACGCTCCGTAACAAAAAATGTCCCATTAATCTTCACTCACACACTTAAAGATCATGTCATTCAGTAAACCCAGTCTTTCCCAATCCAGTGCTTGAGGACCCACAGACAGTCCATGTTTTCGCTCCCACCCAACACTCTACTGGAGCAAAAACATGGACTGTCTGTGGCTGTCCAAGAACCGGGTTTTAAAACAAGAAGTAAACCTATGTGAACTTCTAAAAATGATGTAACAGGCTAATAATATGACTTCAAAACAATACATCAACGTTCAGATCATAGTTCCTTACCTGCACCCCCAGCTCCCCATGTTTAGAGGTCTGTCTTCCCATCAAAGTGGTAAAAAAAAGCTGCTAAAACTCCTTTGTTTGTGCTTGAATCTCTTACAGGAAGTGCAGGGTCCCATCCTCTGTCCTTGGCCCACTCACCTTTGTACCAGTTCCGGAGTGAGGTCATCACGTAGAATCGAATAGCCTGGTTGGAACCCTGTTTCAGCACAGTGGCGGTCAGGCCCTGGTAGGTTCCACGCACCCCTGCACACGAACAAATCAAAACAAATAAGTTCAAGAGCTGCCTATACTGGTGACCTGTTGAGAACTGAACCCACAACCATCAGGCTAAAAGTTCAACTCATACATACATAATTAAAATATGTACCGGTAGCTGACACCAACAGATTGGGGCTGTATGAATAAATTTAAACTCAATAAAACAAGGATCCGGTTCTGATATATGATAAAATGTCATTAATATGAAACAGGACGACAGTATTTGTGCTGCTGCAATTCATCGCTCTGACAGACCTCTACATAGAATTTGAAGGGGAAGCACAGAGCAACACTCTGCCTTACCCTGGTCCCTGATGATCTCTCGCACCCCGTGGAAAAACCCTCTGTAACGAGGCTGCAGAGAGCACTGATCATGAATGAGCTTCACCTAAAAGAGGCAAAAAAAAAAACAAAGCAGAAGCGATGCATTATAATACTCTCATTATTACAACTATAGATCTGTATCATGCTTTGGGGGTGATGCATTTCGGACACCTAGGTGAGTTGAGGAGCAGAGCCATGATCTGATTTCCACTTGGTGATAAGCTAGATTTGGGGCATGGGGCAGAAGCCAAATGGACCAGGATCACCCAGATGAGGGGTCTGGGTTTGCAGGGAATTTTTGGCTGGAACTTCCCAGTTTTAAAATCTTAGGCTGTCAAAGAAAATGATGTTTAAATGATATTCATATGTTGGTGTAAAACTTACTATATGTCTGTCAAACTGTATCAGCCTCGCCACTTCATAACCACCCCAGTGTTTGCAACAACCGTCCAATACACCCATGTACTTGTAAACTCAACCATTTGCATCCCTAACTTGGCTAATCAATACTTCACTGAGTTAACCATCCAAAACTAATTAGTTAAGCGAGCTAGTGGTGAAATTTAAACTGGTACATGGAACGGCTGCGGTGCCTCTGAGGAGACGTTTGGGAACCAAAGCGGTGATCATCTAGCCATCCAACAAGACGTCAGTAACTTTTTGGAGCACAGAAGGAATTCTTACTAGTTTTTATTGTGTTACTCTTTATTTGCATATGTTTTAATGGTAAACAGTATTTTTTTGAGGAAATATGTTTTATCCCCAGATAAATTGTATATAAACATTTTCTCTTTCTTGCACTGTGGTTTAAATCCGGACCAATGTGCCAAATAAGGCTGAGGACATCCGAAGAGAAAATGTTTAAGGCTTCGATCACTGCAGCAGCTGCAAAGAGAAGTGGCCAGAAAGCAGCTGGAGAGAAGCTGTCATGGTGAAGGAGATCTTCAGGGTGAAGCTTCTATAGATGGTACAGCAGGAATATGGCACACTGGGTCTGCTGCTGTCTGCTTATGGGTCCCTGTATGAATGTTGCAGGAGTCATGCCCGCATACTTGGCACAAAATCAACGTCATCGAGAGTGAGTGTTGACCTCTGGCTGTGTTACTTTATGTCTCCCGGTCCTGTTTGTTTGGCATTTTAAAGATGGCTGGAAGGGTATCTAGTACAGAAGCCTAGAGGTAACATCCATGTTATTTGTGAATGTTCCGCTTCTGGCTCTGATCCAGCCAGTGCCTCCAGGGAACGGCTGCTCACCTTGAGTGTTTCCATGGGGCAGACCACCAGGATGGCCTCGGCTACGCCTGCCCCAAGCCCACACATCAGGCTGCGGGTGTTGTCCAGGCGGCCATTGGCGTCTCGTAGGGGGTTGCTGAGCAGCTCGAATGTGCCAAACCTGAGAAGTACCATGAGGGCATGATGTGATAAGATGGCCCACACCTAATCCATGTCAGGAGGGACACTATGAGCTACGACTGGGTTTAACTACCGTTTCAATTAAACTGGCCCAGATTTCACTTAAATACAGAGTTCTTGCTGTGTGCTGATTGGTCAGTCTCCTACAATCATGCATGTGTCACTAATGTTAATGTGAAACTGCTGAACGAGTCTTTTAATCAATGAAACAAACCAGTAAAAGTACAAGATGAACCAAAATTATTACCTCACTCATTGCTATACTCCCCCAGTGATGAGTATGAATGCTTGTGTGTGTGTTTGCAAGGTTATATCCCTACCGGACGGCGGATTTGGGGATGGACCCATAAAGCAGGGAACTCAGGCCTCGATAGAGCCCCCGGAGACCGTGATCCTGCACGGTTAGTCTCACACAGTCACCTGGGTGTAAGACACACCACCTTAGCACACATACACACCAAATACACACAAAAACTAATTAAAGTGACAGTCACACACCAATAGTGTAGTGTCAATATAAATCAGGTAGTCCACCAATGATAAACAACTTATTCTGGCCTCACCTATGCCCCTATATCTTGGAGGATTGGCTCTCTCATCCAGCTGAAGTTGCGTCTTAACATACTCTGTGGGAAAGGTTATGCAGATCTCAATGCCACCTGCAATACCACCTGCAATCATAGGAAAACCAATAAAACAGTTAGTATACATTTAATTCTGCCATTGTTACAAAAAAACGGTGATTTATGTTTATCCGTATCACGATATTAGTTGAATTTGGGACTTATTCCCATGATTATGTTACACATCAGTTTCACAGATTCTGATTACAAGCTGCTTAACTGTCAGTTCACTGGCAAGAGAAGACCTGGCTCATATGACCAGGAAGGCATTCTGCTTAAAAATGTATACCATCGCACAAGTTCCTCTAAGTTTTAATATTATACATAATTGAAAACATTTCTGTCATGGCTGTCGATTTGCATGTATGGGTATTTTTAATAAACCTCATAAAGGAGGAGATGCCCAACAGTCCCGTAAATCCCCGCTTTGAAAGTTCGATTTCTGCCGCATCGACACGAATATTCCGCTGCTAACGTAACTTCAAGCAGATATGAGACTGTCGGTCCCCGAGAGTTCCCAACCCCCAGTCCTACAGTGGGACAGACCAGCCCAGCTATATGTAAACCTGAAGTGCCTTTACATACAAACAATCAGATGGGGCTGAGATGACCACATTGCATGTCCTTCATCTTCAGTGCAGGGGTTTTGCTGCCATTAGCTATTTTCCTACTACAGTAAATCGGGCAACACAACATACTCAGAACTGGCCAGTAGCTGACGCCCACCCCATAATTGGCCTTTAACTTAGATGTAAAAGCGCCAAAACACCCAGACGGGTGGTGCGTCGCTCCAGTACCTGCCAAAATCGCCTTCCCCGGGTGTGTTGTCTTTTTTCCTCCGATCGCCGCGGCCGAAATCACTCTCCTAGGGGGACCCAGACGGCTCCCACCCGGCAGACAACACCTAGACACCACCCCCGTGAACTCAGCACCCAGGCGCTTGTTCGGGTTCTGCGTGCGGAAACGCGCCGGCTCGGAGCATCCTCGCCTGGGCTCCAAGCTACTGCACGGTCCCTCTGACACAGAGAAAGGCTTCCACAAGGACGACATTATGATTTATTAGTAGCAGCTGTGTCAAGCAGCAACTGTTTTAAGCGAACAATGGCACAAATCCAAGCCGCGAGCCAATCGCGCGAGCTATAGACTGACAAAGCACAGTTCCATCCACAGCCGCAGAAGCTCATGAATATTAAATATGAAAACGATGTCTTGCAACTGGAGGCATCGGCCCTTGCTCGTTTGTTCTGGTATATTTGATGCGTTTCCTATTGATTAGCCCAGGCGACCAATGGTATCGCCGCACTTGCAAGAGAATCCAATGGAATCAATCCGGGGGTAACCGTAAGCTTGCTCTGTGGTCTTTCATTGGCCAAGAACGCGCCGCCGAAATCGTTTTGATTGGCCACACGCCGGATACGCTCTCAAGTCACTAGGCGACGCAGACGTACGAGATCAACTAAAGGGCATTCTCGAAGAACAATGTAGCAGCTGGGTCATACAATCGCGTGGTGATCTTGGGCGGGGTCAAGGAAGACATGGGCGAACATGATTGGCTAAAAGAAGATGGTTCGTGATTCATCGGCACGTACGATAAATCAGTCGTATAAACTATAATCACATGTAAAGATTTGACCATCTTCCTCATCGCATGTCCACTGTCGAGTCACTAGTGACCATGGAACCTATTCGAGGAGACACTATTGTTAAAAAAAACTTCTGGCTTGATTGAGAAATAATTCATTTCTTCCGACAGCTAGGTTGTTTTTGCAATGAGCATTTCTCTTTTCCGAAACTTGCCTTGCTTATTTTATGCATGTGTAAACGACTCTAGCTTGATAACTGGACAATTCATTTAATTAAAATGACTAATGTAATTACAGTGTTTAGCTGTTGTTCGATAAAGAAATTATACACCATTAACTGGCCGGTAATATAATTATTAAAGCATTTAATTAAATCTCGAATTTAATTGGACATCTGAAGTTATATAAGTAATTTTATAAGTGATTGGGAACATGTTTTGTATTTGTATTAGGATAAAGTCTGGGAATATTTAAATTTAAAAAGGTAATTTTAAATTTAAAGACAAAAGTTATGTAGCGAGGTCAATTTTTTCTCTTTGTACCCTGCGATCAGTGATACATCGTAATTAATGTTTGAGAATAATATAACAGATGTTTTATGTGGGTAAATTGCTCTTTACCTGAAACCTTCCTAATCCATCCATTTAACATAATTCATCTTGTATTTCCGACTCATTACCATTAGGCCTATTTAAACTATTAACAATTTTAGATGTGTTGTTTGAAGTCACTCAATAGACATTATTTGCACATTATTTCCAACAAGAAATGAATCATAAAAATACATTGCTTTTAATATTTTCCGCCCTAATTTTTCGCCTCTTCTGCGGCGCGGTTGCGATGGAAGCAGTCACGGTTCTGGATGGCAGATGGCGCTGTGTAAAAGGGAAATAAACTCATCATGCCCTAATCCTTCATCTGAGGTGCTAAAACGACAGCACCAGGGACCATACACAGTAATGAATACTTCAAGTCTTCATTACACATGCCAATGATTAATCAGAATTATCAGAGCTGATGTATCAGCTATAAGGAAATCAATTCTATAGGATGTGCAAAGCAGAGTCGTCACAGATAACCACGCAGTGAAATTTATTCACATTTTGACGATCAATATGGAGGTATTACTGTTTCAAAGCCCCAAAAAACGCTTTTTCAGCCTGACTGGGTTAATTTAGCAAGCAGTCGGCGGTTTGAGCAGAGCCCCCCTACCGGCCAGATGAATAAGCTATTTGAGTATGTTCAAATCAAATTACAAAGTTATATTTGAAGATATGGCTTGTGTTAGTCATATCAGTGTAAAACAATAATTTACTGTAAATGTTTTTCTTTTTCACACATTTATTAGGCTATTAGTATTGATTTACTAATTTCTGTTTATTTAAAAACTTGGCCAGGGCAGTTATCTACACAAGGCTCACAACTGGTACCTTACATTACGTATGTAACAGATAACGCAGCAGATATTTTTTAATATGTGGGAGATTCGTCATTTAGTGTGTTCCACCTTGGACAGTTACTGCTCCTTGGTAAATGTCTTCACACAGCCAGATGCACTTTTGTCTCTGTTGCCTTGATGCAGTTTGCTAACTGCACAGATTTTCCACTCCTGAAAAAGCAGACATTTTGCCTGGAATCGGACAAGAGGGATCAGATTAGCAATATCTCTGCTGTGCTTTTTGAGGTGCAGTCTGAACAAAATAGAACCCTGTATCTATCCCAAAATTTTACCGAAGCTACAGTTTGGAAACAGACTAAAACAGTACTAATAAAAGGGAAAATGATGAGTTATTTTATCTGTGATTGCCACTGTTTTATCTTTCACAGTACTGAACCTTTCACTGCAGTAATTCAGGTCTATTCCCTAAATCAAAGGTACTTCAGCAATTCCCCTCATATGGCCAAATAGCCTTTTCTCACACTGCAGTTTCTTAAGTACTCTATCCACTTCCTGGCTGCAGTATCAAATTAAGCCTGAGCTGGCTAGCAGGGGGTGCTATACAAGCCTTGGCTATGCCCACCTTACCTCCATATTCCATGCCATACCTCATGCCATCGCAGGGTGTCTATTGGTAGAGCCAGGTGACAGTGGGGACACATGGCAGCTGTCTCCTCCTGCCCCCCAGCCCCCCCTCTATCCCGCAGCCCCTCATTGCCCCATAGTGGGAGAGCTGTCGAGCGGGAGGAGCAGGCTATCCCAAAGTGGGGTCTGGGATCCTGCTGGTAGTGCACACGCTGACCTCTAGGGGGTGCTAGTGGAGTGTCATTCACTGACTAAGGTATGAAAAGACCAAAATTACAATTTACACTTATTTTCATTTAGCAGACACTTTTGTCCAAAACAACGTAAGTATAAATGTATAAATACAATTAATGCAAATAACACATTACAAACATCTATCAAGGAGCTGACTAGGCATAAGGGTAGCTAGGATTTGCTTCTAATGAAGGCCCAGTTAGAAATGCAAGCAGTATATAATTTTAGGGATGGAGATGTCAATTAATCAGCTTTAGAAGTGTATAATGACATTGAGTTCATTAAATGTCAGGCCAACCTATCTCACTTGTTTGGCTATCCCTGTTTTCTGAGATAATCCTATTTTGTCAGGGAAAACATTTCTCGTAAATTGAGGCTTATCTGAAGATTGGAAGCAGAGTTAAATGGCAATATTATATTCCCTGCAGTCCCCGGTGAGTGTAGTGATGTCAGCGACTTAAGATGGCAACCATGCATACAGGTATAGTGCAACCAAGACAGTATTTTCTTCAACAGCCTCGGAAGAGTCACCTGGTTTCCTGACGGCTCATCTGGGGGAAGCGACTTTGTACAGTACCAGCAGGGTCCTGCAGGGGGCAGACCGGGGTCAAAGTCAAAGGGTGTTCAGCGCTTGTTATCTTCTTTTTTGTTACTAAATTTTATACAAAATTTTCACTAGTAGAAAACAAAAGAAAACAATGAATATTGCGTGGCACACCTGTGAACTGATTCGCAATATGGGCTGAAGGGCCACCTGGTGGCGTTGAAAAGCATTGTGGGACATGACCAGGCCTGTTCTTAAAGTGCTGGGGCTCATCCGAAACTTCCTTAACCTGAAAGAGAAACAGTACATCAGAACAGCAAGGAGATGCAGATCCTGGTTACGTCCAATGGTGGTGAATGAAAGAAACCGAGATGTGACTGGCTCTGCGCTGATGATGCTGAGCAAAGGGCTGTGATTGGCTATGGTTCTCACCTGGCCTTCCTGATGTGCTCCATGGAGGTCCAAGTGCTCCTGAGGAGGACAGTCTTCACAAGCAGGGTACGGGCATTGCTGACATGAGCTCCCATGTGGTACTAGCTCCTCACTATGTTGTTATTCGTTGTTGTTGATGTAGGGAAGAAATGCAGAAATAAAGTGTCACGAAACGTCGAAAGGGATCATAAGATCAGATGGACGCTTGCCCCTGGTAGCAGAATGTCTCAGGTGACACAGACCTGAGTTAGAACCTCTGCCAGGGGTATCTTTAAATCCTGGCAGAGAAGAGCATGCAATTAGTCAAAGGCCTTTCTTTATCAGCTCTGCTGCCCTGCCAACTTAAGTGTGCACCCCCATCGATCCCCTGCCATTTGAGACAGAATCTAACCAGTTCCTGCTCTGCTCAAGTTCCATTCCCGTCATCTGCTCTTTCTCTGTGATGTGGGGGTCATCTGTAGGTTAGGGGTGAAGGAATGGATCTGTCCCCCTTATAAATGTTAAGGTACTAACCCTAACCCTCCATCTCTGCAAACACAGGTCAACCAGAATGTTCTCACCGGCACCCGCAATGCTGCCCCTCCACCTGGCCGCCGTCCGCAGTGACCGAGCTCTTCTCCATCTCCGTCTGCTTCTGCTTTGCATCACCCACCCCCCTCTCCTCCAACCGCAAACGGAAACCGGAGATGATCAATAATTGATGCCTTGGAATGGCTCACAAGCAGATTTGCTGTAAAGTGTAAGCATGGGGGCAGTGTCAGATGTCATTTTGGTCTGGCATTGGCCCCCACAACCAACACTCGAACAAACCTTGACGGCAGAGTTTGAGAGACTTAAATACCATGTTCTTAGCAGTGAACCACAACATTGAATTATGCCAGTTATCCTGGGACAGATTTTATTGTAAAGTAAGATTACGTTTTAAAGACAGCAAATTCCATGACCGTGGAACCGCTCACCAAAATCTCAGTACATTTAGGGCCAGAGAACTGAATAAGGCAGGTCCACAGGGGGGAGAGCATAAACTCCACTTGTCTGTTTACTTTTGAAAATAACCTTTTGTTTTTTTTGTTTGTGTGTTATTTTTTTTAAAGAAACGAATATAATTCAGGCATTTGTTAATAAAGTTTTAGTGATTTGCATGAAAGTATTAGCTAAATTATTTGGTGATATTTTTTTGGGGTGGGGAAGGGTTGAGGTCCCCAACCACAACCACCTCCCCATCCGCACCAGACTTTACACCCATGCCCATCACAATAGGTCTCTAAGCTCAATTACACTTCCTAAAACCTTAAATGATTCTGTCCTATTCATTATAATTGAATTAGCAGGAAATGGAAATACACTAACAGGTCCAGTCACTACATCTGTTTGTGTCGCCTGTTGTGTTGAGTATTTGGCTGAATACCCCAAAAATGCACAGCCTGGTTTTCCAGTTGTACCTACATGCGACTCCTGTACCTGGGACAGTCTGCACATGCGCTTTGTACCTGTTTCATATCTCTCTAGAATTCCACCTGGTCCGTCACTCATTCGGATTATAATCCTCCACACCAGCAGGGGGTGATGTCACCCTGACTGTGCAGTGGGAGAGGCTAATGGGCGCCGGTTTCTGAAATGGGGCTGGAGCAGCAGTTATGAGGCTGCCTGGGGTCAGCGAGTATGTGAAGGATAGGCTATGATTCAGCAGTCTGCTGCTGGCCCAGCCCTCCCTTCCTCTCTCTCCCTCACTCTCTTCATATCTACCTCACTGTCTAATTCATTCTTCTTCTTGGTCTCCTGCTCCACTTCTCTCCCTCCCTCGTTCTGTTTCCCTACCTTCCTTCCACACACTGTATTCCATTCTCTCTCTGTCACTCACTCTCTCCATCATACTTTCCCCGACCCGTGCGGATGGACGGCAGCGGCGGTGGCCGGGGAGGCATCGGCGCGGGTTCAGGGGAGCGGAGGTGCGCAGAGAGAGGCACGGCATCTCGCTGGCAGCTGGTGAGATGGTGAGTCCCCCCCCCCAACTCCTACCTCTGGCTCGTCTCCACCCCTTTATTTGGGCTGGACTTGGAGCCATGGGACACATACATGTGCATGTTTGGGTTCCTGGTCATTCGAGGAAACGTTTCTGTGTTTCAATCCATTGAGGGAGGAGGGGAAGAGACATTATACACACACACACACACACACACACACACACACTCATGCAGTACAGAGGAAGGCAATAGTGCTGATTTACTCTCCCATGTACCAGTTTTGTCCCCCCATGATAGAAACTTCAATGTATTCTGGGACTGCGAGGGGTTGGCTGATTGATTTTAGCCCCACCCATTTTACCAATTTTGTCATGGCTTCCTTTTTCATTCAGCCTGCTTCATTGGGGAATGAACTTGGGTGTGGATTGGGGGGGACGGTTAAATGAGCCAGGTTTGATTCTTTATTTCCATTCCATCACTAGCCGGTTTCATTTCCCAGCCTGTCTGTGTTCCACACCTTGTGGGCGGATTTTTGCCTCTTTGGTTTACCGGAATTTGTAGTGCGTGGGCTGTGCATGTGTACGCGTGAGGTGCCACTTGGCAGTATTTACAGTGAGTCTCGCGCTGCGTGAGCCCAGCTCTGCGTATGTGCGAGAGACAGGGAGGGTGAAGGAAAGAGAGAATTTACCCTAAGGTGCTGAGTCAGGCTCACTGAAGATGACAGTCAGAGAAGCACGATGGTTAGAGAAATGTACACTGCAGTAACTCTATCTCTATCTCCCCATCCGATTCTTACCTTTTTCCCCCCCATTCCCTGGATGCATGATTGATACAGTGTACTGTTTATTGGCGGTCCTTGTAATACTCATTTCAGGCTATCCATGTTTTTTATATGCATATATTACAAATAACATATTCTTTTGATAAATTCTTTGATATATGTTGTTATTCTTCACATGCTGCACAATTCCACCATGTTGGCAAAATAAATACTCATCAGCAGAACAAGTAACATAAACGTCTTAAGTTGCTTTTGAGGTGTTACTTCCAGGACTTTCCCAGTAGGCGGATACAGATCCTCCATGTGCTTTTTCAGTAAACAGCAGGTTTGGCTCATGGGAGTTTTACTTACACAAAAATGTTTGGAGGGCAAAATGAAAAATGATTGGTTCAGATACATTACCAATCAGACTGTCGAGGAGGTGGGCCTAAGCAACTAGAGGAGGCAGGAGCAACCAATCAGATGTGCAGATGCATAATAATCAGAAAATCAGCAAGTTCAAGTTTTGAGATACTGCCACATCAGACCCTTCCCCCTTCTTCTGATTGGTTGTGTTATGAGGAGAGGAGCTGTATTTATCCTGATTTATGTTTTAGATTTTGGGGTCATTGGTGTTGTGTACAGGAATTCTGTGTTTCTAGGTGTCTCCAGACATTCCTTCACAACATACAGCCTCTCAATATGCTCATTTGTTCTGGTGGATGTTTGTACAGCAGCCTGCATCATACCCAGCTTAAGCGTTCAAAGGGATGCTCCTTGCTGGGATCTATGTCGAGGCCCGGCTGGTTCACTTAGCAGCTGGCGTTAATCTTTACAGTGATTTGCATACCAGTTGTCTGTGTGTGTGACCTTATGATGTATTTAAGGCAGTAGCTGATAAGAGAATCTGAGCCCATTTGGCACTGGATCAGGCAGAATCAAAGTTACCTGTGGTTTTGGTCAGTATGGCAGCTTTCTGAGGCTGGTCCCACATATCTACAAACAAACAGGCTCTGATGGTTGATGCATCTGTTCCTGCTCATTTCAGCCTCATGTGCCTCTGAACCACACCCTGACATCCCTTCCCAGGGACTGTGCATTTCAATCAACTCTGCTCATTTTCTGTTTATTTTCATTCATCCCAGGTGATTTTCATACTGGAGCTATTTCCTGTTTCTGGTCCTCCATTGTAATCCCATTTCACTTTTAGCTTTAGCTTGTGTCAGGAACCAGGTTGAAAGATGAAGGCAAAGGGCTGCAGGCTTCAAACAAGCAAAAAAGGCACATTCGTCTTTTGTAATGAGATATTTCATTAGACATGGACCAGCTACATTTGAATTCGCTGGGTAAACCTTTGACGCAGGACTAGTAATTTGCCCTGGCTGTACAAGTGATCATGCAAAAACTGCCCTAGTCTCCCTCTACCTCCCTCTTGTACAAAATTTACTGAAGTAGTTCAAGTCAGGTCACTAGTACAAAGACAGAGTGGGAGGTATCAGAGGCTGCTAAAGGTTATGAGCCCGGCGAAAGCATATCAAACTGGGCCCTCAACCCAGATTAATTCAATTATGTTCAAAATTTTTTAGGGTTACTCAGGGTCCCTTTGACCTGTTCTACCCCCCACCTTACAGCCCCCTGGGTATTATCATACTGAAATTAACACAGCGAATCACATGAGTGTGATAACCTGAGTGAAAGAGAGGTGTGTAGTTCAGGTCCGGAGAGTAAAAGTCCAAACCAAGATTTTGTTTCAACCAACCAGCTGAATATTTTGTGACCGTGACTCAGTCTGTTGGTTGAAACGAAAACTCGGTGTGACCCTTTACTCTCTGGACCTGGACTACCCACCTCTGGCTGTGTGGCATGTGACTTTGGTATGTCCTTCTTGCAGGTACGTCCACGAGGGCAGGTTCAGGATGGAGGAGCGGACGTTGTCGGCGTTGCAATGGATGTGCTCCCCGCAGCGGCATCGCCTCACCGTGGAGAGGTGCCACTCACACGAGCTCATACTCATGCACACAATCCTGTTTAGCATTAAATGGGTTAATACACTTATACATGCCTTCACGGGCACACTGACAAGGCCCATCTGGCAGTATGACCTTTCTAGGCTCCTAGTGGAGCCCCCTTCTGGTAGAGCAGATCACTACCATTTTGTTAAGGTGAGAGAGTTCAGACAGGGGAATTATGGCAGTTCCATACACATGCGATGAACAGGATAAAAGATGCCTATGAGAGGTTGTGACCCACATACCCACAGCTGTTTCTCTCTACCACCCCCCCCACTCATTAATTTGTTTAATCAGCTCATTAATTTATAAGAACATAAGAAATGTATAAACAAGAGGAAGCCATTCGGCCCATAAAGCTTGTTTGGGGAGAACTTAACTAATAGCTCATTGTTGTTCAAATCTTATCTAGCTCTGATTTAAAGGAACCCAGGGTTTTAGCTTGCATTACACTAACAGGAAGACTATTCCATACTCTAACTACATGCTGAAGTACTTTCTCAAATTTGCTTTTAAATGTTCTCCTTTAAAATGTATTTGTATCTCCTGTGTTCTTGTTCCTGTGCTGTTCACAGTAAAGCAACAGGGATTACACAGTCGCCACGGAAATCTCTGCTTTTCTGCTTTGAAAGTGAATGAGAGTTCAGTGGGGTTCACTGAGGGTTGTAGAGACTAATATACTTGTGTTGTATGGATTTCTCTTCTATCAGGTCCAGATGGTATCCAGTTTTGAGTGCAGGACACCCCTCTCTGGGTGTTCTTGCGTATTTGCACATTTTCAAAACTCAGTCCACGGGACACGTTTTTGAGAAACTTAGGGTGAATTTATTTCTCATTGGATTGCACGAGGACTGAGTGAGTTTTGGTTCCCAATACTGCAACGTATGAAGAGGAAGCCTGACTTTAGTTCATTGGTGGTCTCGTCTCAAAAACAATAAAACTGGATTGAGTGAGTTTTGGAAATTTGCTCTTAAGTTGTCATTGTGAGTTTGTACATGTCTGTCATGGTTAGGGTTAGGGTTAGGGTTAGGGTTATGCAAGCTGAGAGTTAAAGGTCGCTTGCTTCCCTCAGAGGTGAATGGACTCATATCTGTGACCTCATTACCATTGTGCTTTCTTTTATACCCCATCTTTATTTGGTCTCTGTGCTGTGTCAGTGCTGGGTCTGTGCTGTCTTTTTTGTTTATATGTTGTGTTTTGTTATTCAAACCCAGAACTCTCCCCTCCAACTGGTCCTGCCTTCATTCCTCCTCCCCTCCCTTCCTTCCTTTCTTTCTCCATGCCCCTCTTTTTTCCTCTTTCTCTGTGGCTTCTCGCTTGCCTCTTCCATTGTGATGTTGCTTTGTCAGCTGCCGGTGCAGAAATGTCAACATCTGGGCTTCCAGAGTGCAGGGTGACTGCCAGGTACCCAAGGTGAGTCTGGGGTGGGTGGGCGCAAGTGTGCACGGTCACTCAGAAATACTCACGGTCACCAAGGAGAAGGTATGTGGGGTGACATTGACATCTGCCATAGATTCTGAACTGTTTTAGGATCATCTTGTTCACTTATGTAGCCTTGTGATTTCAGTACTGAAACATGTAGTGACTACTGGTTCAGTGATGAGTAACACCTACAAGGTAACTAGAGGTTAGGGAGTCTCTAGTGAAGGTGTATAGCCTAATTAAATTGTTTAAAACAAGAGGTAGAAATTTCAGTCTAGAAATCCAGACCAAGGTTTTGTTTCAAGGAAGCAGTTGAGGACTCTGTGACTGTGACTCTTTATGCACAACTGCTTGGTTGAAACAAAATCTTGGTTTTGGATTTTTACTTTTTGGACGTGAAAGTTCCACCTCAAGTGCTATGATGGACTGCCATCCCGTCCGGGGAGTACCCTGACGGGGTGTACAATACCCTATGCTGCTTGGGATAGGCTCCAGGCTCCTTTGATATTCTAATCAGGATAAACAGAAGATGGATGGATAGATGGATTAAACACAGCTGCAAAGATATGCCTTGGAGAAAAGGAGACAATAAAAAACAGGGAGAAGAAGACCACTGCAGTTCTAGAAACATGGGGAACTATCTGTTTTTTGATTGGGCAGTTTGGTCACATGCTTTTTATTCGTTTGGTCACATGGTTTTAGTTTGGGTCATTTGGTTACACACTTTTTTTGTTTTGTTTGGCTGCATAAGTTTTGTATGGGTAATTTGGTCACACGCTTCATTCTGAGTGGGACCGGAGGTTGGTGTAGCAGCTTGTATGTACATGTATTCTACTGCATACAGAGGATGTAATGGGCATTGTCAGCTGAGGCAACAGACAAAAAAACCTCCAATGAATCTCAGCTTACCAATTGTCACCCGCTGCTGTTTTAGAGACTATAGGGGCATTTGCTAATGATGGGTGGGGCAAGGAGGCAGTTATGGGTCATTGTCTCATGACTACAGTGCGGTATTATATCAGGGCCTGACACAGTGCCCAGTATAACTCTTCTGTCTCTGGGGGGGAGTTCCCTTCTCCCAGGTCACAACACCATTCTTCTCTCAGGTCTTTCCATGTGATATCGATGGCAAGTTTATATAACTGCTGATCATAGAATGCTTTTTAGCGGTGTTCATGCTGTTCTTTGGACGCTCAGCCTAGCAGCGTATATAGCCAGTCAGCTCCTTGACAGCTACATGCTTCTGATGTACTATCTGCCTCACTTGTGTGTCACTTTGCCAAATAAATGCAAATGTAAATTTCATGCAAATGATTGACTGGAAGCTTCAACATATAGGGTGTTTTCTCGCTCAGCCTTGGAACTGATTTCCTTACTTCCCTTCGTCACAACATTTGGAGCTTTGTGTATATGTAACACAATTCACTCTTACTTCACACGTATATTTAAAGTGCCTCATCACTATTCATTTCCCCTCGTGCAAAGTTATTGCTGAGAACTCATAAGCAAACACGTCCTCTGGGAAACCTCAGTGAGTATCGCAGTAGGGTTGGGAGTGTAAACTCTGCCTCTTTTCTGCGTGTGTGAAGTTTGTGTGTGCTCCTTATGTCACATCAGATTCTTATCCCATTGCCCAGACAGATGCGCTTAGGGTGAACTCACACTTGGCCTGAGCACAACTGTCCCTCCTCCCCCGCTGGTCAGTGCTCACATTTCACGTAACGTTGTGGGCTTGAACATGCTTATGTCATCACTGTGCAACTTTTTATGTTGAAGAAAACATAGTAAGACAAGTGCTTAATGATTAATGTCCTTATATTTATGATAAATGTCCTTATATTTTATTTATATATGGAATATTTTAGTTGTTTTGGGGTCAATGACAAACGACCTTCCTAGATTTACTGAGTATGCAACCCAGCAATTTTCATTTAATTGTGGTGCATGCATAAGAAGATAGTCCCGTATTTTACCAAATATCTCATATTTTTTGTTTATCGCACATAGCTTTTTTCTTGGATACTCTTATCAGCTGAAATTTCTAGCAAACACAGCACTTCTACTGTAGAGGAAAGGATCCTTTTGCCGCAATGTTTGGTGATTAGTCAGTCGTATCCTTGATGTCATCTC
This sequence comes from Cyphomyrus plagiostoma, assembly GCA_019775915.2. Taxonomy (NCBI): domain Eukaryota; kingdom Metazoa; phylum Chordata; class Actinopteri; order Osteoglossiformes; family Mormyridae; genus Cyphomyrus; species Cyphomyrus plagiostoma. The sequence continues at coordinate 12,063,928 of JABFEA020000041.1, read as the reverse complement.
TGAATTGCATGCTAAGGCACAGTTACCAATCACACTAGATGCCTACAGTACCTGAGTCCAGCTGAGCCCTGTCCATGCCCACCTCTCCAAGCGGCCCGAGCATGGTACAGAGTGACCACACTAGTCAATCGAATTGGACTTTTTGAGGTCAAACATGCTCGGGCATGGTACAGATCACCTAGTCTCAGTACACTCTTTGATTATTTGCTGTCTAAATTTCCCGGGTTTATAACCCAAGCTTGTGCTCAGCTCCAGGGGCTCCTGCGACTCAGACCAGAATAATCATTTTAAAGACGGGTGGATATTAGTTGCCTACATGTCACCTCATATTCATATCAACAAAAGATCCCTTATAGATCACAAATGCTCTGGTGGTGCCCAGGTAGAAGGAATCCTAGCATGAGTTGCATGTGCTGGCTTGCGTGTGGATTATTAATGTGCGGGAGGGTTCAAACACACAAGGCTGGTACAGCTCAGGCTTTTAAAGATTTCTTCCATTGGTATAGCTGAGGATCGACTCGTGGTTTAGACTAATTACGGTTGCCATGGTTATGACAGCAGGAATTCCATATGTCAGGAATTCCTGTTCTGTAAGCAGATCACAAATGGTACAGAAGGTGGCACAGTGGTTAGGGGATATTTGACAGGTTCCAAGAATTGCTACATGTGGGGTTACTCCTGGGCTGTGGGTTCAGATCTAGCATGACTTTTGTAGGCATGGAGTTTGAGCAGTTGCCCGGTGTTGACAAGAGCTTCCATCACAGTTTAAAAGATAGATTTCAGACTCAACATGCATATGTGCCCCACGCTCACTACATGAGAAGGTACTTACATGCATAGGAATCATCTATTAGTACCATACTTCAGTCCCATTCGGTGTGTGCTAAGATTGGGGGGGGGGCTGGGTCATACTTAACCTCAAACCAGTTCCTTTTTCTCACAGAGAATAGAGAACACCTTCTTCCTCTGTAGCTCTTTTTTCTCTTTTCTCGTGGTGGGGGTGGAGTAGTAAGCTGAGAAATTACTTCTCCTCCCACCCCATTTCACTTTACTTCCCCTGATCTGGCTGAGTCAATAATCATAGTGTGTAACCGACAGGAAGAACAGCTGTGACGAGCTGGATCTCTGAGGCTTCTGAAAAGGGTGAGTGAGAGAGAGAGAGAGAGACGGGGAGGAAGGGAGAGAGACAGAGGCAGAGACCAGCTAATTACACACCTCAGCTGTACTGCTGGACCACTAAGACAGAGACCCCAGGATCCCTGAGACGCATCACCATGCACAGGAGGAAGAGGAGTGTGTCCTTTGGGGGATTCGGATGGTAGGTCCCCACCCACCGCACCTCGGCCCCCCATGTCAGTCCAGAACCAAAAAGCTATGCATTAACCAGAGTTAGTTCAATGAGAATGTCTGTGAGTATATGAATGTGGAGGATTCAGAGCACTACACCACATGAATGTACGTAGAGTATCTGCTGCTGTGAGATTGCAGACTAAAGGGTTTTGCATGGGTTTTGATGAGCCAGTTGCTGGTATGTTTGTGTTGTGTCCTGCTCGGCATCATTTAGCGGCATTACCCTGTGGATTATTCCAACATTCTCCGTTTTGTTTAGTTCAGATTTGTTTTCTGCAGTTTTGCAGAATGTTTTTTTGCGTCCTCACTCTTACATTGATGCCCATTCTGCTTCTGTTGTGGTTCCTCATTAGTCTCAGGTTAACATGTCAATTTGGAGCATGTTACACCTGAATCTTGGTTCTCTTTGCATCACTGAGAGGTTCTTGTTGGACTGATTTGTACTCCTGTGAGAGGTGATTATTTTTGATGTGAATCTGATCAGGAAACACAGCACTGGTTCTGGACTGTGCTGTGATCATTATAGTTCTTGCGTTCCTATGTCATCGTCACAGACACAGGACAGATATGCAAGTCTACTGGATTGTTTACTTTGAGCAGCTCCTCACCTGTCTTGCAGTGTAAAATTCAGCTCTCGGAGCAGATATTCTAATGCTGTTTCGTCTACCATGGGGTTCAACCGAGCAGAGCGTTCTTCTGTCAGACTTTTGCACCAGGAAAGCTGCCAGATTGATGCTCTTATTTTGCGCTTTTCCAAGTTAGGCTCCTTATTGGTGCTCCCTTCAATCATTCTTGTGTTCTATAACCAATCAGATAAAAAAGGGGAGGGACATGGAGCACTTGGCCAGGTATAGAATCTACTGATTCAAAACTGAACACGGTCTCCCTATTTTCTGAACACCCACATGTGGAAGAATCATTGGTCAGCAGGATGCCGTGAGAAACAGAGTAGCCACCCCACCCTACAGCTGCACACTGGTGGATTTTGATTTTTTTTTTTGGTGATATGATCTCTTAACACTCAAAGTCACACCCTGACCACAGCATTTAGATGGGAGCTCTACCCCCCAGGGCTGAGCTGCAGTTCTTCAGAGAGTCATGCTTGTTCTGTGAGACGACCTGAGCGTGAGCCATACTTCATGGAGGTCGGGACCCTGACAGTATTCTAGGCTCGTCTATGACGTGCAACATGCTCTGAATCCTAAACACTAGCGGTCTAACCCTAACCCTGTTGCTGCCTCCTAGCATGTCCGTTCTCAGTTCAGTCTTCTATGGCAGTGTTTCTCCATCCAGTCCTCAGGGACCCCAGACAGTCCCAGCAAACCAGAACCAAACAATCAACAAATCAAGAACACTGAATACCTGGTACAGGTGTATTGGGACTTGGGAGGGACCAAAAATGGTGGTCCTCAAGGACTAGGCTGAGGAACGATGCTGTACAACATCTTAGAGTTTCTGCAATATCTAGGGTCCCTTGGACATTTGTAGAACATCTCCTTACCAATATTGCAGGAGTACAGTGTGTGTTTAGGCGGGTGGAGGCTTTGGGGGTCATTTGGTCTCTACTAACGTTGAATATAAAGCTATGCCCTGGCACTTTTGTGTGGTTTACTGAGAGTTGTGGTACCTGAGAACCCTGATACTATATTTATACTCTTATTTATACTCTTTTTTTCTCTCTGGTCTTACTCCCCATGGAATACACATACAGGTCAAGGCAAGCTTGAGAGTCACAGCAAAGGGTCATATACCCCAAAGCTGGGGGTTAAGGGCCTTGCTGAAGGGTCACAGACATGTTCAATCAAATTTTATAACACATGATCACAAGCTCGCATTGTCTCACAGTGCTTTACATTATCCTGCCCGAAGCCCCCAGTGAGCGAGCCAGAGGTGACATGTGACTATGCTGCTGAGGCCGAGCTCAAATAGGGGACCTTCCAATGCATCAGGTCCTGTTTATGCAACCTGTAACCTGAAATAAGGTGTTCAGCGAATTACAATGCTGTACAGTGTGCACATGAGAGAGCAGAAAACACCACTGTTTGAGATTATATTTATATTACATTGTGGATACCAAATATCTCCCACAATGTAAATACTGTTATTTTGACTTTGTGGGAACCATTTTTCAGGTCCCAACAAAGATCTGTGAATGTAATCAAAAAACTAAAAATGCCAAAAGCCTCATGTTTTGTTTGGTTACTTATGGTTAATGTTAGGGTTGGGTAGGGGTTAAGGTTGCCATGTTGGATGAATGGAGATTCCCCACAAAGACATAATTACACACCTGTGTGTGTGTGTGGAAGTGGAGGGTGTGAGTGGCGAGTAAAACATCAGTCAGATTGAGGTGAGTCCCTGCCACTCTGCTTGTGCAGCATGGTGTAATCAAAAATGTATCTGTTATTCTACTCGACTGGTGTGCTTATCTCTTCCATGATACTATCACAACAGTAGCATGTAGCATGCTCTGCTAAGTCAGTCAGCCTTGCTGTGCATGTAAAGGCTGTCTCATCTTAAAAGACTAGCATTGCTTGGAAATGCATTCATGCCTGTGACGTGATGTATGTTATCAAGCAATGTTCATGTTAATCGACAATTTATCTAAGTTTCTCGTCATATCATCATTTTAGTTGTATGTAACAATAAGGGCAGCAGGTGTGTCTCAGGCCCCTGTGCTCCACTTCCCATATCTGCACCAGCTCACACATATGGTCACAGCTGCACTGGTCCAGTAGGAAGAAGGAAACAACCCACTAGCTGCGGAAAAGCAAGATCGGAAAAAGAGCCAGGAGTTTTTTACTCTCGATCGTTGGCTGTGTCTGAATTGAGAGCCTATATCCTTGTATGGTTGTGTTCCAAGACTGAATGCATCACAACAAGGCCGACCCGTTTCCAAAGCTCTTTCAAATGCAATCTAGAAATCTGTCCTTCTTTTGTTGAATTGCCAAAAGCCTCGTCTTCTGTTTGGTTACTTATGGTTATGGTTAAGGCACCACATGCATTGTGCTGACCTTCGAAGGATGCAGCCATCAAGGGCTATGTAGACTGCATCCTTTGAAGGCTGTAGCCACTGAATTCAGACACAGCCGATATGTTACTCCAGCGCTGCTTGCTTGCATCGAGAGCCTAATTTTTGTTTCACTGACTGTACTGATGGGTTTGGCAGGAGCTTCATAAGAGATTTAAGAAAAGGGGAATTAAGCCTTTACTAGAGGGGCCTAATTTTAATGATAATAAATTAAATTACATTTTACAGGAATTTTACACCAACCGGTGTACATCTTTTCTGGGAACTAACACTGCTGTATAGTAATGTTTCATATCCTGGTCAATAGCACAGACGCTAAGACCTTCAACCACCATGAACAGCTAGGAGCCGTTAATAGTCTTCGTTCCCATGGCTCCTCACCAACGGCGATCTCATTTCAGGTTCTAAAGTGACTTTTTTATTTCACCGCAGGGTTAGAGGTGCTGTTTGCTGTCATAGAACTGTGCCTTTATCTTACTGTGCGGTGCAGGTTGTGGATATAAGCAGGGCAGGGTGGGGTTCTCACACAGGAAGGGTGGGAGTCCCAAATCGCACGTTCTGCCGTGTGAAAGAAGTCCGCTGCAGCCGGGTGCAGATCTGTGTCTGTACAGCTGTGCATAATGGATACACAGGCACACACGTGTGAGATGGAGGTCCCTACAGGACACATTATGTGGGAAGTCCTTTAAAAAACTTTCATTTCACATGTATCAGTCTTACATTTTGGGTGTGTCTTAGCACATACGTGCACACACATATGTACACATGATCTCTGTGTGTGCCCCATCAGCACCTGCCCTGATGTCCCTCTCTGTCATTTCACAGGATTGACAAGTCTACCGTAAATGCCCTGCGGACTCGGTGAGTGGCCTGGCCGTCCTGTCCACATAGCAGTTCATACGTATGCTACATGGCCAAAGGTATGCGGACAGCTCAGTTACTCTGAGGAATCTCCTATTTAATCTACACCTGTTGCTAACACAGGTATATAATTAAGCACATAGTTATGCAATCTCCTGCAACAAATGTTTTTAGCAAAACGGGTGGTTGTCGTACAGTAGAGGTTAGTGACTTTCCACTTGGCGCCATCATAGGACGCCATCTCTCCAAAGGTCAGTTTGCTACATTTCTGCCCTGCTAGAGCTACCCTGCGCAAACACAAGTGAAGTGATTGTGAAGGTCGAAACATCTGGGAACAAGTTCTGCTGCAAAGTGGTTAGCTGCACAAAGTCGCTGAATGGGACTTGATCACTCAAAACCAATCCTCAGCCTGAATGGCAACAAATCCAACATCTAACAGAAACAGAATCGCTTTGCCAGAAAAGTAGAAGCTATCAAACCAATAGTGAGCTAACCAACTTTATTTTAATACCCTTGGTTTCATAATGAGATGCGGTACTATCTGGCGTGCATGTACATTTGGCCATATAATGTATAACATGTGGGTTGCCCACTTCCTGCTACAGTTAGAAAAAAACAGCCTTAGTTTCAGCAGGACATAAGGCCCACCCTAAAGTCTTCTTTAGGAGAGGGGTGGGGGGCATCCTAATTTGGGGGCCCTGGGCAGCTGCCATTAGTATACTTTATATTAGTGTTTCCCAATTCAGTCCTCAGCAACCCACGGTCAGTCCGTGTTTTTGCTCCCTCCGAGCTCCCAGCCAGGCAATCCACATTTTTGGGAGCTGGGAGGGAGCAAAAACGTGGACTGTCTGTGGGTCCCAGAGGACCGGACTGGGAAATACTGGCTTACATAACAGTAATGTAATGGGGTTTCCATGATTCTGAGGTCAAAGAGCATTTTTTTTTTGCAGCAGAGACTACTGTCATTGTGCCTGTATTCTCTGTGTCACCATGGAAACAATGGACAAGCGCTTCCTAACTGTTTCCTAGGATTTAAGCACCGATTTCTGACCTGAGATTGTGTGTGAAGGTTGTTAAAGCCACTGTGGAAGATGGGAATCACCCAGTGATTAATAATTAGATGGAGGAACACAACCTTGTTTGCATTTAGCCAGTGCTTAGCACCTGGTGCAGTTTGCCCTTTGGTCAAAAATCTGTAACCAATAGCAGTGACATGGAAGAGCTCTGTAGATTAAGTCTATTAACAATGTTGTCAGAGTTGCAGATCTCTGTTCTAGCCTTTGCACCTGTCCCTATGTGGTGTTTAGTTATATATCTGTTAGCATTAGCATTTGTGCCTGTCTGTCTGCGGCCTGTAGTTATGGATCTGTTAGCATTAGTCTTTGCGCCTGTCTCTGTGTAGCCTGTAAATACAAATCTGTTAGCATTAGCCTTTGCAGCTGGCTTTGTGCGGCCTGCAGCTATAGATCTGTTAGCATTAGCAGAGAGGCGACAGCACCTCTTCCTTTCTGCCCTTTAGTTATAATTCTCTTAGCATTAGCAGAGATGTGACAATGCTCTGTTTGGGTGCCCTGAGATTATAGGATGTCATCGTCATTGTAGAGATGGCAGAGATCTGCTTGTGTGCCCTGCAGTTATAAATCTGTTAGTGTTAGCGTAATGGTGATAGAGAGCTTTGCGTCCCCTTGGGGGAGGAGGGGGGGGCTCTCAGTCAGCAGGTGTGCTTCAGCGCAGGTGCGATTTCCATTTCTTTTGTTTTCCTGATTCACTCGCTCTTTGCTTAAACCATAGCAACAGCTGGGGGGTGCTTAAGTAGCTGTGTGTGTGCGTGTGTCTGGCTGTCTGTGTCTTTCTCTCTGTGTTTGTGCGTCTCTGTTTGTGTTTTTTGTCTTTGTGCATCCTGTGCTTATCTGTCTCTGTATGTATGCCTTAACCAAAGGTTTCCAATGACCCATGACCTCATCTCACAGTCCACTGTATAAATGCTCAGTCTGACACACACCTTGAACAGTCCCGTGTGCATCTGCATGCACTCCTGTGTGCTATATTGTGATTGTGAGATTTTATTCATGAGGCTATTCATTGCAAATACTTGTAAGCATGGACTCGTGACCAGTAAGGTCCAAGTCCCAGAATGGCTCCTGCTGTTTTACTGTTAAATTAAGCATTTCAGATCATCCTTTAATCGTATGCGTCATTAGGTTCACCCCAAATAAAAGGTCCCACTCCCCAAGAAATGTGTCCCACCTCAATAAGACACCACTGTCAGAAAAATACCAATGTGTACCTTTCTGGGTACAGTTACCTGTCAAAATTTCAGTGTAAGATTTCTGTGAAATTCTGGCAACTTGTGTTGATATGTGTGAGCGTGTGTGTGTGTCTGTGTGTGTGTTGACTTTGTCTGAATGCCCGCAGGGTTTTTTATAAGAATCTCCATTACCACCTCTTAACGACATGGAACACGACTCTGCATCCACTTTGAACCTAATGCACGGTTAGCGCCGGATAATGTGTGTGTGTGTGTGTGTGCTTGTGCCTGTGCGTGTGTCTGTGTGTGCGTGGAAAGGTTGAATATGTGTTGAATACCCCTCTGATCTTAATAAGACAGGGCAGAGAGGAGGCCAGCTCACACTATAGGACAGCACTATGCCACGCAAGCTCTGGTGAGTCTTGTCTCTGTCTAAGTGTCGGTGTAGGAGCTCACCTATGAGTGTGTGCGTATGTGTGTGTATGAGTTTGTGCTACCAAGAAATATATTTTCAGATTTCTTTATTCATGTGACCTCTAAGTCTGTACATCAAACAGAATGGATGTGCCTGTTTCCATGTGTGTATTTTTGTTTATTAATGAATGTGTGCAGCAGTTCTAACAGAAATATTTGTTCCTGTGATGTTTTAAGACACATTCAGGTTTGTCTTTGAATCTGTATCTACAGACATGGCACTATGACAGATTTTAAACTCTTTGTAAATGTATCTATCTAAATGAGACTCATTCTTAATTGTGTGCCATACCTTTGTATTAGTTTTTCTGCAGTCAGGATTTTTACTGATCGTTGTAAGCAGATGTTACAGACTGTGAAATAGGCATAAGAACAGAACAGACACCTTTATAAAGGGGTATTCTTCACTTTTCCGATAGAGGGTGCTGTTTCACCATTCTCCTGTATGTGGATGGCAGTGGAAATGGACAAACCACTATCATGAAAAATATAAAAGTGTTAATAAATTTTGGACTGAAGCATCACCTTCCCTACTGTAAATATTTTTTGATAAAAGTGTCTGATAAATGAGTAAAAAGTAATGTCACAGGAGGCAGTGGTGGAGGACAGAAACTTCAAACAGAGCTGGCAAACTTTGGAAATATTTCTTAAGGTCAGTGTTTCCCAATCCGATCCTCAGGGACCCACAGTTGGTCCATGTTTTTGCTCCTTCCCAGCTCCCAGCCAGACAGTCCACATTTTTGGGGGGCCGCCCCCCCCCCCCCCCCCCCCCACGAGCACACACAGGGTGGGTTGGGGGGGGAGGGCCGGCGAGACCGCAGCACACGAAAGAAC
>JABFEA020000041.1:12042726-12055033 GCA_019775915.2 Cyphomyrus plagiostoma | reverse complement strand
TTAATTTTTCTTTAGGTCCGTGTTTCCAAAACCGTTCCCACGGGAACCCAATTTGGTCCTTTTTTTTTGACGGTGACTGCTTCCTTCCATCAATTCAAAATTTTTGCCCCCCCCCCCCCCCCCCAGCTCCCTGATGAAAAGTGGACTGTCTGTGGATCTCCGAGGACATAACTGGAAAACACTGCTTAAAGCCATAATGGGGGGTAACTCACTGAAAAATGTGGGTTATAGCTGTGTCCAGCTGCTGTTTCCTCACCAACAGCAGCTGTGCACAGACTGACAGCTGTTGCCCCATCCACAGCCCCCGCCCATCTGCTCCTCAATCCTGTCAGCTTCAGCATGAATAATTTCCAGTCCCTTTGTAATAACGGTGCTCTGCCTTCATGTTCGGTGCTGTCAGGTGACCATGTTGGAACCAGTGATCACCTGTTCTGATCTCTACTGGTAGGGACTGTTCTGACTCTCAAAACAGAGAAGGGAGGATTCAAGGGTTTGAAGGTTTTATTTGTCGCATGCAAGGTATACAGTCAAACTATAACTGAGAAATAAAAGGAGCTTAATAAAAATTGAGAAAGCAACAACCAACAAGAGAAATAATGCAACAATATAATAAACATGCAATAAATAAAGAACAGAAGTAAAACTGAAAAAATAAGACCAGAGAAGTGCAACATAAGTCAAATAAAATACAAATAAAGTGTATAATGCATGAGTAAGAAGCGAGTGCTTAATTATAAATGTCGATTAAGTAATTTGATGGCTTGAGGGTAGAAGCTCCTTCTGAGTGTCTCAGTTCTCACAGAGAGACAGCAGAAGCACTTTACTGACCTCAGCCTGGGAAAGAGGTAGTTGTTAGGTTGGGTGGCGTCTCTGCTGATTTTGGCAACTCTTTTCCTGGATGATCAGAGGTAAGAGTCCTGCAGGGAGGGCAGATTTGCCTTATTGATGCATTCAGCTGAACAGGGCAGAGCAAGTATCCAAGCAGGCTGTGATACCCGTGGTGAGGATGCTCTAAGAATGACTGCTGAGACGTTTTTTCACATGACTTCACCTGTTCACCCCCCATTTTGCAAAGTGAGTGACATTTGCACGCCTCCCATTATTTTCACAGCCTGTCTAGCCTCTTTCCGGAGCATTGCCGACAGTTTCGATTCCAGCGATTCAGCCGCAATTACTGGCAGGTGTTTGCCACTAGAGGGCACCAGAGGCTAACACTGTGCTTGCAGTGGGAGTAATTGTCAGGGGAGCTGTGCTTTTAAATTTCTACTCAAGAATACTTAGAGGCATTAGAGAGCTGGTGTCTGAGGATCAAGGATGTATATTTTGAAAAAGCACAGATGATGTGTTGGGGGGGGGGGGGGTTGGTATAGATCACAGTTGGGGGACATTTTTCAGGTTGCCATTTGGATAACTGCGGATATATAAAAATGCAATAAAAAATGCAATAAAAAATGCAATAAAAAAACTAAGAAAGTCTTGTACTGTATTGGGTGTTGTGATTGGGATTACAGTTTTTCTCATAAAAATGAATGGAAGGTGCCCCTTTAGACAGATTCACCAAAGTGTGTGTGTGTGTGTGTGTGTGTGTGTGTGTGTGTGTGTGAGAGAGAGAGAGAGACAATAATGGCCTTTATAGGTATAAAGCTAAGTTCGGTCTAGGCTTCTAGTTTGGATCAACAAAGAAGAGTTACAAGAAAACTCTCAGTGTGGAAACGTCCAAACAGTATCCTGAACTGTGCACTGGTACTAGACAGCATCTCCATGAATGGGCTGTACACTGTTTAATTTTAATTTGTCCTCAGACCCCAGTAAGTCGAGCTAGGGGATTTATGATCATGCAGCCTATTGAGGTATAGGATGCTGTCTAGTCTATATCTATGCCAACATCACTGTTCATATTATATTTAATCAAGTTAATTTTTTGAACCAGCTGGGTAAAACATACACTGTTACCTGCCACCCTAAAGTACTGTTATAATTGATGGAGAACCACATCATAGTCCACGTGAGATTTTATGTTCAATATCTCACACTGAGATCGGTAAAATGAGGACATCTGTGGCCCCCACTATGTCTATGGCACAGGCACTAGCGCCAGGGGCCAGGGTGCTATGGCAACCTCAGAACCATTTTTCTGCTTAGTTGTTATGGGAATTACATGTGTGGCCAATATAAATTATGCTTCCATTAATCCATGGGGAGAGGAACAAAGTAGCCGTTATGTATTAGCCTTGTTATGTATCTGTTTAGTTTTCATAGCTCCCCTTCTACCTTTCTCATATGTGGGTGTGTGCATGTATGTGTGTTCCTGTGTGTCTGTGCTCTAGGGTGACCAGATAATCCATGTCAGGGAGGACACTTTGAGCTACTCCGGGTTTTACAAACTAATTTCAAACTGAAAGGCTCCTGTGCTTGGCTAATTAGTTCAGTTCTTCTCGTACTTTGACTGGTTTGTGTCCTTGATTGAAAGACTCATCCAGCTGTTTCACATTAGCATTAGTGACACATGCACGATTATAGGAGACTGATCAATTAGCACGCAGTAAGAACTCAGTGCTCAAGTGAAATCCAGCTCCTTTTAATTGAAATGGTCACCCTACTGTGCACCTATTTCTCCTCATTAACTGTTTACTGTATTTTTTTGCTCCACTAGATGGTGCTCTCTGCTCAAAAAAGCAAACAAAGCTCACCCCAAAGCAATCCAACAACACCATCTAGTGGGGTCAAATAATACAGCAAATGGTTCATGAGGCGTCATTTTGTCCATAACTAACACAAACTATATATATATGTATCATTCACACAACTGATTATATTCCTGAAACCTAAAACCTTATGCTGTAACATATAACTCCTTCCCAGGAGGTGAACCTATATCCTTCTGGTGTCAGGCTATGGATCAGAACTACAGACATAAAAATTTGTGCACCTGTACGAAATAAAGGAAATACAGATTCTCCTTTCAGGCTGGACCTACAACAATATCAAAAAAGGTCTAAAAGTCAAAGAGATCACACCACATTCTTCAGTCAGTCCTTCCTGGAGGAATGTTAGGGGCATGCATTAGGGGCATGTCTGATGTGCGTATGCATTACCAAATTGAGTTTGTCAATTTTACTCTCAGTAAATGTATTCTGATTCAAAACAAGAGCATATCAGATACTCTTAGAACTTATCAGATACTCTTAATTCAGTTTTGATCTGAAGGGAGCTGTTTAAAACGGCTGCTTTATTAATTGCTTGTGCAGAGCTGTGCAGGTGAGTCTGTGTTCTAAGAAAATTAACCACATATTGCAAATTAAGTTAATCAAATGAAATTAGTCAGGTGTTTCTGTGATTCTTTCTTCAGTCTCTTAGGTGTAAACCTGCTCTGCACTTTCTTTGCACATCCCAGAGGTGGAAAGTTCAGGTCCAGAAAGTACAAGTACAGACAAAGATTTTGTTCCAACCAACCAGCTGAGTCTCTGTAAGTGTGACTCTTTATGCTCAACTTGTTGATCAAAACAAAATCCTGGTCTGGATTTTTACTTTCTGAACCTGAACTTTCAACATCTGCAACTGCCAGGCTGTAATCAATAATCCAGCCAAAGAAAATCCTACCCATTACACCCAAAACATTTTGGCAATCCCCTCATAGAAGGAGGCAGGAAATCATATCTCCCGTAATATGATTAATCACTTCAGGTAGGTCCGGGATAGGCTCCGGACCCCCCGCGACCCAGTAGGTTAAGCGGTTTGGGTAATGGATGGACTTCAGGTAGGCAATAGCGTTAGTGGTCTTCTCTGAACAGGTAACTGCACCTCCTGGGTACATTTGTCTCCTATAACCATGCTGGTAGGTCTGCCTCCTCTGGATTTGACAGTGACAGACTGGCCGAGGACACAGTGACATGGGAGGAACACCTTTTCAACCCTGATAAGATAGAATGAGACAGGCAGCGTGTGTGTCTATATATGTGCCTGTGTCTTTAGCACAAACATGTGACGGGCATAATGTAACAGACAGCGTATAAATGCTTGATTTTCCTTGGCTCCAAAGACCACAAGCTGTGTGGCTCAAAAAAAAAATCATTTTACAAGCTTCAGTCCATCAGCAAGGGGGGAGATGCCTTGTAAGGGTCCATGTGGCAGCGGCGTAAATCGGATCAGAGGAAATGGGTGATTCTTATCTTAATTCCTGACATTTATTCTTACTGGTTGTTAGACACTGATATTTCCAGCACTTATCTGGCACATTCATATGCACAGACACACGTCCACAGCTGTGCTTGATTACCTCCCTTGGACGAAACACACAAACCTTAAATTTCATTGCCATCCACCCATGCATTTCCCTACCTGCTTGTCCTATGCCGGGTAGACGGAGTCCGGAGTCTATCCTGGAAACTACATTCGCATGGCAGGGAATAACCCCGGACGGGGCACCACCTCGCTGCAGGACACACACCATTCACACATTCACACGGACAATTTGGCAACTCCATTTCACCTTGACATGGGGGGAAACAGGATATCCCAGTGCACCACCATGCCACCCATCACTTCAGATGCAAATGATATCATTTTCAATATTTGTTTTGTTTGCTATTCCAGTTGATTTCCCAGCTTGTTTTGTTGGTTAGTCTTTTTCCTGATCTTAGGTGGGTCTCTGCAGCTGTTGGGAGAAACCAACAGATAAAGCACATTGCAAGGGACAGTTAAAAAGTGAAATCACTGGCAGGGTAACCTAGGCGATTCTGTTGCGGGTTCAGCGAAAAAAGTATGTTTAATGGCTGGAATAGAAGTGGAGAAGGTAGAGAGAGAGGTCATTTGGGAAAACAGCCTCCAGGTTTGTTAGACCTCAGCTGGGCGTGTGCTGGCAGGGTCATCGCGAGCAGTGTGTATAGTGTCCTCCCCCCCCCCCCCCCCACACACACACACCACATACAGCCTCAGGTGATACAGAGGGATGGAGGAAGAGGGGAAGAAGGGATGACATAGGAAGGGACATAGGATTTGGAGCTGAGATTTACAGAACCATAACCATTATTGCTTATTGCCACCTTTGTGACATGTTGGTGTGGCTTTTGTCATGCTGTTGTTCCTTTGATTTTGAAGGAGGTGCCGCTGTGAGCAGTGACTCGTGGTCTGTCAGGCCTCCTCTCATCATGTTGGACATGGGAGAGGTGGGAGGGGCACATGTGATAAGACCTTATCTTGAGCCAATGATATGATTTGAATTGGTGAGTGAAAAGGGAGGAGCCACTCTGGGGGCCAATTAGGATTCAGCTGGAGCCAGTGCCTCTTTGACCCTGCTCCTGTATATGCCCCTGTGTTTCTGTGACTGTGGTCATGTGGTCATTTACACTCTTGGGCATATATATCTGTGTCTGACACAAAAATACCTCAAATGTTAAAAAACAATGTAAAAATTCTTTAAAAGCATGACAATATTCCTAATTAATATAACAGAAATGTGTGCATTTGTTATGTTTTCCCTCATTAGTGAGCCGGCAAGCTGAGCTGTGTGCTGTAGACTGCCCACTAAGGATTCTGGGAAGGAGACTGAATTTTGGGGTGAAGGGGGGAGCAGTGGCTGGTGTAAGACAGCAGCCACATGGCGTGTGACAGACGTGTGGGCGACACCATGCTAAACGGGGCCACATGTCTGTATCGTGACAGCTCCTCTGGTAGAGCTGGTGAACGAGCACCTAGTGCACAAGAAGAGCTGCTTTCGTGTGGCGTGTGTGTGTGTGTGAGAGAGAGAGAGAGAGCGAGAGAGAGAGAGAGAATGTGTGGTGTTAAACAGCAGATTGTGTGGATTTTCAACGGTACTGGGTGTACTGGGTGTGCTGGGATCGAGGAGCCATCAGAAGTGACACAGGAGTCAGCCAATCAGAATGAAGCATATATAGAAGACAGGAGAAAAGGAGGAGAGGGACAGAAGGACCGTGTTAGGGGAGTGGGAGGGAGGGAGAGAGAGGGGCAGGAGATGCACACATGCACACTGACGCTGGAGCTCGCCGGTGCCAGCCAGGCAGACGGGCGCGCTGTCGGCGTGGCAGGGGACTCCGAGGGCCAGCACACCACCATGTCCTCTGGCAGCAGGGCCAATCCGGGCAGAGCCGGTCTCCGGGCCGCGGCCGTGCTAATCGGACTCCTGCACAGGTCCCGTAAACGGCGAGAGAGGGAGGCCCAGAGCACACTGGAAGTGGGTTGGTAGGTGGATTCGGAACCATGTTTTTGAGGAGACATATGGCCTGAAAGTGCTCATGGATAACCTTGGGTTTGGTGTGTGTGTGTGTGTGTGTGTGTGTGTGAAAGGAGACTCCTCTTCTTCTGTCCTCCTCTCTCTCTGTCCATCTCTCAGTCTTTCCATTTCGCATCAATCTGTCTCTAAGGGTGCTTCTCCCCCACACAAGTACGGTATTTTTGGTACTTTCGCTTTTCCATTGACTGCCTGTCGAGTAAAAGTATTAAAAGTTCCAGTGCCAAACCAGCCGTAGTTCTTCTTTGGTACTTCGGTAGGGACTTGAAACGCTTCCTTTGTCAATTGGTTACTCAAATAGCCTGCCGCTGAAACACAATACAAACGCCGCCTTGAAAACAGTTGCGAGCAATGATAAACGAAGTAAAAAAAAATTGCAATTTGGTCGTAAGAACATATAGAAAAAGATGCGGATGGCATAACAAGAAATTAAAAAGTAGTTTGTTGAATATACTAATGCAGCACGCATATAGCTGTCCTAGCGACGTGATTTTATTATAAATGCATCAATGTGATTTAGTTGTATTAAATCTCGGAGAACGTATGCAGCGCTCATACAAAAGCAGGTAAACCTTAAACTTAAGGAGATAAACCTTAAACTGATTTTTAAACATATAAGAATTTATAAAAGGAATAATAATTAAAATTGCAGGTTTTTTCCTATGACAGTGCAACAGAGTAAAAATATTTTATTTTTAAGTAAGAAAAAGTCTTATTTGAATATAGATGACTAGCGATGTATGTGCATAACATGAAATGTTTGTATTAATAATGCATATCGGCAAGCCCTATACTATACTACAGCCATTTTTAGAATTCAGTACAAATACTCCACCTCTCGCTGACATGTCATTCGGCGCCGTTACCAGCTTTTAAGTCAGTGGAAAACCAATAGCTTAAAGTACCGTACTTTCGGTACTTTCCCGAAGTACCAAAAGTTCTGTACGTGATGCAGTGAAAAAACACCTTAAGTCTCTTACTCTTCATCTGTCGTTCTTGCTGTCTGTCTTTCAGCCTCTGTCTTCCTGTCCATCTGTCTCTCTCTGATTGTCTCTTTCTCTCCATCATGATCAAAAATTCGGGACTGGACATTTGCATGAGTTATGCCTGAGATGTCACATTATATAAATTGACAGACCAATCTTCCAGTTAGATATGTTCAGCTTGCAAGCAGGGCATCTTCTGAGAGTTACCTATTTTGATTAGGAAGTCTGCTGGCGGTGTGTGCACTTGTGATGTCAGGGTGTGTATGACTCCTCTATATGTGGACTCCTTGGTAACCAGGAGGTGACGGGTTTAATGCCCTGGGGGTACCATTCAGAAAGGTATTTATTCTCTTCATAAAGGCTTCCTGTGTCTCTGTATACTTTAACAGCTTTGTTGGTCAAACCTATTGTAGAGACCTTCTAGGGGCCAGCTGGAGGTCACAACAGTGCATTGTGGGTAGGGAGTGTTCTGGGATTGAGACACAGCTGTAGTGGTTAGTGCTGAGCATGCGTGTGCCTGTTTTACTCTCTACTTCCTTCTGTCTTTCTGTGTTTTTTTCTATCTCTCAGCAAGCTCTCTGTGGGGCACTTCCCATCCTCCTTCCATCTCTTGTTCTTTGCTGTTGGCTCATTTCCCCCCTTTTTTTCTGTCTCCCTCCCTCTGTCACTCTCTATCAGTCTGTAACCCCGAGACCTGGGTGTGACTGGCTGCTGTCAGGGGGGGTCACCTCAGGTCATGCTTTATAGCAACCACAGGTCTTAGGTCAGATGCCTGCTCTTGATTCACCCCAAAGGCACGATCAGAGAAGAAGCTGAAGTCAGCATTTAACTTGAGTCACCGTCTGTTGTCTGTCAGGATCTGCTGTGGCTCAGCCCACCTGAGATATGTACACACACACACACATACACACACACACACACACACACACACACACACAAAACATGCACAGAATCTACAGGGGAATGGCACTTGCAAGCTTCTGATCACCTTGAACTTCACATCACAACAGCTTAATGGAAAGCCTCTCTGAGATGAGTCTGGGGGGCTGCATAGAGTTCCAAGCAGGGCTTTTCCAGGGCAGAGAACCTGGAGGGTGGGGCAGACAGTCTGACAGCACAGATGGACCAACAGAAACCTACATGGGGGGGAATGGGCCAGGGGGAAAAGCTTCACCCGCAATGTTTAGTCCCTGACCAAGAGCCTTTATGCTCAGATCCACATGTATTTTCCATGCCTATGATGGGCTACATCAAAGTGTGTGTGCATGCCTTGGGGTCACTATGGGTCAGTCAGGGTTGTCAGATTGGATCGGCTGACACATTGAGTGTGTTTGCAGAGTGACAAAGGGGGACTCAGTTTCTATTTTTAGACCCCAAGCTTCACGTCACCTCTCCAGTTTGCTCTCAGTTTTAACACCTCACCATCCACCTCTCCATCTACCTCTCCATCCACCTCTCCATCCACCTCTCCATCTATCTCTCCATCCACCTCTCCATCCACCTCTCCATCCATCTCTCCATCCACCTCTCCATCTACCTCTCTATCCACCTCTCCATCTATCTCTCCGTCCACCTCTCCATCTACCTCTCCATCCACCTCTCCATCTATCTCTCCATCCACCTCTCCATCTACCTCACCATCCACCTCTCCATCTACCTCTCCATCCACCTCTCCATCCACCTCTCCATCCATCTCTCCATCCACCTCTCCATCCACCTCTCCATCCATCTCTCCATCTACCTCTCCATCCACCTCTCCATCTACCTCTCCATCCACCTCTCCATCTATCTCTCCGTCCACCTCTCCATCTACCTCTCCATCCACCTCTCCATCTATCTCTCCATCCACCTCTCCATCTACCTCACCATCCACCTCTCCATCTACCTCTCCATCCACCTCTCCATCCACCTCTCCATCCATCTCTCCATCCACCTCTCCATCTACCTCTCCTGCTCGCGTCCCCCTTCTTTCTCTCCCATCCTATTGGTCAGGGTAAATAATATCACGGCTGTGGTACGCTGGCAGACGTCACACTAGAAGGGCACAGTTTAGAAGACGTCTTAGAGCTGAAATGTCGGCTTTTCTCCCCCTGTCTTTCAGGGAGTCGGTGAGTTCTGTGCGAAGCACAGGTAGTTTGTCAGCTTCTGAAGAGCTCTAAGATTTACTAATATAGTTACATATCTCTCAGGGCAACTTTTTTGTCCTGTTTTAACCCTGCTTCTCATGGTTTCATCTGTCTATTGATCTCTCTCTCTCTCTCTCTCTCTCTCTCTCTCTCTTTCCCCTGAGTTCATTCTCTCCTCGTCTTCTCCTCTACCTGAAGTTAAGGAAGTTAAGGAGATGGCGGATGGAACGTGTTTAGTGGCACATCCCTCTGTGTGTGCGCATGAGCCTGTGATAGTCTCTTTAAATTGTTGCATCAAACAGCGTGTCAGGTGTCATTCGGGCTAAGGCTGTGGTGTGGCTGGTCTGACATCCAAAAGCCCAAACCAGGGTGTAGAACCAGTGCATGGCCTGAATGGGCTGGCATCCTCCCCAGGGTGCACCCACCTAGGACAAGCTCCTGACCCCCCCCAACCCTGACCAGGATAAGCAGATAGAAGATCGATGGATTTGTTCAATTTATAAGATAACAAAATTTATACAATTTGGGACTTTGTTCTTGAGACTTTAATGTTTATTTTGCTAACCTCAAGCGGAATAGCTGCAATTCAGGTCCACATAATCTAATCCGCAAAGGGCCGGTGTGTATGCAGCATTTTGGGATAACCTGTAGGTCAGCTGTTCAAACCCAGGTGTGAGGACTCCTCAGCCAATCAGTCCGCTAATTAGTAATCTAAGATAAGATTGGCCACCCCTGACATAAAGGGTTACAGTATATCATGTAGAGCAATTTTTTTTATCCTGAAACATACTTTTATTCTTTTTCTTTCTTTCTGCAGTTGGGCAAATTAGTGCATTTGACATACCATTTGTATCAGTCGCACAGGTGCAGGGAAAACCAAGCATTTGATATTCAACCCCTAGTGGCAAAAGGGATGAATTGCAACTACAGTTTTTTTTTTGTCCCATCGAGCTTTTGGTAAAAAGCAGAGTGATTTGCATCAGGCATCATTAGGCGCCTCACTGGATGTTAACCAACTGTGAGCAAAAGTGCTCAAGCGTGCACCTGCGGTGATGGCAAACGGACCAAGCAAAGAAAAAATGGCTGAAGACAAGCCCTTTCCGCTGCTCGAGGGCAGACAGCTTCCCCTGAGGGCTATTGTTAATGGACCATCATGTACGGATTTGGGGAAGGGGGCGGGGGGGCTGTCGTGGTGCGGAGGGCAGGAGTGGTGCTGCTTTTTTTAGTCAGGACAAACAAGTGGGTGTGATGAATTCACCCAACCCCCAGAAAGGACTGCATGAATTATTAAGAAACACAGAGACCATTATGGTACGTAATGGAGGGTACTGTTATAGCCCTGTTTATAATCTGTCTTTCTCTTCTTTATCCATTAATTTTCCACATAGACAGAGTAAAATTGGCTGGATCGCCCCCCAAGATGTACCTGTACAGTCCGAGGTGCTGGCATAGCTTCTCCGTGACATGGGGCACTGATGAGCCAGGCGATTTCAATTAGTCTGGGGAGAAGTGACTTCAAGGCACCTGTTTTACATCATATAATATTATACTTATTATTAATATCATTATTATTATTAATGCAGCTCTTACTCTTTACAACTCTGGATATTGTAACGGTACAACAGCAGGACTCCTTCAGAGTGTCAGGATGTGTATGAATGCATGGACCCCTTGGTAACCAAGAGGTGATGGGTTTAATACCCCGGTGGGGACTTTTAAATCATTAAACCATTTAAGGCATTTAAATGCTCCACCATGGGTTTAATGCCCCCGGGGACCATTCAGAGAGGTATTTAGTCGCTTCATCAAGGCTTCCTGTGCCTCTGTGTACTTGTATAGGTATTTAACTGAAAGTTGCATTAAATAACAGCTTTGTTGGTCAGACCTACTGTAGAGACCTTCTAAGGGCCAGCTAGAGCCCACAGCAGTGCATTGTGGGTAGGGAGTGTTCTGGAATTGTGACACAACTGTAGTGGTTAGTGCTGAGCGTGCGTGTTCCTGTTTTACTCTCTACTTCCTTCTGTCTTGTCTCTTTTTCTGTCTCTTTTTAAATTATTATTGTCAAATATTATTTATTATTATGAATATTATCATTGTTAATGGTAATATTTGTGGTAGTAGTAGCATTAGTAATAATGTTTTTTATTTAATTGTTGTATTATGTAACAGTATTATGTATCATATTATTTATTGCCTGATTACACAACATTTGTAATTTGTAATCTTTATTTCTTCACTCTTGTCATTTGTACATTTATTTTTGCATTTAATCACTGTTTATTTTTGTCAACGGGGGGGGGGGGGTGGGAGGTTTATGGGTTAGGAAAGGCCTTTTCCTATTTTAAAACTCATAATCTTGAGTTTTTGAGAAAGAAATACACGTGGGCAAACTTCGTTCGGCCTTTGTGGGTTTCTCCTCCTTCCTGCACAGAGGAGGCTTTTAAGGTTATACAAGGAAGGTTAATAGATTAGCGGCCAGTTAGCCTGGGCCCTCCTTTGCTTTTTTTTTTGGGTTGTTGTTTTGTTCACTGTGGGAATGTTTGTTTTTTCCGGTTTTCAGTTTGTCACTGTGTCCCCTGTTAAACACACCGTTTTGGGAGCCATGTAGCCCACGGTTAACTGAGTAACCACAGAGCTGCACTCAGCTCCTGCACACCATTTGGGCCGTTTGTGGAGTTCTCTGGAGCCGTATTGCTATGGCGACGTGTCACACGGCCTCCTGCTCTCAAACAGGCATCACTCACTTCCAGCTGGGTGAGACTTCCTGCATTTGCGACCCAGCTAATCTTCTCTGTTTGCCTTCACAGGAAGCAGGAGCTGCTCAACATCTCTCATGTACCCATGGGCGACGCCCGCCGGGGGGGGGGGGGGGCGGGGGGCGGGCGGGGGGGGGGGGGGGGGGGGGGGGCGGGCGGGGGGGGGGGGGGGGCGGGGGGGGGGGGGGGGGG
>JABFEA020000041.1:12032617-12042626 GCA_019775915.2 Cyphomyrus plagiostoma | reverse complement strand
CACTGCCCCCCCCACCATGAAGGTATGCATACCCGGGCCTGCACAAGTTTGGCTTTATTGAACTATATTAGGTAGAACTAGATAGTATTTCAAAACTACTTCAAAGGTGGATTTGATAATACCTTTTTGCACATCACCACGGCCAGTTCCCAGGATCTGGACTGAAGTGCAAAGGGGACCCCCCTTTCCATTCAGCAAAATGTAGCAGGAGAGCCCAGAGTTAGGGACATTTTGTTAGTGAACCCAGAATTCCTTGCTACTCCCCTGCACGCCACTGTTGCTCTGAGCCGTTATTTGCAAATTTCTGGGTTCTGGAGTCTGACCATTCTTCTATGAACACTCACTTTCAGCAACAGAACTGCCACTTACTGGATGTTTTTTGTTTATCGGAGTGATCTTTGTAAACCCTAGACACTCTAATACAAGAAAGTACCAAGAAGGAGTCTGTTTCTGAGCAAGTTTGGCACCATTAATCACATCACATTCAGAATCTTCTAGATCACATCTTAGCCATTATAATGCTTATCCAAACTACAGCTAAATCTCCCGACTCTGTTTCTGTGCTGTAAGTGTTCCATTGCAGTCAATTCTGTTTGGAAGAGCTGGATGTTTGAGGTAACTAGTTGCTGTGCTTAAACTACAGCCTTTGAAAAAATTAAGAGACTGCAGCATAATTTTCAGTTTCACTCATTTCTCAGTTTATGGTATACGCCTGTGTAAAATATACATTATTTTTTCAAACTGCAGCCTGGCTCTTGATGTCTCTCGATAATAGGGCTTCTTCCTTGCTTTATGAGACTTCAGCCCTGCTTTTAGGAGCCTGATCCAAACTGTCCTGGCACTGCACTTCACACCTGCACTTAATGTTTCCCATTCCGTTTGAAGGTCACACGATGTCATCATCTGATTCATGAGAAACTTTTGGATAAGTGGACAGTCATCTCTGGCGTTACAAAGTTGTGCCGCCCTCTATCTGTCCGCCCTCTATCTGCCCGCCCTCTATCTGTCCGCCCTCTATCTGCCCGCCCTCTATCTGGCTTGTGTTTGGTCATTCCCAGTGTCTCCTGCTTCACCTTGGTCTTGTTTACGACTAATTAGAAACCTTGGGCCTGGAAGCAGCCTGTCTGTAGTGTAGCTTCTGCCAGCAGAACCGCAATTAAACACGGATTTAAAAATGCAGATTTTTAAAAAAATATAGAGTGACCTGTTGTTTGGTCTGATATGTGTTGTTCTCTACAAATTACACCTATGTGCGTATATGTATGTGTGTATGTGTATGTATGTGTGTATGTGTGTATGTGTATGTATGTGTGTATGTGTGTATGTGTATGTATGTGTGTATGTGTATGTATGTGTGTATGTGTATGTATGTGTGTATTTATATTCTTGTGGGTGTGGAGGAGGGAGCTGTTCTGATACTGTCTGACATGCGTATTGAATGAGGAAGAGCAAATGTGCACCATTTCGCATGAAATACATCAGCGTGCAGTGCGATGCATGTGGGCGTGGGGGGCTGTAGAATGACAGAGAGCATAAATGCCGCTGCCTCTAGCTGACGCTGCCCATACCAATTAAAGGCAAACTGCAGCTGGCGGAGATATACATGTCTGCCATGGAGGATCTCTCTGAGACAGGGGGGACGGAAGGACAAGACCTGAGAGAGGTGTGACAGTGTGTCTGTGTCTGTCTATGTGTCTGCTTTTCTGTGTGTGTGTGTGTGTGGCTGTGTCTGCGGGTATCTGTGTGTCGGTGTGTCTCTCTAACTGTGTGTATGTGTGTCTTGGGTAGGTTTAGCTGGCTCATAGGGAGGAAGTATGCTGTGTGCTGTTTGGGAGTTTACTTCAGGGAGGTAGAAGCTTGTCAGCTAAGAAGAGTGGGGGGTAGAGAGGGTCACTGCACATCATTTGGGGGTGTCAGTCAATTTAAGGGAGATTCCCAAAATTTCCAAGGGACTTGTGATGTCTGGTAGTGACATTAAATTGGAAGTCAGTGAAATGTTCCTTGTATGCTAGCTGGACTGTTTTTGTGTTTGCAGGCATGTGTCTCTTTCACACGAGCATGTGTTTGCAGGGGATAAAAGCAAGCCTGTTTGAGTCATAGGGGGCCAAAAAATCTCTCATTGTTACAGTGGTGCATGAAAACTCGAATGGTGTCACTGATATCGCTGATCTATCTAACAGATCTTTCTAAAAAAACAGCTTCAGCCCTGTAACTTGAATTTGGGTGCAAACCACCAGTGAGCTCTACATCACGCACTTCTGTGTGTCTATGTGTGTGTGTGGGGGGGGCGTGTATAACTATTCCCCCCACTGAGGAGTGAACTCACGCTGTCGTAGCTGGTTACTGTGCCCCCTGTGGGTCTCTGGGCGGCCCCTTCTCACAAGGCCACGCTCCACTCACAGGGTGTGAACTTCACTGTGGAGATGGTGGGGTAGCTCTGCAGAGCTGACGCTTAATACCAGGGGCAAGAACACCGAGCCGTGTGTGAAACGTATGCATGCATGTGTGATTTACAGTGTATATTTTGCAAATCAGTAGAGAAGTGCTAATATGCAGCTATGTAAATCCATAACGTGTTTATTTAGTTTATTTTGTGCTGATGTTTATTTCATGACTCAAAACCTGGGAGGGTCTCATACTGCGGCCTGTAAAGAGAGCGTCCCCATCTGGCAGGGCATTAATGGCTCAGAACTGAGAACCGGACCATAACCCCCTCTCTGTTTTCATCTCCCACTCTTCTACTTCCCAGTCGGCAGAGTTCTTCAACGGCGTGGAGAGGATGGAGGTAGGTGTTTTGTGGCACCTTCTTTCGCAGTCTAAGGCCAGATTGGCATACTTTAAACCAGTGTGTCTCAACCCGGTCCTCTAAGAACCACAGGCAATCCACATTTTTGCTCCATCTCAGCTCCCACCCTGGTGAAGGTGCACTGGGAGCTGGGAGGAAGCAATGTGGACTGCCTGAGGTCCCTGCTGATTGGTTTGAGAAACACTGGTTTTAATTAAGAATCAGTGTTGGGTATTTCAGGTCCAGAAGCTACAGATCCAGACCAAAATGTTGTTCCTACCAACTAGCTGAGTTCTCTGTGATTCTTTATGCTCAACTGGTTGGTAGAAACAAAATTTTGTTCTGGATTTGTAGTTTCTGGACCTGAACTGGACCCAGCACTGTTAAGTATACAGGTAAACATAGGAGAAAGGATAGGGATCAGTATTCCATAGATCATATAGGCAGCAGCATTTTCATGGTGATTTATTGAGACATTTCATCAGGTCTGCTCTATGGGGTATTCCAGACCAGTCAGTCAACGCTGCAGCATGTGGGCGTCTGTGTACATTGCATACAGATACACAGATGAACCACAAACCACTGCAAGTGTCACAACTGCACAGTGTGCGCGTGTCGCATTAGTTACATACAACCCCAAATCTGATCAGGCACAAGTAAGGAAAGTTGTTTTCTGAAGTTAATATTATTTTGAGGCAAGAAAGAGGCTGAAGAATGATCCTTTAATATAACTCTTAGTTTCTTTTTCACTGCCTCTGGGCATTTTCACAACATCTGAGAGCCATGAATATTGTCTAAAAACTGAAAGTGAAAGGGCAAAAGTGTCAGGAAATTTCAGCAGCCTAGAAGTTCCGGAACATTTCAAAACCTCCTGATCTGGCCCATCTTCTGTTCACTTGATGAGTTGGCTGGCTGAGCGGTCCTCATTTTGAGGGTGAACCATCTTCTTGGTTTCTGGTTCTGCTAAACTGATGGGTTCCTGGGCTGGTTGGCCATCTTCCCATTCGCATACTGACTGGTGGAACCCAGTCTAAGTCTCCTGGGTACATTCATTGCTTTATTTATTTAGCCATTCGTGTACTGAACTTTTAGTTTATTCATTATTTAATTAATTCCACTGGCATGTAATGTTATTTGTAATTAAAATCTCAGGCTGATTATTTCTGTCTTATGAAGATTTGGAGTATAGTTAATATGCCTTTATTTAGACAAAAATGCTCTGAGGGCAGAACAAAAATATGATTGGTTCAGAGACATAACCAATTACAACGCAGAGGAGGTGGGCCCAAGCAACTAGAGGAGGTGGGAACAAGACATTTGATTGGTTTTTCGTTCTGTCCTCAGAACATGGAAGTAAAACTCCCATGAGCTTCTGGGATTCTCATATATTACAGGCTGCGATATTGTGGCCACGTCAGTAAAATATGTTTGCCATAGAAAATTGTTTTAAGGAATTTCATGATGGGGCTCATTGCATGGTAGAATGTGCATGTGCGTGTCTGTTTCTGTGTACCAATATACCAGATTGCGTGGGTGCATGCTTGCATATATGCACTGCGATTGCACACACATTAGTGTATGTTTATGTATATGTCAGCAGGTGTGTGGGTGTGTGTTTGCATGCTAATCGATAGAAGGTGATGCAGAGATGCATCTCACTGTCTCACTGTCTCCCCCTGCAGGACAGCCCTGTCCTTCACCCCAGCATAGAAGAGGTGAGTCAGCTAAACTCTCCCACACCCCCACATATCTCTGCCTGCAGTCCTACCAGCTGGTGCACTTACTGCCCACCACCCAAAACAACATTCCTTCACCCTCAAAGCTGACGTCAGCCTTTATAAAAGCTCCCATCTATTCTGCTCTTACACACTTTGTTATTATATTTACTGATGTCAGTAACATCTAACGAAGGTGACATTATTACCTACAGCATGTTACCATTAATTTGTGTGTGTAGATTCCATATGAATCTTTTATATTCTACAATACCATAAAGATTTTACATTAGACTTTACATTAAATGTGCTTTCCACAAGCACTGCCACTTCATTACCAAGTGCACCATTTTTTGCCATTGTTGATAACCATTATTCATCACTCTGATATTTGTTTGTTTATTCACTCATTCATGCTATGTGCAACTCCTTCATTCCATCTTCCATCATTACCTAAACTTTAAACACTCCAAGTCCTGTCTACTTTTGCCCTTTATGCATATATGTAGCAATGCAGTCTTGGGAAACACTGTGTCGCCGAAACAGTATATGGTTGGTATGACTAGTTGACATAGCTTGACTTGATAAATGACATTAGTTACAGGCACTGCAATGACTTTAATGCAGTTTGATTCACTCCCCAGCTCAATGTATGTAGAGATGTATGTTGTCCTTGGTTGATTTAAGCTTCTCTGGGTTTCCTCTCTAAGTGTAAAAGCTCCCCCATTATCATGTATTGCAGAAGCAGTAGGAAGTTGGATAGATTTTTCTTTAACTCTTCGAAAAACGTTTTTTGACAAAGTTATCATACTCTAACTCTTCCCTGTGTGCCGAGGTCCTAGAGAAGGGTGACCCGTACCCCCAGGTCATCCTCCCTCGGTTCGGGGGCTACTGGATCGAGGACCTGGAGACCAGTGTCATCTCGCCCACCTCCACCGACAGCATGTTCAGTGAAGAGGATGAGGGCGGGGCCAGCACGGGGGGCGGGGTTTTCCGGCTGGAGTGCAATAGCAGCGCGAGAGCCTACCGCAAGCATTTCTTGGGAAGGGTGAGATGGTTGGCTGATCTAGCAGGGTGAATTAGCGTGCTGTATCCAAGACTGGGTTCACCAGAACACAAGAGAGAACCCAGAGCAGGTGTGAATGGTAGAATGGTGGATTGGTGATCCTGTCTTTGTGAAGAATCTCCCCTTCTTATGTGTGGCTTCCCCATTGCTCTTGCCCGCAGGAGCATCTGAACTTCTATGGGACAGCCAGCAGCCTGGGTCCACTGGTCCTGTCCCTAAAGCACGAGGAGGCAGAGGAGCAGGAGCATCTGCGCATCATACTCAGGTCTGCACTGCTCCATTCCCTATGCTCGCCTGAGCCATCTAGTGACACGACGTAGCATGGAGAACTCACTCACTACATCATGGGCCTCTCTCTGTCTGCCTAGGTCTCGGGTGAAGACGCTTCATGAGAAGATCTCTCTAGCAGGACTGTCACGGTTTCCCAGCATCCCAGAAATTGCCAAGGTGTGGAAACAGCCCCTTAAACACAAACACAGGCCTGTCAATGCAATAGGAGCCAATATATACCGACCCACATGTGCTTGTTGCCTTCAGCTGCTGTGTGACGACATCACGGGCCTGAAGTTCAACCCATTACTGTATCCAAAGGTAAGTTATGATTAAAGGAGAAAGGTCACTCTCCCCATGTGCAAACCACAGGAGGCCAAGGTATGGCTTATTGAACAAGTCGTATGTTGTTTGTAGGGTTCCCAGCTGATAGTGAACTATGACGAACATGAAGTTAGCAACACATTCAAGTTTGGAGTTATCTACCAGAGGTTTGGTCAGGTGAGGAAGGGTTGATGGGCATTCAAAGCAGGGGGAACCTGCAGATGTTTTTGGGAGTGTGCATACGTGAGGATGTTCCATTTCCATTGAGAATGGGTGATGATTTGGTATGCTCTCCTCACATCCCAGGTATCAGAGGAGGAGCTCTTCGCTAACAATGAGGAGACCCCCGCCTTCAGGGATTTCCTGGAGATGTTGGGTGACTGCATCAAGCTGCAGGACTTCAAAGGGTAAGAGAAACCTGCCCCTCCCACCCCTGCCTCCAAATATCAGGAGCATCACTAGTGATTTGTGAGGAAGGCAAGGCAAAGTCTTAGTGCCAAGTCTTAAATAGGACACTATTTAAACAAGTTAATGTACATTCATTTGGAATGGCCCTAGAAATACCCGTGTTATAAGTAAGATTTCATTTATATATATATATATATAATACACATGCGGTGTATTGTAGTTTTGTTTATCGTTTATTATTCCTCTGTTAACCCTCACCAGCTTCCGGGGTGGTCTGGATGTCTCCCACGGCCAGACGGGCTCACAGTCTGTCTATACAGTTTTCCGGGACATGGAGGTCATGTTCCACATCTCCACCAAGCTGCCTTTCACGGAGGGCGACACCCAGCAGGTAGCCAATAGCAGCTCGCCTGGCGAGGTCGTGCTGGCGCTCCTCGCTGGCATCACTTCCTCCCTTCTCACTTCCTCTTTCTGGCTCAGTTCGCCATTCTCTCTGCCGCCCCTCCCCTCAGCTCCAGCGGAAGCGTCATATTGGGAACGACATCGTCGCCGCCGTCTTCCAGGAAGAGGCCACGCCCTTTGTGCCTGACATGATTGCCTCCAACTTCTTGCACGCCTACATCCTGGTGCAAGTGGAGAACTCTGACACAGAGCACACCACGTACAAGGTAGAACCCTGACACAGAGCACACCACGTACAAGGTAGAACCCTGCAGCTGTACACTATCAGAAAAATACAGTAGCAGTCTGTACCTTTGCTTGTGACTGGGGCTGTACGTTAAAGGGTCTGCCAGTTGTACCCCAGCTGTAAGTAAATTTACTTTTTAGTCTAATCTAAGGTACAAAAATTGACTCTGGGGAAGAAAACAACTCTAATGTACCCCCTATGATACAAAAATTTTCCTCATAGTCTATTTCTGTATCTTAAAAGGTACAAACTACCCTTGAGGGTACAGTCCCAGGGGCCAGTGACAAGCAAAGGTACAAATTAGTACTCTTTTTTTCTGAGAGTGAACAGTCGTGAAACACAGTCACTATGCTTTGCCTTGATTCTGGTGTGTATTTTGTGGTTTGAGCATAGATATTTTGTCACAAGATAAAACAGAGCCTATGAGACCCGATTTTGGTATAACCTGTTTTGTCTTTTCTGGGGCAGTATTATTATACATAAGCAGTGTATGGTGTGATTCTGCTGAATGTAGTAAATGTATGTTACAGAATGCGGTGGCTTGGAGCCCAAGAAAAATTTCCCCTTGTGGACAATAAAGTATACTTAACTTCACCTAACCTAACCTAACCTAACCTATGCTCACTGATTCACTTGAGTTTCCCTGACAGGTGTCTGTCACGGCACGGGAAGATGTGCCTACCTTTGGGCCACCCCTTCCCAACCCCCCCATCTTCAAGAAGGTAAAATGGGGTTGGGGGGGCAGTTTGAGTTCCACATCTGGATGCACTTCCTGACACATGTTCACCACCCGTCCGCATTCAGTGAGGTAAACACTCCTAGGGGTTTTTGCTAAAACATCCGCCCCCCCCCCCAGGGCGCAGAGTTTCGGGAGTTCCTGCTGACCAAGCTGATCAATGCAGAGCTCGCCTGCTACAAGTCAGAGCGATTCGCCAAGCTGGAGGTGAGAGCACAACCTGGGGAAGAGTCAGGTGGAAACACCACACAGGAAGTAGGAGATGATCGATAGATAGATAGATAGATAGAGATATAAATGATGTGGAAAACACACCTTACTCTGAATGTGTGTGTCTGCATGCCTGTCCTTCTCCTTCTGTGCCGCTGCAACAGGGCCGGACCAGGGCGGCCTTGCTGGAGCACCTTATGGAAGATTTGCACCGACAGACCCAGGCCATGCAGGGTTCGGGGGGGGGATGCGACGATGACAAGCTGGAGAATGGGGGCCATGGGCTGCTGGAGACCTTCAAGGTGCCGTCCCATGCCATGTGTGTGGCCTGTTACCTCCGCTGTCAGTGTCGCGGTGCAGGGCGTCACATGACCCATCCCTCCTCCCCCCAGCGAGCCATGCGGGTCCGAAGCCACTCCATGGAAACGATGGCGGGCCACCACCGGCACCGGGGCCAAGGGGGAGGCGGCGGAGTCCCCCCCAGCCTGAGTGGTGGGATTCTGCCCCAGAACAGCAGCGACTCCAGTAAAAGTACCTTCTCGGTGAGGGGGGGATGGGGTATCTGTGTCCTCAAATATGCAATAAAAGAAAGAAACAAAGAATGAGAAAATCTAAGAGAAAATAGTTTTTGAAATGTGAAACATGGTAAAATATACCATGTTGTCTGATACAAAATTGTCTTTTTTTCCATCTTACCCCCTCCCTCCGATTCCCCTTCTCTCCCTTATCCTCTTTGCCTTCCCAGCCCCCAGGGGCAGTAGCCAAGTCGCCACTGAAAAGCCCAGTGAAGCGACGGTCAGGTTTTTTCCCTCGTCTGCATAGCAACACAGACAGGTCGGACAGGTATTCATGCATGTAAGCCAATCATACACCAGCAACTGCACAGATCAGCCAATCACACACCAACAATTGTACAGGTCAGCCAATCACACAGCAGCAATTGTACAGGTCAGCTAGTCACACAGAAATACTCATACATACAAGTTAATCAGACAGTTGTACTTGAATCAGTTAGCCAATCATACATAGATACTCAAACCGGCAAGCAAATCATATACAGGCATTTAAAAAACTCCAATCACAAATTGTTTCTCACAAGCCAATTACACTCTGACATGTCAGCCATTCTCATATCCCATGCTACAGTCACCCAGTTTCACACTTGTTTGTGCCTAGACACACCCATGCTCTGACATAAAAACACCACTCTTGGACTCTAGTCACCTCAGCTGATACATCACAAGTATAACTATAACAATGGCTTTTGCTCTGAAGATTGTTTTCACTGCTGTGTCTGCAGTGACGTAAAGGTATCAGATGGCGGCCATGTGTCCCAGGAGGTGAGGTCAGAAACACTGTCAAACCCCAGCTCCCCGGAGACCAACCCCATTAAAGAGAAGTGAGTCGCAAAACATGATGGGAATGGGGGATTTGTTAGGCTGACCCAATAAGGTTTGTAAGTGGGATGGTCAAGGGGTCAGACAGTGCCTGTCTCCAAAGGCAGTGGACCAAGCAGAAAGAGAGCAGTGGCACTGGACGGCCGGACATCTCCCGCTCCTCCTCCAGCACCAGTAGCTTCAGCAGTGCTGCTGGTGAAGGGGAGATTCTGGATGAGCTGGACCCAGTGAGTGTGACTGGCTTTCATACACTGACCCAGCAATAGAAACAACATAATGCCTAAATTGGTCATAATCTTGGTTCAGTTCCCACCAAGTTACTAATAGGGGTTGAATCAACAACCTTGTTCTCTCTCAGTCCAACTGATTGGTACTACAGTGGTACCTCAATACTAGAACTTGGATTTCTT
>JABFEA020000041.1:12020630-12032517 GCA_019775915.2 Cyphomyrus plagiostoma | reverse complement strand
ATAAAGCAGCGCAACATTACAGTAACTAACAATAAATAAACCACTAACTTATGTGTACTATTAGAGCATTTATGTCAGAGGCGGTTCCAGTTTGTGCAGCCGGGTGAGAGGTCGCAATGCATCGAACAGTAATGCATGGCATCAGGATCCGAATGCGTTGCTTTATGCCAGCGCTGTAAGCAAGCCGAACGCACCCAATGACCGGACTGGGGAAACAAATTGAAACGCGGACTTAATACACAGGACTAATGATAACAACCAGAAACAGCTGATCACATTGGGATCCCACACGAGATTAACTAGGGGGCGTGGCACACGGAAGGAGCGGATGATTGGGGCAGGACAGGGGTATGTTGGGAAAAGATCTTTATCGTTTTGGAAGCCACGGATTAAGTTCGAGAACCGAGGTACCACTGTACTTACTTGATATTACTGAGTCTCACTAGTAGGTGTGCTCTGTAGATGGGATTTGCAGTTACATACTGGTGCTGGTCTATATCTGCCCCCCCCGACGCCATGTTGTAATACTCCAGGCTTCTATAGGACATTCACCGCTGTACAACCCCTCTCTCAGTGTGGATATGCAGAGCCCGGGGACCCCAGTCATTTGGTGTCGTAGTCCCACAGGTAAACCCCCCCGCAGCCATAAACAATGTCTTCTCTCAGGAAACTGATTTCCTTACAGGTCAAACTTAGCATCCATCACCACCACACATCGTGCCCTATGCTGTTTCCATATGCTGATGTTTCATAACTTTTTTTTCATTCCTTTTTTTTTTAAATCTCACGCGGGGCAGATGCAAAGGGAAAAACATCTCCAAGGTCCAACCTGAAGTTCCGCTTCGACAAGCTGACCCACTCGGCCGCAGTAAGTTACATACTGTCACCCCCTTCACAAGGGCCCTTACTTGGTTCATTTCAGTTGCGCCAGCCACTGAAGGCATGATGCTTTATTTTGCCAGAAACAAGTAGACTTGGGCAGCTCAGTACGATAGTGTGAAAGGAAATGAATGATATTCTTTAATGAAAGCCATCTTGTTTACTTAGATTAATTTAAAAGCCACCTTAATCACCATGTGGTTGCAAAAACATATTCTAGTTTTTAGTCCCTTTTAGTGCAACATTTCCTGGAGCCTTAATGCATCCTCTAACGAATCTGATTAACTGAACAAAGGAAGCCTAATTAACATTCTTATGATTATAAATCCATGGTTTCTGGTGTAAAAATATGACTCATTATGCATTTGGATACTTCTTCGACTTAATTGGCTGCTGAATTGGCCCAGTTCTGATCTTCAGTGAATTCTGGCACATTGTTGCATTCTTCATGCTGAGTACAGAGCGCCAACTACTGGTGAAATAAGAACCATGTCCTACACACATTTACAGTCACTTCGTTACTGCTTGTGTTCAAAGTGGCACAGGATTTTTTGATGCCAGATGTCTTATTAGAGCCAATTATATTAAGTACCTTGCTCAAGGTTACAACAGCTGGGTCTTTCAAGAACATGAAGCTGCAAAATTTGGGTAATATTTGACTGCTTAATCTCTACATAAACTGCTGCAGTTTAAATCTAAATTAGATATTAACTTTTTACTTATAAAGAGGGTCATAGAGCTAAAGATGTAGTTGTCACAGTCACATTATTCAACAAAATTTGTACAAAATGAACACACAAAATTAATTCATGCTTAAATATTCAGATGATTGGATCATACTTTCTTTACTGACCGACCAAGATTATCCAGATGAAAACCAACAAACTGGACAGGTTACTGGAGAGTTTTGATCAGAATGCACAAACAAAACAGAAGAAATTATTTTTAGTATTCCATTTTTATCACGTCTACTTAAAATAAGTCATTCAGAAAATCGAAATTAAGCAGGTCTCATCCTATAAAACACCCGGGGACATATAGATCAATTGCTGTCACTGACCACACATATTAACTGTTGGCTGTAAGATTCAACAACCTGTTCCTTTCCTTCATGGAAGAAAATGTTTTGGAACAAGCAACCAGACATTTATTTCTGTTTTCCACATTCATTCAGAGTGTCATGCGATGCTGTGCTACGGGTTTGTACAGTTGTCCTTCTGTTAGGCTCAAAACCAAGATGGCAAACACTGCTGTAATCCCATCTGCTCTAGCATTATGGACACGAAGCATGAGCAGTACCTTTGGAGGTCTGCCAGAAGAGCGTGAAAAGACTTATGAGCAGTATTACTTTCAGACCCTACATTTACATGTCACTGGGAATATCAGGTTGTACCTTCAAACAGTTCCATGATGTTAGGATGCTGTGTCTGTAATCAGATGGTTGCTGGTTCAAATCCTAGTGATTTCAGTGTTGGGCTCCTGAGCAAGGTTCTTAACCCCGATTACAAAAATGTATGTCGTATTGGATTAAACCATTTGCTAATTAAATAAAATGTAAATGTAAAAAATGTAAGCGTGACTACAGTCCAGTGGAATGTTAAAAATGTCATATTAAGAAATTAGGGTGTAGTTTTTACACTGGTGTTTGTGATGTAGGTATGGATTGTACTTCAGCGTGGTTGCCCCATGCCTCTGGGACCAAAGTTTGAGCTCCATTAAGGTTCCATGTGTGTGGAGTTTGCATATTCTTCCTGTGTTGTGTAGTTTCTGGTATAGGCTCTGGACCCCCATGACCCTGCATTGGAAAAATCAGTATAAAAAATAGATGGATGAATGTTTTTTATTGTTTGAATGGAATAGACTTGTCTGTGGTGCAATGAACATTTTGGTGACATCTGACAAAGTGTCATCTTATCTTTACAGGGACACTAGGTGAAGCATGGAGCAGGGGCCTGGTTAGAGTATGGTATGGTGTGTTTAAGAGATTTCTGTTACCTCTATTTCTCCAGTGTATCTTCCTCTGTATCACTGTCCTGTTCCACCTTCTAAGTGTTTTTTTACCTCTTGCTTTAGGTAGGAGCACCATGCGGTTTCTGACACCATGCTTTAATTCTCTGGTCTGAATCAGACCTGCAGGGGGCGGCATAGCAACGGAATAACCATCATTAAAGAGCACAGGAGCCAGGAGAATTGTAGCGAAGAAGATAAAATAGATATTCTAATGGATTTTTATCATTACTATTCTGTATCACTCTACGGAAAAAGTCCCAATTTTCTACATGACAAAGATACATCTTTCTCACACACACACAAATGCGAAAAAGCTAGCAATTAGTAATGCAACCGAAATATGTTAGTTCTCCAGAAACACAGCTCCCACGAGGGTCGACGATACAGCGCAAACCCTCATTCAACAGGTGCCGCTCAAACCAGATCCCAGTACCCCAAAGCTTCTGGGTGGCTATTTCTCATGCATTTTCCCATCTTACTTAGTGGAACATCTGATGTCTGTCATTTGAAGCCTAATTCAAATGTCCCCTTTGCTCGTTTAAGGAAGACATTAGTGCCAGAGGTCACATGGCTTAGTGGGAATGAATGACCAATCACAGAGCACAGCATGTGATTGGTTGAATCTAGAAGCTCTGAAAAACACATGGCTGTATTAAAAGAAGGAAATGAGGCTGAGTAAGCTGGTTTAGCATAATTAAATAAAATTTGTGTCTGAAAAGCTGAACATAAAACCTGAAACACAAACTACTGGGCACAAGTTTGTCACCATCTGTTATAAACTTCAGTGATTGAGTTATATATAATCATATTATGTGATGTGGGGGGTCCTCTGTGAGTGTGGACTTGGCATTTTCCCCCCATATCACATGGGTTTTCTCCAGGAACACAGTTTTGTTCCCACAATCCAAAGACACAAGTCTCCAAATTGCCCATTAGCGAATGACTTTGGATATGCCCTGCAATGAACTGGCATCCAGTCTAGGGTGTGGAAGGATGGATATTATGTTTGTGTACACAACCAAAAAAGGCAACTTACATTTGTCGCTGTGAGTGGAGATGCCATTACAAAAGTCACCAAAACATAGTGACTAGTTTAGTCAGCTCTCAAAACAAAATAACAAATAAAATACAGCTATATAAGTGTGACCTAAGACACGACAAAATCGACATGCAACATATTCCAATGAATGTGAATTTCTTGGTACTAGATCCAAGGCTGGGTATAAATTGTGCCCATACTGATACTGACGTTACCGATGAGGCCAGCAGAATTTCCAGGGCATCCATCTTAAGTGTAGGTTTAAGGGTAAGAATGAAATACTTGAAATACATTATCTGTATGTGTCTAAGTGAAGGTAAACACAGAAAAATATTGATGACCCCTGTCATATTTCAGTCATAAGCACAAATCTCATTTCAGATTCTTCCACAATACCCCTTAACCCACAATAACCCCTAAACATTCCCTACTGAATTAGTGTGAAAATCAAAACATTCTTCTTTTATTTACCAAAACAAAAGACACCTAACAAAACACTCTGGTCCTGTGAAAGCACAACTCCTCTGTACAAGCACAGCTTAAGCGTTACGCCATCTTTCCTATGAAGAACCAAACATTTAGCGCCCCTAGTGGTAATCAAGCAACAAAAACGTTCTGCTCGTTTTTTTATTGTACAACTTACATCCGAGATGTAATATATATAAAAATAATTTATAGATTTCCAATTCCCGGTGTCCAAAGTAATATATTGCCACCTGTTAAATTTATATATTATGTTGTCATGTGTATTAATTACAGAGCATATATACGACATAAAAGAATGTTAAAATGTTAACTATTTAAAAAAATCTTATCTATGTATATTTGAATGTTATGTATTATATAGAGTTTGGTAAATAAAAGGTATTTTGTGTCAGTAATATGACATTTTTCACAAGCTTTTCTTTTACATTATTTTACTTGGATATCTCTTTTAACCACTTTTATGTAAATATTTATGCCCCCCGTTGTATATATTGGGTCTGCTGCAACGTAGTTCAAAGCTGTGTGTGCTAACCACCATGCCAACCAAATGTCTGAGGTACGTAATAACTGAAACTACCCACAGTTTAAAAAATATCTCAGATAGACATTCTATTGACAAAAGTTCTTTTTGAGAATAAAGAGCCGCCAGAGCGGAACTTTCGTGCAACCATATTCGTGTTGCTCAACGGACTACGACGTGACAAAGTGCTGACACGTCAATTGCAATCGACAGACTGTAGTCGTGACGTCACCCGACGTGGTCTTCTATAAAAATGGGCGCTCGACCCGGCTCTTTCTTTCTCAGTCTAGGACGCTTCGGGTTCGGAAGGGTGATGTGGGAGGGGATGTCTTTGTTAAATCTCTTTAATATTACTGCTTCTTATGTAAAATGTCTAAATACGCATATCCCTATATGTACTTTCGGGTGATGCATTATTAAATTTAGCGATGTGATATGTTTGCCGACATGATGAACTTCATGCGTCGAAAAGCACGTGGCAAATGCCTGTTCCCCTTATTCTCTTTCCAGGGTCCGGGAACGTTTTTTTTTCTTCTGGGTTTGGTAGTTTGGGAAGAGAAAAGCCTAACTGGGGTATTCACATTCTTCAGAATGTATTATTAAACCGGTTTTAGATGAGTGGGTCGATCTTTACTCATATTCTAGGACGGTGAGTAGAAGGGAGGTTTCCTGTGCAGCTAGGGCGACGTCTGCTTAGCCTTATTAAGGGTAAGTCTTATGCTTTTCATATTTCCCGTTCACCTTGTAATGTTGTAATAGCGCTGACTGCTCTTCAGCCTGTAAGTTGTGCTTTGCCAGGAGTTTATGCCCTCAGTTTACACTCCTGATTGTGTATACTTGTATGTGCCATGTTCAGGTGATGATAACGTGGAATAGGAAGTGCCGTCTGATGCGATAACTGACGATTTTATAATCCAATGTTCTGAGACATGGCAGAAGACCAAGTGGCAACGTATAGACTTGTTTTAGGCGCTGTATTTTATTTAGTCTGTTCTCTCTTGCAGCTTCATATCCCATGCGTTGATTGCTTCGTGGGATGCTTTTTGGACCGTTAAAGTAAGCCTGCCACAGCTTCTGAAAATCACCAGAAACACGGTTGCCTCACTTAATCGGTGCCTCAAGAGGCGCTGTGTTTTACAAATCATTTTGAGATGTGAAATGATGAAACCTAAACTGAAATTAGCTGGAATTACCGGCAGATTGCTCAGTGGTGAATACATGGTTTTCTGATGCCACCTTTATGTGAAATGAAGTCTTTCTGTTTTTTTTCCCCCTTCCCAATTAATTGTCTTGGCTGGTTCTATTTCTAGGGTTGGCATTTCTCCGGACCACCTGTGAGCTGTTCCACTCCGGAAGGAAGCCTGGTGCTCACTGCAATTTTTGTCTGTATCTCGAGTTCAATAAAGCTGATTTGTATTGGAAAAAGACTCTCTAGTTTTTGTTTGCAATTACTAGATGGAATCAGATTGTCGTTAACCTGCTACATCTATAGACAGTTCGTTCAGTAACTCATTTGATCGGAAGTTTCGTGACCTACGTTCTCACCACACTTGTTTGACTGGGTGTGCATTGAGTAAGACTGCAGTGGTAATGTTTGAGCCCGTTTTGCTGGTTTTTCATCTGCGTTTGATCAATAAATATTTCCGGTTTTTTTGGTCACTCAGCTTGTATGTTCTGGTTCAATCAAATATTTCAATGACTTGTTCATGGTGCTACTTACACCTCTGTGAGGTTAAGCTGAATCATTGGTAAATACAATGGTACGCCTACGTCTGAAATGGATAAACTAGCCTGCGGGGAGGACCTATGTCACACGTGACTGGCAGTGAGTGGCATGCGGAACCTAAGAGCGCGCGACGTTTTTCCGCAAAATGCTTAAATGGGTCACCCGTCACAGCTCCATTTGATTCAACGCGATGGTAAGAGCTTGCGATACTATCTGAAGTCGCAAGAATGCATTTCAAATCTCCCGCCTATCTCTGACCAGTACCATATTTATTTCATCTGGTAGTCCCTGTGGACTCTGCACAGGCAGACCTCCATACCGCTGCGATTTTACAGAAATACTTGTCTTTAAACGTTTTTACGAGTCTGTGCGCTGAGCATCGGGTCACACTGCCATCCGGTCCGCTTCCTGTTTCCGGGACACGAACCGCTTTGGTGAGTGGGGCCATAAACAAAGACCGATCAGCCCCCGATCCGGCGACCCTTCAGCAGAGATCAGCACAAACCCCCCGCTGGACCGATGGACACCGGTATGTCAGCACGGATGTCAGTTTTGTCGACGGTGAATTCGAAACGTTTGACTTCCAGATAATCCAGCGATACCTCGCGCGATGAAGTCAGAACCTAATATTAACTTTAGCAGAAACTGTTTCTAGTGTTGTACGTAAGTGGAAAATGTTTCCCGTATGGCGTATTATTTTGCTAAAATTATCTTTTCATTTTTGTATTTGGACGATGGTGCTGACATTACGGTTCAGAAAACGCTGTTTGACTTTTGGTACATCCGGAGTGCACTCATTGATTTCGGTGTGTTTTACATTTATTCACGCTAATGGTTAAGCGTATAGGACGCCTAACGAGTACCGTCCTGCAACCTCCACCCCGATCTCAGATCTCCCATCACCCATAACAGGACACTGTATAGCGAGACAGGGCTGTGGCATCTCTCTGCTGGCTACGCTACATCAGTGCTAACTATACTCACCATTGTAGATGAACTGTGACTGTTCAAATCGACATGTACGATGAGGGCATACCCCCACCGCAGAATACAGGACAAGTTTGGGCGAATGAATAGAGAAAAATATACAGTCAGTATGAGAGAACAGACAATGATGTGTGAGATATTTGGTATGGTAACTTGTCTGGATTCCAGTGGCTCAGTTAATACTGTTTTTCACCCCTTATCTATATGAAAGTGTTTTGCTTCCCTGTTCCATATCTCTGGAAGTATGATTTCTAGCTTTATGCTAACCCCCCATCATCTCGGACTCTGATCCTCTGGCTCCAATCCCATCCTGTACTTCTCCTGTCCCAGGACTCAGCCAGGATAAGATTGCTTCCTTCGCCAAGCGCTTGAAGGCAGAACCGCGCTACCTGCTGGCCCAGAATGTCTCCACCTGCATCGACCCTCTGGAGGTTTGCTTGCACCGGCAGACGGTCCAGGACACTGTGCACATCTTCCAGCACAGCATTCCAGTGGAGGGCAAGCCCATCACCAACCAGAAGAGCTCTGGTAAGGCTGGGAGCGTTCTGGAGATTACAGGAAATAAAACACACCCAGCATCCACAGGGCAGGTGTACAATAATGTAACTGTGTTAGGTTAGATTAGTACTTGTGTCAAACATGGCCAGTTGTGATTACTGGGTTAATGTATTAATCCATTAACAATTAATGGTTAAAGGGGGAACCCCATTAAGATGATTAATAAAGTCAAGCACCTCACTTGACTCCCTGGCGTTGGGACTCCTCATTCTGGCAAATTGGCCTGCACTGCTTCCCGGAACTGCATTAGGTCTAAACCTGGCAATGACCTTTGTACCAAGAGAGAAAATGGCAGCTTACATAACAGTTAGTGCTCAAAAGGCCGGGTGGACACATAACTAACCGAGCCAGTAGTTACCTAGGTTATTTATGCTTGTGATGGGTCTACCAGACTGGCACTAAAATGTGGGGGGGTTTCCCATGTAGATTCATAAATACATCCATACAGGTGAGAGCAGGCTTGGGGGGGGTGTCAAGCTTTGGGGCAGCCATCTTGCAGCAACCTGGGAGTTGGGGGTCAGAGGCCTTGTTAAAGGGTCCAGGGACGAGGGACTATTCTAAAGTGGCCAGACTTGAACCAGCATCCTTCTGATCACACGCACAGAGGCTTAACCCTCTGAGCCACACGGCACAGCAGAGACACACACACCCCATTAGCTTACTTGTTCCCCTGTAGGACGATGCTGGATCTTCTCCTGCCTCAACGTGATGCGCCTACCCTTCATGAAGAAGTTCAACATCGAGGAGTTTGAGTTCAGTCAGTCCTACCTCTTCTTCTGGGATAAGGTGAGCATGCACAGAGGTGCCAGGCCCCCAGGGCTGTGTGGAGACAGGAGGTCCCCATTAGCTTTGCGGTCTTGGTGCTTCTCAGTTGGTCTAAGAGCTGCTTTTCCACTTCTGTGTACCAGGTGGAGCGCTGCTATTATTTCCTGCACGCCTTTGTGGAGACGGCCTTTCGGAATGAGCCAGTGGATGGGCGGCTGGTGCAGTTCCTGCTGTCTAACCCCACAAACGATGGGGGACAGTGGGACATGCTGGTCAACCTCATCGGTAAATGTGACACCCCTGCCCCCATCTTCTCTCTGACTTCCTTTATTCTGTGTCCTCCCTATTCCTTACTCCCTTTCAGGGTCACCAGGCAAATCTTTACCCGAGAGGCCTGTCCAGCTACCCTAGTAATAATTATTTTACTTCTTCCACAATGCAGCCAATTCAGGGGCCCTAGGCAACCACCTATTCTACCTATAACTAGAACTGACCCCGAATTAACCCAACCGCACACTGGTACATCGTTTTATTCATGTATGTATATATTAGTTTATTCATTTGCTTGTTTTCATTTTTACAGAGAAGTATGGCGTTATTCCAAAGAAGTGCTTCCCGGAGTCTCACAGCTCGGAGGCATCACGGAGGATGAATGACATACTCAATCACAAGGTGGGATGACGTATAGAACCAGTTCTGCTGCTGAATCCCGGTGAAACTTGTTTTTGAGGATGATTCCTGGGCAATAAGGGATTATATCCCAGTGTTTCTGTCATCAGGCTTTTCTTGAGAATGACCATGTATCTTTTAGCTTCGGGAGTACTGTCTGAGGTTGAGGGACATGGTGGCCAACAACTACACCAAAGCAGACCTGTCTGAAGCTATGGACACCATGATCGAGGAGGTGAGTTCTAGCCTGTGCATGTGTGTATGCCTTGCTGCCCAGAGGAACGTCTGTGTAACCAGGTTAGATGGCTGTGCATGATAGATCTCATGGGTCTTGTTGAATGTTTCTGACCACCTGGTCAAGGGATGTTTGTGGGCACCGGGTTTCTTCAAGCTCAAGGTGCAGACAAAGACCATTCCTCACGTTGATGGATCTGATTTGGCAGCACTTAAGCGGCAACATAGAACCTTGCTTTGTGAGATGGTTCTTCTGCCCATGTCCTGGTAATCATGGGCCCTTCCTCTACACTTGTGCACTCAGGTGTTCCGCATAGTCAGTGTTTGCCTGGGCAGCCCGCCTGACACCATCTGTTGGGAATTCCGGGATAAGGAGAAGAACTTCCACCGCATCGGCCCACTGACGCCCCAGGAGTTCTACAGTGAGCACGTCAAGCCAGTCTACAACATCCAAGACAAGGTGCACCATGTACTGACTACCTGTCCTGTGTCAACCACCTTTTGCCTGCATTGTGTCGGTCAAATGTTCATTTAATCATCATCCGTCTTTAAAGTGACTTCTCAGGCTCATTCCCCAGTCTAACAGGGTTAAGAAGGTATTGTAGGTTTTGATTGTCCCCTCCTGGCTGCCATAGGTGTGCCTAGTGAATGACCCACGGCCCACAAGTCCCTATTCGAAGATGTACACAGTGGAGTTTTTGGGTAACATGGTGGGTGGGAGGAAGACATTATATAACAACCAGTCCATCCAGTTCCTGAAGAAAGCTGCAGCAGACTCCATTAAGGCTGGAGAGGTAGGAGTGGGGCTGTGTGTGTGTGTTTGTGGTGGGGGGGGTGTTTGTGTGTGATCCTCACATGTGCCTCTGTGTAGGCGGTGTGGTTCGGCTGTGACGTGGGGAAGCACTTCCACGGGAAACTGGGCATCAATGACATGAATGTGTGAGTATCAGTCAGGGAATCCCATTTGTCTGTCGGTCCCACCAAGGAGCCTGTGGCTTATCAGTCGTCTGTTTTCTCCGCTG
Source organism: Cyphomyrus plagiostoma (assembly GCA_019775915.2). Taxonomy (NCBI): domain Eukaryota; kingdom Metazoa; phylum Chordata; class Actinopteri; order Osteoglossiformes; family Mormyridae; genus Cyphomyrus; species Cyphomyrus plagiostoma. The sequence continues at coordinate 12,021,622 of JABFEA020000041.1, read as the reverse complement.
GTTGCCTGTCACCTCACCTTGCTCAAGCTCCTTCTCATACTGCTGCTTTTTGCGCCACACAGGTTCAACCACGAGCTGGTGTTTGGAGTTTCTGTGAAGAACCTGTCCAAGGCCGAGAGACTGATCTATGGCGACTCGCTCATGACCCATGCCATGATCCTCACGGCTGTTACTGACAAGGTTCGCCGTGAGCCCTCACTCTCAGTCACACACTTGTGTTCAGACTCATAGTATGTACTGGAATAAAGAGCCGATCTTTCTGCTTAATGCCCTCCAGAACCAAAACTGACTGCCCACTTTTTCTTCGGTTATCAGGAAGGGAAGGAGGGAGCGTTTGAAAAATGGCGTGCTGAAAACTCCTGGGGAGACGATCGTGGAAATAAAGGTGAAAGTGTTTTTTTTCTTCAAGTGGGGTTGATCTTCCATCCATAGTCCTCATCATGAGACTGACAGCCCAAATCGCCTCCCTGCATGTTTTCATCTGGACTGAAGCTTGGTTGAGGATCTCACTGGCATGACGCATATGTGTTGAGTTGGTTTACAAACCAATCCTTTAATTGACCTGGCTTCTTTCTATAATCTGCAGGTTATCTCATCATGACAGACGACTGGTTCTCAGAGTACGTCTACGAAGTTGTGGTGGACAAGAAGTTTGTTACCTCCGAGACGCTGGAAGTGATGAAACAGGATCCCATTGTTCTTCCTGCCTGGGACCCAATGGGAGCACTTGCCTAATAAAAAAATGAAAATTGAAATGGGGGGGTTGCTCCCTCCACCACTTCCGTCCCACTTCTCTCTCATCCGTCCAAAGACTCCCACGCCATGGACTTCTCTAGACAAAGAACGCCTTTTTTTTTAAGAAAAGTCAACTATACATTTTAGTTCTTTCCTCTTTCATGCTCTCTCTCTCTCTCTCTCTCTCTCTCTCTCTCGCTCGCTCGCTCTCTTCAGTTATGGTTTCCAGTTCAGTCAATCATGGGTTTTTATTTGAA
>JABFEA020000041.1:11994183-12012029 GCA_019775915.2 Cyphomyrus plagiostoma | reverse complement strand
AAAAAATCGATGCGGGCTAAATTCGCCACGCGGGCGGGGATGATAAACTAATGATTTTTTTTTTTACTGGGCCTTACTGATGTCAGCTCACTCCTGTAATTCATATATAGTGGATTTGCCGACCAATCTGTATAAATTCACGCTGGATAAAACTCACACGAACTTCAGTTATTCTCATTAACGCCCATCATTCGGCTGGCACGTGCCTATGCACGCCTCGGAGAGGGGCATGTCTGTTGCCCTAACATTGAAATTTCCGGGGTTGGTTCTCATTCTTGGGTGAGGGTGAAGGTGTGTTCAACTGCCAAATGATGGGCCATAAGAATTTGTCAAAATTTTGGGCGTACACATGCCCAGGCAAACTCCTATGTTTGCATAAATGGTGAACAGGAAGAGGATGCACAGATACAATACAGTACAATATCAAACTGCCAGAAGTACAGATAGAGGGAAGAAACGTGTGATGTTACAACAGCAAATTAATCAAGTTTTTGTGTATGCAGAGCTGAAAATAATAATAATACATGGGTAAAACATTTTATTATTATTAGACACCATTAGGTCATGCCAAATTTCTTGCAAACATGGGTGATTATGTAGAACAGTGTTTCTCAACCCAGTCCTCGGGGACCCCCAGACAATTCAGGGATTTTTTCCTATTCATCAAGAAGAGCATTTGTCAGGTCAGGCACTGATGTTGGATGTGAAGGCCTGACTCACAATTCTATTCTAGTTCAAGGTGTTCGAGGTGTTGAGGTCAGGGCCCTGTGTGAACCAGTCAAGTTCTTCCACACCCAGCTCACCCAACCATGTCTTTATGAAGTTTGCTTTGTGCACTGGGGCAAGCAGTGGAACAGAAAGGGCCTTCCCCAAACTGTTCCCATAAAGTAGGAAGCATAGAACTGTCCAAAATATCTTGGTATGCATAAGCATTATAATCTCCCTTCAATGGAACTAAGGGACTTAGTCCAACTCCTGAAAAACAACCCTATACCATTATCCCTCTTCTACCAAACTTTATATTCAGGCAGGTAACAGTCTCCTGGCATCCTTCAAACCCAGACCCATCCATCAAACTGCCAGACTGAGAAGTGTGTTTCATCCCAGGACATGTTTCTCCATCTGAAGTTTGGACTTGGTGATGTGAGGATGTATGCGGCTGCTAGGCCATGGATGTCCATTCCATTAAGCTGGTGTAATGCTGGTGTTAATGCCAGAAGAAGTGTGGAACTCTGCAGTTATGGAGTCAACAGAGCGCTGGTGAAAAGTTTGTTTCTGTAATAGATGGACCTGGATGTTGAGTGGTCAGCGCTTGCGAATGGCTTCTGGGGAAACAGAATGATGATTTTCTCTCCAAACATACTGAGGCCCAGGAGGAAACCCCCTTCACAGCACGATGACACAACCTGTACCACTGTGCACCGGGATGGGAGGTCAAAGGTCTGTGGTCTATGGAAACTGAAAATACCAAAATTCCAGTGTGTGGCTCAGCGGGCTAGGCCTCACATGCCTGTGATCGGAAGGGCACTGGTTTAAGACCCATCCTTGGAAGAATAGTCACATTCTGTGGGACCCTTTAGCAAGGCCCTTAACTCACCGAGATGTTCCAGGGCTGCTGGGTAAATGGCTGACCCTGTAGTCAGACCCCAACCTTCACTCTCAACCAGGGGCGTAAATCTAAATGCCCAAGTGTGTCATATCATATTATATTTATACAATATTTTTCAGCTTCTGGGTGCTTTGGAATGTAACCCTATAATAAATCGAAGATCATTTGTATATGTTTGTGTATGTCACAAAGAAGAACAAGTTTGGATATGCAAAAAGAAGCATTGTGATTTAATCATGCAAATGGAAAATAATAGAAAATCATTTCATCAGAGGCGGACATTTTAGGTCAAATCCAGACCAAGATTTTGTTTCAACAAACCAACTGAGTACTCTGTGTCAGTGACTCTTCATACTCAACTGGTTGGTGGAAACAAAATCGTGGTTTGGATTTTTACTTTCTGGACCTGAAATGTCTGCTTCTTTATTTCATGGAAAAAAGATAAATAAGTCTTACCCAAAACTGGAAACCTCACAAACTGCTTCCTGACTGAAAGGTGTTCCATTGAGGTAGGCTGTATTCTGACATAAGCAAGAGGTTTCTGAGAAGTATGTGAATATGTGAGACCATTGCTTTTAACAGTTGACAGCTGTAGATAATTTTTAGAATCATCCTGCTATGAAATTAGCCGTCAGTGCCTTGCAGATGTGTGGAGGGAAACATAACTTCCCTTTAATCTGTAACTTCTGGAAGGTAAAGGAGCTTGAACCTTCAGTCAGTAATGTTGTGTGACATCCAGTACTGGCATCAGCTGTGGAAGTCTCAATTTAATTCTGTGCACAAAACTTTTAGCTTAAACCAGAGTTTTCTAATCACTACTTGCTTACTTCTCTGTACCTGTTACATTAGCTGACTATTTCATTCAGTCCAGCGCTTATACAGTTAATGGTTTTTCGGCGTTTGACAGCCGGCGGCCTCCGCGCATGCGCCAACCACTTGAATAGAGGAAGGAGCAGCGAGCGAGCAGACCAAGCAGCCGGAGCCGGACCCGGAGCTGGGGTGTTTCTCTCCCTCCCGGATAATCATGTCGATGTCTCCGAGGTCTTGGTTTGTCGGATCCTGAATGGCGTTGGTCACCGTACAGCGGTCTCCGACCCCTAGCGCTACATCTAGTCCTTGTGTGTCGGTGAGTAAATCAGGAAAACGATACGAGTATCTGTCTCTCTTTTTGTTCCTCGCCCGGTACATTGTGGGATTTTTTTCCCGTTATTTTCATGCCCCACCGAGGACTGGATTGCCATAAAGTACCTCTTTGTTCCGCGCATGCGCCAATGGCTATCGCGGATGCATTGTAGCGGGTTTACGGGCGCACTGGGGGACCTGGAGAAACTGGTCTACAGTATTAATGAGCTTTAATACCAAGATCAATATGACATAGCCCGCGTAACAGACGCCCAGTTCGCATTATGTGATGTAGGGGTTTTGTTAAACTTTTTACGATGCGCTAAATCAAACCGTCTGTCTAGGCTGTCATATTTCACTGCTAGCCGTCTATCCTCCCCGGTGCCAGTGGCACGATTGTATTACTTTTGTTTTGCTGAAGTCTTACCTTTAATGATAAAGTTTCAGACTCCTTATTTCACAAATTCTGGAATACGATTAACTTGTAGTTATTTGAACACGGATGAATAAAAGAAGTGCTTCCTTCCCATAGTTTGTTGGTTTATTCACCCAGCGGCTATTCACCATGTTAATGGGGCGGTGTGTAGCTGTGGGGCTTAGGACTCCGTTGGGCCCTTCGTCTCGGCTCTTAACCACCACTTGCTGCAGGTTGACAATATTTTTCAGAATCCGTTAAATAAACGGATGTAAAACGACATTAAAATTGTCCTGCTGGAATCCGCGAAGTATAACGCTCCAAAAGCTACCGATCACGTTGTCCATCCCAGGGGTCTAATTTATAGCCGCAGATCTTATAAAAACGTGGCTTCATTGTTTAATTCCTAGTTGCCACTCATCAATTTAGAGCCTTTTAGGAAACGCTGCAATTCGAAAAGCTGGAAGCGACTAAATTGCCTGGATTCCTCATATACCGCTGCTTTTTTCCCCTAAAGAGCACACCCGGAGAACTTAAGGTGGGCTTTGGAAAGCAGGTCTAAAAGATATAATAAACTGGTGCATGAGTAGTTTGAAAAGGGCACACAGCGGGTATTAAACACATAGCAGCGTGAACTCTGCTGACACACGATGTTTTTAAGAAATGTTCCTACAGCTTTTCCACACTGCTTTGCGTTTTAGCAGCCCATGAATTTGTGTTGGTTCTTTAGAAGCTGTATGCTTTTTAACCATTATCTACTGTATCTCCCTTGTGTCTTCTTTGGGCAAAAGTGATGCCAAAATAAGTAAATTTTAAACAGCAAACTGAGAAAAGCTTGTGAAAACCAAGACATATGCGTGAGTGTGTGGTTGCTAAATGTTTCCCTGATGTGCCTGATGAGGTAAGACTGAAACTTGGATGGACCTATGAATGCCTTGGACAATGTGGTATCTATGTGGTGGCTGAGCGGTCTGGCTTTGAAGGGGGTGGTGGTTTATCAGTGTTTCCCCATTGCTGGGAGCAGAAGTTGTAGAAGGTAGAACATTTCATTAGATGGTGCCTTTTTGGTGTGCGCGCACCTTGGCCTACAGATGTCAGAGGTGTGTTATTGTTGGGGCAGTTCTAGAGACTGCTGTGGTTTTCACACCTCTGGCAGGTTGTGGTGCAACAGAGTCACCTGTAAAAAGTGTAAAAGCAGGTCTTTGTGACATAGACTGGGTGTCCCAACAGCCCAAATGTTTTTTTTTTCTTTTTTAATGGATCAGCTGAACATCTGGCCAGCAGTGTGTTTTGTTAACGCAAAAATGCAGATTCCTGTTGTCCAAATGCTGCACAGGAATTCAGTCTAAACAACAAATGGATTGATTTTTCTGATCTTTATCCTGATTGCCGCAATAGAAAAGTGTGTGTTCAGAGTGGCACTTGAGACCCCCCCCCCCCCCAACCCTGTCATAAACATAACCGATTCTTTGTCTCAGGAGTGAACGAGTTGGGCTGACATCGCCTGGGGTCCGGACAGCATCATCTGCTTGTCATGTGATCCCATTTACAAATGCATGCAGGTTGTCCTGTGAGGTGCATGAACCTTTAATGTTGTATAGCACAAACAATTTGGTTTCACTTCTTCGTAACTGTGGGGGTTAAGGAGTGACAAGAGCATAGACAAAGGTAATAATGCTTCTTGCAGCTGTCAACTCTGCAGAGTCAAGGCAATAAAAAAAATATTTTTATGTGTGCATTAAAATGGAATCTAGAGCTTGGCACTGGGTGGATATTCCATTTTATCTAAGAATTTGAAAACAGACATCTACATAATGTTTTTTTTAAAGAGATGTGATTCAATGCTGAAGTGACTCTTACATTTTCCATAAAAAAGTATCATTTTTACTTGATAACCTGTGTAAAACTGTGCTGATCTGGTAGACTGAAGTAGATCTCTGATACTACAGTTTTTTTTTCCCTCATTGTAAGAATTTTACTTGACGTTATGTTAGATCGGTAATGTTGGCCTGGATCAGCATACCAGGTCCAGGGTCCTAACCAGCTCTCATTCTGGTGCCTGTGCACCCCCTAGCTGTAGGAATGCCCACATCCCAGTGTGAGCACTGGGATCTTCCTGTTTAGGGGTGAATGAAGTGGTCAGCTGACCCCCACAGGAAGTGCCCTAATCAGCGTGAGGCCGCTCTCTGTGGTCCGTGGGGCTGAATGCCTGATCACACAGACGTTGTGCTGGGCAGATGTTTTTCACTCAGACAGGAAGCTCATATGGGTGCAGTGATGCTGGTTGCAGGTCTGCCAATGACTTCCATTGACCACACCTTAAACAGCTGAGCTCATTTCCCTTGGGAGGGGGGGGATACAGATTAAAACCAGGTGCACAGGCGCCGGGTGTATTCTGAGAGAGCATCCTCACTCTGGATGTTTTACCCTGTATGCTCTCGACATGACGTTGATGTACATGGGTGTGGTGATTGAGGGGTGACATCTGAACATGTGCGGTGCTCACTCTCCCATTGGTCCTGGTTGTCCATCTGGATGCCTGGCATTTCGGTGTTTCCCTGTTGTCGATTTGCCCATTACGTCCGGGTAGGTATGTTTGCCAGCAATTGAATTTTTTTCTGTGGTGTCTCCTACTGCCTTATTTTCCCTTGTGCACCCGGAGCCTCTTTCGTCACTCTCCTGGACTTTCTTAGTGTGACTCTCGCACCCCCTTGTGGCCGGTTTGTATAGTGCAACGGTCTTTGAGCGACGTTTTCACCAAGCCTGTTTGAATGCTGTACATTCTGAAGTGAAACATACTTTTAAATAAATATGCGAAATAAACCTAAATAAGTTAAATTAGCTTATGGTACATTTATGCAAGTTTTCAAATAATATCTTCCAGCACAATAGGATATTCGGGCTTGTACCACTGCAAGGCTGAATTACCTACGGAGTGTTGGTACTTGCTAGAAGCACCCTTAATTTAGGGCGCTTTTCCACCGCACCAGGTACGGTACTTTGGCTTTTCCATTGACTTTCGGTCGAGTATCAGTACCAAAAGTTCCAGTACCGAAAGTGCCAAACCAGCTGGGGTATTTCTTTGGCACTTTGGGGTGGGACTTGCAAAAGTATTTGTCGATTGGTCATGCAAATAGCCTGCCGCTGAAACACAAAATACAACTGCCATCTTTTGAAACACACAGCAAACAGCTAGAAACAAAATAAAAAGTAGTACAAACAAAAATATATTTAAAAAGTAAAACGGAAGGACGGACACACGAGAAAACACAGGCCTTAGTCGCCATATGGTCGGATGAACAGATCCAGCGGGATTTGGACGGCACGACTCGAAATTAAGTTTTTGCCTCATCGAGTCATCCCTGCCGTAGAATGCATGCCAGCATGCCAGAGTTGAGCTTTTAGGGACTTTTTAGGGTTAGGGTTTTAGGGGTATTTCGGGGGTTAGGGTTTTTGGGGGATTAGGGTTAGGACTATCGATTACCACTACGGTAGCCTAACTCAACAAAGTACCTCAATTCGTTTCAGATCAGCGACCAATCGGTCATTTAGAGACAGGCATGCATTCTACTGCAGGGATGCCTTTTTCGGCATAACACGTGCAATTCAGTTTCCCTGTTTCCCCTGTCGCGCGCTGATTTGTACGCGGTTTCGCTATTGTTTCCATGTCTTTTTACGACGCTCTTGAGGTAAACAAGCCATATATTTGAAAACATCGCATGCCATTTCGATGTTTTTTGTTTTTATAGATAACATTATTTAATTCGCTGGATAGAGATATTTCTTGGTGAAAACGGTGTAGTATTGCTCATAAGACTATACTATGTATGAGCATATACTGTATTCACGTGTAATAATGTACCTAAGTGATTTTCAGATATTTCACAAACTTTTTTGCTTTAATACTAGGGGAATAATTATTTCATGGTAGACAGGAGTAACATAGGGAAACTGAATTGCCCGGAACACCGTAATACCAAGCCGCTTGGAAGAATTGGGGCACACGCGAAACACCGAACAATGCCGTTTGAAAATCAAAAAACATAATTAAATAATTTGCTTTCAAGAGACTGAATTATCAGTAAGCTAATTCTTGCTGCTTTGATCGGCTTAGCCAAAGTAAACGTAAATGGTGGCAGCATTCATGCAATTTGGATATTACTGAATCTTATATTGTGATAGAAGCTGACATAACATGACATAACAATAAACCACATTTTCCAGCCTAAACTGTTAGTTTTAACTTTTGGCTGTTTTTTTTTTAAAATTATGATTTAAGATGCGCTTTGTGACGATGTCAGTCAGGGGCGGTCACTACCTGGTGACATTTGGCGCTGGTACCATTTTTTACGCCAGTGGAAAACGGACACAAAAGAAGTACCATACTTTCGGCACTTTATGAAAGTACCGAAAGTACGGTACCTGGTGTGGTAGAAAAATGCCCTTAGTCTGATGGCCATTTCAGGGACAGAGTTGAGGTTCCACAGAGGTTGCCTGGTTAACGAATGCTTTTAACAATGGAACAAGACAAACTCCCAGACATGCAGTCATCACTGTTTTGTAATTTCGTAAGAGTTTTCTTTCCTGTTTTCCTGGTACGTGTTGGCACACCTTTTGAGAGTGACTGACAGGAAAGCCCAGACTTTCTTCCTCGTCGGCGGAGCGTGGGAGTATCTATGACGGGGCTGGCGTTTCCCGACGTCGACGCTAAACCAAGTGATCTCACAGAGCGGCAGGGTGATTGACGGACGTTGTGCTTCTGTCCACAGGAGACCGGCAGCGGAGAAGACGATCAGCGCTGCCAGCAGAGGAGGTGAGACTGGCGACCGAGATTAGTTACCCCCGCCGCTGCTCCTCCCTGCTCCCACCTGCGCAGCTATTAATGAGGCTGCCACACCCACTTTTGCCTCAACTGCTATGATTGACTGCTGCATTCTGCGCAGGTGTGGCTGCAATAGTTTACCATGCGCCTACGCAGCAGACTTCCCGAAGAAGACTGGTATAACCTGTCAGCTCGTGTTCTCCGCAGTCAGGTGCTGCTCACTTGCAGTTCATTACTTATTTTTTTTTCTTCTGATTTCATGATTAATGATACAAAACACTTCATTATTGTCATAGATGCTTCTGCTGCATACTGTTAGACAAAAGAGCCTCTGCTTGTATTTCTGCCAAATTTACCCTTTAGCTGTAGGTAAATGTTCCTTGGACTCCTTTTCTGTTTTTATAAAGTACATTTTTGTACCATTTGGGGTACATTAATGTTGTTTGTACCTTTGTAGTGTTTTGCAGTGTCCATTTCTGTGCTTTAAATTGGACTAAAAGGTACATTTACTTACAGCTAGGGTACAACTGGCAGACCCTTGAGAGTACAGCCCTAGTGATTAATTTATGAGTAAGTTATTGTACCCTCAAAGGTATAAACTGGTACTACACACAGTCTTCCGGGAAAAGCGTGCCAGCTACATCTGTATTCTGTGTTGTCCTTTTAAAAGTCAAAGGTCACACTGACCTGCGGGCCATCGGGAGTCCTCTGGTGTGGAAAGGACCTGCTCTTTTTGGGTCTTGTGGCTTATTGAGAAAGTCAAGTCAGATGTCTTTACTTGCCCTAACACGTGGATGATAGTGAAAATTTGTTTGCTTATGAGCTTAATCATTGACCAGACAAAGGTGTGTGTGTGTGTGTGTGTTTGTCCCACCCCTGTGTGTGTGAGTCACATTGGCCATGATCTTCCTGTGTGGCGTTGTTTTTGTTTTTTTTTTTTTGTTAAATCTGGATGTGCTGGTGTGATTGGCTGATACAACAGTGATGGCATCACTGTTGTAAGCAGCCTTATTTGCATACCCCCATTCTACCGTGCCTGGGGTAGGTTGTTTGGGGCAGGAGTGGTGTTTGACGTTGTTGTTGTTGTTATTTGTTCTCTTTTATCTGTGTTGCTTCACACGCTACTAATCTGGTCCAGGAGTGACAGTAATTTACTATGTATACTAGCAACATTAAATGGCTCAGCTGTGTTAGGTAACCGCTAATATTCTGGACAATCAGTTTGTATATAAAATTGCTAATACTGGTGGTAAGTGTTACAGAAACTGGATAGATTAGGTTTTATTATCACATACTTCCTTGTTCCTATTTTATCATCCCTGCTGACTTTGACTTTGTCTTGACCCAGGACCGTATTTGAGGAAGTTCATTGTTTGTTTTTGTTTGTTTTTTTTCTTCTGGGGGGGGTCTGTTCTCCCTCCCCCACCACATGAGGCAGCGGCGTCTATTTGCATCTGCAGTGACGGGTCTGTACAGGAGCTCCAAGGCGCTGGTGCTGTTTTCTGGCTCGGCACGCGGTCGCGATGCTGCTCATTCAGACTCCAGGGGATGGATTCACTGTTACCGTCTCCTTTTTGGACTGAGTACTTCTCCTAGAATCTCTGCCGCTGTTTCTCCAAGTGCCTTCACATATGTACAACCTATAGGATGCAATGTCCTCACCTATTAGCCCCCCGCCCCTCTATATTCACCGGCTAACCCTGTTTGCTTGTTTTCATTGGCTGGGTGTCACCACTCAGTGGAGGTTTAGTTTCATTTGTCGCAAGGTTTATTGCCAGTTGTCACATTTTGTAACCTCGTGCACAGGTGGGGGTAACTGAGGGAGAGTGGCTATTTACAGTGACCCTTTTTGGTTCCTCAAAAAAAAAGACATTGCAAAACAGGAACTAAATATAGCACAATATACTATGACAACGGTGCTACTGGTCGGAACTGTGTGTACGTACTGCTATGCAAAGCAGCATGAGATTGTTTGTAACCCTAACAAGTATTTGGCACCACTGTTTTCGTGCTTCTTCTGGGGCCTGATTTAAAGCTCAGTTTTTCTGTCAGCCTGCTGAATAAAATAACTGCCGCATTATTTAGAGTAGGGCTTTGACCCACAACCTCCTGGTGGCTTGTTTTTCTTGTCTATGCTCTGGAACCAGAAGTTACCTTCTTTTTGAGGGATGGAGCAGGGCACATGGAGCTGTGTGTGTGTGTGTGGGGGGGGGGGGGTCATCTTAGAGTGTCAACAGTCTTGAGCAATCTGTCGTGTGACTAGACCTCATCCCTACGGCTGTGCTGTTGCTGGTGACACTGGCACCCACATAACCCCCCCCCCCCCCCCAAGGTAACATCCCAAACAGAGGATCATCTTTCAGCCCTGATAAGCAGCTCAGCCCCGGCAGATCACCAGCCACGTGTCTCTGCCTGTTTACAGGAAGGCTGTGGAAAATGGGCACCTCAGGAGATGCCTGTAGTCTTGAGAGGGACATTGACCTTCGTACATAGACAATCCATCTATGTTCTATACCTGCTTGTCCTACACAGGGTCACGGGGGTCCAGAGCTTATCCCAAAAGCCTACTGGTGCAAAGCAGGAAACAACTCAAGATGGGGTGCCAACCCATCACAGGGTACACACCATTCCCACCTATGGACTGTTTGCAAACTGTGTTCAGACCATAATTCTCCATTTCAAAGGAAATTCAAGCTGCCTGATACTATCTAACCCACCAAATGTTGTGAAAGGTGTGGCAGTAGGGTTCTGCACAGTAGCACTTCCTTGGTAGGACAGACCTAGTTCCTCTGTTGGTGCGGAGAACCTTCCAGTAGGAGACTACAGAGTGTATGGTGATTTTTAGCTTAATCTGCATCTTAAGGTTCGATGGGTTGTCGTGAAATCATTTATATGGTGTCTAGTAATGTTGCATCCAAATATAAAATTGTTGGTGGCGACTTGAATGCTTTAATTTGAAAAAATGATCTGATTCATCTGATACTGCAGTACAGATGATTAAAATTCAGAATACATAATTGTTTATTAAGTTATATAAATCAGAATCAGAACTCACATTATTGCTAGAATGGTCGAACATGCTAGAATTGTTTATGGCCCAGTGACAAACATTAAGTACTGGGCGAAATTATAATAATTTTAAGAAATTGTTAGAAAACATGTGTATCAGCTGAAACAAAAAGCTCACCAACGAATACGTTCATCAGACACTGGATCTATCTAGACTATGGATCCCCAAAGAATTATTATTTTTTTTCGTTGGGGTATGTCGATAGATGGTTCACCGGAAGGTCGCGGATTGTGTGTGTTCCCGGATCGAGTTCGCACGTGTTTGATACTGCAAGAAAAAGTAAAAACCCAAGAATCTGTCGTTGCTTCTGCAGCGGTATAGCCGCGCGTCGTGGCCCTACACCTTCCGCCCAGACACGTGTCTGTCTCCTACTCCGCCTCCCCTCCCCGCAGTTAAAGTCTCGGGAAGTCGGAGGCGCTCCAGGTTTCAGTGTGTGCGGTAGCCCGGTGCGGCTGGGACAAGTCGCGCAGCCTTTACTTAAAAATAGGTATCGTGCGGGTCATTGATACACTATTTACTATGTTATTTGGCAACGTTTTGAAACTTTAGTTTTTTGTCTATGCGGAGATCTCTCTCTTTTTTTCCTGCTGAACTGTTGTGAACTATTCGCTGTTACAGTGACTTCGTTACTTTTTTTTTCTGATCTGGAAACTTTACATTGGAATGGAGTTCGATCAAACCTGGACAGAGAGTGACTGCGGACATGCCAAGAAGTTTTCATAGAGACGCGCGGCGTTTAAAAGTCAGTCTCGGTATCACGCCCGCTTACTTTCGGTACTGAGCGAAGGCGGAGCACTTTGTTGGGCTTGAAGGTTAGGTTAGGTGTCTCATCTCAGATCCACCCCGATGACCCTAGGCAGCCCGGTCGTGGCCGCCGGCTCGGGAGCTGGTCGCTTCTGCGCTTGCTGCGGTGCCAAGATGACGCCGTACTTCGCCGAAAACGCCATGGCCGTCCAGTGCAAGATCAGTCCGATGTAAGTGTGAGCTGGCGGTCCGATCGGGCTCTCGCTAGCTGCAGTAATGATGCACGTAAACGTGCAGGTTTCACTGGCTTATTATTTTTGTGCACAGCAGCTCGTTGACACGTGCAGCGGGGCTGTCAGGTTGGGGTAAGGCGGGTACTCGCCGACCTGTGATGGGCCGCCTGCACGTTTGATCGAAACCCCCATCAGATCTGGACATGCTTGGGTAGTCGTGATTCTCTGGGCCGGTGGTTCCTCCGAGTCACAGCGGCAACGTTGAAAACATTCCGGCGTGTTTATTGTACCAGCCCAGAAAGCATGGTGGTACAGGACGTATGCAGGATTATCACCTCCAGGTAAAGGCAGGATAGAACGTTCTGCTTTCTGTAACATTTCCTGCAGTACTTCCCCAAAGAAGCCAAATAAAATGAAAAATTAAGTGACCGGCTCCTTCGGGTAAAAACTAGTGCTCTATAGGTAAGCTTTCGGTTGGTGTATTTGTCAGGTCACGTGACGTCATTTTCCCGTGTAGATTACTTTGTAAATTATGCCAGTGGGATTTAATATGCTGATTTGCACCAATCTCTAGCCACATTAGGGGCTCTCTTAATCCCCTAAAAAGCCACAGAGCCCAGCCCGTCTATGGACATGAGTGTCACCCTAAAATAGACCAGCAGGCTTCTCCATACTTGCTTGGCTTGATTTCTTGGTCTTTCTCCCGTTTCCTGTATCTGGCTTGCCTTATGGGTTTGGAACTAACAGTCTTCTGGTTGGGAGTCCTTCGCTAACAGGTCAGCTCTCCTCTAAAAACCTTAAATGGTGCTAATGAAAATGTCATTAGTGGTGTGTTAGGTTTTAGTGAGTGGGACAGTTAGGTTAGCAGGTTAGGTGTGTAGAATAATAACTAACCCCTGGTCTGGTCCATGAGCTTGGTGGCCCATTTTCAAAGGTCATGGGCTCGAATCCTACAGAGCATACACATAGTGCAACCCTTCCCTCCACTCAAAGTTGCATTGGATAAAATCATCAGATAAATGAGTAAGAAATCAATGAGCAGAATGTTTTTACGTGTCATACAGGTGTATGGCATTAGCTTAGTATGCAGGCCTTGTAGATGTGGGGCCTTTAAATAAGGTTTGAAATCAGGGTGTCACTTGAGTGTACTATGTCATATTTTGTAGAAAGCAAAGTGTGTTTTGATTGAGGGCTCGCCGTTGCAGTCTGGTGTGTTATCAGCTGATGTTGTATTTCTCATCTTGGCCCACGAGTGATTAAATAATGTTATCACATGACACTTTGGGGGGGGCATGACCAGGAAATGGCAGCCAAGCTGCACCTGTGTTTACAGCTGATCAGGCCCATGTTCAGTGCATGCAGAGGATTCTGGGTAGGGAGGTCCAAAGTCCACTTTCTTTGTTCTGGGGAGTAACCATGAATAAACTTACAGCAATATCACTGAACACACATGGGGGTTGGGGCTGTGTATGCTGTATGTTTGTATATGTATATTGGCATCGCTCGTGTGCAGGAAGTCGATTTCACGAGAGTGACTCCTATGTCCGAATCCACCACGGTGGTAACGTCATATGCTTTAGCTCGGGTTTTGCATTGCTGGGCGGGGTGGTCTCTCTAACATGAGTCCCTGCAGTGGAACCTCTGCTCTAGGCTTACCCTGATCCCAGCTGTGCGCCAGCACCTGGTGGATCCGTGACTGGGCTCCTGCTCTGTGATGCCATCGGGAAGTGGCAAAGGCAGGTGTGCTGAGCGGTGCACAAACTGCTCATTTGGGTTTAAAACTGCCAAACCCACCGTGAACCTGACAGGAGATGTAAAAAAAAAAAATAAAAACCTGATGTTAATTATTGTTGAACATATTGCATTCAGACACATGAGTGCAGTTTTCTGCTCTTAAATGTAAGATAAACATCTTTATAAAAAAAGTTACTTACCATCATCTCTTTAGGTTTGTTTTAGTAATTAATTACCCTCCATCCCCAGACATCAGTGATGTTTCCCTACTGCTTTGGGTGCCAGGCTGTCTTGTGGTTTAGTGAAGTGACGTCCCCCCTCCCTGGACTGTCTGGGAATTTCCCCTTTCCGTTCTAGAATGGCCACAGCCACTCCGATTGGTCAGCTGGAATTCCCTCCCAGCCAATGAAACCAGGGGGGCCAGGCTTTAGATCCCTACTATATTAGAAACAGCCAGTTTTAAGACTTTTTTTTTTTTCTCTCCTTCCTGAGTTTCCACTTCCTCCAACTCCTCCTCTTTTTTTTTTTTTTTTTTTAGTTAATCTGTCTTCTCTGTCGCTGTGTATTAAATTAGTGCCAGTGTTTGAGCTTGAATTACGCTGATAACTTGAATAATTGTGTTAATAAAGATATGGGGCTAAGCTGAGAGCGACGGGTCTAAATTAATATAGTTTGCATATTAATGGTGCTAAAAGTTAAAAGTGTGTCACTGTCACAGGGGGCTGTGGGGGTGTCTGGACTTTCTTGATTGCACTCAGGAAACCTTCTAGACAACCTGTTACTATATTTATTTATTTGTATGTATATATTTACCCCCAGCCTGCAGAAGCATGACAGATATGGACAGGGTTAGGGGCTGGGCATGTGCTCTAGTGTGTCGGGGGGAATGTTAACTTTCTGCCAGCCCCTTCACAGCTTCTGTGGGACCAGCTACCTTATTTCTAGATAACTCCGGTGGGGGTCAGAGTTGTTGCGTGTTTGCCTGTAGGAATGTACCCTGTTAGCATGTGGTTGTCACTTTTGTAGTGGGGGGGTCCCAATCCACTTTTTTGGTACCTTAATCTAATCCATTCACTATTTCTAACTGCCAATTCTGAGTCCCGGTCTGATCATTTAATAAATATTTAAATATCCATACAGATACGGTATGTGTTGGTACATGTAAACCATACCATTTTGCCGGGTTCGTTCTTATGATGTCTCTGCCTGATTAGTGCCTGATTAGATTTATTGTATTAATTGACGCTCTGTTGCTCCCTCCTCTGAAAAGGATGCCATTGCACACATTGCTGGTAGCTGCCCGCCAACTTTGATTCAAAGGAATTTTGACATAGCTGACAGTTTGTAGTTCCAAGCTATGTGCCCCAGGCTTCATGTAGCGTGTATCTGCACAGGAGACATAAACTAGGCAGATGCGACAAATGAAATGGATCAGGCTTGGATTCTGATCTTGGAACAGCTTGGGATGTCACGGCTTTGTATGTTTTTGATAGGAATGGAAATTGTGGCTGTTTGGGGGGGGATTTTTCCATCCCTCCTTGTGAAGGTCATCAGTGGATTGTGGGGGGGGAGGGGTGTGACTGACTGGAGTTAGCAAGGGGAGCTGGTCGGTTCAGCTGTAATCGTACTGCGGTCTTTCCGTACTGATGGTGCAAACATACTGAACCTCAGGGCTGAACTTAGGGCAGCCCTTGGGCTACAGGACGTATTCGGGAATCATTCGGGCACCTTGTCCACCCCACGTTACTCACCAGCCTCCCAGCACCTTCACACTGACATTTGCACTCCTCCCCACTGCAGAATCAGTGAGAGCTTCCTGACTGTGAAGGGTGCCGCCCTCTTCCTGCCCCGTGGGAATGGCCCCTCCCCTTCCTCCACCCCCCACTCTGGCCAGCAACGCAGCAAGCATGCAGGTAGGTGGACACCTGTACAACTAGGCTTCACCCACCCTGATCTCCTGGGGGGGGGGGGGTGTCCATCTCAAACTCCTCCCACTGTGATTTGGTAGGTGTATCATTGTTTCATGCCCCGCCCCCTTCCCCGCCCTCCAGGTGACCTCCAGCAGCACCTGCAGACCATGTTCATGCTTCTCCGTCCGGAGGACACCATCCGCTTGGTGAGTCATTTGCCCTCTCCCAGCCCATGTTGTCTTCAAGGCTATTCTTGTTCATACTAATGCCCCCCCCCAAGGCGGTGCGTCTGGAAAGTGCCCGAACCCAATGCACACGTTACATGGTGGTGGTGACCACCAACGGCCGCCAAGATACGGAGGAGAGCACGGTGCTCGGTATAGATTTCAGCTCCTCTGACAGGTAGGTCTTGCCTCTGCGGATGCTTTGCTTTCTTTAGTGTGACGCACTCTGCATAACAGCGAGTGACTCTTTGTATCTCTCTGGCAGCACATGTACTGTAGGTCTGGTGTTGCCCCTCTGGAGTGATACTCTCATCCACCTGGATGGCGATGGGTAAGCCCCGCCTCCTCCACGTCTATGCTGCCGTATCTCTGTGCTGTCTGACCTGCTGGTGTCTATGTCCACAGAGGCTTCACTGTGTCTACAGTCAACAGGGTACACGTCTTCAAACCTGTATCTGTGCAGGCCATGTGGTGAGTGAGCTCCATGGACCTACTGTTGCTTGTTGTTGCCGGATCTCTTCTCCTCTTCCACAATTCTCTGCCTTTTATGGGCCGTAGCAATTACTCCACCTCCAACCCTCAGCAATGTCTCCGTCCCCTTTCCCCCCAGGTCTGCCCTGCAGTCCCTCCACAAGGCCTGTGAGGTGGCCCGGTGCCATAACTACTACCCGGGCAGCCTGTTCCTCACCTGGGTCAGCTACTACCAGAGCCGGGTGGCTTCAGACCAGGCCTGCATCAACGAGTGGAACGCCATGCAGGACCTTCAGTCGCACCGTGCCGACTCGCCCGTGCTCTTCAACGATGTGTGAGTGTTTCCCCCGCTGCCCAATGCTGACCTCATGGGTGTCTGATGGAGAGGTCAAAGGTCACCTGCAGTAGGGTGCCGCAGATAATTTCACTTCCAGTCAGCCTTAGAAAGGTTGGTAGACCTTGGGCAGCAGCAGATCAGGACCAGTTGGGTGAGAACCAGGTCTCTGCCTTTGGAGTTTGCTTTGTTTGCCTTTTCCTTTGTGTGTCTGTTGTAATGGTTTATCTGCACTCCCCCCACAGGCCAACAGAGCGTGAGCGGACAGAGAGGCTGATCAAGACACGACTCAGAGAGATCATGATGCAGAAAGACCTGGAGAACATCACCTCCAAAGAGGTGGGTGCCCCCCTCTGCTCCCCATCCTGTCCTCCCATCCATCTCACATTACCTTTGTATTGTTCTAGTTTGTTTAAAAGCCTATTGTAAAGTGTGTGGCAGAAAACATTTTAACTGTTTTAGTTTAATAGGGCTAAGATCGGTCATTAACTGATTAATTGAACGCTTGACTTTTTTTTTAAACACCCAGATCCGAACGGAGTTGGAGATGCAGATGGTGTGTAACCTGCGGGAGTTTAAGGAGTTCATTGACAACGAGATGATCGTCATCCTGGGCCAGATGGACAGCCCCACAGAGATCTTTGAGCATGTCTTCCTGGTCAGTGTTGGACCGGACTTGCCCCCTCCTGGGCTTGTTTAACTGGTATCCGATGAGGAATATGTGTGACTTGGGTTCCAGATGCTGAGATATGGGTTTGTCGTCCTGTTTTCTCCTAGGGATCAGAGTGGAATGCATCCAACTTGGAGGAGCTTCAGAGCAGCGGGTAAGAGGCTTCAGACCCCTAACTGCCCCCCCCAGCCCCCTGAGATGAGCCTTCGTTGTGCCTGCATGTTGAGCTTTCACCCGAAACAGTAACTTTCGCTTTGGGTCGGGTCATGATTCTTCTAGCATTTCTGCTCCCTCTCGCTGAGCTGGTAACCCATCTGCCTGACCCACAGGGTGCGGTTCATCTTGAATGTGACACGTGAGATCGACAACTTCTTCCCCGGCCTGTTTGAGTACCACAACATCCGTGTGTACGACGAGGAGGCCACTGACCTCTTAGCCTACTGGAACGATACCTACAAGTTCATCTCCAAAGCCAAGTAAGTTTGGAC
>JABFEA020000041.1:11931901-11963220 GCA_019775915.2 Cyphomyrus plagiostoma | reverse complement strand
CTCTGAGCTATTAGTTAAGTTCTCCCCAAGCGAGCTTGATGGGCCGAATGGCCTCCTCTCGTTTGTATACTTCTTATTGAATATGATTTGTTGTTATTATTAATCTGCTGGCAGTATTCCAGGAGCTCTTTGATGGAGCACATTTGGCAGGGTGCGTGCGCCTTTCCTTCCTGGCCGACTTACCGCCTGCGTGGACAGCATGTCGTTGATGGAGTGGTCGTACTGCTCGGCCAGGATGGCCAGCTTGCGCGTCTGCTCCTCCTTCAGCCGCTTGAGGACGGCCTTGTGCTCCGACTTGGGCGTGCTCTCCAGCAGGTGGTTCCTCAGCGCCTTGTACTGCCGCGTCTGGATCTTACAGGTGTCCTGGAACTGCCGCTTGATCTGCAGCTCTTTGGACTGCGGGGGGAGGAGATAGTGGTCGTCACAGTGATGCTGGACACTCCCCCCCACACCCCGCCCACTCCGGGGTACAGCCACTCACCTTGAGACTCTTGGGCTGCTGCCGCACCTCCATGACGTGCTTCCTGCGCAGCTCACGTTCCCGCCGTTTGTTGTACTCCATCTGGTTGGTGAGCTCAGTCTGGTGCTGCACGCGGATCAGTTCCGCCCGCATCCTCTGGATGGCGCCCAGCTGCCGGAACTCCAGCTCCTGCATGGACTCGTGGTGCCGCAGCAGCATGGCGTGCTCCAGGTCCTTCTGTGTTTGACGCTTGTTCAGCTCCTGCGGTGGGGCGGGTTTTAGGAGATCAGAGTGGCTCGCCAGACCCGAGGCTGCAGGACCGGTCGTGGGCTCTAGGAGGTGCTCACCTCGCGCACCAGGTCCTGCTCCACGTTATGCCGAGCGATCAGCACGCGCCTCTTGAAGCGCCGGCACTCCAGATCCAGGTATTGCCGCTGCCTCCTCAGCAGATTGGCCTCCTCCTCAGCCTGGAAGTGCTGGAAGTTCTCCTTCTGCTTGGACATCCACTCCTGCTTCTCCTTCTTGGGCGTAGACTGGTTCTCGTTCAGCTCCTGGGGAGATGGGGGGGGGGGGGGGTGAATTGAGAGGCTGCTGGGTGTGTCCTGCGTACGTGTGTGTGCACCTGTGCGAGTGGCTGCACCTCCTTGAGTTGTTCCTTCCGCAGCTTGTACTCTCGTTTCTGCGACTCCAGAAAGCTGCTGTGTTCTTTCTTCTGCTGGCTCTGGATGTGCTGCTGGAACTTCTTCTCATCACTTGCAAAGGTCTTAGCCTGCACACATGGGATGGGACAGAGGGAGGCGTGGGGGAGGCAGGCAGGCAGAGGAACAGAGGTCACACAGAAATGCCAAGGGGAAGACATACAGAGAAGGGGGGCAGGGGGGAAGACAGAACAGGGTTAATGTATCATTCCCTTGCTGAGGACAATGTAGTAACAGACCCAAGGTCCATCAAACCATGGAGGCCAGTATGTAGGAGAAACAGGGGCTACACTACAGGACACAGAGGTCAGTGTATAGGAGAGATGAGGGTTACTAGGCAGAGCACACAGGTCAGTGTGTAGGAGAGACAGGAGCTACGCTACATCTTTCTCCATGGAGGCCTGGTGCTTCTTGAGCAGCTTTTCCATCTCTGCAGCAAAGCTGCTCCTCTGTGTCTCCAGCTCCTTGTCCAGCCGTAACCGGTGCTCGTCCATCTCGGCCTTCAGCTTGTTCTCCAGCGCCATCAGCTGCTTCTGGTGCTGCCGCCGCATGCGCTTGTATCCCGACATCTGCTCCCGCAGCTCCGAGTCCTGCTCGTGCTCCTGGGCCTGCCGGGTCACCTGGGAGAAACACAGGGAAGAGATACAGGGATGGGATGGGAGCAGGACGGCCACAGAGAGGCGAAAACATTTCATCACAGAGGGGGGAGGAGGCGGCCAATAAGAGACCCATCTGGTCTGAAGTCAAAACACAAGTACCAGTCAGATGGGGGATGTGACCTCATAACCTTTATTAAGCCTCTAAGCCATTGATTCCCAATCCAGTCAGTCCATGTTTTTATTCCCTCTCGGCTCCCTGGCAGACAGCGGACTGTCTGTGGGTCCCTGAGGAGCTGATTGACAAACACAAGCCTGAGCTGCAAACAGAGAGGAGCTGGTACCAGGGATGCGGTCCGGATGGTGGCGAAGTGCTCCCGGCTTCGGTGTGGCTTCGGCCGGGGCACCGGCACGGGGGCGGCCGGGGGCTCTGCGGGGCGGCTGCGTGGCTCCTGCTCGTCATGGTAACACTCCTCTTCCTCCTAATGGGATGAGGTAGGGTCAGTGCTAAGCATGATGCAGCTCCACTTTATTGCATATACTAGCAAAAAGAGTGTCCTGAAGAGGAAGTCCTTAGCTGTCCGAGTGCAGGACTCTCCTAAGAACTAGATGCAATGAGAATGATGACTATGCATTGCCCAGATACCCCCCCCCATCTAATCCATACTCCTCTCACACTCCCAACCTCTACAATCTCTAGTCCTCTATACCAGTGTTTTCCAATCTGATCCTCAGGGACCAGCAGACAGTCTATGTTTTGCTTGGTGGGAGCAAAAACATGAACTGGCTGAGCGGTCCCGAGGACCGGATTGGGAAACACTGCTCTAAACACACATTCCACACCTCTCCAAAAAAATCTTTTATTTACAAAGTCAGTTTTGTCTGTCTCTATGAAATCAAATTCACTAGCTCTGTCAGTGGCTGTCCCATCATGTGCCGACACCAAGTAGCATTGCTTCCATTTTGGTGTGATTTGACTCAGAGCTTTGATCGGCTCTAGATCCTTCACCCAAACAATGTCACAGCAAATGGAAATGGTCTGTCTACAAAACAGAAGATGCCCTGCAGCAGGGAGGCAGGAGGGCAGCCCACCGGCTTGAGGCGGATGACGGAGCTGTTGGACATGACGGTGTGGTCGCCCTCCATGAGCTCAGACTCGCTGTGGTCGTCGGCGGCCCCAGCGGCGTCCGGCAGGCTGTTGACGGAGCTGCTCTGGGAGCTGGCGCTGATGGACATGCTGGGGATGGACTGGTTGCTGCCCACGCTGCTGACGGTGCCAGTACGACCCGCTCCGTGCTCTGGCTCCTGTTGGGGGTGGGCGGCACATCACAGAAAGGGCAGACAGTCAGTGATAGAAGCACAGAGTAAAAAGACTAATAAAGAAGACTTATTAAAAATTAAAAAAGAAAGACTGTATGTGACATCAATAATACAAGGTGGCGGACCACGTGATATTGGGAAAGGCACGGGCAAAAGGAGGGTCCTTAACCCCTCCCCAAATGGGCAGAACAAAGAGGAGGGAGGAAGAGGCGCCCACCTCCTCTCCATCAGGGGGCTCTGCCACAGGCCCGTTGGGAGCCTCCTGGAACAGGATCTTCTTCATCTTGCGGTACTGCAGGTTGTCCAGTTCTCGGACGGCATCCTTTGTCCTCTGGATCAGGTCCATCAGCACCGACTCGGGCCGCTCCCGCAGGAGAAAGGCATGCTGGGAAGGAGGGGCATGGAAAAATATGTCCGGACGAACAGCTTAGTCTGTCATCTTCCCAGCAGAGCACGTGAGAGCATGTGTGTTAAAACAGACGCAGAGATCAAAAGGTGACAGGTCAGCTGTGACCTTTTCCCTTGATACTGAGTGAGCATCTCACATTTCGAATATGGCTACATTTTAACTTCATAGTTCAATCACCTTTTTCATAAAAGCTCCATCTAAAACAGTATACTAAATTAGGAAATTTACTGTTGTTATCACTCATCAGATGAACTCATTCATCTAACGCTTATTCAAAACATCTCACAGTAGAGAGAATTGCATTTTACGTGTGCTTTCTGCCATTTGAACCCACAACCTTTGCGTTGTTAGTGCAACACTCTGCTAGCTGAGCTGCAGGAGTCAGAGTCAACAGCGCACAGGCGCTATGACACACAGCTGTGCGTTGAGGCCTTTTAAGTAGTACACACCTGCATGTATGAGAAGGTACCACTGCGTGACACTGGACTGGAGTAAAGAAAACTGGAAGAATGGACGATGGCAACGGTGGCTGCGGGCCAATGTGACGCATGCTGGTTGAAGGACTGACCTTTAAGAGCTCCTCTGAGTGTGGCCTGTCTTGAGGGATTTTCTGAAGGCAAGAATCTACAAAGTTTCTAAAGTAATCCGACCTGAAGAGAGGGAAGGAAAGAGGTGTAGATTAATATCTGGATTAAAATGGAACTGTGAACCCAAGAGTAACATCGGCATGTAATCCTTGTACTATGCAGCCTAAGCCTACGTTATCACGTATATATCATAAGGCAAACTATGCCGCCGGTACTTTCACTGCAGCAAAATGACAGCAAGCCCTCTGCTGGCTCTGGAAGCGGCTCTGGGTGCCTGACGTCATCACAGGGTTGGGCCTGCACTCACCATTCACTCGACTGCAGCGTGGGGCTCTCATTCTGTGCTATGTGGTATAAGGCACTCATCGCGTTCATGTTGAATAGGGGTGGCTTCCTCTCCGCTGAAACCAGGAGGCGTTAGAGAGGGGGGGTTAGGGAAGGCCTGGGGCTGGGCAGCCTCCCATCAAAGACAAAAAGCCCCACGGAGGCCTTCATCCGGAGCCAGAGACGCAAAACATTATCGAATCTCTGAATGGGGCGGGGGCACTTTCGGGGGGCCACAGATGGAGCAGTGCAGCCACGTAGCACCGAAACAGGGGAAGTGAGGGAGAGACAAAAAATAAGGTGGTGGCCAGTGTCATATAAAGAGCTAAGTCACCGTAGAGGATGGACAGAAAGACAAAATAGTGTGAAGGAAGGAGCCAGCTGGTCAGGAGCGCAGATACACACACGCGGCATTCCTTACCTAACTCAATACAGGTGATTCCCAGTGACCAGACGTCCACCTTGCCGTCATACTGACCCTCGTCCATGGCCAGTATCACCTCGGGGGCCATCCTGAGGACGGGGTGGTGAGGGAGTGATTGCATTGCACTGGCTTGTCAGAGGACATGTTCCAAGCACCAGATTAAGCCCAGAGTGATCATGTACGGATCTGTTAAAAACTAACACTGTCCCCAGACCTATGGTAGCAGACAACGGGGTCCCCTCAGCCCCCACTGAAGACATTTCTAAATTGGCAGGCCTTCAAACAGACACCCCAGCGAAGGATCCAATCAAGAGATGCAACGGAGGAAGGGCTGTCATCGCAAACCTTACCAATATGGCGTCCCCACAAAGGAGTTGGCGGGAGAGGCAATGGAAGCAGAGCCGAAATCTGCCAGCTTCACCTGCCCGGGTTCCGTCAGCAGGATGTTCCCAGCTTTGATGTCCCTGCAGGGCCCAGCGATGCAGTGAGGAAGGTGCAAGAGACACACATACCCTCAGGCAGCACACAGGTGTAGACACAATGGTATTCACCTGTGTATCATGTTGTGGGAATGAAGGTAAGCCAGGCCCTGCAGTGCACCATGGGTAATAGCGGCAATCTCCAGTTCTTGAAGCGGCTTCTTATGCACTGAAAAGGATGACAGAGAAAACATCAACTGCAACACACAACACAGGATGGAAATCAAGTCCAGCACCCAAAAACTGAGGGAAAAACCCTAATCCCAACAATGACAAGCTTAACCCTTACCTATCCCTAACCGTAACCATAAGTAACCAAGCAAAATACAAGACTGTTAGTTCTTTTATTGAAATCACAGATTTTTATATTGAGCTTCTCCTTGTGGTTACCAAACTAAATGGTCCCCACAAGATCAAAATAAAAAGTTGTACATTGTGGAGGCATTTGGTCCTTACAGTGTAATATGTGCCTGACTCATACAAGAGCACACAAACACACTTTTCACACGTAGTGCTACAGTGCAATAACATAAGTGACATAATGATATGACTAACTCCAGTGCCCTCCCCACTCTCACACAGCCGCCAATATGGGAATGACAAGGGAAAAAGTTACCTTCCAGAAGATCGGAAGCAGAACCCAGGCAGTACTCCATGACCAGCTACACACAGAGAGAAAACGCGAGTTAAAAACAAAAAACCTCCTCTCAGCTAACTGGTCACATATCAGCAATTCCATCATGAATACAGAAGCATAGTCCCCCTGGAGACAAACTGAGTGATTGCTCCATGGCCATGAGGGCAAAACAGTCCTTTTTAAGTGCACAGGGCATGTAAAACCCTAAAAAATGTTAAATGGCTGAGGCTCTGCAATGTTATGTTTCACCACTAGGGGGCCTTCCTCCCTGCAGTCTGACTAAACAAGCAGTACATGATACATATTTAAACATCCGAAACAATTAGGCCGACAAAGTCTCCCAGAGAGAAGGTGTCATGCCTCACCCAGGCGGTGTGCTCGCGTAGGTAGCAGCCCTTATACTCAATGCTGTTGGGGTGCTGGATCCTCTGTAGGAACTTCACCTCTTTGATGATGTCCTGCCATTTCTGGGGGGGTTTGGGCAAGACATGGTGTCAACTTCACAGCTCTGTCCGCAAGATTTATATTTACACCTCGCCTGAGAGACATAAATAGGAGATAAAGGAGACAACAAATGCAGGTAGAGGCTCTCTCTCTCTCTCTCTCAGGTGTAGCAGAGAGCCCCAGAAAGCTTTCATCAATGAGATCACCTTTAAACATATTAGTCATACTCTGAAGTGACAAGAACCTTGGAGGAGCAGCAAAATATTTCCGCAGGCAGCCTGTGCTTCTCACAGCTCAGTTTACATTCCTCACATGCACTTCTAAGAATGTCATTACATCAACCGCCCTGTTCTATCAGAGAAGCTGAACTCGGGTTTGACTCACTATAACATACACTGACCGGCAACCATATGGAGGGTAACAGGCAGACCTGTTTGCATTTTAAAATGGGTCATAGATCCAGCAAGACTCAAACATGACAATGAATACGCCCCAGAAGGTCATTCTGAAAAGCCAGGAGCCACACAAAAGGGCTTCACCAGGTAAAGCCTTAAAAGGAGAGCCGGTCATGAGATTCCATTTCTGTCAACAATTCAGCAGTGCCACCTACCGTCTGAGCCTCTCCACCCCCAGCATCACCCATTCCTGATACACCCAAGCCCAAAAGAGTAAGATATTAGGAAGAACAAAGCCATTCCCATTTAACTACTTAGATGGATTCAGGGTGAATGCTTTTAGAAAGCCCTGGGGGGCCTCCCGTGCACACTGCTCACCTCATTGGACTGCTTCCCGCTATAGGACATCTTCTTGATGGCCACCACTTCCGCGGTCCGCACATCCCGTGCCTAAGATGGAGAGAGAGGAAGACTCAGTACAGCAAATAGCCCGTAAGCAACCATCCAAGTATTTAATACAGAGCACAGTCCCACTGGTATGTACTGTTCTACAGTACATTTTAAACAGGTAAATGGCCAAAACAGTGAACAGCCAGTGCACCACTATGGTCAGTGAAGATGACAGCCTGTAGACTACAGCAAAGACCGTAGCGTGTGTTGGCTTGAAAATTATAAATTAAATGTTAAACTGTGAGCGTGTAATGCAACACAAATACAGGTTATTTTGCCAAAAAAAAAATCTTTATTTAAAGCCCAACTATGTGCGACTTTTCTCAATGTAATTAGGTTCACCAGATCTGTGCCTGAGACCTTTTCTTTGCTATCACTATGCGGTGATTTCTCTCAAATTTACATCAGCTCCAGATCTTCAGCCATAGAATGTACCTACATAAATTGAACATGATCCATCAAATACTTTTTGAGTTATAATCATAATGAAAAAAAGTGTCTGTGCTAACAGCAGACCAGTTACTAAATCATCTGTATTCCCTGTCTGGGGAATACAATAAGCAAACAAAAATAAATCCCAGTAACAGGCTTCTGCAAAGTGAGGTTGGGACACTGCAAACCCCCGCTCACAGGCAGGTACGTACGAAGTAGACAGCCCCGAAGCTGCCATGGCCGATCTCACGCAGGTCAGTGAAGAGCTTCTCTGGGTCCTCCTTGAAGAAGAGCTCGGCTATTTCGGGGTCCTTCAGGCTCCCTGCCCGGCTGTTGGAGGGCATGCTGGGAGAGCTCCGCCGCCGCCGCCGGAGATTATCTGGGCCTGCGACTGCGACTGAGCTGCAAAAGCCCCCGGTGCTGGCTCATCTGCAACAGGACGGCGCTGTACGCATGAGCACCTGGGGGGGAGAAGATCTGTATTTCAGTGTTTTGTGGTGTCACGTAATTCAGTGTATCTAATGGTGCATTCCCACTGGCATACAGGAACCGATCTGTATTGCAAAGAGAGACTAGCTAAGGTGCAAGTCCAGCTTGTTTCGGTTTTCCATGGCAGAAGGCTCACCTCAGTAAAAGCGTTGCTATGCTTGGAGGGTGATAGCGATGCAAAACCAAAGACGCACTTATTTACTGTTCACACAATAGAGCTGAAACGAATACAGAGGGTAGCGAATACGAATACACATCACGACACTTGGAAGCGAATATGAATGTTTATTCATGAATATGAATATAAATTGTGCTCAACAAAAATAACCTCACAAACTAAACATTTAAAAAATGTAATTTACGGCAACCTGAAATGACAAATTCTCATAATAAGAAATAGCAAATCATAAAATGTCTTAGAAAAGATTTTTACATCATTTGATGATTTTCTAATTATTTTGACAAAAACTTGTAATGTGCACTTGAACCCTTTTTGAGCTCCAGAATATTGTTATATTACCCTCAGATGTATGACTAAATCAAACTATTTCCATTTGAAATACTTAAAACAATTGATAAAGGTATTAAAAGAAAATGTTCTATCAAGCACAGCCATGCCAAACTAACTGACAAAGAATTATCATTAATGTCACAGAAATACAAACTCTTAAAAATAGTAGAAAATAAACTAAAAGGCAGCTGCAAATGTTCAATAACATGCTGCATAAAGAATAACTATTTTGTTAACACTGACTAGGAAGAACCTTTATCATTCATTCAGACAACACTTCAATATTCAAAATTCACTTATGGTACTTATGTTCTTTTTAAGTTTTTGTAACCTGTAAATGCTTACGTTACCTCATGTCATGGCTGTATATTTTGCATTTTGTCACAATTTCAGTTGAGACAAATTTATCGCCTTCCTTTTGTCTTGGAAACCCAAAATGGTTCCACACCGGTGACTTAAACTTCGCTGGAGTGTCAAAACAATCTGCATGCAAATTTTGTTTTTTAAAACACTTTAAATGTCAAAAATAGCACACCTCTGTAAGGTTTTAAATACAATGGGTGTGTCCGAAATCGCGCACTTGAGTCAGTGCACTGAGATGTAGTGCATAGTGCGCACTTCCTTCTGTAGTGGACACTACCAAGGGTAAGTGCTGTCCTAAATGGAACGTTTTGCACTTACCGGAAATGACGAACCAGCATTTGATCGCAATTCTCCAGCGCACCAAAATATCTGCCGTGTTTTGTTTACAATGAATTTCCTTGTGGTTTTATTTGCCCCTACTACACCCCACCTAGAAACTGTGTCGCATTCAACTTCGACGCAGGATCCTCCTCCTGTTAGCTGAACATGAGATGGTACGTAACCTACATGTTATCTATAACTGTCATCAGAGTGGCACATACACTGCGGCTACACACCACAGTATACATCAGTAAAATAATTTTATTAACGTTATTTACATTTATGTGAAGCAGTTGCCTCCGCTTGGGCTTGCGTGTCTGTGTTGTTATTCAACTTGCCGAAAGTCCCTCCCCTTCCGCTACGTAGTCAAAATGGCGTCCGTTTAGTGCGAGAAGTGTCCATCATTCTGCACTGTGTTTCAGCCGTTTTCATTGCACCACCCGGGTACTTTCAGTGCCCTGAATTTTAGCTTGGTTGTCAGTGTGAACACACTACGCCCTAAAAGTGCGCAAGTCCGCGAGTTCGGACACTGTTGTCAGATACTCATTTTTATATTTATGTGCATGTCGTGATGTTTGCTGTAAAGTGCCTTACATCAGAACACGTGACTACAGTAAACAAAAAAAAAAAAACCTGTCGATTGCATTTTTGTTTTTTGTTCTTTTGCTAAATATACAAGAATGAGTTCTGATTTTACGAATATTAACCACGCGAATAATGAATATTCGATACACCGAATATTCGAGTGTATCATAATGGCTCTATCACACAATGTACATCATTATTGACTAGTGCTAATTTCTGCTAGCATGTCTTTGAGCACTACTGTCTTACATTTGCTTGCGTAATTTTGCTTGCATAAATGTGAATTACGAATCGATTCTGTTCAGCTGTTCTACAGTACATTGTAAATAGGTAGTTGGAAATTTTCAAGTTCCGAGTTACTGGCAAAGCGTCATGCGTGATACTGCTAATAATGAATAATTTATAGAATATACCCTTTTTTCCCCTTCAGATAATCCATGCATATTGACACAGAACAACAATACCTCCATGCATGTTGACCAATCAGATGATGGTGATGCAACCTGCTCAGTTTGGTCATGCTCTTGGCCCTGCTGTCAGCACAGGTACGGATAATTTACAATGGAAAACATTTTGCGGCCTTGGTTCTTGGTGGTAGTAGAAAAGCACCATAAGCATTCGTCACAATAATGAATAATTAATATATGCATAGAAGCAGACCCTTCCCCACTGAGAGACACTAGTCAGGCCAGGTAGCACAGGTACCCTATTGGGGCTTCAAGAGGGCCATACCACTGAGAAGCAGCCGGGTGAGGATGTGAGAGAGAATCAAGAGATGAGCAGTAGTCATGCTTCCAATAAATAACTCATTGTGCTCTGAATGCAGGCTGCACCCCCTCCCCCCCAACATGTGCTAAGGGAAGGGGGACTCAGCGGTGACTGGTGGCGGCAGGAGTGGAGCAGAGTAGTCAAAGTTTGCTTGAAATTACTTGTTATGCATGACTCTTCCAGTCCCAGAATATTATGGTAAATGTGCTAATAGATAACAACACTCAGACACATACTCAGGGCAAAGCACAGAACTGGGCCTTAAGACCTGCTTTCTTGGAGCAATAATCGATCCCAGATGACACAAGGCCCCCTGGTGGACATGGACTTAAGCTGGTATGTTAAGGTGAAGGTGGCCCTCTGAGCAGCACAACAGCACAAAGAACTGGAAGCAAAGAGGGCGCTGTATATACACTAGTTTTAAGGATAGGAGCTTAACTCAAAGGTACTCAAAACCCTAGTTCTTCCTG
This sequence comes from Cyphomyrus plagiostoma, assembly GCA_019775915.2. Lineage (NCBI taxonomy): Eukaryota > Metazoa > Chordata > Actinopteri > Osteoglossiformes > Mormyridae > Cyphomyrus > Cyphomyrus plagiostoma. Next base: position 11,952,058 of record JABFEA020000041.1, on the reverse strand, counting down.
GTTTCACAAAGACCATCTGCAGACATCATATGCAAGATGTCTCAGTGCCATCAAGACTCTAGAAGCTGGTAATAGGACTTCTGAAAAACCTGCATTTTTCTGAAGGCTAGATGGAGGACCTCCTCATCAAAAAGGCAAAGAAACAAACACTGAGTGATGCCAAGCATAATGTGACAGTAACCGGAGCTTTTCACAGATAGGCTTTCCTGATTTTTGGGCAGGGACGCCGAAAGACTGGAATATAAGCATTGGGAAGCACAACAAATGCACTAATACAAGGCAGACTTCTCATGCAGTGAAACTTGAATTCCATCACTGACTTTAGGGCACTGCAGATGCTACGGTGAACAGTTTAAACTCTGTGTACTTCAGCACCATGCTATTGTAATATGACTAACTGGGAAAGCAGCCGAGAGTATCGTTGAAAACAATGAAAATCATTTCATAATATATTTTTTTTAAAAATCACCCAAAACGAGCACGCAGTCAATATATGCTTAAAAAATCACCACATCATTAATACTGCTGGTCCTTGTTGTTTTCTACAGGGCAAATCCTGTCTTGTGGAACAGGAAAATGCATCCTAAGGAAGAGGAAAGAAAAATACTAAAAGAATGTCTAAGAAACACTGTACATTCATTGGCAATCCAGTTCACAGAAGGCAAATGCAATGTTGTAACTGTTGTAATAGAAGCCCACTAGACTTTACAGTACATGCAGTGAACCATTTGTACTGCAAACACCACAATTAATACACATAAAAAGGCTGATCTCAGCATCATGAATGGGAACACAAACTAAGCACAGGTCAGAGGAGTCATCCAGTAGTAACTTGCGATGTCTGGGGTGAGGCTCTGCATGCACTGAACACAGAACTGATCTGACTGGCTTAGCGCCAATTAGCCAACTGGCTCTTCTGGTACAGCCGATACTTTACAGACATGGTGTAAAAGACTTCACCACATTATGAGGTTCTACGTCAAAGTAAACTGTAGGAGCGCAAATGAATTATGTAAGGAAACAAATAATTTCCTTTCTGCCAATCATTATAAGTATCCGGTCCATCCTGAGGTTGAATTTGCCTTCTGGGCATTTGATAGAAACCCAGAGTTCCTGGTTAAACCTCTGTTTAAGTCTGAAAACTTTAAAATTGGCAGTTCTGGAAATAACTGAATCACACAGCAATGTACATGCATACTAGTTTGTTCATATATCCTTGTTAAGATCATGGCAATCACAAACCCACAACTCCGTAGGTGTGAGGCAGCAGTGCTAACCACTAAGCCACTGGGCTGACTGCATTACCCTTGCAAAGCCCCAACCTGCCCATATAAGCGTGGAGCCCCCTGCTGGCCTGGCCTGCGGCTCCTCCTCTGAGGCATGCTGCTTGCTAGCAGTAGCTGCACTGCCCCCATCTTCACCTTGCTCTGCAGGAATTAGCCTGATTAGAGTTCAGGGCAAGCCCTTGACCAGGAGGCTACTTACACCTTACAGGGTGTGCAGACCTACCTCATGATGGCCACCTGGACACACAGCCTATCTGTGTTTTTACTCAATCTTTCATAGAACACACAAAAACAACAAATACGACACCACGACAAATAAACAACTATGTCCATTATCAAATTCAAACTCCTACGACAAGACAGTGCAAAGGCGGTGGGGGTGTTTGTCAACAAAAACAGAGGCGCAACAGCAGCAAAGATTTCACACCGGCAGTCTTCTTGGGGGAGCTCCTACGGAGAAGTGACTCCATTCTTCCACATGCCTGCATTTGCTGATTTAAAAAAAGGCTATGGTTCAAAATATAAAAAAAAAATACATAAAATGAACTTTTCTCCATACTATACACTGACAAAGTATCATTAGCTGTCAAGCACAAGCGACACAAAACAGCTCTCTTTAGAAATAAAAGCTTCATTTAGCCCCTTGCCTTCATCAGGCTGGGTGTTGCGAGCATGTGGGGAGGGGGGTAGGCCCTTGGTCCCTGGAGCCTTGCTCAGATGATCAGCTACACACAGAGCCAACGCCTGGGTCACAAGACAACCTCCCCCCCATTCCCTTGATTTATAGAGACTGTTCAACCCAAATGGTAGTGGAGTACAGATGTAAAAGGCCTGGCGGACAGTCAGCAAGGATGGATTCAATACTTTCTTCAAAACTAATTTCAATAGCATTTAAACCCATCATGCCTCACTCCTAATATAGACTAGAATAGTGATTGAAAGATAAAAAGTACAGGTTTTTACATGTCTCTCTCTAACATGTAATTCATTTACAATGACAACAGCAATATTCCTTGCCAAGGAATCTGCTTATCGTGATAAAGGACTGCACGTTTTAGCACGTTCATGGCCACGTTAGCTTAACAGGTGATGCGGGAAAACTACATAAAACCATAGAGACTGTTCACACCATCAATGGGCTACAAATCGAGGGAAAAGACAGACACACACAGACAGAGAAAGAGAGAGACACACTAACCATAACCCTTTACAGAACTTCACGTCTGCAGTTTAACTGGCTACAATCACAGCACTCCAACTTACAAGGAAAGCCTAGGAGGCATTTTAAACACCACCCCCTTTCCAATGAAAGGAAGTTCTCCCCTAACCGACAAACAACTAGGATGTTCAGCAATCAGGCCAGTGCCAAGGATGGCTATGTGCACCATCACACCAAAGCATTACAACGGACACAGAAGAAGAACGGTACGGATATATCACCACCTGCTAAATGCCGCATTTGTACTGACTATGTACAAAGCACAAGTGAGCAGAGGGTAATGAGACAGAGCCATGACCAAGAGGCTCTCGGGCAGTAGAGAGGATGCTTTTCTGGCAAAATACCTGTACTGCTTTGAACAGGTTTAAGTCTGAAATCTAACTGTCTAAGTCACTCTGGAATCAAGTAGGCACATAAATAATGCATGATGCAAATAATGTGAAATGTGCTGATAAAACCAAAAATCTCCTGGGAGACCACAGTGAACTGCACAGCACTCTGCCTTCCTGTTATCGATCCGCTCAAATAACAAATTAGCCAAATCAAGTATGATCCTTCAATATCTGCCCTTTCCGCTAAGAAAACGGGGTATTGACTTAATTTCCTCCAATTGATTCTCATCAAATACTGGTTCCTAATGAAGATCTAGTAACTTCTTTACTTAAGTGTATAAATGTAAAAGTACAAAACTTAAAAACCAAAGGCAGCACCACTAGTCTGTTTTTTTATTAGGAAGAAAACGTTGAGACACGGTGAGGGAATCTCACATGGCGCACTGGACTACAGCGTTCTCAAAACAGCTGAATACTGAGCTCCCATTAACAGAGGACTGCAGTGTTTGTGTACATTCTGGGAAAGGGTGGGGGGCCATGATATGGGGAATTGAGGGGAAGTTGGAGGGGGGAGAGTAAGGGGTGTTGGCTGAAATTCAGCTACTGTGAAGAGATTATGCCGATACGACACTCCTGAATAACAGTGGCACAGTGGCCTGTGGCAGTGCCTAGCTATAAGTGCAACGGGAAAAAGAATCAGTCTTTGCAGTGCAGACGGGCGCTTCAGCAGGGTGGGGCAGGGTTCCTTCCGGGGACACACTGTTGCCACGTTACTCAGCCGCTATACTAGGAGCATGCCACCCTAGACACATACCAGTATTTTTCTATCCCGTTTTTAAGTGTATCTGTCTGCAATAATTAGCATGCATGCTAAACATTACACTACTCTAGGGGAGTAGCGTTAGTACACTACTCCTGCTTCTTGAAGTGTTCCAGATTTTCCCACTCTGTTAGACTATCTTAAAACAAGGGTGGGGAGGCTTATCCTCAAAGGACCAGTGTGTGTGCAGGTTTTTGGGATAACCTTTAATGGCATATGCTTGATGGCCTTGGGGAACAAGCATTTTGCCTCCGTAAGCATCTTGTAGGATTATATTCAAGTGACTCCCCACTGCATGCCACACGCGAGGCCTCGTCAGAAGGCACTGCAATGAAGAAACCCCAGCAGCCATGTACCTGGCAGGTTCACAGGACCTGAATGGAGTACGACACAAAATCTCAGAAAGAACCACGTCCACAATCTCAGCAGTGCCACTTGGACTACTATAACCTCAGTTCATATTGTCTGAATAGAATGCCTTCATTAAACACACAAGTGACTGGCTACATCATTCCAGTCTAAAACACATACTAGGCTAAAACATATCAGTCACGCTTTGACAACAGGCAACATTCAAAGTTTTGAAAACCTGCTGCATGTCATCAAGGACGGGTCTCTGGCTGTTCTTGCCAAAAACAGGTGCAACTCCCCACCTTCCCTTTTAATTCAGGTTACATATTTAGATTCAGCAATCTCCAAACGAGAGGAACAAAACCCACTGCAGACATTCAACATATTCCTGTCTGTATGCACACATGCACGTGTCCCTGGCTGACAAAGCAATTCACTGCTTCCCCAGCTTTTATACAGACTTTTTCCCAAAATGAAGTTATATTCACGTAACTCACACCCCATAGCTCACAAAAAATTACAACTGGGTTGGCAATAAAACTGATTCATTTTACTATAATCCTCTTGGACGAAGCAACATGAAAATTTTTGGATACCACCTGAAAATTAAGTCTATTTATAAAAATACAAATTAAGCAGTCTTATAATGCTTCCAATGCAATTCACAAACCTCTGTATAAAGAAGGCTCCTTGTTCAACAGTAATTTTTATATCCTGTTGCATAACACTCATACTTACCAATAGCCATCTCATTTTTGTACATTTTTCCGGTATACAGATCTATGGAACTGGCATGCAGTCAAAGAAAATCTCCCACTAATATCTCCCATAAGTTAAATCTTAAATATCTGCAAAGATTGACACACAAGACAGATGGTGATGTCTCGATTTTTAACAAATGTCGACATGATAAACGACATCATCTATATTGTTTGTTCAAGTCTTATAATGCAATCATGATAATAATGAGGGAAATAGAGCGACAAGGTTTCACCAAATCCTAGAATGGGAGAATAACACCAGAGATTCCCAATAAAGATAACAAGAGTAAGACAGGTGTCAACATCACTACAGTAAAATCCATTTAAATTACTGACTTCAAGGGACCTGAAAAAACAAGTTTGTTATATCCAAAGTCTGTTATATCCAGAGATGTTGTATGCCCAGAACAGAACTACAGGACACCATTTACTCATGCCACACCCCAGTAGATACACTTCTTCTATAGATTATTATATTGTACATGTAGTAATCCAACTTTACCAGACCAGATGCTTGACTATTAATAATCCCGATTACGTATCTGCGCTGGATATCACTGGCACGCCACGTGCCTTGTAGGCACAGCCTGCATGTCAGTTATAGCCAAACAAAACTACAGCTAAAAGTGGCCCTGGGGACCAAATTTTTTGTCCATTATAAGCGAAATTCCATTATATGCAAGTCGGCTATTTCCGATGCTTTTTCTGCATGTTTTTAAAGTTGCACGGCCTTTATGGACCAGTGGACCTCATCCGTTATAGACAATATTCCGTTTTAGATAATATTCCATTATAAGAGAGTCCACTATGACAGGATTTTACTGTATAAGGTTAAGGTTCAAATCTGTGGAGGGAAAGTGCAATCACCAAATCTGACAAGTTCTGTGAATATCCTATTTAGCAAAGGGACACGGTCTATGATGTGGTCTAGGCTGCAGCAACCAAGACAACATATTAAACCGTTTCTCTTAAACCAGTGTTATTTCACTCACTTGTTCAAATCTCACAAGATTTGTTCCAGAAGTGTCCATGTACTATGGTCAAGTAGTGACAGTGCCTCCATATCATAGCAGAAGCCAAAAGAGAGACCTTCAGCAAATGACCACTGGACTAATCACAGCTCAGGAGCATTACTCTTGAATGCAAAAGAAAGTCCACCCTTTCTCTAATTACTTCTTTACCAGATGATATTTATGCAAAGCCCTGTATGTAGCCCCTATTCCCCCAGCCAAAAAAACACTACTGGAACCTCACAAAAATCCACTCATAATGCATAGTCCTGAAGGTAAGAGTCACATACTCAAATGTCAGGTTTTCCAGGGGTCTTGAGTGCAAAGTGCCAAAGGAAGGTGCAAACGAGCACACACTGAAGTCAGAATCCAGTAGGTTTCACCGGTACTTTCCCAAGCTGAAAGATTGACAGCTGAAATGTAACCCGAAACAGTGAGATCACCCAGCCAACTTCCCAGGGCAGAAGACTTGGTGTTGCTGCAATAGCCAAATGTCCATGGCTCTCAGGTCATTTAAAAATGCAAGTACAAGTGTCTAACCGAAACCAGGAACAAACATCCTTCCTTTAATATGAATTTAATCACATATTCTCCCCAATTTTGTGCATTTGATTTGTTCAAGATTTCTTATTGTTTAGTACATTTGATCTTTTTTATTACAAATAAATTCCACAACCACCAACCTTTAAGTGATATCAATGCAAATACTTGAAAAAATGAAGCAGGTAGGTTTACAGTTACTTTATGTAGAGAAATGTATAAATGTGCAAGGTATAAAGAGATTTCTTTCTTTCTACACATACATCAAATGTTTCTTGAACTAATCTTTAAAATTTGACTTAAAGATTTTAAAAGTCTTACTGCGTTTTAATAACAGATCATACTGTGGCAAAAAAAAAAATCATGAAACATGAATCATAAAAATTTCCTACAATTAGTCTGTTCATAGCCTTTAATAATCCTTCCTCAAAACTTTCAGGCTTGTTCTAAAAATAACAGCAAAAAAAAAACTAAGTGGTCATAGTTGTCTTATTTGGTCATAGTTGTTGTGTTTTTAATCCCATGAGATGTCTATTTATGACCAGCTTTACATGCTCAAATCTGGGTGTTCCAGCAGATCCCGGTCCCCCAGAAATGGCAGGTTCCCTAAAGGTACCTTTGGCCTCAGGCCTGTAATATAACTTCCTCTGCTGTGACCTGAAGTCTCAACCACACCCCATAACTTAACCCTTTCCTTACTTATGGAAGGGGGGGGAAAAAAAAAATCAATGCTCACAGAACATTCAGGAGTTGAGCAAGACAGGCTTTTCTCATTTGGCAGTGGTAGGGGTTAGAGACAAAGGCTATTAGGAACTCCTGGTTTATGGCCGTAAAGCACTGAAAATTGAAATAGAAGCAAATTTGACAGCTATGACACCAAAAACACACAATTCTTACCTGGTACACCCAGAGCATGGATGCAGCCCATTTCAGAAAGCAGCTAAGCGAGCTGGCAGAAGAACAGTATGGTATTCAGAACCCTAATCCATCCATTCATGCATTGATCCATCTTCTGCACCTGCTTGTTCTACACGGGGTCACAGGGGCCCAGAGCCTATTGCAGAAGCTATGGGCACAAGGCAGGGACGCCAAACCATTGCAGTGCACATATCCAATTCACACACACATTCACACCTACTGACAATTGGGCAACTCCAATTCACCTTAACATATTTTTGGACCATGAGGGAAAACTGGAGAACCAAGAAGAAATCCCAGAATGACACGGGGACAACACAAAAAATCCACACAAGGACCCATGATGGCGACTTGAACCCCGGTCTCAGAGGTGTGAGCGCTATCCACTGTGTCACCCCTCCCCAAATCCTATAACACAATAATAATGACAAAACCAAATCCGGGTGTGCTGCTTTTGACCATAACCAGAGAAACACACATCCTAAACAGAGATGGGGTGACTGCAAGCTCTCTCTGCAGCCCCTATATAATCTTCACAACTCATTCATTCCTATACCCTTCTAGCAAGCATGACCATTGGGTTCAAACAGTGGAGGTATTTTAAATGGAGATTTTCCTACCAATCATATACCCAAGACTATGGTGTCTATGGCCAGTCATGACCCAGCTGGTGGCTAAAGGAGCCAATGGGGTAAATTAATTCTGGTCAATTCAGTTCTCATAGTTTTTACTGACCATTTTATGTGGATAAATTCTTCCAGAGTCACATTACACAAACAGCTACACTGTGGGGGTATGCTGAATATTCATTTCATCTTCTTTTTCTTTAACAATTTATACAGAAAAACACATGCAAATGCCTATATTCACCCTCATGCCATGCTTCTTAACACAATACAAAACTTCTAGGTTTTTTTGGTCTTTCATCACAATGTGTCTTTTTTCCCCTAAACAGCTGCCCCCTATCAACCTTGCCACCCACCACATCCACACCCAAATCCAGCCTCTGGGGAAGTGTGGAGGGGTATAAGAAGCAATTTCATAGTCACCAAAGGAAAAAGAACAAATTGTGAACAAGTGCTTGTGTTGAATGAATATACAGACTTACAAATCAGTTACGTTCAGAACAGCTGTTCGTAACTTGTTATTCAACATCATTTTAAGGGTATATGCAAGCATAAAGAACTGGGATGCTGAGAGCATGCACGCTACGCTGCTGTGCAGTGGGAGTAGTGACCAGAAGTCGTACTAGGCAGTGGTGCACACACTGCACAGAACAAAAAATGTTATATTGCGGAAAGGAAATGGTAGCCCAAGGAGCACAATTTGGATTTACAGCCCTCTTTGTTCACATGTCTCAAAGTTCGCAAGTTGAAAGTTCATAAGCAGAGTAGCGTCTGTATACTCTAAAACAAAATAAGGACTTCTCAGCACCCCCACATTTAGCATTGAGCACTATTTACCTAAAACTGCAGGGAAAAGCTTGAAGACAAGCTAATAATAGCAGCAAATGGCTTACAGGGAGACGGGGTGATTTCAGAAAAAGCACCATTTCCCAACACCATTTCTTTACACATATGGACACTCCACACAACAATGGACTAAAGGGCAAAGTGACCACAGTTTACAACTAGCCTTGTACATGTTCTGGGTCTTCTGCTCATATTTTTTTCCCATTGTGAACAAAAATCCAGTAGAAGATTTAGTGATAGATGAAGGCGATTTTTTTTTAAATGAACACATCAGTATCACCAAAGTCCTTATCAGTGACATCTCTGGTGCAACATGGAACACGATACCAGGTGATTACAATTCATATCAAAGAATGCTATATCATCTACACAGACCACGCCCCTCACTCCTGTAAATGGCACAGAATAAATACATTTTTCCACAAAGAGATGTTCAAAACTGGGGGATGTTCCACAAAGCAGGTAGCTGGATAACTTGAGCAAAATGTAAAAACTGTCCAACAAGAAGACTGGTAAGTCACATTCCTACTGGACAGTCCTTACATTTGGCTTAAGTTATCTAGCTAATGAAGAAATCCTGTTTTGTGCAATACCCCCAGCACTCAAGTGCAGTATTACTGAGACAACAGCAGGATGTGCTTAAGGACCACACAGAGTGGCGGGCTGATAGACCAGAGCCTTACAGTATGCAACCATATTCTACAATGCTGTGAATTTTCGCCCTTAAAATTATATTGACATTTCAAATATGACAACTGCAAGAGTGGAACTAAATGCTTGGTAGCGTCAGAGTAACAACTCATAAGAGTCAATATCAGAATGCTGAGGATCACACCACTGCCAGTGATCACACTCATCTTTATTCCAGCACTGCCAGGGATTACATTTTACCTTAATCCAGCACTGACTGAAAGAATGGTTTATATTCCTGCAGTGCCAGATATTATGCTCTACTGCAGCACTACCAGGGATTACACCACACTTTATTCCAGCAGTGCCAGTAATTATATTCTACCTCATTCCAACACAGCATTAATGGGGGGGTTGTAGCCCCTCCAATAAATCAAAACCAACTAATACAACCCCCCAATAATCATGTTTCCCCTGTAATAGGTGAAGACCTCAACCCCTCCAGTGTTCCCAGACAAAGTTATGCCCTTGGATTACGCTCTACCTTATTCCAACACTGCCAGGGATTATGTGCTACAATATTCCAGGACTGCCACATTCGACTTTATTCCAGCGCTGCCAAGGATTACAACCTACCGTATTTCAGCACTGCCAGGGATTACACTGCAGCTCAATCCAGCACTGCCATGGTTTATGCTGTATTCCAGGACTGGTAGCGATTTTGCCACACCTTATTCCAGCACTACCAGCAATTTCACCGCGCCTTATTCCAAAACGGTCAGAAATGACACTCCATACGGCTATTTCAAATTGTCAAGAAATTCCTTTAAATTGTTGAGACAGTCGGAGGGCTTCGAAGTAACATCAAGGAGATAACGCGATGGTACACTCGGAGTGAGAAAAACGCTCAGATGAATATCCCGGGAGGGGTAGGGTTAAATTCTGATCAGGGAAAGCCACCGCACTTTAGATTAGCTAAACTGCAAAGCGACATCGCACTTTACTAGCTAAACTGCAAAGCGGCAAAACAAACGTACACAGATACGCGTAAACAACGACTTGTCATGATCATATACGCTCTTGCCAATATGTCCACTCCACCTTGGAGTGGACCCCCCCCCGGCACTGTAATACTGTAACACCGTGCGGCACTGCACCAAAACCGACGCATCTTAACATTAACCTGAGACGAGGCAATCCAACGAACTAAAACATGCGACAGTACCGCGACTCGGCTCTCTGAGACCAATGCTCACTCAGAGTTACACCCATCTTTATTCGCCATAGCCACTGAAACACCCCTGCTATGGAACAAGCTAGCCAACTACTAAGCTACATAACGTTTACTAGCGAGCAGATACTCGGACACCTCAGCTAACGCGCTGGTTTTCGGGTTAGGGCAGTCTCACGAGCTTGGTTAGCTGTACACGGAGCACACGGACCCGCTGCGGGTCATGTCCACCTCACCGAAGCGGCCGACCCAGCCCGCCGAGGTGCGCTTCATAAGCGGACACTTACCCGTCCAATAGGCCGGATTTAAAGAGAAGCTGGGGGTAAATCGCAGCGTCCGTTTAAACGTCTCCGTTTGAAAGTGTCCTCCCTTGCCCCACTGCCCAGATACCGATTCAGTTAGGGGCTGCTGATGTGTGTTGTCACACGGTGTAGGGAGTCCTCTCCAGGGCCAAAAGGGGCCCAGTGGCTCGCTTTCCAGGCACAGACAGGTCCCAAAGATGGCGGCCGTGTGCACTCCCTCCTCCCTCCCGTCGCAAACACGGGGGGGGGATATGAAGGAACTGCCTGAAAACTGCCTCAAACTAACCGGCGGCCACGCCCTCTCTTCCAGTTTAGGGGTTTGCAGCTCTTTGATGCTGGGAGGTGTCTCTGTCCCCTATGCCTGCGTTGTTTTCACTGGGTACTCCCGGCCCTCCGACTTACGTTCGGTTTCGTCTCTCTGCGCGCTCCACCTCGGGCCGCGAGCTCCGCCGCCTCGCACCCACCGAATCCTACTGGCCGAAGCGTGAGGCGCAAGAGCGGCGCAGCCAAGTCCCGCGAGCGGGGACATCGCGAGAGGAAGCCGGGAGTTTGGAGTTTCGGGACCTTGCCAGCGCAAGGCTCCTTACCTGACAGATCACGTCCAGATCACCTTCAAGTTTACATACGATCGGTTGCTTGATTGTTAGAAAAGCGACTAAGCAATGTGTTCGCTTTCCATTTGCAATCATTCATTATTATGCTAGAGTATTTCACGGAACTGTACGAATTTCCTTTCTGTGGCATCATTGATCTATACGACGTGTTCACCGTGTTCCTACGAAAACATTTTTCTGGAATATTATTGCAGGTTCAAACACATACAGTTCTGGAATGGGCTATTTTAGTTGACATTTTGTTCAGTACAATAAATTATTTACCCGACAACATTGCTAAGAATCCTGTTTTCAAGTATTCATATCAAAATGTTATCATTCAGTAAACGTAATAGATGAAAAAGAGTATTTGCATTATGAGTTATATTTTACTAAATAGTAAGCCATATATAATAATACTATAGACAGTAAAAATAATAAGAAATTTTCTAAATGTGGGAACTGAAATCGGCAGATTGAGAAAATTGTTGAATAAATTATCTAAGGAAGCAAGCAATATGTGTATGTGCCTCCATACGACAGCCTTGGCATATAAATTCAGGGCACAGAGGACAACAAAAGGAAGTATTTGCAGACGGGTGGAAGGGCCAAATTGTATCTCAGTCACATCTTACAAAGCAGGAACCTCTGAATTCACATCTTTCACTGACACTATACTTGTGGGATATATTCCCAGTGCTTCTCTTTTCTATTCAGAGTACTGGCACCCCTCAATATCTGCTGGTACTGAAGAACAATGGGAGTACCAGGGGAGTACCACACACTGTATATTCCAGCACCAATTTAATTTGCACTGTTTGTGTTTTACTAAATGTACATATTCCAGTTATAAAATCAGACCACCTGGATCACATGTATACCTATGAAACTTCACGTTCAAGCTGAACTTTAAATCTATTTTAGTGATTCAAATAGCTAATAGAATCATGGGTAGATTAAGATATCTGAGGGCTATGACCAATATCATCATGGACACTTACGGAGCTTTTTCTCTGTCATACAGGAACTGAACCGTACCACAGCAATCATTATTATTTTTACTGTGTGCTAATTTCCGTTAGCACATCTGTGACAATCACCATGTTTTGCAAGTATCAAAGGTTAGTGGAATTAAAATTATGAATCCATTCTGTTCAGCTGTTCTATAGTACTTTTTAAGTAGGAGGTTGGAAATTTTCAGGTTCCGAGTTTTCAGGAATGTAACACAATATGTATTACTAACAGTGAATGATATATATAATATGCCCTTTTTCCGTCAGATAATTTTTGCATAGCAAACCAAAACCCCATGCATTTCAACTAATCAGATGGTGGTGATGCAACCAGCTCTGTTTGGTCTCACTTTCAGCCTGCTAGTAAGTCAAACCATGTCAGCGCAATTTCAACTCAGATATGACTCGTATAAAAGTGCCAGGTACAGGTCAGGGACGGCTCGGTTCTAGGTGACAGTGGAAAAATGCCAAATTAACTAACTGCTCCATTTCTGATGTGGGGGGGCAGAGCCCCGCCTCTGCATGAAGTGTTCCATGAAAGTTTATCATTTCGGGGCCCTCAACCCAGACCAATCCAATTATGCACAAAATTTTTTAGGGCCCTTGGAATCATCCTAACCCCCCCCCCCCTTTGCCACACCCTTATCGCTGAAAGAGTATAGCAAATATCATTTTAATGAGGGAGGGGGGGAGCTAGAATTGAAGATTTCACATTAAATTTGAGTTTTATAAATGCTGCCTTCTCTATCTTTTGGTGTCTCTCAATGGACACAGCCGGACACAGCAGTCTCCGCCCAGGTGGGCCCCTAAGCGAGCATCATCAGCAGCTGCTCCCCATCCAAGACAAAGCGAGAATGGCTGGCTGTCTGGACTTCTCACCGTGTCCCTGTTCTGTGCTGGGAGGCCCGGTGTCTTGGGGTTCCCACTGAGGAAGTTGTCCCAGGCCCAGACCTGAGGTTTTGTGACTCAAGGTGGTCTGATTGAATTAATTTTCTCCCAGGCTCTGGGATTATGCATGGCAGGCCTGTGTGCAGAGTGTGCAGACTTCTAGGGTGGCTCTCCATCAGCTATGCAGTGGCATAGCTGTTCTTTTCTGGCACTGCTGAGTATGCACTTTGTGAAATTAGCTGGCTAAGTCAGCGCCCCCTCAGAATTTGGCACCCTAGGCAGCCACCTATAGAATGAACTGGCCCTGTGACACGACCTTCCTTTCTGAATCAGCTTGTTTCAGTCAGAAACAGGCAGCCTCAAATCCATGACCCATAGTCCAAGAATCTGTTGGCTGTGGCCTGGCTCATTGTACTGAGATGGATGGACACCATGGTCACCTCCCTGAAACTTCCACATCATATCGCCTCAAAATATGTTGGGCTGCATGTTTCCATTAAGTGTACAGTTTGCAGTTTATCAGCCAAAGTCTTTCTTCCAACATTAACCCGCTTTTTCACCAACCAAATAACTGGTTGGTGAGCTAATTATGTTAGCATTTTTGTTTGTGGTATGAATGTGTTAAATAATACAGCATTGCTCTTCTTTCATAATGCAGTTATATACTGAAACAGTTAATATGTGGGTAGTATTTTGGTAGAGATGACACAGATCTGCTATGGTGGTATGCTTTATGTAACATGCCGACATCAGTTAATCTGGAAAATGTCAGTTTACTGTATTCATTATATACTTTTAAATGATCTCAGTTGACACTGCATATTAAAGTCATCTCTGGTACTCTTTGTATTTGAAGCTTTTAGTCACAAGTCAAGCGTTGCAACAGTGTATGTCTTCCACTGTCATTTTTATTACTATGTTAGCCTACAACAGTATTTGCTTCTTATAGGCTCCTTTTCAAAATAATCTACTGTGCAAAGTCGTTTACTGTTTTATAGCTGTTGACACGTAATCCAGAACACACGAGGTCCCTACAATGGCAAAAGGTCACTGGATCAGGTGACAGCTGAGATCCAGCAAAGGCGTAAGAATTCCAAACGCTCAAGGCAGATCAGAACGACTACACCGAGCCCCTTCCCACTTCAGTTGACCAATGGTAACGCGGAACGGGCTTCCCGCACTCCTGATTGGGCGTCTTCCGGCCCTCCTACACCCCCTAATAAGAATAAAGTGAAGCCTGTCTCTGTATCCAGGCGGGTGACGGGTTTACTGCGGCTGCGTCGTAGAGTGGGGACGCGGTGTTTTCACTTTGTCATTTGTTGCAGTTTTGCTGCATTCCCTCTTGCATTTTCATCAAACAAGTAGATCTGCGGCACGCGACGACATAAAAAAAATCTATTTGCACGTCTTTGCCTGGAGACACGCGGGGATTTGGCCCTGGTGGCGGTACGTGTGGACGTTTCATAACGCGGACCAAACAAAAAGTACATATTCCGAAATCTTTGGATATCCTAACGAAAATCAGTTAAACACTATGGATTCGTAAAATTATTATGTGCAAACATCAAGTAATACACAAATACAATTTATGTACATAAGATACGATAAGGAAACACCACAATATATTAATAAATGTACGACATAAGCGGTCAAATGTAAAAGTGAACTATTTTTTCATATTACGAAGTGATGATTAAACGCTTCACGAAAAATCTCTTCGTTTAAAATCGTGTAAATGACGTTTTTTCTTAAGGGGGCGACGGGCGCAGGCATACATGCGAGACCTCAGTCCTGCCTGGATCTTCCTCTCTGCTCTGTCACCACCTGCTGTTTCCTAAGCCAGCCCCCGTGCGAGCCGCGTGGCGCCCGCACCCACTGGGAGCTCCACTCAGGACCGGACTTCTGTTGCCGCAGCGCTGTACTGAGGTCCACCAGCAGGTGGAGCAATCGCCTCAAAGTGAAGACTGCGTAACGTTCCTGGGTCACCTTTTTGCCCTTTCGGATACTTGTCACGTGGATTCCCATCTTCGGTTTTGTCGGTTGGGGGCTTCCGGTCTATGCAAAGGATTTTGGTATTTTGAAAAGTATAAAAATGCACTCAAATAAAATTTGGGAATAACAGCAGATGATTTATACATGTTTTGCATAACAACTGCTACAGATGAAAGAAAAGCTTATGTAAAGCAATCAGTTTTCAAATGCTACCTTTCACTTGAACAGAGTGAAACACACTTCAGCTATAGGATTAGGTGTATTAGAAAAGTCTTTTTACATGGAGGTCTAAATATATTTTATATCTGCCATCCTGTGACCACATAGAGAAAATGACAGTCCCCATATAAACATTAGCAAACAGATGTTCATTTCAGGATTTCTATGCTAGCGGCTGTTTTTGGGACCAGGGTACAGAATTGAAATAGAATCTTACTGGCACATTTATGTTGTATCACTTCAATTTCGATCGCTAGACTGTCCTGCAAAATGCCGCAATTATACGGCACCGCGTAAACATCTTAGGCAGAAAAAGAAAAGGATGCTTAAATGATTTTCATGTTGGTGTAAAACTAGTATTTTATGCCTGTCAAAGTGCATTAGTTTAGCCATTTCAAAACTTCTACTAGAATTACCTCATTATTTCCACCCATGTTTTTTTTTTTGAGTCGATTACTTGCACACCTCGTATAGCTGATCCATGTCTCGTTGATTTTTAAAATAATTAATAAGACTAGTTCATTAACAGAGCTGGTGGTGAAATTTAACAAATACATGGAATGGGTGAGGTGCCCCTGAGGAAAGGTTTGGTAACCAAAGCTTTGAATAAGATTCCAGTAACTTTTTGGGGAATGGAAGACATTTTTAATAGTTTCAAAATATTCATTTTGAAGTTACAAAGGCAACACAAACTTGACTGCTGGGCCGTAATGTAATTGACGAATTTTTGCGCCTCTACTCCAAGGGATATCTTGATGACAGGCCTTTGTCCTGATCTACATGATAGCATGTGTGGAGGATAGTGTGCCTGACTGGCCTGTGAAATCCCAATGCTGTAGGACAAATGAATCCCCCAAGGTGTCTCATGCTAAAAGTGTGTCACCACAGTTATTGACTCATCCTAAGAGGTTGGGGGAAACAGCAGCTTGTTTTTCAATTTTAGAAGATCACCCTGGAGGTGATGCCCTGAGTCGTTAATTTCAGAAAATGCCCTTATGTTAGTTACATTAACTTATTGTATTTGTGTCTTCCAGTAGACTCCTTGGCTTAGCCTTGGTCCCATCCTTTGCTGATTGGCATGATTATGTTTGGTGCCCCCTAGTGACAATCAGTGAAAATTCCATTAGGTTTGTCATTTACTTTTCTTGTCAACCGATTTTCAGAATGATTGTACTTGGCTTTTCTTCTCCAGCAGTTCCAGAAGTTCCACAGAATGAATTTCAACTGGTTTTGTAAAAAAAAATAAAAAAATACAGGATAATAGTATTATGTAGCATGTTTTCATTTATAAATTTCTGGTGAGCTAATTGAAAGGTGGTCCTGTGAGTGAGTGATCTGCAGCCTGCGCCTCATTCACGGATTTTGGGATCACAGGCATGATGCATTTTGTATATTTATTACCTTTGATCAAGAGTCAGTCGGGATAACTGAGTAGGGGCATTTTGATACAAGGGATGGTCAACAAAGTGAAGTTTATTTTGGGGGTATGGGCACCAACAATTAGTTGTGTTTCCTGTCAGTAGGGGGCACCAGAGAACAATCACACCCCTGCATATGTGCTTCCTGGCTTGTTTGGCCCTGCGTTTGTTTTGCCTGCGCTGGCGGCCTCGCATCCGCACATGGCGTTGCGCCCGGCAACAATGCTGGGGCTCCTGGGAAAACCCTCCGCCTTCCTGTGCTGATGGCAGTGAGAGCTCCGCCTTCTGGCCTGGAGGGGGGGGGGGGGGGCAAAGTTCAGAAGCTCATTTCATTTATTGTCATTAATAGTGGTCAGCTGCCTGTGGAACCCCAGAGAGGAAGAACGTGCTCAGTGCTTTATGCAGAAGACACTGCAGGGTAGCACACTGGATCCATGTTCTTATGTTCTTATCCACCACTGTCCCACTGAAGTCATTATTATTAAGGGGGCTGCCTGTGTTGCCTCCCCCATGATTGTCTTCAAAGGCTAGGAATCCTCCCGAAGCAGGGAAACAGATTCCCTGTTAAAAAAAAAAACAAAAAACAAAAAATAAACAGCATAGTCTGAAAATTCAAAGAGTGCCCTGGGAAGAAAGGGAAGGGTCAGGGGCAGACCAAACTAAAGGAAGCTTTTCCATAGTGAATCGGAGGGGTTGCATTGTGGGCCATGGGAGACGTGTTCTCTAAGAATCAGTGTAAACCCTTTGTTGTGAGTACATTTTCACTGTCCTCAGCAGGGGTTAAGAAGAGAGAAACCGGCAACAAAGCTTGGATGAACCATGATACACCAGCTTGGATGTGCCAACCATGGTCAGGTGTCACAGTGCACATCCTGCCCTATAATAGATGCAGTAAGGAGTGCACATCTGTGTGTATCTTGTACAAAGTTGGCACATCCATGACTCTCAGTCTGCTTCACTTCCTCCTCCCCACCAATAGCAATCCCCCCCCCTGGTCAGCATGACCCATCGGGTTCGGCCAGTGTGACAGGCATGCAGCACAGAAGGGGCCTGCAGTTTCGCTGTTCAACACTAGATGGCGGGTGTGGACAGGGATGTCATTTTGGTTGGCACAGGGGACAAGGCCTGCCTGAAAGCTACACAACCACAGGAGTGATGATGAACAAACTGAGCCCTTTGGCTTCGCTGCTGCCGGCAGTGAGAGCTAAGCGGATCGCACAACGTGAGTGTATTTAACGAGCGCTATTAAAGCCACAGAGAGAACGTACTGGGAATATGGCCACAGCCCATGCCTGGCCAGCCCATCGTTGAAATTACTTTGGCAAAAATCCAGAGCTGGAACACCTTAGAGAGTGTAGTGAGCAGGTGTGGCTCACGTGAGGATTAGTCTCCGTGCAAATTCAGCTCTCACATTCCGATGCCTGAGTGTCAGGCCTGTTGTTACACACACACACACACACACACACACACACACATTTGTATTCATACCTTTGTGAGGACTCTCCATTCATTTCTATGGGCAAAACCCTAATCCCAACAACCTTAACCATAAGCAGGCAAACAAAATATGAGACATTTGGCATTTTTAGCTTTTTTATTTGCAGTCACAGATTTTTATCATTTGGCCCCCACAATGTAATATACACATGACCCCCCCCATACACACACACTAAAAGACAAAGCCAACTATTTCACCTGCCCTGCCCAACCCAGAGCCCCTATCCCCCACACCTTCATTTTAGATGGTTGTAAAATTTAAAAAACCCCAGAACCGCTTACTCAATGCCCCTGTGCCCCCCCCCACCCACCCACCCAGCATGCCTGTCTGCTCACATCACAATGTCATCACACCCTTCCCCTCTCCTTGTTTCCTGTCCTCATGATGTCATGCAATGTGTGCCTTTCAGCAAGAGCCATACTGGAGAAGAGATTTAACTCACAGGGAAGAGGAGGACCTTGGGAATAGTGACTGGGACAGTGGGAAGAGGAAGAATGAGGCGGCATCATAGTGTTGGTTAGGAGCCCGCATGTGGACCAGAGGGTGAGTGCTCATGCTGCGCTTCCCAATGTATTTTTGTCACAGGACTGGAGTGTGTATTCCTGCATGAGTGAGTGTGTGCTGTGTATCTGTGTTCTTGCCTGTGAGGGTGTGTGTGTACTGTGGTGCACTGACCTCTTTCTCACCCTGGTGCCACCCAGCCAGAGTGGGTCTCAGGCACGTCCAACCCTGCCAGATCCCCACCGCACCACATCTGCTCTTCATAAACACTGGCTGCCTTGGCCCAGCCTCTCCCCCGCATGGCTTTCTCTTACTCTCCCTGTGGGAAGCCCCTGTTTTCTTCCCACTCCATCCTCTGCTCTGCTTCTCACAGTTTTATTGCTTTTTCCTCTCTATCACTCTACTTTGTTTCCATCTACGATTCTCCCTCCCTCTATCTCTCTCCCCCTCCATCTTTCTCTTCCATTTTCCTTCCTGTTCACCATCTCAATCTCCTCTCAAACACAGAGTTGCTCCAAACCGCAGGGCTTTGCCAAGTTACAATTTAGCACCGATGACAAAGCCTGGGACCCAAACAATGGCTGACCTGATCACAAAGACCAAAATCCAGCACAAAGGAAATTTCATCAGACTAGGCACTAAATAAATGTCAGGTACCAAAAGCACAGACAGACAAAACACGAAAAACTTTGAAGAAGCCAACCCAAAACTAAACATGGAAAACCAACACAAACATCAACAAGTCCATCTATAACCACCATAAAGTAAACAGGGATACCCAACATAAACATGAAGTACATCTATAACCAACATAAAGTAAACAGGGAAAACCAACATAAACATCAAGTCCATCTATAACCAACATAAAGTAAACAGGGATACCCAACATAAACATGAAGTACATCTATAACCAACATAAAGTAAACAGGGAAAACCAACATAAACATCCAGTACATCTTGAACTAGCATAAAGTAAACAGGAACAACCAACATAAACATCAAGTGCATCTATAACCTCCCTAAAGTAAACAGGGATACCCATCCATCCATCCATCCATCGTCCAAACCGCTTATCCTACTGGGTCTCGGGGGGTCTGGAGCCTATCCCGGAAGCAACGGGCACGAGGCAGGGAACAACCCTGGATGGGGGGCCAGCCCATCGC
>JABFEA020000041.1:11917772-11930513 GCA_019775915.2 Cyphomyrus plagiostoma | reverse complement strand
CCCCCCCCCCCCCCCCCCCCCCCCCCCCCCCCCCCCCCCCCCCCCCCCCCCCCCCCCCCCCCCCCCCCCCCAACTCCTGCCAAGATGATGGTCTTGGGACCCTGCAAATGATGTTCTGGAATCTGGGGTTTTTATGAAAAAGAAAGAAAGAAAGAAAGAAAGAACACAAGAAAGTTCCAGAACTCTGAGATACTGGGGAAGGGGATCTGGAAAGATCTGAAATAATCAACAAAGACACTTGTCCATGACCCACAGGAGAAATTCCCTTTCAACATGTTTCTTAATAATGTGGGAGAAAAATGTATCTCTCCTTTGCTTAGTGGTAGTTTACTATTTATTTGCCATGGTGATACAGCTGATGAACTAAACTGAAGCAGTGTGTCAGTGGGGGGGGAATGCAAACTTGTCACATCTGAAACTGCTGGGTCGATTCCGCAGCCGCGGCTGTCCCACCTCCGCCCAGGGCTTTCCGGGCAACATACCAGGTCATAATGGAGCACAATTCCACACTGCAATGTTATTGTTTCACCTGGATAGCGAGCAGCAGCGACTCCTGGGTCAATACGCATCACAACTACAAGCAAAAAACAAACAAACACATGTCAGACACAAATCAAATCACCTTTGAGAGAACGGCCTACACACCCCCAACATACTGCTGCCACCCGGACTACAGTTTAAGAAATATAATATTGTGCTAAAATTGAAAAAGGTTTTGCATGAATATAAAAACGACCCAAAATACAAAAGACAAACACTAAACAAAATCCAGATATCGCATACCTGTGTGTGCTTTTACTTAAAATACCAGTGGGTTGTACGTCTGCAATGCACTTGTGTGCACAGGCAGTACAAACGTCAGGGAGGAGCGCCATCTCGGATCACAGCACCGCGGGAAGTGAAGTCGCATCGCAATAGAACCACTTCCACCCACTTGCTGGGGAAAACATGCCCGCTTCGATACTCGGTGAAAGTGCATCGCTGGGAGTAAATCACACACTTTGGCAGTAAGGTTTCGGAGCGGTACCTCCTATTGTATTTTTGCATTCAGAGATGAATCGTATGTGAGAGAAGCGCATGCTATAAACGACCTCTTCGAATTGAAATTCAAACATGTTTTCTCGAAAATGTGTTTAAACACCTTCTGGGGTGTGACCATAATGATGACAGTGATATGTCGAAAAGACGTCATTTACGGATTTTATTGTATTCTACTGCACTGCTCCTCTTTGGTTCGGAGAGCGTCCCTTTTCACACAGCCATGTCCCGTTTCCCACTGCATCTTTTGTAAATGTGCCTTATCCAGCAGCCCAGTTTCAGTCTTTAGCAATTTTCCCTTAATAATTCGTACACGGCATAAACACCTGTACATATAACGAATTGCTGCGCACTGGCCGGGTCCACCGCTGGGTGGCGCTGCGCCCATATTCACTGGGGCAGACCATGGACGCAGCGCACTGCAGAGTCGTTAAAGGGCTGATGTGAAACTGAGCTCGATAAATGAAATCGTGAGGGGGAGAGCCAACGGGGGGCTGCGAGAAGGGGAAAGAAAACAGGGACTCTGAACTGTAGCCTGCCTATACGGACAGTGCAGTCTTGATGTGAGGAAGCAGACTACCTACCGCCGCATCCAGACGTAAATCGAGGATTGGTTTGGGATTTCGGGGGAAAGCAATTTCAATGTTTGTCTTCTTGCCTTAAATGAACATTGCCTGTCGTTTTGCCCATATATTTGTTTATCAATCTGTTGATCTGTATGAGCTATAGAGCTGTCCGAACCTGACAGCTGGATTTAGTATAGACGTCGAGGGAATCCGACTCTTATAACCCTCCTCCTTTTTGAGGCCAGAAGCAAATTCTCATACATCACAATTTAACATCTGGGAAGTATTTTTCCCCCTTACCATTTCCGTTTGAACCTTTTCGCGTCTGTGCTATCATTTCTATCGTGGATTTGCGAAAAGCTGAGCGCACGAAGCCAGACCTGAGCCGTGGGCAGCCCTGGCCCCGCCGAGCGATGTCGTCACGGCCAAGCGGGTGTTTGGGCCTTTTAGTAAAAAATAAATAAATAAACAAACTAATTAAATTAGACCTCGAAAACTGCGATACGAATGTGGCCGGGATGACGAAGTGCCAAAATGCATGCTGTAGATCTGTTCCAGTGGTGTGACCCGGCATACCGCGTTAATTGCTATAGGTCAGTTTTATCCCTTTGAATAAAGCCAGATGTTTCGCCAAACGATTCATTGCCGCTGCCCGAGCTATAAAGAAAACAGATCCCACGGTTATGCTCCATCAGTTAAAAAATTAGACAGTAAATCGCAGCAACATTTGAGGACGACGTCTATGAAGACGTGCTCGTAAAACGCCGTATTGTAAACAAGCTTTGATTGATTGATTGATTTATCGATTGATTGATTCATGGAGTCGCGAATGACGCTGGAAAACAGCTGTGATACAGCAGCGAAAATCCGCTGAATCACTCAAGGGTAAAGCTGTCATAACAGGTGTCATGTAGACTTCGCAAGTGGGAACAAAGGAAAAAATCTTCCAGACCACATGAAACAAAAGTATTTTAGCATGGACCCTTAACATACATGTTTATTTTACATCATCGATCTTGATTAGTTTTCAGTAAATCGAATAGCCACAGTGAACCCTGTCGGCTCCGAAAATGGTGGAAATTATAAGCAAAATCTTTAGTTAAACATCGAACTCAACCATTTTATATATATAAAAAATGCCTGGTCGCTAAAATGAAAAGCACACGTTCAATACTGGCAGGCTACAGTGCGCCACACAGTAAGCCCGCCTGTCCCTTTAAGAAAGAGCCTCGGCGTGCTGCGCAGTTCAGTTTGGGGTCACTCAAAGTCCCTGCCCCCTGTTTTACCTTTAACTTTTTTATTATAGTATGACATCAGGCGGGGCGCTGCAACACTTAAGTTTCTGAGACGGACCCTAACATCATCTGCGAGCGTGTTATTGGTCCGACGCGTAAATAACCGGTGAAATTCGTGGAGAAGTCTAAGGATATATGTGTTTTTCTAAGAACGAAGTTGTACAGGAGGAGGCGAGAAGGGCAGCGGCAGAGAGTAAGAGACACAGAGGGAGAGAGGCAGGGGGAGAGAGAGCGAGTAAAAAAGAAACTCATTGCAATTAATAAAGTGCTGGCAGTGGTGTCTGGAAAACTGGCCTGTTTTTTTTTTTTTTTGGAGGCTGGCAGTTCAAAGTTGAAACTTCAGAAATGACTCCAGTAGACCGCTGAGATGATCATCAAGGGAGGTAAAGATCGCATGGCTGAAGAGTCCGGGCGTCCAGGTAAAGTGTTTGCATTCATTCAGTCCTTTCACGCTACGGGGGTAATCCTGTTAAGTGGCTTGGGAGGCGTTACATAGACGTCAATTTGTATTTCCCGTCTGTTCATTGTCTCGAGTCGTATAATTTAATCTTCTATGGTTATTTCTCCGCCGGTTTGTAATGAGGACATTTATATTATTTTCAGTTCAGCACAACGTGGTTGTATGTTCGTGACCAAAATGAGCGTCAGTCAGAGATCAGCAGGACATTGAGTTGAGGCTCAGATGGAGTGAGTGGCACAAGTCTCCGCGGGCTGTTATTTCAAATAAACCCATAAAAGTAGCGCACTGAAAGACAGGTACAGTCAGTTGCCCTCTCAGCGGATGTGTTCACTGGAGTGCAGAGACAGGCGGCAAGTTAAACGATCGTATCAATACCGATAAGCAGAGCATCGCTGTGTGGCTATTTTTTTTCAGGGAAACCGTTTACGCAGTAAGGGCAAACTGAGCCACCCACGAATGACAATTTTAATTATATTTCACCATAGGAAGCGATTTTTATACAGTGGGACTTGTTTACATTTACGTCTGAATAACCCTGATTATGATTATTTTTTATCTCTATGGAATATTTTAACACAGTGATTAACGAAGTGTTTAAGTTTTATATAGGCTTTTTGCGTTCTCAAAAATCCTCAGCAGAAAATCGTATGCCAAATGTCACACGGAGGCGGCGTGGTTTTAGTTATCTGTGCGGTTTGTCATTCTGTCGTCTGCGTCGCTCTCCGCTTGTCTGGATTGCAGGTTGTGATGCTTGGTAGCGCAGTGCCGCTTGATAGTAACGGTCCACTTATTCACAAGCAATTTATAATCAAAATAGCATATACGCCTTAATCTTAATTATAATGAAGTAAATAGCAGTGCCAGTCTTTGCTTCAGTCGTATTTTACAGCAGTTTTTTTTTACATATTGACAAAGTTTGCATTTCTCTGGTTAAGTTAATCCATGATTGTTTCATTTGGTTTTATGCTACATTGCTTTTCGGCAGAAACGGAATGCCCTGTTTAGTAATCGTGAATTATTCGTTTTCAAACAAATCAACGTGGCAAAATCGCCATCACTGCAACTTACTACTTTTCTGCAAAGGAAAAATAAAATATAACATATTTAAATTGAATTAAAAGGTTAAAGTATCGCAGTCTAGTAATGTCCTCTAATGCGTAATTGCAAGTCATAAAATTACGCAATTAAAATTTCACATTTTATTTTTTATTAATATATTGATTATACAGATTAACGATGTTAATAATGACAAGCTCACCAACAGATGCATCTTCATGTATATTAATACTAGCAGTAAAGCGAATTAAACCAACAGTAGATACATGATTCATATCATAACGATCGACGTGTAATTTGCAAGAAGGATAACGTCCACAGATGGGTCTGGGTCTGAAGTTTGCGGTGCGATGGCGGGCGGGGTAACTGCTCGGCGTGAAGGCTGTCTGCTGTACCCACTGGCAGCTAACTGCGAGGCTTGGTTCGGTTCGCCGTAGGACCAGTTTTACGATGAACAAGAGGGAACTCCCTTTGAGAACAGCCTCATTCGAAATAAGTCGAGAAATAGTAACCCTGAAATATATTATTAGGCCTGTTTGAGAACGAAGAACGGTTCAGTTGTGTGTAGACGTATCATAAATGTACATGTTTTTAAGATGTTATAAAATTATCTTTCCTCATAAAGATATCGGCTATAATGTCAGCTTCGCACACACAGAGAATAGGCCCTCAGGTCCCTGTGCATATTTATTGAACAAAATGTCCCGTATGTTTTTATATTCAATTCACAAAAACAGATTGTAATGTGGGAAGCGATAGCCGGGCCTTTGGTTATTTTAAATACACCAACAACAGGCATAAAATATCAGAAACAACTCTTCATTATTTAATGCCATCGTAGTCAAACTTTTGCGTGAATGAAACGGCCAGTCCATTAACTTAATCATTTAACTCGGTGAATTTATACCGATTTTGTTTTATCGCCTTATTTAGCAGTTGTAATAGCCAGTAAATGATTAAGCAAATGTTATTTCACAAATGACAATATTTGTAAATCGGACAATGTCCAAAATAGATGTTTCGTTTACAGAACTCTGTGTGAGAGTATGACTGGCAGTAAACAGGAAGGATCACTTTCCCGGAAAACCAGAGAGCTACGTACAGCCAAACGTACCATTTTACAAATATTGTTTCGTTCTGTAATACCCTTAGACATACAAGTTAGGCCCAATCAAAAGTGGGCGTAGTACTAATTTATACTGTAATATTCCTCCTGAGGTTAAGCGTAGAAGAAAAGCAATAAAGGTGCAAAATGCGTGGGCAGTTCCGATGCTGGCAAGTTCGTAAGACCCGTTAGGTTTTATGCACTGCGTCGCTAAACCGGGAATAATCCTACAAATATATAACGATATGTGAAACGCTTAAGATAAGAAAATAAGAATGAGCTACCCATAGACATTGGGAGTTTCTGACATAGGGCTGGGAAATATATATATTTTGGAATATAGGCTACTATGTAGGAGCCGGGTAAATCAAAACAGAAATCATTTAAATGTTCAATAGGCCTAGCCATAGGTACCATTAAACAAGGGAAATTAACTATGCCAGACTTCAAGGTCAAAGTATTCAGGTGTTCTCTTGCAAAGCTTTAGAAATATTGCATAACAATAAAGCCAGTTTTGAGATAAAAGTGGGTTCTGTTACCTGAGTTCGACGTCAAATGGTTGAAAACAAAGGGGAAGTAAATGGGAAAATCCGACAAAATTTAAAAGTTTTCAAACATTTGAAATTTGTTTATATTGACATTTCTATAATTGCTATATCCTAGTTAAACTGATAACTATAATTATATATGACAGCTATAAATAATCTTGTCTTAATTTTACGGTTTGAAAAATGTAGGCTAAATGAAGTATTTTTAAACATGTATTTGAAAATTTTTTAATGCATGCCTTAAAATATGGTCTGGCGTTTTATGTTCACTGATGAAAACGTTGAAACAAGTCTGTTATGGCGGTTTTTGGCTGTGCTGATAGTACCACGGAAAGGGGGGCCCGCTGATCTCGGATAAAACCTTTGTGGCATTATGCAGACAGACAGAATAGCGGGGATTCGTGCAGCACCGCCCCTGTTACAGTCTCAGGGAAAGTGGGAGAGGAGGAAAAGGACGGGACGGGGCATTAAAATAGATCGGGGTTACGGGGGGTCTCGTCTGCTGGGCGCAGCGATTCCGGTCTAAAGGCTCGCAGGGTCGAGGATGATCGCAATCTGTGCCGTGTTTGTTGCGTGAAATGTAAAAACACGCAGCCATATGGCTGTAGCCACATGCACCCACAACAGTTTTGTGGAGCCTATATTTAAATGCCTGTCAACCATCAGTATACATTTACTCGGCAAAAATCTGAACTGCCGTATTAACTGTGTATTTACTGTTAAATAACCGCAAACAGCTGTAAAAATTAATTTCTGCACATGGTGATAAAATTCAAAAGTGATGGTAAATATGAAGTAGCTTACGATTACAGTAGTGAATGCATTTTTTTTTGGATAAGGCTTCAAGTGAGGCAGGGTGTACGGTGCAGGTGCTGCCGACGCGCGCTTCTCTGCGGATAAGTGCATATGCATCTTCTGACGGGTACGGGGCGGGACGGCCATTTTTCAAGAAACCTCCACAATAATTACAGAGGTCCACATGGCTTCTTTTCCAGCAGCAGATTAATCCTGGACTCTTTTATGACCCTCTGCCGCAATGTGAGATATTTTCTGTAGGTCACGAAAGAAGACGCTTAGTGTGGTTTCCCCGCACATGGCAAACATATTTCTTCGCCCTCCGGGGGCATGGATTTAATATAGGCACCACATCGCCGAATTATTTCTCCAGTGTCTCAGGGCTGTGCTCCAGGCGGTCTACCCGGTCCTGGCTACCCCGCGGTGACCGCATAGATACAGAACCCTAGACGCAGGCAAAGGGGAGACACATCTAGGTGTATTAAAAAGGTATCAATAAGCTGTGTTTTTTGTATACAAGTGCACTTTTCAGGATTCTTAATATAAATCAACACAATTATTAGTTAGATAAATATTAGACTTCACCTGTTGTGCAAGAAAGTTATAGACACCTGTATCTCATCTAAAATATGCACCAATTGTGGGACTGGTGTGCTACTGGTCTCATTGGTGCTGATTGAATTTATATGGTTTGATCTCCGAAAATCACATTTCTAAAAAACATTTTACATCATATTAGTTTGCATTGCGGACTTAATTCCTATCATATTGATTTTAATTTAAAATATATGAAATAGTCCAATTTACCCATAACACCCATATGTGATGGGGCCCAAACTGCATTCGCATTCCAGAAAAAGAAGGGAATTTTTTGCGTGGTGACACTTTACGTGACTGTCTGTGGGTTATCAGACTTTGACCACGCTGTCACCTCCCTTGCACTGCTGGCATGTCACATTCTCCATGTCTCTCATGAATATTTGCGCTTTGAATGTTTCTGCCTGCTATGAGGTAGAGCTTTGCGGTCTGAGATTAACCCCTCAAGGCAGCGGCAGCTTAGATTTAGATGCTGATGGTTGCTCACCTGCTACAGGTGGAGGTCTGAAGACGGTGCTGGATGCCATGGAAGCCCCCAGTCATGCACGTCACCTCCTCCTGCAGCTCAACACGCAGCGCACCAAGGGCTTCCTGTGTGATGTCATCGTCGTGGTGCAGAACGCCCTCTTCCGCGCCCACAAGAACATCCTGGCCGCCAGCAGCCTCTACCTGAAGTCCCTGGTCGTCCATGACAACCTCATCAACCTGGACCACGAGATGGTGAGCCCGGGGGTCTTCCGGGTCATCCTGGACTACATCTACACCGGCCACCTGGGCGAAGATGAGGCCAGGTCCGGGTCCGGCAGCGAGCCCAGCCTGACGGCGGTGCTGGCTGCTGCGAGCTACCTGCAGCTCCTGGACCTGGTGGCGCTGTGCAGGAAGAAGCTGAAGCACAATGGGAAGTGCCAGCTGCTTCCCGCAAGTGAGGCCGTGCCCTATGGGAGGCTTAGCGGAACAGGCCGATGCAGGGAGTCCACCCCTGTCATCCAGTCCTGCTTCCCTGGTGGTGCGACTAACAGCCGGGCCTCCCGTGGGCACCCGCCAGAGGAGTTGGCTGGCCATCCTCTGGTCCCGCAGCAGGGGGAGCTTTATGCACCTGCCCCCTCCTCCCCAAGCCAGCAGGTCTACCCTGGCACTCCTCCGGGCCTTCAACCCCAGGCTAGCATGCACACCCCCAGGCCTGAGAGGGTCCCGTCACCCTATTTTGGATTGGACTTATCCAAGAAGAGCCCTGAATCCCAGTCCCAGCAGACGCCCTCCCATCCTGGCCTGTCCCTTACCCACCTGGGGGCCGAGGCTAACGGGGGCCTCGCTCACGTTGGCAGAGACTCTGCTGACATGGAGACTGAGGAGGGGGTGGGGTCCTTCTCCCCCAAATCATCCCACCCTCACCTGGGCCAGGACTTGCTGGCCCACCTGCCTCACCTTTACCGGCCACACGCCCTCGGACAGGAAGTGTTCTCCATCCTGCCCGGCACTGGGCCTGATGCACCTGAGGATGGGGAGGGCCTGAGGGGCCTGTACCGCTGGGTGAAGCGTGAACCCGCCTCGTATTCCATGGAGGATGAGGAGGACGAGGAAGAGGACGAGGAGGAAGAAGAGGACGATGAGGATGAGGAAGAGCGAGGTCGGGAAGGGGCGCGCCGGCGGCGGAAACAGGGCGGGGAGAAGCTGGGCGCCAGCGGAGAGGATGAGAGGAGCGGCTCGGCCAGTGAGGAGACGGGTAGCAGCGAGGGGGGGCCGTCACCCCCGGCGACGCTGCAGCGCTTCCGGCTGGCCTGTGAGCCTCAGAGCTTCGGCGATAACCTCTACGTGTGCATCCCCTGCGACAAGGGCTTCCCCAGCTCTGAGCAGCTCAACGCCCACGTGGAGGCGCACGGAGAGGAGGCGCACGGTGAGGAGGTCAGTAGCGTGGAGCCCCCGCTGGAGCCGGGCCATGATGGAGGCGAGGCCAATGGGCCTGGGGAGGTGAGCCCGCTGTACCCGGGGGGCAGGCGAGTCCCGGCCGGGCCGGGGGAGAGCATGCGCCCGTACCGCTGCTCCTCCTGCAGCAAGTCGTACAAGGACCCGGCGACGCTGCGGCAGCACGAGAAGACGCACTGGCTGACGCGGCCGTACCCCTGCAGCATCTGCGGCAAAAAGTTCACGCAGCGCGGCACCATGACGCGCCACATGCGCAGCCACCTGGGCCTCAAGCCCTTCGCCTGCGACGCCTGCGGCATGCGCTTCACGCGCCAGTACCGCCTGACGGAGCATATGCGCATCCACTCCGGCGAGAAGCCCTACGAGTGCCAGGTATGCGGCGGCCGCTTTGCCCAGCAGCGCAACCTGATCAGCCACATGAAGATGCACGGCGTGGCGGCCGCGCCCCCTCGAGCCGAGCTGGCAGAGGGCGTGCACCCGCTGAGCCGCTACGCCGCCGAGCGCCTGGGCCTCAGCTCCGACCGCGCTGCTGAGCTGCTATCCCAGGCCTCCCAGCGCCTACTGGCCGACGCCAAGGCCTCGGAGGGCCTTTACCCGCTCTCCAAGCTGGCTGCCCAACACCTGGGGCTCCTCCATGACAAGATGGAGGCTCTCAGGATGCCGACACTGGGGCCTCCAGCTCCAACCCCTGCCCCTGAGCCACGTGCCATTGGCCGGTACTCCCCCAGCTAAGGGGTGGGGTCTGTGACTCTGGAGTGTAGGGGGGCAGGACAGGAAGTCTCCCTGCATTGTTTCCATTTACCAGACAAATGAAAGACCAGAAAAAAACAACCGAGTGCCTTAGCATGAAACATCAGTCGTTCCTTGAACATTTGAACAATGCGCTTTCCAGGGACAGTGACGATCAATGCAAACCCAGCTATTGAGCCAAAAATAAACGAGCCAAATACAGGAACAGAAGAGGGACCAAACGTTGGAGATCCAAGCTCCATACGTAATGGCTGTGGCCTGAAGCTGTTTAACGTGTGACATCATAGTGACATCATAATTATGTTGTGGCGATGTCACAGCGAAGTCGGAGACCAGGAGCAGTACGGCTCTTCTGGACGAAACGTGGCCGGGCACTTTGTGATGTTATGTTGACTTAAGGTAGCGGTAATCCTGAGCTTTCAGGTGCCTCTGCTTTAATACCCAGGAATTACGTCTGTGGTACTCTGGTTAGGGTGGGTGGGATAGGACTGGAGGCATTTCCTAGCAGTGTGTACGTGTAGCGTCGCTCGTGAATTGGTGGCGGCATCCAGCCCCTCTCACCTTGGTTCCCTTCTGCATTGTCCCGTCTGGCCCTTCTTATAAAGCACTTTGTTTACAGGAACCATTTGGCCGGATGGGTTCTGCAGCACAATCAGTCCCCCCCCCCTCCCCCCATCTCCAACTGGGGCATAATTCATTTAAAAAATGAGATCCCACTACAGTTTACACCCCCCTGCTCACTTTCTGTTCCCCAGCCAGGCCAGTCGCCTGCACTAGAAATGTAACCAGTATAACCAGTAATGTACTGTGATAAGCCTGCCTCTGGCCCTAACAGCTGTGTATCTGGACATGAAACAGGCGCGAAGGAACAGGAATCAAAATCCAAAAAGTAACAGGAGAAACAAGAAACAGGATTAAACGTGGGGATAAAAAACAGAGGGAAAGGCAGGAGCCCCAAGCCAAAGGAGACAACGCGCATCCAAGAAGAAAAGCAGAGCCTGTGTGCTTGCAGGCCAGTCGAGACTCTCATCTGCTCTCTGTAGCGTTCCAGTGTGCCTTCACACCACGGTGGCTTCTGCTCCATGTTCTGTGCCGAGGGTCCCAGAGGTTTTGGGTTCACCCTCCTGCAGGTGATGTTCATCAGCAGCCCCTGGGCACCCCTCTGTGCTTTCTATTAAGTGGGGTATTGTCGAAATTATAATCCTTAATAATAATTTTTAAAGCAACATTTCCTGCAAGATGCTGAGTTTAATTATCTTGTTATATTCATTTTTTTACATTTATATTTAAACTTTTTATACCCCTTGTTGTCAATTATTTGAAGGAGGCTAAAGCTTTTTAAAAGTTTGTTACAATATAACATTATAGATGCATTGTGATATGTGCATTATATGTTTTTTCTTTACGTATACTGTATAACATTTTGAATAATGCCTTTTATTCTGTGAGTGTATTTTGTATTATGGTGTTTTAAATATAATTTCTAAAATGTTATGTGGGAAACATTTTGTTAACGCTGATTTTGGTTGTGACAATGACAATTTGTGGGTCACATGACTGTTATCATTTGACATAGGAGGACATAAATGTGTGACTATAAGGTGAATAACTGCTTCTCCTCAGAACCTGTGAATGTCTCATTAGGTGTCTGTTCCAAACCACCCAGTAACCTGTGGGAAGCCTCAAGAGTCTCTTGAGTGCCTCCTGTAGACGGGCACCTGAACCTATCTATGCATTAAAACATTTAGTCGGTTTTTCTGATACTACAACCAATGCAGCAGAGCTCTGTTACATTATGGCCCTTGAATTTTAGACAAGGGGCATTTGCTGCAAAAAAACAGATTTGTGCGGAGTTTGAGAAGCCTGGATTGCATAGCTAAAGTAATCACTGATCGTAGCCTCTGTCTATCGGGATGTTCTGGGGTTGCGTTATGTGTTTCGGGGAGGCGTTTTAGGGTTGGGTTCGTGGTTTGGAAGGAGTTTTGGGTGCGGCGATATCAAGTTCTTGAGCTTTTGAGGAGACCCACGTAATGGTTATGGGACCACAAGGCACCCAGAGGAGCTCCAAGCGTCCAGGAGACAAGCGGCTGGGACCCTGAGCTGACACCCTCCCTATCCCTCAATCCCAATGACCACCCTCCTGCCTGTCCGGCCAAATGCAGCATGAAGAACAAACGGAGAATGTTTCCATTGCTACTGAGATTCCCTGGAGGGGAGTGACAGAGGGAGAGAGGAAGGGCAGAAGGCAGAGGCTTTGAGCTTCTTCTGTGTCGACTTTGGTGGCTTCTGGGACTGTCCACAAGCCAGGGTTCGCTTTGGGGACTGGGGAAGCAGGCGTTTGAGGCTGGGGGGCAGCCAGTGGCTGCGAGGAGAGCTCAGTGTGTGAGAAAATGACTGAAACCTTTGCAATGTGTGTGAAAAAGCAACAGAAAGTGTGTGTTTAGGGAATAGTGTGTGTGTGTGTGTGTTGAACTGAGAGGGTAAGAGAGTGTGGGACGGTATTTTCTGGCTCAGCAGCAGTCTTGGACAGGATGTGGTGTGTGTGTGTGTGTGTGTGTGTGTGTGTGTGTGTGTGTGTGTGTGTGTGTGTGTGTGTGTGTGTGTGTGT
>JABFEA020000041.1:11858172-11868744 GCA_019775915.2 Cyphomyrus plagiostoma | reverse complement strand
CCCCCCCCCCCCCCCCCCCCCCCCCACCCCCCCCACCCCCCCCCCCACCCCCCCCCCCCCCCCCCCCCCCCCCCCCCGATTTAAATGAAAATGACAACAAGCTGAATTATCGGAAATCTGGCTTTACTTGAGACTAAAGCACCTTTGCGCGTTCTCTTTGCATATTTGTCTAAGAAATGGCCAACTTTAATAGACACGGAGGGCCATCTTACGTCAACAATCAGGAATATTTTTGTAACAGGAATGGGAACAGTGTGTTACAGTAAATTAGCTGGACACTTTATTATGGTGCTGTATTGGTGTGTTATCAGTTAACCAGTCATTCAGACGTCAGTCAGTTTCATACGACTATCAGTCTTAGCACACCTTCCACGGAGGGCACTTTATCCCCCGAGTCAGAGATAACCTGTATCAATACTGTTCTCTGAAACCCAGAAATGGCTCCAAACCACCTTCACAGAACAGAATGGGAGTGTTATGGAGAACAGAAGAGTTGCTGAAGTTCTCAGTCCTAGGACCTCCCTTCTTGCACATTTCCATAAAACTCTCATCATTTTCCCTATGCATACATATCCAAGAGATAGTCAAAGAGACCAGGATGTTTTAGGGTCAAATCCAGAGTAGTACCATCTTTTTAGGAGAGGCACTGGGGTACTGTCCCTTTAAGTACAATCACTGCAAAGTTTTATCTGCTTCATAAAAAAACAGCTGCAGAACTGACCCACCAACTATAGCACGAGGGTACTTAAGAGAATCAGTGAATTAGAGAGCACAAAAATATGTTATAGAGTAAAAACTTAGGCTGTAAACTAGGGTTAACTGTTCTGTGAGAATTCTGCAATGTTGTTATAAAATGAAGACACTATGTCTAAACACTGTACAGCATTTCTTTGAACTGCAGGCTGAAATGTTTCTATTTTTCCAGGTGTACTATTTGTCTGGGCGCATTCCATGTTATTGTGATGTTATATGTTTGAATTTGCTCATTCTTGTGTCCTCAAGCCAAAGCCATTGCCAGCAAAGGTGACAAACTGAGACTCCACTTAATGCCACCTAACAGACAGGTGCTCCGTGGGCATTGGCTTCGCTGTGCTATCCCACACAGATACAGGAGTCCTGCTCAGCGTGTCAGTGTGTTTGGCGCTGATGTCCAGACGCTGCTCTGCTTCATTAATGGAGCCGCGAGCAGGGTAGCCTGGGAGCAGGGTAGCCTGGGAGCAGGATGGTCTTGGAGCAGGGCAGTCTGGGAGCAGGGCAGTCTGGAAGCAGGGTAGTCTGGGCGGTCCTGACCCGGACATTGCAGCTTGCTGTGATCCCCTGCTATATTCGGGTAAGCAGAATCAGCGAATCTCAGCCACGTTTCAGCACCTTGGCTCTAGACTGCTTACTGGTAAAAAGTCTGACAGTACAGTAACAGTCTACAGTCATGGCTACTGACGCCTGGCTACAGCTCAGCGGTGCCCACCGACGGGAGGTGGTCCAGCGCCCCAACCCCCCCTGCTAATCCCAGGAAGCAGCAGAGGCTGCTGGTTTCAGGCCCCTGGTCACTCGACTTACCAGACCCCATTCTAACAGAGAAGGGTTTGACAGGTTTCATGGTTCCCATGGTGACAGTAAAACTTCCTGACCTTCACTGTGTGTGTCTCTGTGTCTCAGAAGCAGCCTCAGTGTAGCTGTATAAGTTACAGTAGATGTTTGTAAAGACTTGCCAAGGTACTTGAGGCGCATCAATGCACAGGTTTACCCAGGCTTGAGCCCAGGGGCCTCCTCTAAAAAGGGGCCTCAAGTAACCTTGTTTAATAAAATGTCAACAACTTTTACCGTCACTAGCCCTTCAGCCCTAGTCAATAATTTTAATAGAATAAATGGGTGGGGTGACAACTGAAATAGCCCAGGGGCCTCTGACAGCGTTAATGTGCCTTTGCACGGCACCCTAAATGCCCGTGAGGAAATGCCTGTCACACTCGTGTAAAACATCTGTATGAATACTTATGGGAAGATATGTTTGTTTGTGAATTTACAATTTGTACAAATGTACAGCTTTTGTTTGCATGTGCACACATATATCTATGTCTGCAGTTATGCATATAAGGGTTAATATCTGCATGTGCCTGTTCCTGTGTGTAGTCAGGTGGTCTCAGGTCCTTGCAGCAGATATCTGTGGCGTTTCAACCGTAAACCAATACGATTCCGCCGTTTGCAGTTTCCAGGGCAACTCCTGCACTACTCCTCCTCTTGCTCTGCTGTTTCCATGGTTACCGTGGCTTTAGATTGTTACTGTAGCGACACCACCATGGTAACAGTCTACAGCCATGGTCGCCAGGGGGCAGATTCCACCTCAATTCTGGAATGCGGTGGACAGTCCAGTGTTATTGAATTACCTGTGGACCTCCATGTACACTGAGACTCACTCACTTAGTGAGCCAAAGAGCTTCATTAACCTGTAAAAAGTAGAAGTACAGAACTGTCGTACAGTGCAACTGTTTTCTCGTTCTCCCTATCTTTGCCTCTCTCTCACTTTCACTTACTCCATCGCTTCTCCACATCAGGTTGTAAACTTCTTTACCTAGCCTGACTGCTCAGAGACTGCGATGGAAACCAGACTACAGATGGGCTCATGGGATGGCATGGCAGTGCTAGCTCTGTGCCATGGAAACCACTGTTGGTCAGTTCCCATTAAGGCCTGTGCTTACACATAACCATAACGTACTTTAAAGGTCAGCCGCTTCAAACTTAAACTGTTGTCATGCTGACAGCATGAATCACAGCCCTGTGGGAGGACAGACAGCGCGGATTGCTGCATCATTTCATTAGAGGCAATGAGATTTCTGTTGTACCTCATACAAATGCAGGGTGGTATGAATTTAGCACATAGGCAGTAAACTGGGAAACACACAGGCAAATGTGGCCCACAGAATGAGTAAAGAAGCAGGATAGTGATCTATCATGTCAGAGAAGAATGCAGATATGGAGGTGGGCATGTTAGATACAGGAACCGAGAAAACTCACTTTCTGTAGATGTAGGCGTTTGGGTTCACCTAGCAACCCTTAGAGGATCAGAATCTAAAGTAAACATTAAGCTGACCAGCTGCAGAACCACCCAGGGTACGCCTCTTTGAACAGAGACATTAGCCTTGGAGGACGTCGTGTTATCGCCTTATTAATTCCATAGGGTTGTGAATTACGTCACACCCCCAGGGTCATTTAGGCGAGCGCCGTTGCGCCTGCGGAATTAATGCCGCGTATGTTCGCTCGCCCCGATGAAACCTCAGTGACGGAAAACCTGCAAACTTCCCTAGGGACACCCTGGCCATGGGAGGGAATGATATAACGTCACGTAGAGAGTCCGTCCGCTGCTTGTAATAAACTCAAGTACGTGTGTCGGCTGAGCTTTCTGTAATGAAAGTAGACAATGCGTTACAGACTCTGAATATGTCTATAAGGTAACTGAATCAATGGTTGGGGAATCTGATTGAAAACGATCTGGCACTAAATTATCTATCACATGTCGTACAACATGCACTAGTCACAACCATGGTTCGAATTACGGGGGATATTGTACCCCCCGATTAAGACCCATAACCCCCCACCCCCCGCAAAGACACAAAAATAGCCGTTTTTTTTTTTTGGGGGGGGACTATGATTTTTCGTTTTCGTCACCGCAATGTGGACCGTACCATTTTCACCACCTCGGCGCTAAAGGCTAGTTAGCCAGTCGGTCGCGTCATTCATTCTAATTGAGTGACCTGGTCGTTGTGTTGGTCGTGCATTGGTAACTGTAAGTAGGCTGTTGAAAATGTGTTATTTTACAACCTTCATTTATTCGTTTAAGTGTTTCATCTACTAATGCAAGCTGACGTTTTTATAAGTTGAATTACTTACTATTGTTCTTCTGAGGCCGGTAAAGTAAACGTTAGTTACGTTAACTAGCAAGATAAGTTAAGTTCTCTGTTTAAACCAGGCTTATCTGGTGAGGTAAAATCGATCATGGTAATTTTCCAAGGAGATGAACTCCCTATGTTTTCATTCTCATTTTATCATGAATAAAGTGTGCCATTCTGAAATTATTTCACCACAATGTGTGGTTTGTTATTAGGCTAATGTTTATGCATAAGAAGGTCTAACGTTATGCTCTGAAAAAAAACATTACTATCTGTGAAAGTATAAGGGCAACGTAAAAAATATTCAGCTTGTTCTGACAATAAGACTGGTCATCTGATTCTTACACTGTTCCTGTAGTTTTGTGGTAATATGTCCCTGCACAGTTAAACCTGTTGAAATTTGCTGCCTTTTTCGAGTTTTTTAATTAAACAGTGTAACCACAATAATAACCACAATAAAAGGAGGACAGCTCAGGCCTCACAAATCTCAGAGTAATTGTGTTTGAATTACTGACACTAGCACAGACTAGTGGAAAATTGGTTTCTGTTGGATTTATAGATCTCTCAACCTTTCCACTGCCAAACCTCACAGGTTACAGATGTGATCTGAGAAACATGGAGTTGGGTCTTCATTTTTATAAAGTAGGCTATAGGCTGTTTGAAATGTATAGGCTTATTACTTTTACTAGTATACTTCTATAATAATTCGTGGGAGTTATCAAAACCAAATTATTTTGGATAGGGATAAGGATAATGAGATCTTCTGTATTGACTTGTATTCTTCACCATATCAAAAACAGATAGATTAACTTTAGCTGGAAAAATTTTAACAAAATATGGTCACCAAATAGATTTGGTGTCAAATTTCAAATACCCAGGACTTCTAATTGACAACCACATGTCTTATAAGGAACATATTAAACACATAACAAAAAATCTGAAATCTCTTTTCGGTTTCTATTATAGAAACAAATCATGCTTTTCTTTCTATGTAAAGTTACCATTTATGGAGGGGTAATTTTCACTCTGGTCTCAACCCATTACATTTGCTTTGAATCCGTCCAAAACCATTTTTCTTGTATGTAAATGTTCTGATGGATGACTGCTTCTGATATAGGTGTTTGTGTATCGTTTTGAAAGTATATATGAATTTTAGATTTCGAAAAAATACGCAGGAGAAATTGTAGGCATGGCCAAACATTTTTGTTCTTTGCTGATCGATGTTTTCTCGGTTGGTAAACCTGCATTTCGTGTTTGACGTTCCTAACACGTTCGCGCCATCTAGAGGTACAAAGTCGCTAGTGAGGAAAAACCACGTCCACAAAAGGGGTATTTATGAGGTAAACCTTAAGTTAATGGCCGCCTACCGGTCGATCACGCGTCTCACCGTAAAAAAGGTTGGAGGCTACTGTCTTAACTTATGCAGTGCATTACAAGGTATATGGTTATTTTCTGCTTAAATGGAGAATAATTAATTATTGTGCCTTCCTGACTGTTTTTTAGCGTGACACTATTTCATAAATATGCATATTTGTTTGCAGGTGTAATTATGGCTGAGTAATGAAGTTTGGTGATGCATCTCTGTCAAGTTATGACGCGCAACTCCACCGTGAAACAATGTAACCGTACAATGTTTATATGCAATAAATATATGAATGGAAATATATATGACAATAATACAGTTTCTTTCTGTTTGTGTGTGTATTAACTGTTAACCATGTTGCTTAAAATGCAAAGGTGCCCATATATAGCACTATATATTGGCATGTATTAGTGTGTATAGCTTGCTCGAAAAAAACACATGGAAGAAGAATGTTTTTAATTAAGAAATATTTTACCTAGCAGGGTCCAGAACTTATGACCGCCAAAATGAGAGAACATACATAGGCGCAGACACAGATGTAGAGACCACAGAGGTGTAGATAAAGATGGATAGACTACACAGTGAAGCCAATCCAGACTACACAGACCCAGACAGAGGCACAAAGGGGTCAAGAAACAAGCAGAGAGACCACACTGAAGCAGAGAGACCAGGCAGGGGACAGACAGAGGCAGAGAGACGAGACAGGGGCCAAGACAGGGGCAGAGAGACCATACAAAACCCCGACAGAGGCAGAAAGACCACACAGAGCCCCAGACAAATGTAGCGAGACCACACAGCGGCAAAGAGACAAGAGTGAAGCCCAGACAGAGGTAGAGAGACTGGACTGAGGCTCCGATAAAGGCAGAGAGACCCCACAGAGGTCCAGACAGAGGCATAGAAACCATACAGGGGCCCAGACAGGCAGAAATACCGATCTGAAGCCCAGATAGAGGCTGAGAGACCACACAGAGACCACACATCAGCTATAATAATCTTCTTGAGCTCCTGAGAGAAATACAGACCCACTGCCCTGCACTGTAAAAGCCCATATGCTGACACAGAGTACAATCAGCACATAAACTCTTACTGTTCTGGGCAGAAGGCAGTCTATGGGGGGGGGGGGGGGGGGTGGACTGGACATAATTGAAGCCACATAGGTTGTCCCAGCCTCACGCCCTGTCTCTCCAGACTGAGTGTTTGTGTCTGTGGGGGGAAAATGAGGAGGATGGAATTACGGTTTTTCTGGTTTAAGTAGAAGCTGTTTACAAGGCTCATCAAACATCACAGCACATTCTGGCATATTACTGGAAAGAGGAACAAACCACCATCCACGCAGCAGGGCTGTGCTTTAGCCCAACTCTATAAATCTAAACATGAGGGCCATTTTGGGCACATTTCCGATTAAAGGCGTCAGCAGATCACGGCATAACTTCCACCCTGATGACTAACCCAGACCGCAGCAGTTTGAGGCCAGAAAGCAGTCCACCCCTGAAGGAGAATGTGGAATCACCCAAATCCATCTGCCCTCCATGACCCCCAAATCAGAGTGAGAGAGGGACGAGACAGATAAAAAAAGAAACCGATATGATACAAATGAAACAAAACTGAAGGTAGGTAAAATGAAAAAAGGCGGGAAACAATTGAGTTTGGGAGGCTGATGCACAGAGAGTTAGAGGGGTGTTTCTTTGGCTACAAGTGGAGGACACTTTGTCCACATAAACAGGAAGCTCTGTTTAAGAAGGAGGGTATGCAGGAGAACTCGCTCTGAGGTCTCACTCACACAGGGTCAGAGAGCACAGCAGCTCACAGACTTCAATGCTAAAAGCACCGGTCAAATCCAGCCAAATTAAACAGTTTCTGATACGAAGAGTGAAAAGTGGTATAAATTATACAGGAAGCATCACACATCAGCAGATTCTCCCTTTCTGCTTCCAGCTCCACCTCTCTTTTTGACCTCTTTCTGCTGCTCCCTGCATTGCCTGTACTCCACATTCGCCTTTCCCTCCCGCAGTCCCCATCTGTGTTTGTAAACACAGTGCGTGTGTCAGACAGTGACGTCACAAGAGCCCGCTGTTATTCAGCCACATAATGTACTAATAAATCCTCTTCTCTGAAGCCACACCCACCCCTAGCACTCCATCCCCCCTTCGCCCATGGCCCCTCCCAAATCACAAGTCCCGCCTCTTCATTGGTCCTGCATCTGATTGGACACAGCTCCCTTTCCAACAGCACCAGTGCAAGACTGGCAACGTTATTGTTATTAAGAACAGTGCATTGACTGAGTACATGTTTACAAGCAAAGTTACAGTCAAATGTGGTGCCACACAGTCAGATTTTA
This sequence comes from Cyphomyrus plagiostoma, assembly GCA_019775915.2. Lineage (NCBI taxonomy): Eukaryota > Metazoa > Chordata > Actinopteri > Osteoglossiformes > Mormyridae > Cyphomyrus > Cyphomyrus plagiostoma. The sequence continues at coordinate 11,861,162 of JABFEA020000041.1, read as the reverse complement.
TTAAGGACCATGGCACTCAGAAATACACTTTATATACTTATAAAAAGTTTTTTATGTTTGTAAAAGTGTATCTCATTTTTTTAAAAAGAAATAAAAACATTTCAAATACAATCATTAATACATCAAATACATTAATTATATTGTATAAGGTACAGACATTTCAATAAATATTTTTAAGGCAACAATTTTTGAACTGTATTTCAATATAGAAAGTATAATTACGAAAACATCTATCATATTGCCATACGGAATGTAAGTCCAGCTCAGTTAATATTTCTTGAATTCGGAATATAATTTTTTCCTCGTATATAAGAAAAATGGTGTATGTACCTGGGACAGTTTGCCCTGGAATCAAAGCTGAGCTTTAGAGCTTCAGGAGTCATGATCCGGTTTGAGACGTCATACCGACAGAGAGCATATCGTTTCCCGAAGAGAGAGCAGGAGACATTACTGGCTAAAACACTGAAGGTTGTCCCCTTTAGACAGACCCGTCACTTGTAAACATCCGATCAAAGCAGCATCAGATCAAAGCTTGCACTGAAACAACTAAATAATGGTGATATATGAATCCCACCTGTATCACCTCTGGCAAACCACGCGGATATATCTTCTCGCACCCCCTCTCCCCACCTGGGTCTGGATGACGCTTCTTCCCAGGTCACTCCTCAGAGGGGCTGCATGGCTTCTTGTCACTCTCCAGAGCTTCTGCCCTTACCGTATTCTTTAGCATAATTTCGTGTTCAGTTGAGAAGGAACCGGAGGCAGAAAGTAGCATCACACTGCACTCAGACAAGACTTGGAGCAAACACATCGCCGAAGACTGCCACTTTTCCAGCACCCTGACTTCTGTCCTGAAGTGAACAGGTCTGTGTCTGTTACACCACTGGTTTCCTACAAAAACAAAGAGCAGACAGATCACTTGATAACAGCCTGTTCCAGGAACCCTGAATAATCTCTGAAATCCCATCGTTTTGTAGCCCTGCAAACGAAACAAAGAAGGGAACCGGATTGACCACAGCAGACAAACAGACGGGCGGAGGATCACACTCTAGACTCACGTAATCACACACCCACATACACACATGACAGCTATGAATCCCCAAACTTCATCTTTACACTTCACTGATAGCTCAGGCATTGAGATTCGTCCCATCCAAAAATCGGGCACAAGCATTACCAATTGGAGTGCCAAGAAATAAGAAAACAACAAAAAAGAAGGTAAAAAAGCTGGAAAATATAAAACCATGTCGCACAAAAATAGAGATAAAGGATCCAACAGCTATACTACTTGGACACAAAAAAACAGCAAGGGTGACAAATAAATGACCACAATGAAATGGTCCCAGTCTCAGGGTCCAGCAGCAGTCTCCTTAAGAGCACATAGCAGAGAAGTGCTATCGGTCAGCTTGCTCTTATATACTCAGCCTTCTGCTCCTGTCCTCTGTGAGTCTCTAGTACAGCCTGGGCTCCTGGAGTCAAAACACGGCCTTCCAAATAAATCCCCCCCCTCCACCACATGCTCCTCAACACGCTCCCCAAACTCTCCCTGGTCCAGCGTTGCACAATTTTCCCTTGTTGCCCTCTGCTTTGCTCCAACCTTGATGTTGTTGCGCAATGCAGATTCTCGCAAACCCAAAAGTTGGACTAGAGAGAAAAACAGAATGAATTCCAGAGGCTTGAAGTCACGGCTCCACTTTCTTTAAATGAAAAAAGGGAAATATCTGGATACTCTATTTCCCCCCTTTGCCACTCCCCCCCCCAAGTGCCTCCATTATGGAAACCATGTGTGAATGTGGAGTTCACACCCCACCCACAGTGAAGTGTGTGCTGGACAGTGGGACAGAGGGAGGCTATGGGCAGATGGGTAGAAAGAGAGAGGGAAACGTCACACTGAAGAGGGAGATGGAGGGAGAGAATGAGGGGGTGGCGGAGAGCGGAGGTGGAGAAACATCGAAGCGGAGGAGATCCCACCAGACTGTGCTCAGAATGTCAGGACTCAGGATTTAACGGAAGCCAGGTGGGGAGAAGGAGAATGAGGAGAGAAAAGGAAGAAGGAGACCATCGATTCCCAGAAAAAGTCGGAGGCTGACAGCTACGAAACATACGGTCTGCCTTTCCTCACCTAATACGGAGATGCAAGGAAATGCACCTGCATGACAGTAGCATGCAGAGGACAGACAGGCACATGCAGAGGACAGACAGGCACATGCAGATAGCAATATGCCTGCAGACCATCAGAACGCATGATGCCTTCTCAGCTGAGTGATGTTCAGACTGAGGCTGATCGGTAAGTCCTGACGAAGGAACCTGAGCATAATCCGCAAGGCTGTGAATTCGGATTTCAGCTGCTGCTGCTTCTTTGTGAAACTCAACTATAATCACTATGGAAACCGCTGAGATAAGAAATTAAGAATCATGTACAGTACTCTTGGAAACTTTTACAGAGAAGAAATGTGGTTTAATCATAACTGAGTACATTTCAGGCATAAGTCTCAGTAAAAGTGAAAAACTCCATAGTAAGTGACAGACAGCTCCTACCACTTGCAACGTGACACCAAACCTGCAGACAGAGGCAAATAGTTTTGTGAATTATGTTGTTAGCACCGATCCTTGGTAGGACAGCCAGCCAGTCGCAGGGTGAGGGCCTGAATTTCCTCCGCTTTTGTGAATGAAAGCCAACACGGAGCGGAAATCCCTGGTCGGGTGAGTCACTGTTTTCACTGGAGTGGAGATCCTCGTAGAACCTTCTGGAAGGACCTTGCTGGGGTGGGGGTGCCCATACAGGCTGAAGCTTGGGTGAAGGCCAATGAGTTCCAGTCAATTCCTTATAGGAGGGCTATGTAGTAATTTTTCCCCAAGGTCCAAATTTCATCAGGCACACAAAGCCAAGCCAAGCCAAGCCAAGGTCCCGGGGGGGGGGGGGGGGGGGTTTCCCGCAGTAGATTTCACCCACGGGGGGGGTTAAATTGTAAACAGGGGCCGAATTACAA
>JABFEA020000041.1:11819274-11829479 GCA_019775915.2 Cyphomyrus plagiostoma | reverse complement strand
CATGTGATTGGTTGATTAGATAATTGCATTAATGAGAAATTGAACAGGTGTTCTTAATAATCCTTTAGGTGAGTGTACATACATACTGTACACACACATACATATTCACACGCACACACATACATACACACACATACATATTCACACACACACACATACACACATACATGTGTGTGTGCATGCATGCATACATACACACATAAATATGTACACACTTACAAATATACACACATACATACATATGCAGATTCCCCATATTCACACTTACACTTACACATAGTTATACACACTCACTACATGTACTTGGTCAAGCAACAAATCAACACTTGCTGATGGGCTGGGTGACCCATAGCTGACCTCTAGAGCAGATTCTGAAACAACCATATACACATGCACGCACGAACGCGCGCGCACACACACACACACACACACACACGGGATAATAGAGCAAGCAGTAAATTATTTTAGGTGTAATATGGGCCCGGTCCTGTCATGGTGATTTATGAAGAGCAGAAGTATTCTAATCTCCTGGTGTGAGACACAAAGCATAGAACAAGGATTCTCACACTTACCGGCTGCTCCCAAAGGACAACCTGAGTGAGGCAGACAGATAGACAGGCAGAGAGAATGAGACAGAGAGTGAGAGACAAAGACAGGAAGAGACATGCAGAGAGGGAGAGACAGGGAGAGAAAGAAAGGGGGAGAACATGGAAAGATTGGGAAAGACAGAAAGTGAAAGACAAAGAATCTGAATGTGTTCATTTCATTCTTATAAGTTCATTTTCCAGTTTCTTGCTATATTATTATTGCAAAAACTTTTGTGTGTTAATCATAATGTGCTGGCAGTATTAGTTTCATATCATGGCAAAATAATTAGTTGATTTTAAGAGGGAAATGGGAGAAGGAGATGGATGATGAAAGGTCTGCATTCACAAAATCATTCTGGGGGTCCAGTGAAAGACATCCCACATTACAAGGAGCAGAGCGGGGCATGCAAACAAAAACAGGAAGCAGAATGTGATTGGGTGCTAAACAGGTAACAGGGGGGCTGAGAGATGGAGGACAGACTGAGAGATGGAGGACAAACTGAGTGAGGACAGGGTGAGAGATGGAGGACAGACTGAGAGATGGAGGACAGACTGAGTGAGGACAGGCTGAAAGATGGAGGACAGGCTGTGAGATGGAGGGCAGACTGAGAGATGGAGGACAGACTGAGTGAGGACAGGCTGAAAGATGGTGGACAGGGTGAGAGATGGAGGACAGACTGAGAGATGGAGGACAAGCTGAGAGATGGAGGACAGAGTGAGTGAGGAGAGGGTGAGAGATAAAGGACAGACTGAGAGATGGAGGACAGATTGAGTGAAGACAGGGTGAGAGATGGAGGACAGACTGAGAGATGGAGGACAGACTGAGTGAGGACAGGCTGAAAGATGGAGGACAGGGTGAGAGATGGAGGACAGGCTGAGTGAGGAGAGGGTGAGAGATAAAGGACAGACTGAGAGATGGAGGACAGACTGAGAGATGGAAGACAGACTGAGTGAGGAGAGGGTGAGAGATAAAGGACAGACTGAGAGATGGAGGACAGGCTGAGTGATGGAGGACAGGCTGAGTGATGGAGGACAGGCTGAGGGATGGAGGACAGACTGAGAGATGTAGAGCAGGCTGAGTGATGGAGGACAGACTGAGAGATTATTACTGTTATTACTGATTATTACTGTTATTATTCGCATGCACTGCTGTGGTTGCAGTGCTACTATAGTTAGACGCAGTACCCATTTGTGTGCCTTTTTTATAATAAGGTCATAAAAGCACTTTAACTTCCTATGCATTGAAACCAATTCACACACCTGGTTAGAACAACCTATCCAGTTATGCCCAACATTATTACAAGTACTGTTATAAACAAGTAGTTTAAGTGCTGGTAAATACAAATTACCCATCAATATAGCTTTGGGGTACTGACATGGACCGATGTCCCCCCCAAACAGACTATAGCATTGTGTGGCTGAAAAAATTTGGACCTCAGGATAAAATAGCTGAGTAGCCCTGACAGAGCTCATTAATGTAACTTGTTAACATTCATTTATTCCGCAGGTTATTTACTGAAGACACCGTGGCTAGTGAAAACTGCTACAGCAGTGCCTTCTGTGGATCAGTATTAAGTGTCATCACTTCTCAGGATGCATGTATTCATCCTCACCAGCACTTTTGGAGAAAATAAACATTTAAGGATGAATTTTCATTGGACAAAACTGTAATAATTTGGAATAATCACTGTAATGGTATTCGAATGTATGTGCAGTCTGTTTGCTGTCCAGTGTTACGCAGGTCCTTCCTGCCAAGCCTGGCTTCCTGCCACAGTCCAGACACATGCAGGTATGTGAACTGGCATCTCTAAATGGTTCAGTGCTGTTTCAGAGTGACATCCCATCCCGAGTCGGTCCCAGTCTTTTGCTCAATGCTCCCCCTGCAACCCTGTCCTGGGAGAGTGGCAGGAAGATAGATGGATGGATTATTTATCATCATTAGCTGTTATTGATCCTCCATTTTGGGGGTCCTGTAAGCTTTATGTGGACATTTAGAACACAGTGGGAATCCCAGTCCAGTCCAGTCCCATTGGTAATGGCCCAGTGTTCAGGCCTGGCAGACCAGTCTGACCTGGTGTGCTATACTTTAGCCCAGCTGCTCCCTGCTTGGCCATGCACTATGTGACTGATCTTAATGCTGCACTCCTGGACCTGCGAGGGAATGAGAGAAGATGTTTCAAGGAATGACGCAAATGGCATCGCCTTGGTCAAGCCCTCAGATTCCCCGTAACCATCTGAGCTTCTCTTTGACCTGAGTGCTTCAAGCGAGGTCAAAATCTGCCATGAAAGGGAAGCAATGCAATGATCTTGGGACAAGATGCTTGAGAATGAATGTTCTCTCGCAAGCCGGCTCTGTTCCCCAGGCACAGCAGTGTTCAGCTGAATGATATTTCTTCCTGTCGTGCTGCCAAGATGTTATTTTATCACATTGTCTTACCTTCTCCCTTTCAGCACCCGGTTTTCATCCCTCTGTCATTCAGTCTTTCTCATTCAACACTCAGCTACCCCTATAACCCCCATGTACTTTCACGCCATGGACCCCAGTCACACAGAAACATCATACATCCAGTTTCATTCTTCCCTCCCTGCAACCTTATACTGCTTCTCTCTCTGTTGCATTCAAAATCCAAGCAATAAAATCACATCCCTCATCACATGACCACAACCTGCATGTGTCCCTCATCACATGACCACAGCCTTACATACATCCATCGTCATAGGGACCATGAGCATGCATGCATCCCTCACTACATAATCCAGGGCAGCACTCATCTCTCATCACATCACATTACTTGACCATAGATGCATTTGAAATAAAATTCTTATTTGCTATATAGTAGGTGAAATGCAGAATGTTTAGTGAGCAGTATGTTTGAATCAGACAGCAAGTGAATGTTCCCCAGACGACATACCACATTCTGTGAAATTCCAAAGTGTGTGACTGAGAGATGCTATGCTCTCCCACAAAGCCACTGGAGCGATAGCCGAAGACAAAGAACATTTCTTGGTCAGAAATTTCAATTGTCAGAGAAACTGCTGGCTCTTTATAAATGTCAGTGTAAAATGAAACCCGGTTAAATGAGTTGACTGGAACAGGTATTTTCAGTCATTGATTGTTTTTAACAATTTCAAACTTTTGCAGTGGTCCAGCTCTGTCACTGGAAAACATCTGATTCAGGCAATGTCCGAATGCACATGTGCTGTTCTCATGCATACCTACAGTACATACTACATTAACAGTGGAGCAGTAGCCGTCCAATGAAATTCAGTACCTACTATATAAGTACTGTAGTAGATTTCTGACTCACCTTTGATTCTGCACTCATCCTGCATCACATGACCCTGAGCCTTACTCATCCCTCATCACATGACCATGATGCTACCCTCATCCCTCATCACATGACCCTGACCAGCACTTATTCCTCATCACATGACCACAACCCTTCACACATCCCTCATCACATAACCCAGACAAGCACTCTCCCCCATCTCATGACCATGGCGTTGCACTCATCCCTCATCATGTGACCATGAAGCCACATACACCACTTATCCCATGCAAAAACGCAATTAAACCTTTTGTCATTTCCATATAAACATGACAAACCAGCTGGAAAATGACATGCAAATATGCTTTGAACATTTTCCAGGGCATCCTTAATTGAACCACTACGATGGAATCGCTCTGCCAGAACTGACACAGCCGTCGCCTTCCCCTCCCTGTCAAACAGGCACTGCGTGTGATTTCCATGAACACAAGCTCCTCTTTGGTACCACAACACCATAAATGTCAACATGTGGCTTCAATACGAATATCCATTGAATTCCCCAGGCTGTGTTTGTTTTGAGAGAAACATGGAAACATACAAAGACAGCTGAGCTATAAAACACACAGCAGGCTGAGAGGTCCAGCGGTGACAAAGCTGGGCAAAAAAAACAAGTCTCCAGGGTCACCTTCTGCTCTGGTAATTCGACTTTGAGTGACTTAGAGAAGTCTTTCACAACCCATTCCTTGGAAACCCACAGATGGTCCACATTTTTGCTCCCTTCCAGCTCTTTACCAAGCAATATTGTGGACTGTCAAGCAAGGAGCTTGGAGGGAGCAAAAACATGGACCGTCTGCAAGTCTCCATGGAAGGATTGGGAATCACTCACAGCACTGGTCTCAAACAGCAGTAAACATTAGTGCACTGGCAGGTAACAATTTTAAACAGCAGCGAGGCAAATGGAAACGGAAAAAATGAGCAAGCAAAGAAAATAAAAACACAACTTTTCCTTTCCTGGTTAAGGCAGGTTCGGCAACAGGCTCCAGAAACAGGTGTATAGCTGAGACCCGGGTAAGAACAGCTGAATATTTTATACTTCACAACCCCATGAAGAGACCGCATGCAGGGGGGGGGGCTCCATTTGACAAAAATCCTCAGGATTTCCCAGCAAATGTGGCTCATCATGCATCTAATTTACTGGATTATATTTTGATGGAGTTTATTTTTCAGAATGGATTTTAAGTATTTTAAAATATTCACTGTTTGCAATGTAAGGCCCTACTTCTGTAGAGGAGTCTGAATTCTCTGGGGAATATATTATGGCATATGTCTACTCTTAATGCCCCACGATGCACAGCGAAGAGTAGAGTAGAGAAAACCTCCCATAAATGCAATGTGATCGGTCCGGCAGAGTGGGCATGTGTCAGAGAGGCAGCAGTCAACATGTGATACTGTGAAAATGAGTTTAAGTGTCTTGGGTCCTTTCAACGGCATATTTGAGTCTTTAATGGGTGTTTCTGGGAATGCATATGTGTGCGGCATATACCAGTTATCATGTGGTTGTGTGGGATTCCAAAGACATGCAGTAATGGTAACTGGTGTATCTAAACGACCCATTACGTGTGAGTGTGTATGCGCCCTACCATGGACCAGGCAGCCATTTGCCAAAAAATAACTCATCAGCTCTGCATTGTGAGGACTCACCCCAGAGATTAAAGTATTATCTTTGAACATGTATATAATTATTAGAATCTCATGCACGCAGACACACTTGATGCCGACAACACATTCTGCTCTGTTTCTCAGCACAGATTAAATTGACAGCAGGGTTGTGACCTTTAAGCTGTTACAGTAGTTTGGAATCAGATATCTGGCTTGTGGGATGAATATAAAATTGCAGCCGGACTCTACAGGAAACCTGTGATGGAACTGGGTTTTGGAGGGGGGGGGGGTGATAGTTGGTGCCCTTTAATCTGTAGGCTTTTAGAGTCTTAGCTCTGAGAAGTGTTACTGCAACAATCTACAGTTGTGGAAAACAGTGTAATGCAGATGAACTCCAAGGGTGACGCCCGATGAGACAGAAGAAGGAGGAGGAGGAGGAAGGATGTTCCTTGAATGACCTTGTGATTCTGTCTGAGCTTCTCAGTGTTTATTTCCTTAGCTGGACAGGGGTCTACACAGCCCCGCTATCAGGAAAGACTTTCAGGGATGTCTCTCGAGCCAAATCCTACTTTTGTGCGATAAGAAATCCAGCGATCGTGAGAGAAGCTTGCAGAGGGAAGTGTCACTTTGAATGTGGCACTTATTGTTCTGAGACAGTGCAGAAAGCCCACCTCTCCGATGACGCAGAAGAACACAACAATACAGAGAGTGCTGTGGGCCTGACCATAAACAGGCGGGTGTTTAAATGCGTAGGGTGAGTGCGCTGGAAGATGGTTCGTATGGGCGTATGTGTGTCCCGATGCGTATATGCATTTGTACATGGCTGGAAACTGAGCTTGCCCACTCCAGTGAGTCATTTAGATGGAGGGTGAGTACTAAAAGCCAAACACTAGCTTGATGGCTAGTAAAAAAAATCATGTTGGACTGCATTTTACTAGTCCAGTTGGCTAGAAGCAAAAATTGCACCCCTGTGTGTGTATTTGAATTTTGTGTGCAAGACTGTGTGTGTGTGAGTGTGTGTGTGTGTGTGTGTGTGTGTGTGAAACAGAGCTGGAGGAATTCCAGGAATGAGACTGTGTGCAGACTTTAATTACGCTTATCAGGCTGAGCCCCACTTGGAGATGTGAGATGCAAATGCTGAAGACAATGAGAGCGAGGACACACACGCACACACACACGCACACACACACACGCACACACGCACACACACACGTGCGCACACATACACACACATGCACACACACACACAGACACACGCACACACACACGCACACACACACACAGCTCATTGTCTCCAGGGGATATATACACCCAAGCTATCCTTATCTCACACACATTCCCAGCTTTCATAATAATGATAAATAAATGACTAAAATCTGTTTTTGGAATGAGGGGCAAAGGCACTGTGCTGCTAGGGCCCTCAACTGCGCCTCAACATCTTGGCCATTCAGGGGTCAAGGGGTGTGGCAGGAAAGCAGGAGGCTTCATCATTAAGGGATCATCTCATCATTCTGCTTCTCATCCTGGACAGAGGGGAGATGCGCAGGATCTGCAGTTCTGTTCTTGACGTTGATGCTTCTAACCTTGGTTTAAAAAAGCCAGTAAATTTGGGTGTAAAATTGCAATATCATCAAACAGACTCCAGAGCAAGAAAGCATGCATTTTTACATTTGAGTACACAAAAGCTGGGAGGATGGTGACATGCAGTTGATCAAGAGACAGGGGAGGCAACAGGAAAGTGGGACAGACAGGGATTATGGTCCATAGTAGGTAAATGGTCTATGTTAGATGAAAAGATCATGTCCAGAAAGTATAAATCCAGTCCAAGAATTTGTTTCAACCAACCAGTTGAATATAAAGAGTCACAGTCACAGCTGGTTGGTTGAAACAAAATCTTGGTCTGGATTTGTACTTTCTGGACCTGAACTTTCAATGTTTGATGATGCAGGATGGCATCCATTCATTTCACAGACTGCAGGATTACACACAATTAACGAAAACATCATTAACGTCACAGCTGCTTTGCAAACTACAAAACACATTTTCTGTAATGTTGATCATATTTGCAGCTGAATGGTGTTTTTTTATTGTCATTGACTCTTTTTTGTGTGTCAGCCATGAAGTAATTCAAAGCCATTTACCTTTTCATTTTGCTTGCTTTTTAAACCTGCTGTCTCCTCAGATGCATTCAGAATTCATGAACTTTAGGGGTCATGAAAAAAGGTGTGATTTGAAAACATGCAGTTTATTTTTGGCAATTAACCAGCCCATACATATCAAATTAACCCCCCTGGGTTGGAATGGTGACAGTAAAACTTGCCGACCGGGGGTACAACATAGGCTAAAGGAAGAAATTACAGGTAAAAATCCAGAATTATTGATCCCCCCCAGGATCAATAAAATAAATCCTAATCTTAATCTTAGAACTTGCATGCTACCTAGGGGTCATCCACTGTACTTTAAGTTTATTTGCACATTCCACAAACTATTCCCCGACATCTTGTTGTCTCACCCTTTACATGTCTACATGTTTGTTTGTTTATTTATTGATAACACATCTCCTTATTTGCCATCTCTCTCTTTATTCTGATTATTGTTTTGCGTATTTTTTGTCTTGACCCTATGTTTAAATTGTATACCCATGCTACCACTAAAACAAACTCCTTGTACTGTTTCTTTATGGCAAATAAAATGATCCAGTAATGCTTTACATTAACTTCACATTCATAATGCATTCATAAAACATTCATAAACAGCATGTAAGCAAACCTTAACATCCTAAAATACCTTAACAACGTTAATATACATTAATAACAAACATTATATGCTAAAAACAAGCATTATACAGACACTCCTTTACTTATGAGATATTTTCTGAACAGCCGTTCGTAACTTAAAATGTTCGTAAGTCATTATTCAACATCATATAAAGGGTATACGCATGTATAAAGAACTAGAATGCTGCTGCGTAGCAGGAGTAGCAGCCAGAAGTCGTGCTAGGTGGAATTGGTATGCAGGAAAAAAAAATGTTTGGACAGGAAACGAGAGCGCAATTAACACAATTTGGAGTTGCAGTCCTCTTTGTTCGTATGTCTAAAAGTTCACAAGTTGAAAGTTCGTAAGTAAAGGAATGTCTGTACTCGTATAATCGTATAATGCTTGTTATTAATGTATATTAAAGCTGTTCAGGTATGTTCTGATGTTGCGGTATACTTATAGGCTGCTTATGAATGTTCGATGAATGGATTATGAAGGTGCTGTTAATGTAACGCGTTAACAAGGATACCAATGTGAGACTTCAGACCTATGTCATCCCCTCTCCCAAAACTCCCAGTGTTCCGTGGCACAGCAGAATGCTGATCTGTGGCCCCTGATCCTCAGTATCAGCATTGATGAAGCACATGTACAGAAAAAACGTCTGAATCAGAAGCAGAGTTGCCCAGAAGCACATTCTGCCTTCCTGGTCTGCCGCCTGTTTCTTTAAAAGCTCCCCTTTGATTTATTAATTAAGGCGTTAAGGTGAAGGCACAGCCATGCTGCCCCATCCAGTGTCACAGTAAACTTTACTGTGTAATTTGTTACCCGCATAAATGAGTAACTCTGTGAGAGATGACTGGTTCGCCTCCCCGCCAGATCTGCGATTAACACTGCGATTGTCACATGCTTCCCTCGTTAATTCAGAGAGCCGCCAAAACGCCCGGCACTTTCACACCCCAACTTGCCCGTGAAGTACGACCAAGCATCTGCCAGACAGCAGAGGCTGATGTGGCTCCACTCATCAGTCAGATCACAAACATCTCGAGGCCTTTTACCGATCCAGCTCATGTTGCCAAACTTTCTTGCCAAGTTGGAGAATTCCCTCAGTGACCTAAAGTCAGGCTTCCTCATCATATGTTACAATATCAAGAACCAAAACTCATTCCTCACTTTCATTATGTTTCCAAAATTCACTAAGTCTACATAAACTTTCTCAAACACACATCCCGTGGACTGAGGGAGATAGTGAATAGGGTAAACTCTACACTCATCAGACAGGGCAGCTGATAGACATAAAACTCCACAAGGCTCAGACCCTCCATTACTGAAATCATGGCATTTTATCTTGAATTTATGAAATATACTCTTCAATGTGCAATTTGAACCTCCCTTGTTAACCCACTGTTCCTGCCACTGCCAAACTGACGTCCATCTACATGAGTCAATAATCTTTGAATCAAATCTAAATCAAAATAAGACCAACAGTATTATTTGTAAACTAATTTAAATGGAATGCTACATGTGTGCATTCCTTTGACATTGAAGGTTAGAAAGAAATCCATTCTTTTCCCGCTATTGTCTATCTAAATTAATTCAGTGCCGAAATACCAGTCCAATACCGTACGGTACCAGTGAAAAGTGAAACCTGCGTAGAGAGACAGTAGAGTCAGTCAGTTCCTAGAGCAATTAGGGTTAAGAGCCTCGCTTAAGGGGCCAGTGGTGGCATCACTCTGCCAACCCAGGGATTTGAACCAGCAACCTTCTGAGTCCCAATCCACAGAACTGCACCCCCCCAAACAAATGATTTTTTTTTTGGTTAATACATTTTTTAGTCAGGGCATAACTCAATATACACGCACCTAAAGGATTATTAGGAACACCTGTTCAATTTCTCATTAATGCAATTATCTAATCAACCAATCACATGGCAGTT
>JABFEA020000041.1:11785174-11795678 GCA_019775915.2 Cyphomyrus plagiostoma | reverse complement strand
TAAGGCAGTTCTGAAGGCGAAAGGGGGTCAAACACCGTATTAGTATGGTGTTCCTAATAATCCTTTAGGTGATTGTATATGTATATAAAGGTTTATCTATATTTACACCAATATTTATTTTGCTCGTACATTTTTACAAAAAAGTTTACAAGTGAGGCAGATAATATGTAATACTGAAAAAATGATACATGTTTGTTTTCTGTGGGGAAGAACCCTTTCACCAGTCTTTCCCGGGTATATCTGTTCTCTTCCACTGCTCCCACGGTATGCCCATGTTATTTCCCAGTGCTGGCTAGCTATGCCTGTTTTAGTTACCAATGGGAATGCCAGTATTAGTTACCAGTGTTTTCTGACTTACCCCTAAGGCAGTCTGCAGGGATGTATTGGACCCACTGGTAACGGCTAGTAAGGTGATGTCACCGTTGGGCCCCTGAGCGAGACCCCTAACCCTAACCCACTGGTAACGGCTAGTAAGGTGATGTCACCGTTGGGCCCCTGAGCGAGACCCCTAACCCTAACCCTAACCCCATTTGCTCCAGGGGATGGCTGACCCTGCTTTCTCAGTTTTATATTGCTTTGGATAAAAAAAAATTGTGAAAACTTGCAAATGCACACACTACCCTCTTGTAGTTCTTCCACTGACCATTAGGAGGCGCGCATTCTGCCCCTAGATTCACACTATCATATACATATACATACTGGCTGACGTGATGGTCAGGCCAAGCCCTCGCCAAGGCTCCTGATAGATAGGATGAGGCCCAAAACAGTCCACAACAATGTGGACATTTTCGTTCGTAATAGTGAGCCAAAGAGACTACAAGTGTTTCTGGTGAACTTATTGATAAAATCTATAAAATGTTCTTTGGACAACTTCTTAGTGACAGCAGCCTCAACCAATAACATGATATATAACAATCATTCAACAGAGAGAATGTGTAGTTATCCTAGCAAAACACTATAACTGGCACTGGTTTAAAATCGGGTTTATGCTCATGATATGATAATAACTTGAAGGGACAATTTATCTAAGAAGACAAGACTTATATAAAAGTCTTGACAACACTCCACAACTGGCTCTACTGACTTTGTGTACCAAGTAACAACCTTTTCCCTCACATTTAACTACACTATAATGAGGGGGGTGTCTTTCTTGGGAAATCTGCTTTGGCTGCTGTGGAGGACAGCTTTAACTTTGTCGGGGCCGGGGCCCCAGAATGATGATGTCATGTGTCACACTAGACCCCGCCCCCTGCTCCACAGTGAGCCAAACCCGTGGGAGCGATGTGAGCCCAGCTCATTAGAGGCTGATCTCGAGCTGCTGATATAAATGGGATTGATCAGTAAACTATGAAGGGTAGGTGACCTGTGGAGTTGGGGATCCGGGGAGCTTTGGAGCTGCTCCAGTTAACAAAACCCTGAGCAGGGGAGGACAATTCAGAGGCGGGAGAACAGATAGATCCCCACTAGCTGTCGTGCAATACATTCAATTACTTATTCACTTAAGAGACAAAACAACTTATGTAGCTCCAGGCAATTGCCAATCAATCAAGGGGACAACAGATGTGTCACTGCTGAGAGATGTTGGTCACGAGTGAGCCAGGGTGGGGAAGGTGGGCGGGCATCATTGGGATCAGATTAGGATCAGGTTAGGATCAAGTTAGGAGTTAGGATAGGATCCTTGTCCTGGTTCTGGTCTTTTGTCCTGGGGAGCATGGCAGAAATCCAGGAGCATAAAACAGAGATACAGAGATTGCAGGCACCCTGAGAAGCAGCAGGATTACGGAATGAGGTAGTGGTGGAGGTCTGCACGTATAAATGTCAGAGAGTATGAAAAACGAACAGGCAGCCACCTGGTCAAACCAAAGGGGCCACGCTTGCATATAAATCGGACCTGACCTTGGAACATCGATCCACAAGCATTGTTCCACTTCCCTGCAAGAATGTGGCAAAGAAACGTGGAGCAAACCACCTATGGGGTGGATTATGGGGAAATCGATACCTATGGCAGTGCATAGCCCAGCAGCTCATCACAGAGCGCTTTACTATTGCATTACAGTGATGTGTCTGCTTAGCTGACACCATTATCCAAAGAGACTCACACACAGTAACTGTTATGCTGGCATATATCAGTGACCAGTTACCGCAGCCCTTGATAAACAGAATGAGGAGCAGGAGTTTCCTCCCTTTGCATTTGAAGTCCTTCATTGCCACAGCTCTTCACCAGAGGCAGTGCGCACTTTACTGCTTCAGTAGCTGGATATTAAGTGCAGTAATTTAGCTAAAGTTGCTCCTGGAGCCTCTTTTCTACAGTGCACTACTGTTAAAAAGGACTATTGGAGCCCATGAGTGGTATATATATTTAGTACTGTTGTGTCACAATCTCTGCTGTGTAGTTAATGTTAGATGCTTTGCTAGGACAGTGTTTCCCAATCCGGTCCTTTGGGACGTAGAGCCGGTCCACGTTTATCCTCCCTCCGAACTCCCTGCCAGACAGTCCACATTTTTGCTCCCTGCCTGGGAGGGACTGTCTATAGGTCCCCGAGAACTGGATTAGGAAACACTGGGCTCGGATAACAAAACAACCTCTCTACTGATTGGTCGTTGTTTCAAATGCTATTGGCTGAGGTTGCTGTCTCTCTAATTTATCCAATGCTCGAGCTTAAATGTTTGGCAGAGACACTTGTATTCCATTCGGCTTGACGTTGATGATATTTCATTTCAGTTGTGACTTGTGAGATTGTGCTTGCAGCTATGTGTGTTAAACAGCCCTGCAGCCTGTCTGCTGCGCTGAAACATGTGTGTGCATAGCGCATCGCCACCAAGCCCCGGCCCCTAACACATACAAGCTCATACACGCGCAGATCAAGCATGTAAAGAACACAAACACATACACATGATACATACGTGATATTCCTGTAAAGATATATCATCTCCTAGCTGGCCGGCCATAAATCTGCTGTTTTAACTGGGATCATTTGTGGTTAAGGGTACAAGAACATGACCCTTCTGTTCCAGGTGAACAGAGCACAAATATGTCCCTGTAACATTAGTACTATTTGCTGAGGGTCTGAGTATTACTGACTGAGGGTCAGGTAATCGGATGCTGTGATTATCCCAAAGTACTTCCTGTCAGCTGAAATTTGAGCTCCCTCTAGCTAATCACTGCCCTAATCTCACTAATGTTTATCCAGCCACACGATTTATAAACCTCAGTATTCAGGCAGAGTATCTTAGGGCCCCTCCCAAAAGAGGCACCTATTTTGTGATTAGAAGTGAGGGTCCAAAGGGTTGGAAGAACTGTAAAGCTGCTAATTGAGCTGGACTAGAATGGCCAGATGACTAATTCATATGGTGTTGGTCACATGCCTTCCTGACTAATGCCTGTATCACCTGGTGTGTATGACATCAGCTTGTGATCACTGGAAAGGGAGTTTTGCCTAAAATAAACACTCTGCCAAGCCTTGATTTTTCAGTGGGAAAAATATAGACACACACACACACACAACAAAAAAACAACAAAAACAGATTAGGTATATCTTTGTGAGGACCATACATTCATTTCTATGGGAAAATCCCAACTATCCCTCGCCAGCCCTAACCTTAACCATAAGTAACCAAATGAAATACAAAACTTTAGCTTAGCCGTTTTTTTTTTTGCAATCACAGATTAATATAAATCTGAGTTTCCTGACTGAAAAAATGTCCCCATAAGGTCAAAATAATAGGTTTTTATTACATTGTGGGGTTTCCCCAACGTAATATATACGTGACCACCCACCCCCCAATACACACACACACACACACACACACACACAGACACACACAAACGCACCCACCCACACAGACACACACACACAGAGTGCCCCCGTGGCAAATTAAGAGATGTACCCTAATCTACAGAACTGTCAGAAGTCCAAGGTATGAGTCTGCATTTATTTCTGCACACAGGCTGGATGGAGGCTGAACCATGATAGCATATTTTACATATGATTACTTTGCTGTAGAAATTGCACCCAGATCTCTAAATTCTGTTGCACCTCCCTTGGGGAGCTAGCAAAACAAATGCAAGGGAAAGATTTTGTCTGCCACGGCAGGCACTGCTGGAGCTCATCACTGGCGTGGCTCCGCCTTCCCAGTTACCCCCCAGTTGCCATGTTAGGGAGGGTTCCACGCGCCTGTCGGTCACTGCCGTCCAGCCTGGACCACAACCGTGACTCACAGCCTTCCTGGTCCCATGTTGTGATTTCACCTCAATTAATGCACACAGCTAGTCTACCATTACCGAAATAGATCTGGTTGATATGCACTCCCCTCCCCGCTGTTACATGTGATGCTGACTGCTGCACTCACATCAGCAACCCGGCCCACTGTCACCCAACACACTGCAGCCGACACAGTTAAACACAGAATGTTATTACGACGCTCCTTGGCGTGACGCACTTGGGCCGCTGGACAGACTGTGCTGTGACACGCAGGGTTAGAGAGCCATCTGGAGACGCCGATATCCCAGCATGCCGTTGGGTGACTCGCTTGTCAGCATTTAGCCCCCCCCATCCCCGCTGGTTGGCCTGCTGCAGAATGCCCCCATCCTTCCCTCTCTCTCTCTCTCTCTCTCTCTCTCTGAATTTGCGCTGAATTATTAAAAAGTGTTTTGATTCCCAGACTGATTGTGAAGCTGCGCCTCTCACCACTGCGATCGTGTTCCTCTCTCTCTTTATTTCTAATCAGACCATAACACCCCCCCACATTGCTTTCTTCCTGCTTCCTCCTGGATTCACCTCCAGGCACCGCCCACCCTGCACCTCTTTCCCGGCACTATCACAGACAGTTTGTGGGATTAAATTGCCCCAACCTCCTCCATCCTCAGGAATCTGCATTTAGGTCCAGTCTTATACAGGGTATAAAGGGAACAACAGACAACGGGGCCGCAAGCTTCCCATTCCCATAATGCAACAGCTTAGCTTCTCAAGTCAGTTTTGGGATGCCCTTGGAGAAAGCAAGCTCAGAGACACATCTTCCCTACAAAGTAACCAATGGGAAGCATTTTAGCTGATGCCTGACAGCACACACCTCCCACAAGCTTTGAACCTGTGTCAATAGGCACTGCAGACACACTTGGGTGCCATTCTTTTCCTTAGCCCCGCCCCTGTCTCTCTTAGCCACACCCACGACTCCATCCACAGCCCCGCCCACCCAGCACCCCTTCTCTTGTTGTCCTGTGGTATGGCCTTGAATGCAGCTAGCGGGGCTTTGGCCTGGCAGCTTCCATGCATATTTCATGGCACGTTACCTTCCCTTCTGAGCATGCTCATGCGGGGCACATTCCGCTGTTTAATTTGCCTTCCAGGGGAATCCCGAGTTGCTGGAGCTTATATCCTGAACCCCAGTAACTGAGTGGGGGACGGGGGGATGAGGGGGTTGCTCACAAACAAGCAAGGAGTATGACAGCGGGTGCAGGAACACGATAAGCGCAGGCGAAGAAATGTGACAGCGAGCGCGTTAAAATTATAGCCAGCGCAAACGTGTGATGATGGAGGTGCAGAAATATGAGAGTGGGTGTAAAACCAGCAGGTAGCGAAATGCGATAATAGGTGGAAAAATGGGATGGGGGGGTGCAGAAATATGATAGTGACCTGAGTAGCACCAGCTAATCCGTTTAGGCTCAGCCTGTATTTGTTTGTTTTTAATAGAGCTCATTATGTAAGGCAAGGCTAAGTGTGCATTCATTATTCATCAATACGACCATAAGCCGGCATGTCGAGGCTGTTAGGAGGGGGGGCTATAAACATAGACAGCTTGCTGGGCGCTCATGCGGTGCACAGGCATGCTGGGGGGGGCGTGACCCACAGGGACGCGAGCCGCTCGTGTGAAGAGGACAGTCGTGTTGGGAGTTCAGGTACCTATTAATGAATAACATGCTCCGGATGTATATGAGCACATATGTAACTGTTTGGGTAGCGTAGCTAGAAATTCTGGCACCCCTGACAAAATGTCACCTTGGGTCGCCCTCCCATTATATACAGTGGTCAGCACTCCTACCTCACGCTTTTGGCCCCAGGGTTCCAGTCTCCATCATGGCTGCATGTGTGTGGCGTTTGCATGTTTTCCCCTGTGTTTTCCCCCACAATCCAAAATCGTACTGAGGTTAATTAGAGTTACCAAATTGCCCATAGGAGTGCTTGTGTGAGTGTGCCCCCTACTGGGCTGTTCCCTGCTTTGCTCCCATAGGCTCTGGACCCTCTGCAACCCTGAATAGGATACATAGGTACAGAAGATTGATGGATGGATGGATAGATGATGGATGGATGGAGGGATATTTAAGGGCTAGTGTAAAGTGCTGCCCCCCCCCCCCCAAACCTGGCAGGGTATTTGAGTCCCTGCATGAGGATGTATGTGTGTCCTGGGGTCTCTCTCTCTCCCCCTGCCATGAGTCCTCCAGCTCTCCAGATCACTGCCAGTAGAGTCCTCTAGGCTGCCAGTGAAAATGGAGAAGTTGCAGGGTGTGGACTTCATCGCAAAACCATCAGATTTAATTTACTTGAGATGAAAAATAATGCGAAATACACCTACCAAGAAACACACGATCTGAGCATTTCGCTCCTTCTCTGCCCGCAGGAATGCTTTGTTAGCCTTTCTGTTCCCCCCCGAAAAACTGTCAAGCTTATATTTAGTAGAAGAAAATGAGACTTATGCCCAGGTGGTCCATTGTTTCTCTCTTATTCACTGGAATGACTGGAATGTGGAATAACAGTCGCATTAATCTGGGGAAGATGGCTTTGTTTACCAGCGGTTAGATAAACATGGCCTCTTTGAAGCCTGGGTCATCCATCAGCACCTGTTAAGTCAGAGGACATCAATTCACTGGTTGCCTAAGACAGGGGAATGTCAGATTGGCTGGGGCTGGACCATAGACAGGAAGCCTGTTGCATGCTGGGATGGGTTTGTGTACTGATGCACCATGGCAGAGGTGATACATTGCCAGCACACGCTGTGCATTTAACAGAGAGGTGTACTGTGCAGTAATGCATACACTCTTTCCCACAGAGCTGGGGGGTCCTCCAGGGATGGAAAAGGCAGAGCTTGTTGTGGAGGTACTCCATGTTGCCCAAACGTTGACAGCTTCCTACACTTATCAGCCTCTGCCCGGTGCCAGGCACTGTTTGCCCACCCGTGGCACTCTCATGTGGTAGCCAGACTGCCCCGGAAAGGATCAGCTTCCATATATAATTTAAGAGCGATATCTTAAAAAAAAAGACTTTAGAGTGAGTAATAAAGACCCGAGATTTCAGCTCTTCAAGGCCATATCCAGAGCGGTGCTTTGAAGTGAGATGCCGTGTGTCACCAGCTCTTTGTTTCCCTTCCTCCCACTTGACATTCGCGGGTAACGCTGTGGTTTCACGCTCGCACCCATGTGACGGCCCAGCAGCGATTTCTGCAGTCCCGCTCCTCCAGAGGAGCCTTGAACCGCCGTGGAAGGTGGCAGGCAGGATTCCACTGAGTGACAGCTGGTGGGAACAGCCCAGCCTTTGCACACCGCGGAGGAAAAGCGGATTCCGGAAAGAGAATGGGCTCTGCAGCCGATTGGTGCACAAGGCCACTGAACCTCAGTCCTCCATAAGGGGGCGTGTGAGCAAAGCATACAGGCTACACAGAACACCACGGTAAACGACATTAAAGTTTAATGTAGCTTAGTATGATGGCCCAAAATATGATCCATAAGAGACTGAAACATTAGGTGTACCATTACACATACGTAAAGCAACAAGGAAAAATATGATTCTCATTTCCATCAGGGGTGAGGGGTGTCAACAAACCATTCTGTGCCTCCCATTTGCGTTACTGACAGATAAGACAGATGAGCTGTCATTCAGCTGCCATCTTACACATCTTATGCCCATCTATCATGACACTGGTAATGTATAAATGCATCATATACACACAGTCATTACTGACAGATGCACACAATCATTATCGACAGACACACAATCATTACTGACAGACACACACAGACACTCATTACTGACAGACACACACAGACACTTATTACTGACAGACACACAGACGTTCATTACTGACAGACGCACACAGTCATTATTGACAGACACACAATCATTAATGACAGACACACACAGACACTCATTACTGACAGACACACAGACGTTCATTACTGACAGACACACACAGACGCTCATTACTGACAGACACACACAGACACTCATTACTGACAGACACACAGACGTTCATTACTGACAGACACACAGACATTCATTACTGACAGACACACACAGATGCTCATTACTGACAGACACACAGACATTCATTACTGACAGACACACACAGACGCTCATTACTGACAGACACACACAGACACTCCGATTCACACACGTGGTCCTTGTACCATGCAGGCTCCTCCTTTTGCAGGACATCTGCATGAGCTATAAGGCCATCTGTCAGCCTCACCTCTCCCGTGTCCCTGACATTTCCTGCTGCACAGACGCAGCTCTTGGTCTCTCTCTATCTCAGCCTGAGCAGTAGGCATGTCCAATCCCGTTGACTACGGTTCATTTGTGGGGCATCCTAAACACCCTAAGCAGCCAGAAACCCAATTAATTCCAAGCTGATGGTGTGGCAGGCACCTGAGGTCAGACTCACTGAGAACCGCTGGCCCAAGTGGAACCACTGTAATATCATACCCCAGAAAAGCTGAGGTTCCACAGGGCAGGATGGACTGGTGAACGCACCATAAGCATGGTGGGAAATGGCTCTCAAGCAGAAACCCAGTGCCTCTTATTATACTGTAAATACGGTAAGACTGATCCATTCAGTATGAGTCCCTGTCATACTAATCAATCCCAAATCACCTCATTTTCTACAAGCTTGACATTTACCCCTTGATTGGGACAGGGTCTTTGGACTAGCCAGCCGGGGCAGTACCCACAGGCACCAGCCACTGTTAGTGACCGCCAAGTCAGAAGCAGTACCAATTCTCTGCTTGAGCATAGCTTTGGGTTTAACCCTGTGATTTCGCTCAAAGGCAGACTTCAGCACACTGCTGTCTGTGACCTAATTATACAAGATGGTGATTATGTGACACTGAATTTCAATGGTGTAGCAGGAAATTAATTACATAATTGATGATGAATTATATAACTGCAAAAAAAGAATGTATTCAGAGAGAAAGTAAATGAATTATTGAAATTAAATTCAGTCAGAGAATGTGAGATCGACGCTGTATGAAAACATCAATAAGTACTGAGTCTATGACTAATAACCCCGTCTACAGCTATTTAGAGGAAGACCCATCATATGTGAATGTCAGTAGTTAGTGTGGAAACCCAAACTGAACAGAGCAGGAGACCCAGACAGATGATTTTAGGAAACTTTCTTCACTGGGAGGAGTGTCAGTGCTTATTACATCCACATGTTTGGGATGTTGGGGACACACATGGCTGAATCCATCATGACAAGGACGATGCCAATACCACTATGTTAAGCACTAACTGGCTTCCTAGACCACGTTCCTGATCATATTATATGGGTGGCTGTAACATCACAGAGACCCCCCCTCACCCATGCTGTCATTTGTGGATTAATTCAATTCAATTCGATTCAATTTGATTAAATTCAATTCAATTGTCATATGCATGTTAACACAGGTTGAACATTTCAACTAAAATGCATTGGGCGAGAGAAGAAGCCAGAGAAGAAGTCACTCAGCATTAGAATATAAGAGACATGTTAGGATCTGTCCCCATAATCAGAAGGTTGCAAGGTCAAATCCTGGTAGAGTGATTTCACCATTGAGCCCTTAAGCAAGGCCCTTATCCTCCATTAGCTCCAGGGGTTGCCTTAATTGAATGTTGCTTTGGGTAAAAGCATCTGATAAATAAATGGAATTCTGTAGCACCCCAATGGTATTATTCCAAAAAAGACTTATCCCTTTCCATCTTGTTTAGCCATTTCCTCCAGCAGAAACAGTAAAGAAATACTCACAAAGCTGGCCCATAAAGAAGCAGAAATCAGTGCCCCCCCCCAATCTCCACTGTTTTGGCTTCCCATTGGTTTCCATTTTACTGTAATTAATGACCTTCTAAATTATCCAAACTCAGATACCGATTTATAGCAATACAGGCACATTTCAGCTTGTTTAAATAACTAATAAATATAATGAAATATCTTCACAACAATCTTTTTTTTCAAGATGTGCTATGATTCTGGGGACTTTTTCTCAAAATTTATTCTCACAGTCAAAAGCTAGAAAACTAGTGCAAATATACAAACACACACATGCACACACACACATGCACACACACACAGACACACACACACACACACACACCACACTGCCCAGCAGAAACTTTGGCCAGTAATCCCACCGCATATAAGAGTCTATAATCACACAGAGAGAAGAGGCAATCAGAGGCCGCCGGCCGCCGCGCGGGCGCCCCCGCACCCCCCCCGAGCCCGCGGCGGGCCCCGGGGGGGGGGGGGGGGCGGGGGGGGC
>JABFEA020000041.1:11753993-11778794 GCA_019775915.2 Cyphomyrus plagiostoma | reverse complement strand
TTCCACGTACCACCGCTTGGGTGCGGGGCCAACGGGGGGGGGGGGGGGGGGGGGGGGGGGGGGGGGGGCGGGGTGCGTGTGCTTAGCATGGACACTCTCCAGCCGCCATTCCTGGTGTCACATCTGTCTCTCTTACCCAGCACTGGGTCCAAAATCAGCCCTCCGCATATGTGCTGCTGTTTAGATTTCACACCCTAGAACCTTCTACGGTTCCCTTCTAGCCACAAAGTGGGGGGTGGGAGTAGGGGGCCGAGAGGATAGATGGGTGTGTGCATTCAGCTAAGGAAGTTTCATCAGAGAGAACAGTGTGTGTGTGTGTGAGTGTGTACTTTAGAACATTCTCCAAGCAGGCAAATAAAATAAAGCAGAAACCCACTTACTCCTGCTTGGTTCGGTGAACTGCCCATGGCAGCTTATTGATTACATGTGGAGGGACGCAGGCTGCAATGCGGAGAGGACCGACGGTTCCGACCTCTTCTGTGTTTGCCATGCCGCACCCCGCAGTGACTGGCGTGGATCGGGGGCCCCGTATGGAGGAGGGCAGCACTTTCAAGCTCTCAGATAGATGCCACTGGGAGCAGCAGAGTCCCCTGCTCCTCATGCAGGATTGTACGATCACTGCCCGCTTTAACCATATGAGCAGAAACATTCATGCCCATTTTAGAATTTCTCTGTTTAGCTGATGCTTATATCCAAAGTGAAGCGTAATTTAAAAAGGGACAGCCAATTCTTTGAGCAATTTTGGGTTAAGGATCTTGCTCTTAACCCTTGTGGACTGTAGGATTCGAACATGCAACCTTCCAATCACAAGTACAGCGTCCTAACCTGGAGAGCTCCATAGCGCCCCCTATTGGTCATCTCCTTTACTGGGCAAACTGTGGCACAGCATAAAGGCTGGCCTGCTCTAGACAGTGAAATCAGGGTGACAGGAGGAGAGACGAGAACCTGTGTAGAAGCAGGGGAGGTAACGCCAGTAGAGGCTTATTAGCAGAAGGGAAACACAAGAAAGCAGAATAGGGTCTCGAGAATGGCTACGATGGGACGGAGAGAAAAATGAGAACCTGATGCCCTTATCTGTCTGCCCCGGGGACGTCCAGCCCCTCCCCTGCCAGTGACCTAATTCAGATTAAGCAGCAGTGCTACTTGCTTCCAGTGGAGACTTACAGAGGCAGAATAGAGCTCGTGACCACGGGGCTACTACCTCTATGACACTGATAAAACATGGAATAAACAAAGCGAGAGAGGGCAGACAGTGTGTCTGCATGTGCTGGGAGACCAGAGCCTGGCTAATCCCCGGCGCGCCATGTCAGCAAGCGAGGCTGCACGTCTGGCCGGACGGAGTCAAGGATACCACTCATCTCCCGCTATTACGGCCCCCTGCTCTGGCGCAGCGCCTGGCCAGCGGGGTAGTGAGGAAGGGCGAGATGTCTCAGTTCCTTTGGTTTTACCTCGTGCTCGTTTGCTGGGTTCAATCCGCACCGATTGTCACTGGCCAGCGTCTCCATTTGTAGAGGAAACCGGGTTTCAGTACAAAAGATGTTTTTATAGAAACACATACGACAAAAATATGCCAAATTGGGGGTCCAAGATGTCACGGATGATGGCTGATGCCCCCCCCCGGCCATATCATACAGTGTGTGAAGGTGAATACAGGGAGTGAAGCAAGGCCTGCTGTGGTCTGGGGGGGGGGGCAGGTGTGAACGGTACATTCCCTGCTAATGTAATTGCTAATTTACGGCTGAGGAGAGGAGGTCGGCGATCCCTTCAGCTGCTCTGCATGCTCACAGCATGTACAGCGACACGACGCTGCATCCTAATAGCGTCACACCCAACCCTGTCATAAAGCAGAGGGCTGTGAGGGTCTTTGCAGACATATGAAGGAAGTGATAATCTATATTAATCCCTTCCGAGAAAATGCAGATGCTTCTGCATGTTCTGCTAGACATTGGTGGTGTCGAGTGAGGGTGGGGGGTTGCAAGAAGATGTGACAAAAAATCTGATAACATCGGCAAAATCTCGTGAAGGGGAGCTCGGCAAAACAGCCAATCAGCATTACGTACTAAGGGGACCCAACCAATCAGAGTAATGAACCAAGGGGACCTGCCCATTCAGCATTATGTAATAAGGGGACCCTAACCAATCACTGTAATGTACTAAAAGGGACCCGGCCAATCAGCATCATGTACCAAGGCCACTCCAAATCACTGACACTGTTATTGTGGTGGTTGTGTGCTGAGAAGTTTTGGAACCCGTGTATTAGAAAACACATTATAATAAATGGGGTCATTCAACTTTTACACCTCTACCTGACATTCCCAAACTTTTACATAACACTAACTTGGCTGTTCTTTGGTGCAACCAAGTCAGTCTCAGTAGTACATCTTCTGTGTCGACTGTTAAACTCTCTGCATTTGTATATAAAATATTATTCCTGCCAGTTGTCACATGGTATATTTAACTGAAGCAGTTATACTCCATTACCCTCACTGTATTCCATAAGACATTCATTCATCATGCGACGGCCTTCAGCCGTAGCCAAGGGGCATCCAGTGCAGCTGTTATCCACACCAGGCTCCTCTGTGTCACAACAAACGCACCTACAGTATGACCTCCTCACAGTGGCACACTGCTCATAACTTTGCCTCCAACCGGCAACTAAAAAAACTACAGCCACCGAGCAAAGTATCAAAACACACTAAATAATTTTCTATTTTAAAAATACAAACATACATTTCACATACTTCTATATCAGCCTCTTCTTTCACAAGGACACTGACTCCAATAGCCAAGCATTTGACATTTTTCCGCTAGGCAATATAAATGTGAAACCAAACAAATATTTCGAATTGTCTACAATATATCCCAACCATTCATGTGAACAGTTAGATAAGGGTAAGTCAATCGAATGAAAAAGTGATATTAAACTCATTGACAAAAGTCAATGTCAGCCATGTGATTGTTACATCACCTCTGATTGGCCGTGCCTAAGCTTGAACGGGCTAATAAAGCAACAGTGCAGGCCATGTGACCATATCATTGTTTTCAGTTGGCTATACCTGAGCTTCAAGAGGCTAATGAAGCAATGGATGAAGCATGGGACTGGAAGATGGCAAACGGATGTACTCTGGCAGGCTCAAACAGTGGTGCACTCTCCTTGTTGAATGACAAAAGAGCTAAAAAATTCTGTCCAATAGGCAACTCATGCTCTCAGTTTTCCACACTCGCTTCAAACTGTGTGATGTTAGCTACTCAAGTTACTTTCTCACAGTGTTGACTAATTGTTTTTGAGTTGATTTGAGAGGTTTTGGCGCCTTGCCTTCCTTAGTGTTTAGTCAGGGATGAATGTACTCAAAGCATCAGTGAGAGGGGTACTATATAAAAATGAATTAAATTGAATACCTGTAAACGTGTTTGCATGCCTGATTCAAACTGCATGTCACCACAGAGGGTGAAAAATCCTCTGTCCGCATCCACTGATAGAACCCCATTGCAATTTGGCTCCCGGATCATCGGCAAATGGGCCCAATTTATTACGATCTGCTACGGCGGTGATTACGCACATTATTCTCGTCCACAGAATTCCGATAAAATATAACGGATTATCTCATTTTCCAGCTGTCTATTTAAAGAGTTGTTTACTAAAGCAACTCAAATGCTGGAATTACGAGACCAAAATATCAACTTTGGCAAATGTTTGGGTGTTTTTTGATAATCGCTGTGGGGAAAAGGTTTTTTTTTAGCCTGTAACTATAAGCATCATATCCCAACGGTCCAAACTAATGTGCTTCCTGCCTGTTGAGGGTCGTTTTTGTGACCGCTGCCGTCCACCACACTCCCTCCTCCTCCGTGACCCTTTCCTCCATCTCTCCTCTTGTCCACCCTTTGCTACATGGTTTCCTTCATCTCTCTTTCCCTCCATTTCTGATGTTATGTGCTTGGTGACTCAGAAGTTATCAGCAGGGAAGCCACATGACGCCTCGTCACGTTGCCGAGAGCACAGGAAGTGACAGCGTCCTCTGTCACACCGGCCCACACATGACACCCCCCATAACATTGGTGACTTGCTGGAAATAGCCCCCTCCCCATGCTCCGAGCAGCAAGGGGTGTGCTGGTTGAGTAACTTGACTTCATGTAAAGATCTGCTGTTGCACTCTAGAACGGAGACCTCATTGTGTCAATAAAACCTCCAGCTGCAAGTAATGGCCATTAACACACAATATATAAGTCCATATACTCTGGCCACTCACTAATTTTAGTGTTTCATGATTTTACTGCTCTTGTGATACAGTCTAAGAGTAGAATGGGAGAATAAAAGCATAAACAGTGCAAAAATGGACATAATAATAGTGTAGTGATAGACAAGACAATGCAAGACAAAAGTAGTGTAGTATAGTGTTGCGATGGCGGGTGTGTGCCGGGCGAACAGAGGGGAGATCCAGGCAGGCAGACTGGGACGAACGAGGGTTTATTGCACAACACTCCAACATAAACAACGTTTATGCCGCGTCTGCCGGAAAAGACACAGACGCAGACCTAAATACATGGGACAAGGCACGAGACTGGCGTGCGGTGGCGCCACACAGATGGAAACAATGGGCAATCACAGGAGGTAACGAGGTGGGCGTGGCACACACGGGAGGCTCGAACGGAGCAGACGTCGCTGGACGCAACATATAGGAAGTTTAGTTACCCAAGGAGACAAAGGAGAGTGATATTAATTATTATAAATAAAAAGTTGGTAGGGAGGAAAAAGTCATGCTGGGAGTTTTGTGTCTGACCTTCCATTTTCAAACCACTTGCTATATGGTGTTCAAGGCTGTGGAGGGACTGGAGCGGAATGCAGAGCAGGGGAACAAGCTGGATGAACCCCAGTCCCAAAAATGATGACCCCCAAGCAGCCCTACCGTTAACCATAAGTAACCAATCAAAATACAAGTCATTTGGCATTTTTAGTTTTTTGAGTTCAGTCACACATTTTCATTAAACTGAATTTCCTCTTGTGGGGATTGTAAAAAATGGTCTACACATCATCAAAATAACAGGTGTTTATCACTTTGCAGAGACATTTGGTTCCTATAATGCAATGTATGCATAATCCACATAAACACACAGCCAAGATGGGATTCAAACCCAATATCTTAAACATGGAAAGCAGCAGTGCCACTTCCTCTTGCTACCTGTTACACAATAAATAAAATATTGCTAACTGGCCATAATGAATGGCTTAGCAAGCATAGGAATGGTCAGCAAGCATTGTTCCTCCCTTTATGATTGGCTACTGCACTGGGCTTTTAACTGTGTAAAAGCAGCACGCTTTCCAAAACTGGTACAGGGATATGGGTGTGTGTGTGGGTGGATGGGTCAGGAAAGTGGAAAGCAAAAGGTCAGGCAGGGAGTTGGAGAAGAAAGAGCCTGCAGTGAGGAAAATGAAGCCGTACTTGACAAGCTACACTGAAGATGTATCGGTCTTGTTGCCGGTGGGAACAAGCGTGCATCGTTATAAATATGCCATAGTCACACCTGTAATCCAGATGTGTGTGGTCTACAACAGGTGGTCTGAATTGAGGCTTAGACACTCTATTCCAGCATATCGGGCTCAGCGAACGACGTCACTCACTTTTAAGATGGTAGCCCAGTGTTTCTGAATCCAGTGTTCGGGGACCGACAACCGGTCCATGTTTTTGCTCCCTCCGAGCACCTTGTCAGACAGGCCACAGTTTTGCTTAGAGGGAACAAAAAGGTGAACCGGCTGTGGGTCTATGAGAACCCGGATTGAGAAGCAGTGCAGCCGATTCCTGGAGCGCCGAAAGACAAGCAGCACAGATATTCAAAATGAACCAGACGTGAACGTAAGTCTGCAACAATATAATAATGAGATCCAGATATATCTCCCCGACCGGTACCACAAATGTGACTCATTTGGCCCAATCACTCTTCCATTTTTAGTAGCGCTAAATTAATAAGCGATGCCAGCCTATCGGTGCTCTTCACACCGTAGCTACAGGTAACTTTAGAAAGAGATCATTTGGGTCATTTCATAAATATTAATTGGGAATGACAGAAGCCGTCATTGATTCTTGACATTATAATTCTTGACTTTTGATTGTCATGTTTTCCATTGCCACGGCCCTGCCCCCCCCGGCCCGGTTCATGGCTGCTGATCGTGGGGAAATTTAATTAAGCATCTGCGAGCTCTTCAATCACAGGGATTAGCTAGCGAGCGCGACTCGAACGATGACAGCTTGAGTTATGAATGGGCCTGAAAGGGAGAGCAGAGTGGAAACTGGGGGGGGGTTTCGACTCGTGTGCGTATCGTTTAGGAAATTATACGCAAAATAAACACTTCATAATTGAAAGCCTATTACCCTTCACCAGGCTTGCCAACTTTTGTCAGCTGGCTGGAGCGAGATTTTCAATTCAAGTCTGCACACGCATGCACACTCATTTACATATATGTAACAGTTTTATTACCTTGTAAATAGTCTGTAGGGTTTGCAAACGATCCCAGTGCTTTTGATGTAGCTAATCTTAGGTTTATAATGTAATAGTAAAGATTTGCCGTAAGAATTCTTGCCTGAGCGTGAGAGTCTGATGTGCGAGTGTCACGCCAGATGCGGGAGAAAAAGATGCCAAAAATCAAACATACGCAGTGCTGAGAATTAATGGGCAAACGTGGCTGGTGCCCCAGCTCTGGGTACTGGGCTGTGAGGAGTCTGGCCACCACTGAACTATGAAGGTGCTACTAGCAGCAGCGCGGCCCTCAGCATTTCTGCCTGTTAGCTTAGCGGTTGTTTCCGAGGGGGGCAGCATGGGAGCACAGTGTATGGCGGCCAGCTGAGAGATGGATCCTGGGGCAGGTGAAGCTGAAATGATGTGTGTGAGTGTGTGTGAGTGTATTGTTGGCACTGAATAATATCGGTGTGTATTTCAGGAACAATGGCTATATAGATATTAATCTGCTGGTGTGTTGGAGGTGAGGTAATGTTATTTATAGGTGTACACAGAATATCTTGGTGGCCTGTAACCCATTGAGTGCATGAGTGCGCCCTTGTCTGACAGACACTGTAGATGCAGCATTGTCCTCTGTAAACAGCTCAGTCCCTCCGATCTGAGGGCTCCTGTTTCATTCTCCATCTCCCCAGACCCAGACCTGTTTCTTTCTTTGTCCCCATCACTCTATCTAACCTTAACCCTCCACCCTTCAGTGTCTCCCCTCCTACATTTTATATTTCGGTCACACTTGATTTTCTGACTAGATTAGTCGCAAAGTTTAGCAAAGCAGAGGCCTGTCTTCTTTACCATTCAGCACTATCTCTCTTCCCCTCTCTCTCTCTCTCTCGGCTACCAGGGAGATTATGGCATGATTTTACTAATTGATTCATTAGGAAGCTCCTGATTGCTAAAGGCATTTTGGGTCCATTCAGGCGTGGGGCTAATGCGTTATCAAGACCTCACCCATGGTACTGATCCGTCCTGCATAAACTGGTGCAGATCTGCTGGAGGTTGCTAGCAAGTAGTCACAAAGTTCTCATCCCTGCATGGTCTGGCTGCAGATCTTTATGGATCCAATCTGGTCCTTAGGGACCCACAGACAGTCAACATGTTGGTTCCCTCTCAGGGAAAAGGGACTGGATTGAGAAACACTGTCTCAGGAGCGTCCATAAGCCACATAGGTGCTACTTCCTGCAGATCTTCACAACATACAAAACATTTTGCATCTACATGTGTTCTTCTACCTCTGTGATCCCACCATCTTCACCTCCCTCCCTGTCTCATTTCCTGAAATCAGCTTTCTTGACCATCTCTTGTCTTTCCACTCTTCCTGAGTTTTCCTGTCTTCTCGGTCGGCACCGTTATCTAATTTTGTGGACCATACCATTGGATCCAGCTTCCTCCTTTTGATTCCTTCTCATTCATCCTCTTGATTTTTCAACCATATCCCAGTCTGTCTCTTGCTGGCAGCACAGGAACGCCACACTCCCAAGGTCCTGTGCTGGCAAACCTGGAACAATCGTTCCGGCACCTTTGATCAGACTGGCAGACAAGCGTGTGTGACCCTGCGGTTTGTCTGTGGAGGTGTTTGTGTCAGAAGTCAGCACTGGCTCAGACAATGCCCTACGTATTAGACACACAGCCCTCAAGATAAGAGATAACTGTGATAAGAGATATGAATTCAGTCCTCAGCTATTAAGCTACTCAAAAAGTGCTTTTAACCAAAGGAACTTGCTTATCTCATACTTGCAATCTATTGCATAGATGAGCTCATTTCTTTATATACCCACCAGTTTAAGTTATTGTTTCCTTGCCGCCTTTGATTTCTGGATCTTTTTCCACAAAAAAAAAACACTTTAATACAGCATAACATCATCAACTGCTGTGACAGCAGTTTTAGTGTATTTCTAATTAACCTGAATTTTTTTGGCTAAGTCCTTTATTACGGGCTTCAGGGAATCTGTGCTAAGAAGGACTCCATGAAATAGGAGCTCAGACCCATGTAGCTGCAACACCCTAGATTCACCAGCGGGGGCGACTGGACCTCCCCTGTTTATCCGCAATAATTATTAAAGGAGACAATTATGCTGATTTGGCAAGTGTGTCGCTCCATTAGATTGCACAGAATGTATCTTAGGATCAGAGAATAGGTGTAAATGTGGTGCATCCCTCACCCCAGAACAGACTGAGCTCTATTGCAACGCCAATCTCACCACTGTATCCAGTGAGCTCCCCATGATCCAGAGAGCAGTGTAGTTTCAAGGGGGGGGGGGGGTGGTTGGAGACAGCTGCTTACCGAGGCTCCAGCACTGGATTGCATCATGTTTGGCAATAAGGTACCAGTATGGAGTTAAATGCAGGTGTTAGCTGACTCAGTGTGTGCACTCCACACTGAAGAGTGAAAACAACACAGGTCACATTGCAGGGGCAGGCATGAGGGACAGATGTCGGGCACCACGATGCACCAAGGTGTTTGGGAGCAGTAGTCCAACAAAATAAAGGCCCGATGATTCTGCTTGATACAGGACAGAGGATCCTTTGCATGTCGACATGCCTTAATGTGCTGACAGCTGGACGAGCATAGAGAGAGAGATTGGACTGTCTGCAAAAGAGCAGAATTTGACTTGTTTTTTATAATCAGAGTCTGTTACAAAGCCTTGTACCAAGGTGTTAGACAGTGACTGGTGTTAGAACATCTTCTCTCACTTCCTCTCTCCTACATCTCTGTTCTCCATCCTGTGTTTCATTGTTTCCCAATCCAGTCCTCAGGGACCCTCAGTCCACATTTTTGCTCCCGCCCAGTTTCCTGCCGGACAGTCCACATTTTTGCTCCCTACTGGGAGCTGGGAGGGAGCAAAAACACGGACTGTCTGAGTGTCCCTGAGGACCAGGTTAAGAAACACTAGTCTATTTCATCTCTCTTTCTCTCTGCCTGCCCTCCCCTTGAGATTTTCTCCCTCGGCCTCAGGCATCAAGGGGGGTTTCAGAAATACTAACTAAAGCTAGGAGAGCCTTCAAAGCTTCCTGAAAAGCAGAGTGCCTGCCACATCCCTGACTATGCACACACCGAGTGTGAATACCGTGCTCTTCTGCCAGGCTGCATATACAGCTCTTGAAAATCCTACCTCTCCAGGACACCATTGACTTCCCAAATCTATACTTAACATACACAGCTAAAGTGCTTATGTGCTACCCTAACCCATCTTTTAAGGTAGGCTGAGCACAGTCCTCAACAATTATACAGTACTGTGCAAAAGTCTTAGGCAGTCAGAGAAAGTGATGTTTAAATGATGTTCATGTTGGTGTAAAACTATGATATTATATCCTTCAGTGTGTCAACTTAACCATTTGAAATTCTTTCCTAAAGTAACCCCAGAATCTGCAGTAAGCATCCAGACCCCCCCCCCCCCGTGTCTGTTGACTTGTCCAGTTGCACACCTTGTTACCTTGTTTGGTTAATTAATACCTCATTGAGCTATTTAACTAAGTTAATTATGTTAACTTAATTGAGCTGGCGGTAAAATATAACGACTACATGGAATGGCTGAGGGCTTTGGGAACCAAAGCTGTGTTCTTTCAGCTAGATAGCAGTAACGTTTTGGAGAACAGAATTTCTTGTTAGTTTTTATTGCTGTTGCTGTTAATTTGCATACGTTCTTATGTGAAATTATGCATGATTTTCTGAGCACATATACGCTTTATACCCAATTTTATTTCTTTAGCCTTCTAAGATTTTTGGGTTACACTTTACTTGAAGCAGTCTACATAAGGGTGACATGTCGCCGTCATAAGAATGACATAAGAATGACATGACACATGTCATGCACATTAATGACACATCAGTGATGTTTATGACTGTTGTCATAATGTGTCATTCAGTTCCAAAAACCGAATGACACATTATGACAACAGGTATAGGCATCAATAATGTAGACTGCTTCAAGTAAAGTGTTGCCGATTTATGCACAGTGCCGCACATAATGAACTCACACCATTTCAGGTGTTAACATTGTCAGGAGCTCGCAGTGTATCTTGGCAGACTGTGCTTATCGCGCACCACGACAGAGATGTCAACACCTGTCCGAAAGAGGCCGCCGGGTGATGGCGACTATAGGGGTTGAAGGGGCTTTGCAGAGAGGCTTTGGGTCCGCTTTACCCCATGGGCCACTGGAGCAAGTAATTGGAGTGACGCTGCGATCACCCAAGTCCAAAGCTTTTAACCCCCCCATCCTCCAGAGCGAAACCGATTCTGTGGACAAACCCCCCCCCCCCCCCCCCCACTCCCCGAAAACCCTCAGAGGTGGAAATGACCCACTCAAGACACACAGAATAGGATTCTGCAGTCCTGTCCCTTAAGGAAAGGTCATGTGATTAATTATTAACATTTGCCATTCGATTGGTATAATCAATGGTGACTACTACTGCAGTTCTAAAGCTGTGTGTTTATGTATTATACATTCATATAGACAGACAGACCCAGACACTTTATTAATCCCAAAGGAAATAGCTGGTTCACAGGAATAAAAAAAGATAGCAAAAGATAGTCAAAACATCTAAACATTAAAAGACAGCAGTAATAAATAACAGACAACAATAAACAGTAGCAGTGCAAGGAATATCATGAAAGTATTGCATGAAATCCCATAGTGATGGCTCAGAAATATATAGTATTGCACCGTGGTTATTGCACAGTGGACGAGTGAGTGTTCTGTGAATTTGATTAAGCGGTTCTGATCCATTCCGAGTGTCAGAACGCCCTCCCTGCATTTTAACTAAGCCGTGGGAAGCGGTTGCCTTCACAGTAACTCTGTGTTTTTTGTCAATGTACAAAATATCTTATAGACATTGGAAGAATTTTGTTCACAGGTACAGTCCTTTAACTGCTGTGCAATTTGTATATACATCTTTATAGGGGACTTTGGAAAAGGACCAAGTGCCATCAGAAAACATCACAGTCATCATGAAGATGTTAGAAACGTTTGGGTCAATAGCTGCTATAACATCAACAGGGATGTGGGCAACATTCATTTGGACCAACCTGAACAAAACTGAATTCAACTTGGAAAATTCTGATCACAAGAAGTATTTAATTGTGGTAATCTCATTTTCCTCCTTAAACCTCACATTAGAGCAAGATCTGAGGTCTTACCGTCGCTTGTATTATTAATTTGCTAATTTCAAGCAAATGCCTCCTGGCACCTTTCTTTATCAAGTAAACCTGACATATGAGAGAATTTAGCCTGTGTCTCACTTAAAAGCTGACATGCAGAAGTGATGATAAATAGTTCTTGCCTGTGCATCACTGGGCAATCGTCTATCAAGCCTTCACTGATGGCACTTTGGTGACGCTGACAATCCCTTCGCTGGGCCCTGCCAACGGCTCAATGTGGCATAATGTCTGCAGGGACTAAAATGCGCGGTTGGTAACCGGCAAAGAAACTGTCCAGGGCCCCCTTACGTTTCACTGGCACCTGCTGTTTCTATTTCTCAGGTGGAAACCACCCCCCCTCACCCCCACCCCCCCTGCAAAATCACAGCCTGAGACAAAGTGTTTTATCTGCAACAAAGAATGATGGTGATTAAATGAATGAGGTCAAAACGAGGGAGAAAACCAAAGCCAAGCATGGCAAAAATAATATGGATTTCCGCATTTCCAAAGGAGATGGTGGTTAGTGTTCCCATTCTTCCCATCCCTCTTCCTCCTGCTCGTCCTGCTTCCGAGAGTAATGGAAATATCGACTAACAATCCATCAAGCTGTTTACACTGGCCCATGGTGACGAGGTGCCAGAACTGTATGTTGTTGTCTGTAACAGGCTTCACACCAGCAAAGAGTAAATTCCCACTCCCCGTTGTTGACTCCAGTATCAATGGTTTTGGCCACCCCCCCACCCCGCCCAGACATATCAGGTACTTAGCAGATATGATTGAATGTGGCAGAGATCTGGACAGAGTGTGGTGTACTGCATGCCCATAGTGTTTTTCTATTGTGTAAGAGGATATCAAAGATGGGCCAATCACAGGCTACATGAAAAAGACAAGGCCTATCACATGATAGGAATTCTGCTAGAGATCCATGTTTGCAGGGAAGGATTATAATGGCATGGTGGGGTAGGGGGTAGGAAGACAGCCAAAGGGAGAGTAGGATGTAAGGGGTAGGGGTTACATATTGGGCACAGACTCATTCTTCACACCTATCAGAACATCTCCTGTTTCCCTCCAGATCGGACATTAAAATGCATATTTAATCTTGACCTGTGTTTCTCAACCCATTCCTCTGGGACCCCCAGATATTCAACATTTTTGGTACCTTCCAACTCCCAGCACACCTGTACCAAATGATCAAGAAAGAACCAAACAATGAAGAACAAAGCAAACGATGAAGAACGCCGAACACCAGCTATAGGTGTACTAGACCTTCTGGGGGTCGCAGAGGTCTGGGTTGAGAAACACTATCTAGAGGATAAATTTGTGTGACTGTTTGTTCCAGAGTGTGTGTTCACCACACCTTTCCTTGAATTGGATACTCGAAATCCCTGCCTTTATCTGCCGCTTTCCATGCATCCAATTTCCATAACCAGTTATCCAGCACGGGCTTGCAGCCCCCAGCCAATCGTGGGATATGCTAGGATATCTGCCATGGCGTGTGTCCACTGCTTTCACGCCATTAATTCTCCCATGTTGTGGCCGCTTTTGGTTGAATGCAAAACGAAGCATGACTGAGCTATCGATTGGCTGAGCCCCATGACCCACACGGCAGCCGGTGGGCTTGTGAAGCGGCTGAGTGATTGACTTTTGAGACAGAGCGAATCGCAGGTGACAGCACTTAGCTGACATGTCATCAGTAGCTGACAGAAGCATCAGAGATGATGGATAATTGCGATTGGGAGGGAGGGAGGGGGGCCGGGGTCAATCAAGCCTTCATTAATGGCTCTTGAGTGCATCCTGTAGCATGTGCATAAAATGAGAGGATCACATGCTGGCCTGGCATCTATGACACACACCTTTACCCTCCTGCTTACGCGCTGGCGTGCTTTTTGCTGTTTACGTGTCACCCTCGAGGGGGGGGTGTATGCCTGCTGCAGCCACGTCGCAAAAAAACGAAGGAAAAAAAATGAGAGAGATAGAAAGATGATGAGAAAGGGAAACGCTGCTTCACCCACATACCCTCCCCCCAATTCCGAAGGATGCCAGCGAGAGAGAGCACCCCTGCCGTCTGTGGGCGGGCAGCTGGGGCACAAGGGTCATTCTGACACGAAGCCGTAATAACTGGGGCCGCTGCCCAGTGGCGTCGCTTGCGTTTTCATACTCAGTAATGAATTTCATTAGAATAACAAAGTAGGCTCTGGATCGGTGCGCTGGCGATGCGCTCGCCCACAGTGTCTCGGAGCCTGGCACCCACTGGCTGCCGCCCAGAGCCATGCCATCGCTGGCGGGGCCTCTGCATGCAGCGCTGCCCCCATCAGGGCCTGAGCCTTCATCTGTCCGCTGTGACTCAGTGTGTCACTCGCCGGTACCCCCTGCTGTTTTGAACTGGGCTTATGCTAATACACCCATATCTAAATGAAATAGTAAGACTTGACCAGGGAGGAAGGTGAAGCATTTACCCGCAGCGCTGGTGTTGCAGTAGCTTAACACAGCTGCCTTCAAGCCAGTGACCCAGGTCTGGGTCCCAGTCGATGTGCCCTAATGTATTTATACTGATCATACACCAGCACTTTTTGCTTTACAATGGTTCTACATTGCATGTTTATACTTTATCATGACCCGATAGCGATGGACATTCAATAACTTTGAAATGATGTGTTCCCAGTTATATATATGCTGTACGATGCTTTCCACTGATTCGGGGAATAGCATCATCCACGCAGTCACACTTCTGCTCTCTTTATCCACCGTGAGCGTAAACATTTCACATACAGTAGGGTATTTTTCTGTGTTTAATCAAATGAACCTTTATTCATTTATTTAATTTTCAATTTCTCCTATTTAGTTAGTTACAATTATTTATGTACTTACTGAGTGACTGTAGTCATCTATTTACTTATTTATCATGTGATATTCGTATGTGACTTACAATATTGTGGGGTTGGCATGTTCTCCCCGTGTCATTGTGGGGTTGGCATGTTCTCCGCGTGTCATTGTGGGGTTAGCATGTTCTCCCCGTGTCATTGTGGGGTTGGCATGTTCTCCCCGTGTCATTGTGGGGTTGGCATGTTCGCCCCGTGTCATTGTGGGGTTTCCTCTGGGTTCTCTGGTTTCCGCCCACAATCTACCAAATTGTCAGGAGGTGTGAATGTCTGTGTGTGAATGTGTCCTGTGATGGAGCCCTATACTGGGTCACTCCCTGCCTTGCGCCTGTAGCTTCCAGCATAGGGTCCGGACCTCCACGACCATGGTTCAAAACCTGTGATTGGCAAAGTGATGTCACCATTGGGCCCCTGAGCAAGACCCCATTAGCTCCAGGGACTGGCTGATCCTACTTTTTCAGTTGTTTGTGGTTTTGGATAAAAGTGGAAAAACTGTAAAGCAGTGACCCTCTCCAGGCACAGGTCAGCTCCTATTGCACCTACACCTCCCCCAACCCTGGTTCCCACCAGGTGTTGGAACCACAGCAGACGTGCTAATTAGACCCGGGTTGCTGGGGCAGACTGACGGCACACAAGTGACCCATCGTTAACCCCTATGCTGGAACAAACAAGAAGTTTGTTTGCGCAGTGTGGGGCATGAGCTGCAGGGGGCGCTGTGACCGGCCATGAACTCCACAGCTAATACAACACAGTACACAGAATCTGCATGCTGATAGAGACTGAGAGTTTTTTTTTTTTCTCGAAGGTTCTATTCTCCCTGCAAACGAGCCCAGGGATGGACTGGCTAGCTGGCATAGCCAAGTATTTTTTCCTAAGGGGGGGCGATGGGTTTGTGGGCTGGCATTCTGGGTAAAGTATATCTGGTGGCCCAGGGCCGGATCTACCTTTTCAGAAGCCCTAGGCAAAGCTTTGCTTGGCAGGTCCTCACCAAGAAAACTGATGATCATTTCACTTTCTGTCCAACACAAGTAATTCAGGTGCCCTAAGCAACTGCCTACAGCTAGAGCTGGCCATGTTTCGGCCTGCACAGAGACATTTTAATTCGATATATTTTATTTTTATTTTTGTGTAATTATTCTTATCTATAAATTATATATACATGAATGGCTTTGGGCTGCCTGGGCTCGTCTATACCCGCATCCAGCCCTGAGGGGGGGGCTATCTTGGCAGTTATGCCTTGGACTGGCCTTCATTGCTTTTGCATGGAGGTGGGGGGTATTTGAGGATTTAAATGAAAATTTCAGCTGCCGATGGACTGAATGGCCCTTATAATGGAACACTAGTGGACTTGTGTTGCCCTTCATCTAACGGAAAGATGAATAGAAGAAAGAGAGAGAAAGAGAGAGAGAGAGACAGGGGCAGAATGAGAAGAGAAGAGTAAACAGACTACACACTGTGCAAAAAGGTTTCCTCACATTCGTCACACTCTTTTCACCGATCTCTTTGTATGGGTTTCACTTTTAGTCACGTCGCTGGTGAAATGTCGCTATTGTTATTGTATCGCACCTCACTTTGTTTATATATGAAAGGTTAATTGCAAGTAGAATAGATTGACTTTTATATTTAAAATGATATTAGCAAAGTGCTTTGGGAGGTAGGAGAACTGAGCAGGGGCGGGCTGGGAGTGACAGGGACCAGGAGCCAATCAGGCGATAGATAGCACATGGCAGGGGGGCGCGCTGCGGTTGTGCTGCATGGCCGGTTTACAGAGCACAGTGAAATGTGATAAGAGGCCCCTGTCGGGGAGGACGAACGGGGGGAGACACTGGAGGGAGTAAGAGGAGTGATAACCAGCGGGAACAACAACCAAAACGACAGATAGTATCGGGTCCCGGCAGACGAGACACTGCGCAGATAAGGGGGGGGCTGTGTCCATCCAAGGGGGCCAAAGGGGTCCCCACACACACACACACACATACAGGTTTGTAATTATATCTTTGTATGAAATCTTCATTCATTTCTATGAGGAAAACTCAAATCTTAACATGACGACCTTAACCCCTACCCAGCCCTAACCTTAACCATAAGTAACCAAACTAAATATGAGACTTCCAGGTTTTTGTGGGGACCTGAAAAATGGTCTCCATAATGTCAAAATAACAGGTCTCTATAACACAGTGGGGGATATTTGGTCCCCCACAATGTTATATAAAAATAATACACACACACACATACACACATTGCAGGAGCTCTGCAGTTATCCTCCTGCACAGGGCTGTGATTCCAAACACAGACAGACCCTTATACCCAGTGGCTCTGAGACACACAGACAATGGGGATGTTATCCACACTTGGTGACCCTCTGGCAGGGATCCACCTGCACACATGTGCTGGGGGGGGGGGGGGGTCTCATCTCCTCATTAGGTTGACCTCGGGGACGCAAACATAATGCAGCTGTGGGCCGTGACTGTCTGTGAGAGCCGAGAACCAGCCTCCAATTCAAATAGAAAAGAGACAAAGAAGGACTGCAGAAATGACTGAACAGCCAGGCCCCTCTGGTGTGGATGATGGGGGACCGGGTGTTATGGGTTCCAGCCCCGAGAAGTGCTCCGAGAATAGAATAGGTCAAATCAGTCGCTTAGCAACTGAAATATCCATTTATTGCAGTGTGTCCTTCCTGGTGTGACAGAAATCCCTTACGGTTAATGAAATTACCCCGAAAAAGCTACAATCAAACATATTCCTGAAGGTACAACAGTAGAAACCCTTTTGTGAACAGGAGCTGGAGTCCTCAGCCAGCTGTGGCAGCATGGGGGGGTATTAGGGTATTAGTCATCCTCATTGAAGTGGATCCCCCACCCCAAGCAGTCCCAACAGGCCACAGGCTCTTGTGAATGGCTAAATTCTGCCTGCTGATTAATATGAAGGCAGCGCACAGCATCTTAATCCACACAAGAGACATGGCTGGTTTCATGCACAGAAACTGGGAATCGAGGCCCGACACACCCACACAGAATAGAGAATACGGAGAGAGAGAGTATGCATGAGAGAAAGGCAATAAGCAGAAGAAAGGGAGGTGAAGGTGCCTGCTTCAAAGCTTGTTCTAAGGCTTCACTGGGCTTCATACTCCTTGGACTTGGCAACAGGCCAATTTCTTACGGAGAGAAATACAGCCTAAGTCAGCATAGAGAGGGGAGGCCCAGCCAACCAATCTGGGACATCAGGTGGATAACAAGGTCAGGCAAGTAAAGGATGAAGGCCAGGGGGTGGGACTTCCCAGTGAGGAGCACCCCAGTCAGACATCACTGTCATGTGATGCATGTGCAGTCAGGTGCACCAATCAGAAGCAAGCCCACCTGCTCTCTGTGCAGTCTGAGCTCTCAATTACTTTGTTCAAGTGGTTATTGAGATGTTGACTACTCCATGTGTTTCAGTCACGTTCCAGCTGTCACTCAACTGACAGTTAGTGGGTCTTTTTTAATTAATTAATTTAGCAGATTCTTTTATTCAAAGCTTTTTCTATTTTTGAGGAAGCAGGGTCAGACAGTCCCTGCAGCAATTAGGAGTCAAGAACCTTGCTCATTCCACCATCTGTGGGATTCAAACAAACAACCTTCCAGTCACAGACATGGTATCCTAATCTGTTGAGTGACACATCAGACTTGGGTGCCTCTGACAAAAAATGCCTAGTTCAGTCAAGCCTCCGGATCAGAACAGCAAATGATTCCTAAGTCAAGATGAGCCTTCATGAGCTAGGAGTTTATTTCAGGTGCAATAGGAAGTCAGTCAATGGGGGATATTTGAAAGATCTCTGTGCTTCCTATTAAACATCCGGGGCATCTCTGTGGTCATGATCACACGGCGGGGGGGGACTCTGCCTCATGCGGTGAGACGCTGCCAGCAGAATGTGAGAGAATGACAGGAACAGAGCACCATGCAGCAGGATTCTGGGTCATGCACTCCTTGACCAAAGAGACCAGCTTCAAATAAAAGGCCGAACCCTGTGACCCGCTGCTGTCTTTGAGGAAGACGCCCACTATCACCCTACTTCCATTTTCATCTTTTATCGGAGAACAAAAGAACTTAACAGAACTTATGAAAGTCTGCAGTAGCATTCATCCATACCTTCAGTTACTGATAAGATTAAAATTAATATTAAGATGGAATTTATAGATCCCAGGGTGACATTGTGGTGCAGCGAGTGCACAGGGGAACATACTAATAGCCAAACAGAAGAAGTACAAAGACAGTACACATGGTGCAAGCAAGTAAATGTGCTGCAAACAGATTTTACAAGTGCACAGTACACAAACAGAAAATCCTGAATATTGCATTTTGTGATCCATGAACCCACCCTTTGGTACAGCCCATTCTGTGGCCTCAGCTGACAGCCAGTTACCAAGTGAACCTCTAAAATGTATGTTGGGGGGTATGCCAGCTCCAGATTCTGCCGTGAGGCATGGATAGTGCAGAGACTCGGACAGAAGAGGGTCCCTATTACACCTCATGTTCAGGGTGGCTCTGGCGGAGCCCTTGGAGCTTTGTGAGCTGTTTCGCCGCTGGGAAACTATGTCAAAATGAAAAAATATAGTTTTCCTTACTAAGTTTTCAGTTCTGCTCCCTTATCTCAGCTCCATTTGCTGGTTGTCACCTGATCATGTCCTCCGTTGCCAGTTCTCATCATCACCCCCTGCTGGCTGCCACCCCATATGACAAGCCCCCCCCGCCCTGCCTCTGGGCCGCTGCTCTCATGCATCGACGTGGCCAAGCATGCCGGAAATAGCAGGAAAAGCACGGTCTGTGTAAAGAGAAGCAGCTCATTATCACTTCATTGTGATGTTGTGATGTACGGGGCCACAGCGTGTTGGACGATGGGAGGCAAAGGCGGCTTCTCAGCCTCGCGACCTGTTCTGGCTGGAATCCCCACTCCCCGGGACGTCAATGAGTTTTTAGCGTGCCGCAGACAGCAATGGGATTTCTCTGCACGGCATCCATTACCGGACCCCCCACCAGACCTGAAGTTTTCGCGACAAGCCGGTTTATTTACACCCCGACGACAGAACCGGCACTTGGGGCCAACGATGAGGCTCCAAGGACCAGCATCTCACTAGCTTCACAGGTCTTCCCACTGAGGTGGACCCGCCAGTAATGGTGTTAAATGGCAGGACGGACCTGGATGCAGCGGACTGGCCAATGGGTGCTGGGCTGATCACATAACTTATACAGTCCTGGTATAATGTCAGCGTAATGGCTCAGGACAAACCTTCAAAAAAAAAAAAAAAAAAAAAAACAAATCTAGCAGCCTGTATCACGAAGCTTAGCTGGATACCTTGTCAGATTTAAGGGTGTTTGGGCTAAATGTAAGTGAACAAAAATGAAGCCCATTTAAACTGGGCTACCTTAAATCCAACACATTATCTAGCTCAGTGTTTTCCAACCTAATCCTAGGGGAACCCCGGGCAGTCCATGTTTTAGCTCCCTTCCAGCTCCCAGCTTGTCCATGGACTGTCCGAGGTTCCCTGAGGACTGGGTTGGGAAACACTGATCTAGCTGACCAACAAATCTGGCTTCATGATACAGGCCCCAGGACCAAACAGCCCCATAAAAGGACCTTAATGCCCCACCCACACCATCATTTAACTGGTGGAGGATTTTAAATATTCTTTCTGTGATCTGATATATTACATTCAATCTGTATAACAGCTGCTTTTATCCAAAGCAAGGCACGTTTTTGAGAAAGCAGCGTCAGGCCATCCCTGGGGGAACTGCAGGTTAAAAGCCTTGCCCAGAGGCCCAATGATGAAATTATTCTGCTGACTCAGGGATTTGACCCAGTGACCTTCTGATCACAGATACTGCATCCTAAACCACCATGCAACACAGTGCTCCATTTAATATTTAACAACCTATGTGTGAAATCATGTGACCTTCCTTGTATTTTTCCGCGACCAGATTTTGTCACTAAATGTTTGGAGCCTGCCAAAGCTCAAACATCTGCCCACCATAATCTCACAAGATCTCCGCAGCCTGTTCTTCTCATATGCTGCTCTCCTGCCTTATCACTCCCAAGTGTTTAACCCTAGTCACTCTGGCATCTCTCATACTCACTCTATCACTATGCTTGTGAACTTCCTGGACACCACACCACTGTCACCTTTGTCTATTTTTGTCATCTCTACTGGATTGCACTTTTTTTTGGTATATGCGATCATTAAAAAAAATCCCCGTAGAGATCTCAGAAAAGACCCACCAGACCTCTTTGTAACCTTCCAAAACCATCCGGATGTTTCCATGATGATTCCACTTGTCTGGCTGTCTCATTCCCTGTGGTTATTTTAGTTCCCGAATTTCCAGACCACTTGACGTGTGACTGCAGTGTCAGCAGTTCAGATCCCAAGATGAGCTTTGCAAGTCACCCTGGATAAAGACATCCAATAATAAA
The DNA here is from genome assembly GCA_019775915.2 of Cyphomyrus plagiostoma. Classification (NCBI taxonomy): domain Eukaryota; kingdom Metazoa; phylum Chordata; class Actinopteri; order Osteoglossiformes; family Mormyridae; genus Cyphomyrus; species Cyphomyrus plagiostoma. Next base: position 11,757,832 of record JABFEA020000041.1, on the reverse strand, counting down.
ATTAATCACATTTAAATTAAAAGAGGCGACGTGTTCCCCCACTAGGGTAAAATGCATGCCCCGCTGCAGCCATCCAGCAGGCAAGCTGTGTTTCAGTCATACTCTGTGTACTTTCAAAGATAAACAGCTTTATTTAAATATTACGCTTTTATAGCTCTCAGTCCCTATTCAGATGGATACTGCAGAAAAGCATCCTTTCCAGGGATGGGAATTTCTGGTTAGCTGTGTCCTATGAGGGTACAGCTCACTCCCAGGGATGGGAATTTCTGGTTAGCTGTGTCCTATGAGGGTACAGCTCACTCCCAGGTATGGGAATTTCTGGCTAGTAGTCTCCCAGCTGCCCCTTACTGGGAGCGGTATCCACGACATTTAGGTCACACTGATCGGCAGACACAGCTGCTCAGTCCAGGTGACCTGGCTGGGCCCGGAAACTGGAGCACGGATCTCGAAGACTTGACCCTCCCCAACAAACAGTGCATTCATCATTTGGGGATTTTAACAAAGCCGGCATTCAATCTTCATTAGGAGGTCAGCTGGAGCAATTCTCCATTCGTTTCCTGCTTCTTAATGGCATTAAAAGGCGGAATGTGAAAGCGTGCGGTGCATAGGGATGGCACGTCTGCCAAGGGAGGCCATGTGACAACGTACACATGACCTTCTTGTAGTGTTAAACAGCCACACACACAGACCATTGGTAAATGAAGAATCACATTCTGATCAAATGTAATTTAGACCGCAAGCAGGTTAATTATAAAACATTTATGCGCAAAGGCACGGCTTATTAATCAACACCATGTAGCACTGCAAGGACACCAAAGGTTAGTAAACTCCAAATCTTCTTAACCGCCTTATTGCGTGGGCGGCGAATACTGTTTGCTTGCCTCTAGTTAGGCTAACGAGTGCTCATGATTGCCCCTGAGTAGTTTCTTTCAGACACTTCAGCCCAGCCTGTCTCCCTCACACTTGCTCAAGAAGCTGCACAGAAGCACGTCACAGATGAAGAGCTACTTTCATCACTCAGAAAATGGCAGGTCTGACTTTGGAGTCCTGGCTCTCTCTCAAGGGTGTGCCGTTAGTCTCAAAAGGAGGGGACATGCCTCTTCTGTTAGGTCATGGTATCGTCAACATATTGGTGCTCATTGGTGAATCAGTAGCATTTAAGTGGCATTCAAGGGCGCAAGAGGGTGACTTGTAATAGACGCAGTTTACTGTTTTAACCACAAACAGAAGGAAAAAGAAGTGATTCAGGCAGACTTCATTGCTACAACAGTTTCCCTGAATGAAACCGGAACCTCCTTGCAATGGTGTATTAGCCATATTAGTCATAAGATGGTGAAGTATTGACTAGATTCAGTTGGCTTTACCTTCACCAGTACCACTCTCTATGGCGGGGGTCACCAACCCTGCTCCTGGAGATCTACCATCCTACAGAGCTTCAGTGCAGCCCTATTTTAAGATATAGATAAATATTGCAGCCAGCTATATTGAAGCTAAGCTGACTCTAATACCAAGAAACTACTGAAGGGCCTGATGATCTGTGATGGGTGTATTAAATTAAGGGCTGCGCCTAGATCTCCAGGAGCAGGGCTGGTGACCCCTGGGCTATGGGACTCTCTCCTAATCACAAAAGAGGGCGAGGCAGCTTGAGGTTTTTTTTTTCCTTCCAGTGGACAAGAGGGTTGCTTCTATGCCGTACCCAGGCTTCTTAGAGAAAGTGGGAGTTCCCCATACGCACTCTGTGATCCTATGCAGAGACTTACACGTATAGATGGAGAACAGTGAAGTAACTGGCCTCCAGGTCCTAAACCTGAGTGCTGAATTGTCATTGGATTTAAGTGTAAGCCATAACAAGCACCTTATTCTGAGAAAGGGATGCCCATGAGTGTTATGACAGAGCATGATCAATGGCAGATGATCCACAGCCTGGCTTACAGATCAAAGGTTTGTTTTAAACTGAACTCAACAAAACCAGAAACAACAGGGACCACAGCAGGGGTCTAAACAAAGGTGACTAGATAATATAGGAACTCACAAAGACCTAGACTGAACACAGGGAAGCACCCAGTAAACACAAATAAGATAACACACAGGAAACAACTCTCCAGGGAACAGGGCAAGGGCAGGCATTTATTTAGACAGATAACATGGACATTATGAGGGACAAGTGCAGACCATTACTAATGACACACGAGACACAAACATAAATTAACAAACATAAAGGACTGAAACATTAGGAGATACTACAAATGTATGTGAAATTGGACATAACTACAAAACTAGACACAGGGAGGGGCAACCATAATAAAGAAACAAAACGAATAATTAAAATGTCTAATATAATTAAGGCTGGCCTCTGGCTAGCCTCAGTCCCACAGCGGTTAGGGATACACAGTGGGGCAACCTGAGGTCAACCCAGCCCTGCCCCCCTCATCACCAAGTAATTCTAATTGGTAGTCTGCCTAGCTCACAAATTAGACTCAGGGTGCTCACTCCGACAAGGTTAACAGACCCACACAGTAACATGATGTCATTGATGTGACATGCAAATGAGTGATAGAAAACCAATCGTACATATATCACGACAGTTTTTTTTTTTTGCGGGCACCTGGTGCCACTCCCCAGAGCTACCAATGTCACCAATAACTAAATCCGCCAGTGGATCAGAAGGTGGTTGGTGATGGTCATGGAGGTAACACTAGGACACTGGTGGTGAGGGAAGCTGTCAGGATGAAGGACAGGCTTCTGCAGCAATGCTGGCTTGAGTCTCCTGAGGCAGGCGAAAGTTACTGACAGGACAGAAGAAAAGAGGGTTCAGAGCCTCCGAAGGTTGTCCTCAGAAAGGGCAGATAGGGCCTTACTCAGCCAGAGCAGGGAAGTGCTGACTAACTCCATTATCGAGCAAAAGGAGGAACACTTATGAGCTGTGGGTACTGACTGAAAGACTATGAATACATGTGGCGGAAGTGAGGTGTCTCCACAATGTTACCACACTCCCTGCAACCTGGGTTAAGAGTTTGGAGATCCAGGGAGGCAATGAGACCTAGCCGCTGTACCTCTGTTTCAAGAGAAGCCAGCAGAGCCAGTTTGGAGTTTCTTATTAGGATGCCATCTAGTTGGGCTCTCAGGGCATCTGCTCCTAGCAATGGGCAGAGGCCCCAGGGTAGACCCAAGGCTACCCTGGAGGGACTATATCACTCAGCTAGCTTGGTGATCCTCTAAAGTGAGCTGCAGTCCATTCCTTGAGTATGGGAGGGCTGGTCTGACGTTTTGGGCATGCTGCCACTTTAGTCCTGAATATGAAGAAGCTGAAGACCTTTTAGCCTTTAGCTGATTGAGCAAACTATTAGACAATGGCATTGCTTCCTTTAGGTGATTAGCTTACTTGCTTTAGATCAGCGGTGGCCAATCATATCTGCAAAGGGCCAGTGTATATGCAGGTTTTGGGGGTAACCCAAAGGTTTTAGGTCAGCTGTTCAAAGCCAGGTGTGAGGACTCCTCAGCCGATCAGTACTCTAATTAGTAATATAATTAGGGAGCTGCAGCGAAAACCCGCATACACACCAACCCTTTGCGGATAAGATTGGCCACTCCTGCTTTAGGTGATTTGTTCACTTCCTTTAGGTGTTTTGTTCCCTTCCTTTAAGTCAGTGGTTCTTAACCTGGGTTCGATCGAACCCTAGGGGTTCGTGAGTTGGTCTCAGGGGTTCGGCAGAGCCTCCGCCGCGGAGGTCCGGACACACCCGAATTATCGTGTAAATTCGTGAATTTAGCGCGCTCAGTAGTCAACGTGTGACTGTCGTGGTAGTACTTCGTGTGATTTTTTTGTTAATATTTTAATC
>JABFEA020000041.1:11724994-11737231 GCA_019775915.2 Cyphomyrus plagiostoma | reverse complement strand
GTTGTTCCCTGCCTCGTGCCCGTTGCTTCCGGGATAGGCTCCGGACCCCCCACGACCCAGTAGGATAAGCGGTTTAGTAAATGGATGGTTGGATGGATGGGCATATGTAGCTTTTTAGCATGATTTGCCCTTCTAATCATCTTCGCTCTGGTGGTGGTGAATTAAGCTGATTGTGGTGCTGATGGACACGCTGAAGCATGCTCATTGTATCATTTGTGTATGTTATCAGTCTTTTACAATGTTTGTGATTACCGCAAAGCTAAAATGCTGCCACACTTGGTGCCTCCATCCATCCACTTTCAGATACCGCTTAGGGGGGGGGCAATCTTATCCGCAGAGGGCCGGTGTGTGTGCCAGTTTTCAATGCAACTCCCTAATTAAATTACTAATTAGAGGACCGATTGGCTAAAGAGTCCTCACACCTGGGTTTGATCAGCTGACATACAGGTTATCCCAAAAACCTGCATACACACCGGCCCTTTGCGGATAAGATTGGCCACCCCTGGCTTAATCCTAACTGGAGTCGCAAAGGGGACCGGAGCCTATCACAGGAACAATGGACGCAGATGGGAACCAATCCCGGGCAGTCGCCTACACACCACAGAGCACACACACTCACTCACACAACTACAGGGCCAATTTAGATTCACCAATCAACATATCCTGCTCATTTTTGGACCGTGGGAGGAAACCAGAGCCCCCGGCAAAAACGGCGAGAGCATGCAAACTCCACACAGCAAGGACCTGGGACCAAAGCCAGGATTTTCTTGCTGCGAGGCAGCAGCGCTAACAACTGCACCACTGCGCCACCCAGCTATTCCACTCGCCATCTTGCATTCGGTCAAAACCAAAAACTGATGTCCGACATCAGCGTGAATACGCAGTGACATCTGACATCGAACTGACATCAAGAAATCAAATGTAATATTACACATATATATATATGTGTATATATATATATATATATATATATATATCCATCCATCTTTAGTAACTCCAATTTAGGAACTCCAATCAGCCTCAGCATGCTTTTGGACTGTGGGGGGAAACCGGAGTACCGAGAGGAAACCCCACGACGACACAGGGAGAACATGCAAATGTAAAGCTTTGGACCGGGCCCCTGTAAAGGTAGAAGTGGCCTGGGGTGCTCGCCTGCCTTTCCTTATATGTAGCGCTGATTGTTTCGCTTTCGCTGTGCATTCACGCCTTGCCGAAGCAGGACCCGGACACAGGAGAGTGTAATAAGCAGCGAGCCTAGGCTCACTGCCCACAGGCCGGTGCACCTTTCCCCCCTTGGCTGAAACCTCTTTTCTCCTACAGCAGCATGTTGGCTTTTGAGTACTGTAAAAAAAAAAAAAAAGCCGGCTCACAAACTCCCCCATATACCAGGTCACACTACAACGGGGATATTTCCGTCATACCAATGTGATTTACACAGAGAAAAACAAAACACAGGCCCCAAGAGGATGCCACTGTGAATAAACGTTTTTATAGGTTGGGGTGGCATCACTGAGCCAATCAGCATGTGCGTATGTGCATAGTAATGGGAGTGATTTGGATATTCCTGCAAATATGCAGGAGATCCTGAGATGAGCTTTCCGTGTTGTGAATTATGCATCCCACAACACTGGTACATTGCTAATTGGTGTTCATGTTGTACTCAGGGTCCCTAAGATCATCTGTGAACAGACTAAGCTGCATTAAATAAAGGGGGCTCCCCAAAGGTGGATAGTTTGGGTCCAGGAAGTAAAAATCCAGACCAGGATTTTGTTTCAACTAATCAGTCGAGTTCTCTGTGATTGTGACTCTGTACTCCCAAAATGGTTGGTTGAAACAAAATAATGGTCCGGATTTTACTTTCTGGACCTGAATTATTCACATCTGAGGCTCCCCTGTCATTTGTCCTGCATGAAGGGTTGCTCTCACATTGCTCTCATTGCCATTCAGGGACAGATCAGTTGTCACCATAGACCCTGGTGAGCAAAGTACAGCGGTGAAAGCACCAGACACGTCGGATCCATCAATACGACCAATCGGTCGTTCACTTTGTCTCCAACCACTTGCCCCGCTACTGACAGGGATTCAAGCCAGAAAAGCGAATCCTTCGTTTCCTGCTGTCACAGCCTTGGTCGTCATGGTTATGGATGAGATGGGTGTCAACGGTGCACCTGCAGCATGCAGAATTCCCAAGAGTGGGGGGAGGGCATTTGTGTGTTGAATGACCAGTAGGTGGCAGTGATTAAAGGACTGGAACCTGAAAGGGAGCAGATAGAGACAGCAGGAGTGTGACAGCCTGTTCCAGTATTTTAGAGTCAACAGGCACAGCTGTAAGCTGCATGTGGTTCAGAATGAAACCATGACACAAATAATGGTGTGTGAAACAGATGTGAAATATTTGTGGCTGCCATTCCGCCTTTCTCTTTGCCTCAGCCTGGCCTTGGCTCGCTTCCCTTTCCGTCCTCATTGCCTCGCTGGGAAGAAGCTATTTTTACCCAGTGTGAAGCCAGTCATCCGCCTGTGTGGGTGTCGGCGCCGGTGTGTGCGTGTGTGTTGCTGTGCTTTTGTTTCCCGTGCACGTGTCTGAGAGCGCACATGCACGTCAGATCGTCTGTCGCTACGGGCAGCAGCCCTCATCTTTCTGTCTCCTACCTGGTGGGACTCTTATGGTCTGACAAAGAGGAACCACACAGGCATCAAAATGTGGACACCTGAAAAGCCCTAGAAGGACATAGACAGTTTAATAAATGTACAAGGCGGAGTGTGGCGGCCATGTTCCTGGAATGATGAAAGGCAGAATGCAGTGACCCGATTTCATTTGACCCAATCGTCAATCCTATTATGTATTTCCATGACGTGGGCGGGGCCTCAAGGATCCACAGGAATTTCAGGCTAACCAATCAAACCAAGGCCACCATGTCACACCGTAGAGCAACGCAATCAGGCACCCAATGAAATCACTCATCTATGCAGCAGATAGACTAGACAGTGGCCTTCGTGGGGTTTTTTTGGCTTTATAAGAGAGTTTGTTTTGAGGTTGATTTAGGAGGAACAACAGACATGTAATGAGATCTCTGTCAGCCCTCAGTGACTCACATCTGAAACACTGACCCTGGACATGCGCAGCTGCACACTACAGCCAGCATAGGCTTGAGTTCCTAAAGCAGAGCATCTGAAACACTGAGCTGTTTTACGGCCCTGGACATGCGCAGCTGCACACTACAGCCAGCATAGGCTTGAGTTCCTAAAGCAGAGCATCTGAGCTCCCACAGCGCAAGACCTGAGGGTTTCATAACTCTACCAGTATTTGACCTTGACTTTGGGGGAAAAATGCAGAAACTGCACTTTACAGCAAGTACACTAATGAGCCTTTCTTCCAGAAAAGCTTGTGAAAGATGCCTGAAGTGACTTCAGGGCTGCCCCACTGACAGCTAACATCACAATACATATTCCCTCCCAACCCTTAGATTGGGGTCACCGACTGGCAACAGACTACAGTCCGAATCGCAAACACGTGATGCCTCCCCCCAAAAAAAATTCTGTTGGGAGACACCCCCCCTAGCCAGGAAATTGAATCAACTGGATCCCCCCTCCCCCCGCCAGTTGATGCAGTGGACCTTGGTTTTGTGTTGCTTAGGAATATGGTCCTTGGGGAAAAATAGTTGTGGTAGGCCTGCCTTAGAACTTCTATAAGCACTATGTTTATCACAGCCCCTGAACATTAGTTAATTTAATAGCAAGATAAATAAGGGTACATCTCTTTTCTTATTCATTAGTGATTAGGGATGCACCACCCATTCATCATATGGAAATTATGAAGCATTTGGGCTCGTTTATGGTTTGGCATTTAACCTCCTGTTGGGCCATTATGAAGAGTGTCGTGGCTTGCAATCCGTCCTCTTGGCCCGGATGGAGCAGGTAAGGAGCCCAGTTCCCCGGGAGCATCCTGTCTGATTCACCGCTGCGTTTGCTCACCATCCCTGTTTCCTAGATCAGACACCAAGCAGCCCCAGTGGTTGGAAGTGGCCTAGAGAGGAATGAAGCTGAGCCACGTCGCCTATAGTGCGCAGTGACCGGCCAGCGGAAGCGGATCAGCCCACGCCGTCGCATTGTTGTGTCGGAGCTTTTGATATCTCGGTGCCGATAACAGGCTGTGCTTTGGCAGCCTTCCTGTCATGGCAGGGTCGCCAAGGGTAGGCGTCTGCGGATCATATTTCAGAGAGGCATTGTGTGGCCAGGGAGGGAGGACCAGGCGGGGTGGGCATGCTTTATTGAGCAGAAAAAGTGAGGGAAAGGAAGAAAATGAAATAAGGGAAAAAAGCAGGGAGAGCATAAATGGGAAGTAGGGTGGGGGGGGTCATCCTCTATCTGTGAGTCTATGGGAGAGACAGAAAACGCTACTTTTTAAAAGAACCGTGCGTCATTCCATGATGGTCTCAATGAGGAACTACCAACTCGAATGTTCTGGAGTTTTCAATATTCAGGCCCCATTGTTGTTGATGGCCGTTTGCCTTCGCTGGAGTGGCACCGTCATTCCTCCTGTTTCTGCCCCCAGGCAGTGTTTCTCCTGGGGGGCCTTCACCACTCCCACGGCGGTTGATCCTTTCCTATTGCCTCAAGTCCCAAACATTACATGCGATGAGTCATTTCCATGAAATAGTTACATGGGTGTTCTCAACGGCATTCCATCCACACGACATTTTTGCTTTCTGTCACTCCAGAGACATCGTTATCTAGAGACTGTCGGTCTAGTTGGGGGACAAATGGGTGTCTGCACGCTGTGGGTTTGCAAGCTGTGTGCCAAGACTCAATGTGGGTTATAAGGACTGAACAAAACAAACACTCCAACTGATCCATATTGCTGCCAGTGAGGGACAGGGTGCACTAATAAATTTGCAATATCACAATGATTATGCTCTGTAAGGCACTGTTTACTAACCGGTCCTCAGGGACCAGCAGAAAGTCCATGTTTTTGCTCCCTCCCAGGAGCCGGGATGAAGCAAAAATGAGGACCAGGGAAACACTGCTATAAGGTATACAGATAGGTATGCTGTAAAGTTAGGATGATTCCAAGGATCCTCAAAAGTGACAGGAGCCCTAAAAATATGTAACACAATTGGAATGGTCTGGGTTGGAGGCCCAAAATGATTTGCTTTAATGGGGCCCAAAATCTCCAAAGTAAAGGCACCGTGAGAACCTGAACCGTCAGCAATGCAATCAGTCTCCAATTATCCAGACCGTATTATGCAACAGGCCAGGTTCAGTTTGTGGATGCTAAGTAGTATGACCTGGAGCTGGCTGCCTTGCCAACAGAGACATTTTACTCCAATTAAGTATTTCTTCTCCATCTACTGGAACAGAATCAAGTGCTGGCTGCAATGTCAAGGGTCTGTGGGTGGGCCTCTCTCTCAGACAGTTCTTTCAGGAGCAAAGGCGTCAAACCACCTGCTGTGGTCAGCTAAAAAGAATGGCCATGAGAAAAGTCAAGGGAGAAGGAGACACAGAGTGTCGACAGCGAGAAACATGTGAATCACTTCTCGATTTGATTCGCCTCGCTGACTAACTCAAACAGACATGGCGAAGCTCTCCTATGTCCAGTGGTGTTTGCATAATGGAATCCAACAAAAACTGGCCATCGTGCAGTAACATGTGACATGATGATTCTCCCTCCCTTCTTCTTGATGACTCACTCTCACTGTTATCTTTTCAGTCTCGACATTTTGCTCTCTTCTCGTCTACCTCCTTCTCTGCTTTCTCTCAGTCTCTTGTTTTTCTCCCTTTTTTTCAGCCCCCTGCTTTGTTTCACTTTCATTTTTCCGTGACTGTCCTCTTTCTTCCTCTTCATCCTTCATATCAACCCCACACTCTTCCCCCATATAAGAGGAGGCAAATTGACAACCACTCACTCAGATGCACAAATTCATTTGATATAGTTCAGTTCTGACGCATCTGACTGGCATGATGGATGACGGACAATGTCTCTTTGGTAGTCATGTCCCTTTTCTGACTATGAGTCAGTTTACATTGACTAGGACTTCAATAAAATATAACTCAAAATAAAGCGCCGAACAAAAAAGCAGCTCTTTAGACAGTGTGGTGGTTACGACAACAGGAAACTGAAGGATGTTCTTCGGTTCCCAGGAAGAGTCATAGTTCTCAGCTCAACACACTTAACCAGAATTGGTCTAGCTAAATGAATAAATGAATAAAGTGTTGGGGTTGCCTCATACCTCTAGAACCAGGCTTCAGGTCTCTGCCATGGCTCTGTGTGTGGAATATGCATGTTCTCCTCACGTCATTGTGGGGTTTCCTCCTGGTTCATGGGTTTCAACCGACCTAAAAACATTGGGGTTGCCAAATTCTCTGTAGGTAAATGTGCCCTGTAATGGATCGGCACCCCATCTTGGGTTGTTCCCTGCCCTGTGCCTGTAGCCTCCAGGGTCTGGACCCCACACAACCCTGAATAAGATGAGCAGTTACAGAAAATGGATGGGTTAGAATTTACAGTGAGGAAGTAATCAAAATGAAGTGTTGTTTATATATGTGCAGATTGCAAACAGAATGGCACATTAGCTTGATGGATTAAGGATCTGTGCCCAGAGTAATATAGGTTCCTATGGATGGTAATCATTAGTGTTGGCATCTAAGGCCCTTAATGTCATCTGCTCCATGGGTGCTGGACACTCATTGACCCAACACTCGCACCCCAAAAAGTTGCTCTCGCTTGTAAATAAATATGTTTGTGTCTCTCATAGAAAGCAACATAGAGGATATAAAAACTACACTATTCTCTTAATGAGATTAATAAAGTACCACTATTCTATTCTAAATGAAAACCTAAAGACTGCAGATTAGTTCAGTTTCTTTATCTAAGTAGGATAACAGATCCTTACCTAATTCCTTTCAGCCCACTATTCAGAATTTTCACTCCATTAACTAAGATAATGAAGTATGGCTGTCTGAAAACAATTAGTATAACAGAGACATTGAGTGGGCAAATTCACTTCTGTGTGAGAGGAAAGAGGTAGAGAGGAGCAGGAATACGTAGCAGAGCAGAGAAATTGAGGGATGAGAGGCTGAGCAGGCCATCTGGAGGCCTCAACTGCCATAGTGGGGTCTATGTCCAGCTTCTCTTGTTCTGTACAGAGGGTCATTTACAGGCATGAGATTTAGGGCCTACAGGCTCACAGAAACCAGAAAAACATTCCAGAATGGAATGTCTACCAAGTTCAGCAGAAGTTCCATTACAAGAATTCTAATGATAACCTGTGTGCAATGGAATGCTGAGAGAGGCACAACCTTGTCTAGCCCCAGGATACAAGTCTGTCCTTCACTCTCAGTCATTTCTCAAAGTCTGCTCCTCTTTTCACTCTGACCTTGGGTTCAGAGGCTAATTCCATTCTTTCCATTGCCTTCTTCTGCTCCCTGCCCTTGGTTATTGTCTAATTTCATCCTGAGTTCTAATTTCCCATGAGCAACAACAAGTTTTTTTTTTCTGCCATTTATAAGCGGAGCAGGTGCCTCACTCGATAAACAGAACAAGAGTGCAGAGAGAGCAAGAAAGGAGGGAGTTGCTCAGATGGCTTTATTTTGCTCTGTCTGCAATGCATTATTTCCCAAAAAAGGACAACTGCTCAACGCACAAAGTAGAACAGAAAAACTGGCAGAGGGACAAACCTGTTTATCATCTCAAATTGTCTGAAGTGCCTGAATTTTTTTGTCTTAGTCTTGCATCAGGTTCAGAAAGAGAAACTGAATGTTCATACACTGGGGTAACACGGCTCCCAAGGTTAGGTACACGCTTAATGGTTAATAGCAAGTTAAACGTGCAGCATCAGTCACAGGCTGTTAAACGCACTGGAGCATTGTGTTGGCAGGGACGCCTGGTTCGTTTGGGTTTTAACTGCTTGCCATGTGTGTGTATAGCCCTTTGGGAGAGATTCAGTAAAGCGGTGCATGGCTTTCACTCTCACAGGGTCAGGACATCCTGGCGGAGAGGTGCAGGTGGCAGGTACGGCAGAGACCATCATTTAAACTTGTTGTTAAAGGGCTCAGAAGTCAGCCATCCTCAGTCATGACATATAAAGGAGTAAATGGTGATTCTCTCTGTTTCCTGCTTCAGAATCTCAAAAGCAATAGCAGGACCTCGAGGTCAAAAGTGCTTGAAGGAAAAAAAAACTGAACACCTCTGTCACTTTCTCCTGCTTGTCCTTCTGCTCCCTGCTTCTTTACCTCTTTTTTTTGACACACCTTATTTCCTCACCCCTAACTGCATCTTTGCTCGCTCCATTCTTGCTCTCAGGCTGCAGGCTGGAATTCCTCTTGGTGCTGTGGGGTTTGGAGCTGTCCTGGTCATGTCCACACCACTGCATCTGCTACACGACACCCAGCACCGTCAGCTGCCAGGCACACAACTTCCTGTCGGTCCCCGAGGGCATCCCGGCAGACAGCGAGCGCATCTTCCTGCAGAACAACCGCATCGGCCAGCTGCTGCGTGGCCACTTCAGCCCGGCCGCCATCATGCTGTGGCTCTACTCCAACGACATCTCCTACATCGAACCCACCACCTTCCATGGCTTCTTCCGACTCGAAGAGCTGGATCTGGGGGATAACCGGCACCTGCGAGCCCTGGCACCCGACACCTTCCATGGATTGGGTCGACTTAATTCCCTGCACCTGTATCGCTGTGGCCTAAGCACCCTACCCAGCGGCATCTTCCAGGGTCTGCACAACCTGCAATTCCTCTACCTGCAGGTAGGGGCACTGCAGTCTTTAGCATGCATTATCCTTGTAAAATCACAGTTCATGTGTTACAAACGAATAACATGTTGCTGCTCACTTTGGCTCCAAGGCTTTTTTCTTGTAGACAGCTGTACATATTGTGCTCCACTCTTGCTTGTGGGAGTTTCATTTATGGAAAAATGTTCTGAGGGTGGAACGAAAAATGATTGGTTCAGAGTGACAACCAATCAGATTGTAGAGGTGGGTCCAAGAATACAGAGAAGGCGGGATCAAGACGTCTGATTCATAGGTCCTGCCTCCTCTAAAACTCCCATGAGATCCACTCTTCCTTTAAATTAGTATTAAAAAAACTAAACTACAGAGAAATAACATCAAGATTTTGCCCTTTAGCTAGGCCTGGGCTGGCCATCCGGCATACTGGGCATTTTCCCAGTAGGCTGATGGATTTGTGGGCTGGCACAATTAATTGTGGGGGGATTCCAAAGTCCATGGCTGATTTTTAATCCCAGCCTAGCCCTGTCTTTTGCCCTAATTCTGTAATCATACATATTCCATTGCACTGAAGTCAGGACTCTGTATTAGTCAGCACAAATCAAAACATATGCAAAATTTTTCAATCATGTCCATTTCCTATCTAAATCAGAATGGTGCTGCGTGCCCATGTGTAGTATATGCAGATGGCAGAGAGAGCTGCTTTTATTACACTGTGAAAATGCTGACCTAGTAAACAGCCGAACCTCACAGCTGGACTTTCCAACACGTTAAGTGGGCAATAACTTATCACAATCATTTCTACCCAAATGTGCACAAGAAACTCAAACAGCCCAAAGACCCAAGACCCAAATACCCAACATGGTCATGTCTTATATATTTATATAGTCAACTATTTAACATCAGGAAACTGTTGTACTCTTGGGAGTACAACAGCCATATCACTCCAAAGCCTGTAGGAAAATAGTTTTCTAAAGATCCATTAAGCATGATATAACAGCCGGTTCCTATTGTTCCGGCCCCTAGGACAACCACCTGGACTTCCTGGAGGATGACCTGTTTGTGGACCTGCTGAACCTCAGCCACCTGTTCCTGCATGGGAACCGGCTGTGGAGCCTTCACCAGAACACCTTCCGTGGGCTGGGCGCCCTGGATCGCCTGCTGCTGCACCACAACCGGCTGCAGTGGGTGGACCGGCTGGCCTTCCACGACCTGCGACGCCTCACCACGCTCTACCTGTTCAACAACTCGCTGACACAGCTACCCGCCGAGTGCCTGGCCCAGCTGCCTGCCCTGGAGTACCTGAGACTCAACGACAACCCCTGGGATTGTGGTTGCCGGGCACTGCCGCTCTGGGATTGGCTGCGCCGCTTCCGGGGTTCCACCTCTGAGGTGGGCTGTCATGAGCCACCAGGGTTGGCCGGCCGGGACCTCAAGAGACTGCGGCAGGAGGAACTGCCCAGCTGTGTGGCGTCCGAGTCTCGACACCAAAGCAGCGGCCACTTCCCGCACCTCCCTCCCCGGGACCAGCACCATCTCATCCCACCTCCTTCACCGCTGCCCCGCCCACTACCCTCGGCCCGTCCCGGCCGTCCCAGGAACTGCACCCGGCAGCGAGGGCGGTGGGGCAAGGGCAAGGGCCTGAATGAGGCCCACATCTCCAGGGAGATGGACAAGGAGTACTCCTACCCTAACAAGCACGACCTCGACAATCCCGATGGCTCTGGGTCGAGACGGAAGCACAAATGCGCCCCGCGGACCACGGTTGGACCTCCCAGCGGGGTCCAGCGGGCCACTAGCGGCGGAGCGGCAGCCTCCCACTGCTCCTTACTGCTCTTTCTGGTTATGGTGGGCCTCCTGGAACCGCTGAGCGTGAATGTATTGCGCTGAAGCAGCAGGGGGCGCCGATAAGGGAAACACAGTGAAGCGGTGGCTTTGAGACTCCCTCACTGAAGGTGTGTGTCAGGGCGAGTGCCAGACTCATGGAACTCAACATGAGCAGAGGGGGAGGATGCTGAAGGGAGCCAGAGACAAAGAACACGGGGGGAACATTCTGGTACTCTCATAGAGTCACTGCTGGTTTTACCCCATGCCTATCATACTCGGTCTCCCTTTCTTTGGGTCTTCATTCCATTTCCATGTTTCATTTAGAGCATCAGCCACTCAGGCTGAAAATAGGGAAACTGATTGGCTGAAATTACTCGTTGGATTTTTTTTTTGTTAGCTTATCGATTATTTTTTCACATAAAAGAGGCACGATAGGCAAACAGATTACACACCATGGCTGTGTGAGTCGAGTTTTACGTTAAGTGCATTATTTCTTGTTTCCAATTAACAAGGCTTAAAAACTGGGAAAGTGCAACCAGGAATAAAGTGTAGTAGATCCGAGCAGATTACCTAATAAGGCAACAATCCCAGCAATATTAAACTCTGGTACCAAGCAAATAAAATACTCCAACTCAGTGATACTAGGTGGTCTTAGTCTGGCCATCAGATTTACTCTGATTTCTAGCTGAGCCATTGTTTGGGCAGGAACTTATTGCCTGGAATAATGATACATGGTCAACAACCATAGCTTAAAACAAAATGTCTTTGTCTTATTTGCTCTTTAGTCTGTGTTTCTGTTTCAATCTTTGTTATGTCACTACAAATAAGAAGCCAGTTATAATCAAGCTGCTATACTCTATACTGAAGCCAGGGGGAGACACTCCAGCCGCTGTCTGCTTCAGGTGTAACTCTTTCTCCAGGAGAATAAGGTGTTAAGTCGTCTTTTTTGTATGTATGTATCTTGTCCTGTTGGTTTGAGTGTTTGTTCACATCTCTGCTGAACATGACTCACTAGAGTTGAACAATAATTGTCCATCTATACGTTTTAGGAAGGGGGGAGTGGTTAATGAATCAGTCCTACTGACCTCCAACCTTCTGTCGGAGCATCCTGGACCCCTCTCCCTCATGCAGAGTACATATTCCAGTTTCCAGAGGCTGGAGATTAATGAAAAAATGACAGATGTCCCTCCTTCCTTGCTCCAAGTGGATGGAATACTATAGTTTATTCATTAAAATGTGTTTGTTTTATGAAGGGAAAACTGACTGCCCCAGCATGGAGAGAAAATGACTGGGACTTCAGCGCTGTCTTACCAGCTGCCCTGTCAGTGAGCCAGGAATAAGACTATTAATTAATTTCAAGTGGACTCTTCTCACCCAATGGGTGAAGTCAATACAGACCGATGAGGGCCACCGACCCCACAGCCCTCCATCTATGGACTGTTAAGGCTGAGCTGGCCCCGGACCCACGGACTATGAGAACTTTGCTTCAGGATCCTTACGTGGAAAATGCTCACAACCATTTGCCACCATCGCGGTAATAATGACGTCATAGATGATAACAGGGTCTCCTCTTCCCCCACAATAGGGGGGCATGTGGTTGTTTCTTTATTTTCCTTTGTATGCGCATCCTAGTGCCATTTCGGATCAGTGGTGCACCCCCCCCCCACTTGCCGTGTCCCC
>JABFEA020000041.1:11709061-11719195 GCA_019775915.2 Cyphomyrus plagiostoma | reverse complement strand
GTCACTCACACAGCAGTCACTCACACCCCAGTCAGTCACACACCAGTCACTCGCACACCAGTCACTCGCACACCAGTTACTCGCACAGCAGTCACTCACACCCCATTCACTCAAACAGCAGTCACTCGCACAGCAGTCACTCGCACACCAGTCACTCACACAGCAGTCACTCGCACACCAGTCACTCGCACACCAGTCACTCACACAGCAGTCACTCGCATACCAGTCACTCACACAGCAGTCACTCACACCCCAGTCACTTCCACAGCAGTCACTCGCACACCCGTCACTCACACACCAGTCACTCACACACCAGGCACATGTATGGACAATTTAGTAACACCAGTTAACCTCAGCATGTTGTTAGACTGTGGAGGGAAACTTCAGAACCTGCAGGAGAACCACTATGCCTTTACCTAATAAGTAAGACAGGGACCAATGTAGCATACGATTTGACATTAGATCTTTGTCATCTCTCTCTCTTAGAGACTCACATACACACACACACACACACACACACACACACACACACTGAGGCCCAATTCAAAGTTACTATTTCAGGGTTTTCACAAAAATAGCAGAAAAGCAAGCTTTATACCTCTGGGCTGTATAGGGGGGAATTTGAAGTTTTCAAAATTTGGATATATTTTCCTCCTTGTTGTAAAGAGGTATTTGTCGGTTGTGTATGTGTGCAAAAAGTGGTATAACAACTTTAAAAAAAATGATATTTTGGTTACATCTCTTTAAAACGTGACATGTTCCAGAAATGTTGGTAGTGAAAATACTTTAAAAAAAAAATATTGGTTCTCATCCAAGACATAGTGTTGTGGGGTAATTATGTTTTAGAAGGAGCCCTTGTGCAAACAACTACTAGCTGATGTTTATGAGGTTTAACAAACTGGACATTGTGTTACCAAGGTAAAGGTTGTGGGTTCAAATCCCAGGAAGCCTCAGAAAATGCAACATTTCTATCTAATGTGAGTTTCTTTGAAAGAAAAAGGGTCAAAAGCAGTAAATGTGTGTGTCCTTGTGTGGCTGAGCCTTATCCAGGCAGACACATCTGAAGGTGGTGCCACCAAAAAGAGACATTGGCTGCCAATCTAAAAATGGGTTTATGGCAAAGGCCACCCTTATATCAGTAAACTAAATGAGTAGGCGGGGTGGTGGTCATGTTAAGCATCGTAGTGCGTATACTGCCAGTCATAGAAACCCAAACTGAGCCATAAAGAGGATGAGATCTGATATATCATAGCACCCTCTTCAAGTTCAATGAAATAATGACCTTTAAACACAATATCGATATGCTCAGTCGGAAAGTTGCAGATAGGTGGTTATTTTACCAAAAACACCAAAATACTCTTGTCCCTGAGCACTCTTATGATCAGAGTTGGGTAATTCAGGTCCAGAAAGTAAATGACTTGGATTTTACTTCAACCAACCAGTTGAATACTGTGACTCTTTAAGCTTTTTTATTCAGTGGTTGGTTGAAACAAAATCTTGGTCTGGACTTTTACTCTCTGGACCTGAATTACCCACCTCTGCTTATGATTGTCCCGCACTAGTTCAGGAAGATTCTCCCAGATAGGGAAGTACACCACATATTTAGCACAGTTTTAAAGCTGTGAGGCACTGTTAACTTCCAGATCCATGTGGCGGACTGGTTCCCCGGCTCTAGTCCAGTTAAGTCCTCCTGTTTATGGCTTGTGCAAATTTCTGAGATGCCCTGGAAGTGGCAGTTGACAACAGGCACACACACAGCTCAGAAATCCACAGCACTATAAGTCTAGCAAATCCTCGAATAAACAGGACAAAGCCACTTGCCCTGTAATCCTGCAACAGCTCTGATGCTCTACAAAGGCAACAGCCACTTTCTTCTGGCATGTGGCCAGCGCAGGAATACCAGAGGCTAAATCATACACTGCAGATGGAGAAAGTTTGTCAGAACCTTCACTGTGTCTCTGGCATGTAGCCCTGTCACAGACGGAACGCATGAGTCACGTTGCTACTGCTTTCCATTTATCACCAAATTTCACAGGGACTTTTCAGTTACTCGGAGAAGCCCGCAGGTGATGGCTATGTCCAAAGAGCATCATTTCTTATCATGACAATGTGTACATTAAAGTAGGCAGAATGTATATTGAAAAACAAACTGATATATAAATAAAGTGAAAATTCATAAAAATTAGGTTCATAGGAACATGCCACTTGTGAAATATTTTTGCCTGATTTTGTATGCATCTATGAATATGTGTTTATGTGGAAAACCTATAATTTGAATTTGCTCTAAATTATTCAAAGACAAACCAAATCTCTTGCTTTTACAATCAATCATATTGTAGAAACACACATATCTGCCTCTATGGTGTGTGTGTATGTGTGTGTGTGCGTGTGCGCGTGTGTGTGTGTGCGCGTGTGTGTGTGTGCGTGTGTGTGTGGTGTGCATTAGCATGTCACAACACAGCACTTCATAGAGGATCCTGATAAAGAGATACGCTTTCAAGATAGTTCACTCTGTGCTACTTGGAGACACTTTGCAATGAGGTTCCTGGCATCTTCTCTCTACTCCAGCTCCATGTGATGAAAGAAACACATCATTGCTATTGTTACAGGCCCTTTGCTAGGCAGCCCTAAATCTCAATGTGTAGTTCTGTAAGTATTCAGTTACTGCCATTTATAATACGCGTTACCTGTTGTTTTATTTTTGGAAACATGTCATGTGGCTTTCTCAATTAAACCTTCGTTTGTTTAAAATCAAAGGTTGAATATTTAGGTCAGACATCGTGTTATTGTACATCCACATTTTGTTATGCACCAAAATGATCCACCCTAAGTTAACAAAACTTCCCGCGTTGAAGATGGTTGCATGTTGCTTGTGTTTATCTTCAAGAGACACAACGGTCCAAATGTAGCCGAGGGTTTGAATCCCAAGTCAACTTAACGAATGACATATGCTGAATACCTTCATTTAACATCCATCCCTTGTCCAGCTTATACTACATGGGATCAAAAGAGGCCCGGAGAATATGCCAGGCAACACAGGAAGCAGAGCAGCTTATACTGGATGTAAGATACACACACTACAGCTAATTTAGAGACACCAATTAGCTTAACTGCAAGTCTTTGGACTGTAGCAGAAAGCAGAGCAGCCAGTGCCTGCATGACTTGAGGAGAATATGTGAGCCTCTCACAAACAGTGAAGGGCTGGGACTGGAACCAAGCAAGCTCTCCCCCCTCAGCCTGGGGATGTGAAACCACAGTGTGAACCCCCAGCCACTGTGCTGCCTAATTACACATTTAGCTGCAAAAATAAATAAATAAATAAAAATCAAGGACATGGATTAAATGGCAAACTTTATTTTGATTAAATAAATTGGCAAAAAAAAAAAAAAAACAGCCCGTAAGCAAATAAATATTTTGAATAGCAGCGTAGTTGGGCTGTTTTTCTTCCACAGGCTATGTAAGCCT
Source organism: Cyphomyrus plagiostoma (assembly GCA_019775915.2). Lineage (NCBI taxonomy): Eukaryota > Metazoa > Chordata > Actinopteri > Osteoglossiformes > Mormyridae > Cyphomyrus > Cyphomyrus plagiostoma. Next base: position 11,715,730 of record JABFEA020000041.1, on the reverse strand, counting down.
CAGTCCCCATGGAGGGTGAAGACGATTTAGCCCGACATGTGCGAGGCCCACGAGGCAGGTTCCTCCAGCTGATGGCGGATGATTAATTACAGTAACGGTAAAATGTGCCACTTTATTAGCCTGCCACGCTGGCAGACAGGGCACAAAACTTGCTTTCAGAGCCGTCGAGTGCTGTGTTAATGGAAGTTATGGACTAATTCAGCTCCATGAGTTTGTTATTGTTTTTAATTAATGTTCTAATGACTGCCTTCTACATTCCTTTGGCATAGTTTACCACAAGTCTTTCCTTGCGTGAACCCGAAGCATTGTATCTTGTCATGCCAGGAAAGCACATTGAAACTGAAAATTAATATTGAGGGACAATTAAATATTGAATCCAAAGCAGAATCTCATGCAGTAATGAGAGATCCTTAAGCATCAGAAGGAAAATAAATGATGTAAACCAAAACTTTTTTCAGTTTCTGGCAGAGGTCAGTAGTGGAGCAGTACACCTTACAGCCTGCTTCCCCATCTCCTTCCCTGCGGCTCAGGCGCCTAGATGTAGCTGTGGGGTGGCATCAATGCCCCCACTGCCAACAAAAATAGCATATGGAAACTGACAAACTGGTGCTGGTTTCAGCGGATTTTACAAAAGGAGCTCTAAAGGTGCAACACTCAGGGAGCAGAGGGTAAGTCACTCAGCAACCTCTCCGGCACAGGCAATTCACCACAGAGCCTTTCTCTGAGCTGCCAGAAATAGCAACACAAAGGGAGAGAAAAGATGGGCCCCTCAACTAGCCCTTAAGTGACTTTTCTACAATATTCAGTGTTATTTAATTATCTGTTCGGTAGTACTTTGTACACGGATTCGTAATGCATTATAATGCATCCATAAAGCATTATAAGCACAGCTATGAATATTTATCAAAAGGTATAACACATTATAGCCATGTTTATTATGCATTATGACTTCTTTATGAAGCTCTGAGGTATAATACAATATAGATACCATTATAATGCATTATAATGGTAGGTAAAAGCATTAAGGATGCTTTGTCTTGCATAATGCATAGTAGACATGACTATAATGTATTGAGCCTTTTTAATAATAATAATAATAATAATAATAATAATGGCTAATTTTAATACATATTTATAACTATGTTTATAATGATTTATGAATGCATTATAATCTGTTGTGAATGTTCTTATAAGTTACTAAAAATATGGCTTAAGTAAAGTGTTACCATTAATTCTGACGTTTTTATAAAGAACAATTTAAAATGGCACCTCTAGCCATGACCCATTCATATGGTAATCCTAGTCCAAGGATACAGTATCAACAGTATTGCATGCTAGGATCAGAACCTGCAACCTTTTACTAAAAAGCCCAGTTCCATAACCACCATCTACTGCCAAAGGAGCCATTAAACATGGCGAGGAAGTGACTGCACATTACATTCACATAGTTGGACGTGCCGGGTGGAGGCAGTCTGTTCACTTCAGGTTCTTCAAACCCCCCTTTGTATCATAAATATCAATATATCATATAAATATTAATCACAAAGCTGGATTTATTGCTTGTCAGATTTAACAAAGTCTTGGCTAAATGAAAGCTGACGAAAAGAAAAAGACTATTTTGCCCAGACTACCTTAAATCCGATAAGTTATCCAGCTAAGTAAGAAATCCTGCTTCGTGAAGCAGGTCCCAGCTTTTGCTACAGTAATTTATATCTTACTGAATAGGCAATGTTATTGATTATTTTGTGATATGTCTTTTGGGACAATAAAATGAATGGAAAAGAACTTGAGTTGCAGGAGAGTCTGTCTGGGTGATCTTGCATTACTGTAGTAGATGCTCATCATTTCCTGTACCTGCAGATGGCTTGTTTAAGCACTGGTAACACGTTACTTATATAATGCATACAATGGTCAGTATAAGCATTAAGGATGCTTTATTCTGCACTATTAAGGTATCTATAGTGCACTAGAGATGACAGCTTCATAAAGAATTCATAATGCATAATGCACATGGCTATAATGTGCTATGCCTTTTAATAAATAAGTACAGCCATATTTATAATGCTTCATGGATGCATTATAATGTGTTGTGAATGTAATCATAGATTTCTATAGACATTCAGAGAAAGTGTTTCTGAAGCACTGTTTGTATTTCTTAAATTGGTGGTGACCATATTTTATGCTTGCTTCGGTGTTTTCCATCCTGCGCCTCTGTTACACTCTGGAGGCCCAAACACGTGATCGCCCTAATTCAGCATAATTCATAATTCAGGGACACCCACAGGTTGTGAAAATGCATCTCAGCCAGCCTTCATTAAGGAATTGTGAGTGAAGTGCATTTTTCACCATTTACTTTCTCTCCAGGAGGTGATGGTACAGCAGAATCCAATGTAACTGAAGAAGTAACCTGCATCCCAAACTTGCTGTTGTACCTTTCAGGGAAGTTACCTAACCTTTATGTTCAGCAGTACTACCACAAAATTGCTTCGGAAAAAGATAAAGGCGTTTAACGCATAAAGACAAAATAAATGATAATGTTATCTTTGGCCCAAGTGTTGTTTACCAATGTAAAGGGTTTCAAATTGGCGATGAATGCAATGGCCACTAACAACAGGGTTTCAGAAGAACGGGACAGGAGAGACAGACCTGAGCTGAAATTCATTATTACACCTTGCAGCCTCACACTCCGAAGTGGAATTTGCCAAGTCGACAGATTAAAGAGATGGATTTGGAACAGAGTCATTAGTCTGCAGAAGCTGGAGCCCTTAGCTACGTTCAGCTCACTTTAGACAGAATGTGTTCTCTGCGTCTCTGGAAGAAGCTCACTTTTCATCTAAGATAAGTCCCCTCTACCCTAAATTGAAGGCTATGTTTTCTAAGAATAAAAAATTAGTGTTGTGGGAGGTAGTGGTGACAAGCCATTTCTCTCCGTTATTGCCTGTCAGTTTGTGGTTTTATATATTTTTCAATTACTGTGTATTTGTATATCAAAAACCTTTAGGCAGGATTGCTTATAAACGTATTCTGACTCATTTATATTGTTTTTGTGTAAAAGTAAGGTTAAATTTGAGGTAAAGTTTTACCCAAGACCACATGGTATGTTTAAAACACTGTCCTGTTTAAGCTGAGCCCCCATCCCTGGAGGCCAGACGCTAGAGTACTACCTACTGAGCCGCTGTGCCACCCATCCATCAAAATTCATTTTTAATATAGAATTTTCATATACAAGATGCTGCAGAGCGCCTCCGAGGATTGTGACATTAATGTGGCAGAGGGGTTTGCATACTTAATCCAGTGAGCAGCATTGATTGCAGCTTGTATCCTACTAGAGCCTCCCTTGGTGAGAAGGTTTGTGGGAATAGGCCAGATAAATTACAAAATTCAACAAAGGACAAAGACGAACAACCCGCCTGGCAGAAGGCTACCAGGACCCACCCTTAGCCTGAGGATGGTGTTCGTTGGCGAGTCTGCAGAGGTCAGACCATCCAATTAACCCAAGCGGACTCAGCTGGACATAGTTATGTGGAGCCAGATCAGCCCAGGAAAAAAGCAAAAGTAAAACTGTGAAGCTTACAGTTAAACCTTAGTTATTCATAGTTCTACTACAAAGATTACAGTTTGACCATGAGCGTGAACTGAACAAACGGTATAGTTGAACTGTGAAGATCAGTTTTGACAGTTTTTTTTTTGTCATCTTAGTCATGACATTTACAGTTCAGCTACAGATATTTCAAAGTTAAACTGTAAAGTTAGGGTTTGATATGTCTTGGTGTTTACAGCCAACTATGAAAATGTCTACTGTATGTACTTTTCATCATAAAAAATTTGATGGTAATATTGTCCCGTCAGATTTAAGTCATGCTAGAGGAGGGTCTAATGAACAGGACTAATAACTTCATTGTTACAAAAACACAACCCCAAACTGCCTGTTTCTTAACTGAGAACTGGTAAATTTCGCAGTCAGAAAGTTTACAGTTTGACTATAGATTTCACAGCAAAACCATGAAAGGTATGCCAATTCACTGTAAAAACTCATAGTCAAACTGTAAAAATAATTCATGGTCGAAAGTGTTAAACAAGTTTACAGTCTTACTGTGAAGTTTCACTGCATTTTTTCACTGGGAGACCACTGGGATAGCAGCTCTGTGAACAGTGAACATTAACTCCCTGGCGAGGATGCAACTGAGGCAGTGCAGGAAAAAGGCCTCAGCTAGATATAGTGAGCCTAATTTCAATCACTGTATTAACACTGGAGCCAAACCTCCTGCTCAGAAGTGATGATCCCCTTAGTCTGGGGATACTCACAAGTCCTCTTAAACGACTTTGCAACTTCCATTGTGCATTTTGTCACCCACATTTTCTTTTCGCAGGTCCCTCTTGGATGACTTCTTTGTATTGCAGTCACAGTTCCTCTGCTTCTCTGTCAAAGAGGAGCAACATCAGTAATCTCTTTTGGATGTTTTCATTGAAGGCAATGGGAATGCTCTCCATATCATTTCTTGTAAGACAAATTACTTCATGGACCGTTTTCAGCTTCAACTGCAGCTTGAATATAAGTAGCTCATAATGTATTTTATAATCAGTGTCTTCGCTGTTTGAATTGAACTCTTCCATGGTTGCCATTGAGAATGTAATCTATTTGATTTCTGTAAACCTCATCTGGTGACATCAGATGCAACCATGACACTTTGGCTGCTTGAAAAATGTACTGGCAAAGAGGTCACTGCACTTGTAGAAGCTGATTAGTTCAGATTCATTTCTGATTCCAGCTGTACATCATCCAACTGTATTTCACATTTTGCCATTTCTGACCCTCCTAATGCAGTCAGCACTGAACAGGAATATCTACTATTTACTGTATATATCCTATTTGTTTCAACCTGAATTTGGCATATACAACTCCAATTCCAGTAAAGTTGGGGCATTGAGTAGATTGTAAATAACAACCGAATGCAATCACATTGAAATCTCATAAACTGATATTTTATTCACAACAGCACATATAAAATATGTAAAATGTTTAAAGTGAGACCTTCTCCTCTGTTTTAACTCCACTTTAGACACTTAGGGCTTGGGGGGGCTGGTGGGAGTCTTTTTCCCATAGGCTCCCCCATATTTTAACGACACCTTAGTTCACACACAGGTACATCATCAATGACCAAGGTGGGTGGGGGGTCCTGGGTGTGGCGGGGGCGGCGGGTGCTGGCGGGTGGGCTCAGGGGGGGCGGCTGCATCTATGTGATGCTGGCGGGTCTCTGGCGGGGTGCCCGTTCACCTGTGGTCTGGGGGGCTCTTGACTTGCCGGTGGGGGGGCGCCCGGTGCCTCCCCCCTCTGCCTCCTTGGGCAGACGCACAACCCTCCGGTGGTGGGGGGCCCGGGTACCTGGCCACTGTGGGGCAGCTGGGTCCATGATTGCTTGGGGCTCTCCTGGCCGTCTGGGGGCCCTGGGACGGCGCTGTTGTGGCCTCACACTCATACATACACTCACAGCACACAAACATACACGCATGTACATATGCACGCGCGCACACACACACACACACACAAACACACACACACGCGCGCACACACACACGCGCGCATACACACACACACATGCACACACACGCGCGCACACACACACACACACGCGCGTGCACACACACACACACACAAACACACACACACATGCACACACACACACGTGTGTGTGTGTGGCTTCCATCCTCTCTTCTCAGATGCAGATACTGGTGTGCCGATATCCAGACTGTGTTCCTGTTGGTCTGTTTATGTATTTTTTTCTTTGGTATTAATGTATTAAATTCCAGAAGCAGATACTGACACAAGTTTATTCTCTGTTATAATGGTACCACTGGTTTATTTGTATGTGTCCTTTTTATGTGGCACCTGGATCTTATTTTTCAGATACAGCAGCTGGTGTGATGATACAATGTCCAGCACTAAGATACAGAAGCTGTCCTTTTGTTACTCTTTCCTTTTGCTCTACTTTTTTCTCAAGTTGTCATGTATTATTTTTCTTTCCCTGTTTTTCTCTCTCTTTCTGACCCCCCTTTTTTCTTTTTTTTCTTCTTCTTTTTGTTGCTCTTGAGACATTTTGCTATTTAGTGAAAAAAATTGGCTCATTTTGAATTTCATGACAGCAACACGACTTGAAAAAGTTGGGACTGGGCCAATAGGAGGCTGGAAAAGTTAGTGGTACAAAAACCCAACAGCTGTAGGAACAATTTGCAAATAATTGGGTCAATTGGCAACAGGTCAGTAACATGACTGGGTATAAAAAGAGTGTCCTAGAGTTGCAGTGACTTTCAGAAGTAAAGATGGACAGAGGATCACCAATCCCCTTAATACTGCATCGACAAATAGTGGAGCAATTTCAGGAAAAAAGTTCCTCTGTGTAAAATTTAAAATATCATCATCTACATTACATAATACAATCAAAAGATTCATAGACTCTGGAGAAATCTCTGTGTGTGAGGGACAATTATTCTGGATACCCATGATCTTCGGGCGCATAGGCAGCACTGCCTCACAAATAGGCATGATTGTTCAATGGAAATCATTAAATGGGCTCAGGAATATTTCCAGAAAACATTATCAGTGAACACAATTTGCCATGCCATCCAAAGATGCCAGTTAAAACTCTAGCATTCAAAGAAGAAGGTGTATTT
>JABFEA020000041.1:11690793-11704296 GCA_019775915.2 Cyphomyrus plagiostoma | reverse complement strand
CCTGCTCAGACCGCAGCCCATTAGGAGAGAGCCTCTGGAGACTATGATCAATGGGAACCCAGAACCCGAGAAGCGGAGCCATGACAAAGCTGTCTGTCAGATAAAGACTGCCTGTTCACACAGACTGCCCGCCACCACACACGGGACCGCACACCTGCTTATGTTTGTACATTATAGTCCTCAAGTCATACAACTGATCTACATCAGACATGCATTGAAATCACTTACAAATGATTACATGTCAATATATGGTATCAATATAAAATTTGCAAATAAAATATGCAGCACAAATGTTAAACTGTATAAAAACAGCCATTGTCCTAAATAAACTGTAACCCTTATTGCCCTAGTGTATCTGCAGTCATTAATATAATAACTGTGTGTAATAATACTGACATATTTCATTATATATTATGCATTTTAATAATCAATAACATGCTCTTTGAATTCCTGGATATTTCTCAGTTTTGAGAAAGCGTACAGTCAACAGCAGATGTTAAGCTTTGCCTTCATCAAGTATCATTTAGAAAATAATGCATGTTCAACAGTATCATTAAATCTACCCACATAAAGATTTATTTACCAAGAGACGTTTTTCTGTGTGATCATGATTCCTGATAGTGAGAACAGGCGCTGAGGATGAAGGCTGCTCGTCTCGGGTGTTACTATAGGGCCTTTCGAAAAAGACGACAGCTTTATGGCTTCAGAAATGTATCTCTCATGCGGCTGTTTACTGAAAAAATGCAGCAAACACACAGGACATAGATCAGCCAGTAAAGACAGATATTATCCTGGTCTCGATTTATTCCAGACCTCTGTATATCAACATCAGATACTACAAAACAGTCATTTATACTTCTGGCAGCACAGAGAAATCATATTAATATTTCTAGATCTCTTTTTTCCCAGTTCCATGTCATTTTAACATGAACAAACAACAGGGCTGCTTGGGTATCTGTTCTCTACAACTTTTTAAATATCCATTGTGCTGCCAGTTAATCAATTAATCACAACTTTCTGTAAAGTTTACTTTAGGCCATGTTTTTCGTAGTTTATAAACACATTAATAATGCATTATAGTGCATTCCTAAAGCACTATAAACATGACTATGAATGTTTATTAAAAAGGCATAACGCATTATAGTAATGTTTATTACACATTATGACTGCCTTATGAAGCTCTCATCTATAATGCTTTTATAATGCAGTACAAAGCATCCTTAATGCTTATACTGGCCATTTTAATGCATTATGAAGGAATGTATAGCACAGTATAGATGAGAGCTTCATAAAGCATTCATAATGCATAATATACATGACTATAATGTATGATATGCCTTTTGATAAATTTTTATACCCATGTTTATAATGCTTTATGAATGCATTATAATACATTATGAATATGTTTATAAATAACTGAAAACATGGCCTTAAGTAAAGTGCTACCCAACTGTCTTTTAGGTGGACAAATATCTCCAGTTTTTATGTAATTGAATTTCTAAATGGAAACTGGTCTAATCAAAAACATAATAGAATAATAATAAAAACAAAAACAGCTGATTGATGTGGATAGTCAAGTGAACCTCTTGACTATTCATGGTCCTGAAGATTTAGGAAAGTGACAAAGCAACTTTTTCATTTTTGCAAAATATATCAAATTTTATATGTTCGTATTTAAGGAATAGGGGGATTAACTGAAGAACAAAACCCAATAAAAAGCTTATACTTTTGCATTGAACTTTACCTTTGTGATATATGTGGAAACTATAAATTTGTATTAACAGAGCTTCAGAATATGAAGTAAAAAATAAAACCTCTGAAGGTTAGGAAACCTGAAGTAGCTGAGCTTTGAAGCTAGGCGCTGAAACTCACGTCCACTAGCCGTCTGCACGGCTCGCGGTGGCAAATCTGCAACAGACTTCCGACCTAAAATTCTAATTCTCTGGATTCAAAATGAAAAGAACAATCCACCTCCATCATCCTGTTGTCCTTGCAGTCTTGACACTTATCAGAGCCGATGCTGGATCGTCCCACAGCTCCGACTCATAGCTCAGTGTTGTTTCCAGTCAAGCGATCGCGAGCTCGAAAAATCGCAGAAATTACCACTAGGCCCGAGAGACTGAGCTCCCTGTTTTGAAACGGCACGCACTACTGACTTGTCTCATTCCAGTGCTATATTTTACACTTATACAGCCCCTATGCTCTCTCTTTCCCACTCAAGGATATAGCAGACTATCATTCTAGCTATATTTATGGCTATTTAAGGCGAATATTCTTTTATACTGCTTCAAAGCTTCTCCTGAAAAGTTAGAACAGCCCTCTGGAATCACTTAACTGTGGCAACCTATCTCCCCTTCATTGACTCTCAAAAACAAAGGCAACATTCATATTGGGTCAACAATCCAAAGGCCAACATTGCTATTTCAGCAGAATTATTTGCCACAGGCCAACTCGTAATGATAAAGATCAAAAGAACAAAAAACTGTTTGGTGTCCAAGTCTCAGTTCAGATTGACTGCTTTGGTGAAGCCTGGAAGTCTTTGAGAATGACACAGTGACATCTCAACAGGTGGGTGGGGTTCCAATCTTGAAAAACCACCTCTGTACTGCTTGGTGGCAATATTACTCCTAGGTAGCCAGAAGGCGTCATTCATCTATTCCACCTAAATCGTTAATCCCTTAAAAGGCTCAATTATTATGTTCAACTGATCTAGCAGGCAGTGTCTTTGTGCCCAACAGAGGCCTGAATGATAGCACTCCAGTCAGAGGGGGCTTCACATGCACAGTCACATTCACATTCACCAAGTTAATAATTTAGCATGCTTTATTGCCGCCCCTCCATGTGTTTTGCAGAAGTGCTGACCCAGCTATAAATGCAATGATCTGGGGCCTAACTTTGTAAGTAGGGCAGCAGTCACTCTGGCGAGGACGCCCACACATTATACAGGCATGCATTTGCACACAATCTCACACATTCAATCACTAAGAGCAATTTACAGTCACCTATTCCCAGTCCTTGGACTGGGGATAAAATACAAGCCCCCAGAGGACCCAGCACAGGCATAGCTGAGGCCAATGCCCAACCCATTATCCTAGATATATGAAGTCTCAGTGCTAGCATGTTAGCCAAAGTCATGCCCCTTGATGTTACCTGCATCATTGAGGTCTCAGAATGTGTAATATTACATTACATCTTAAATAATAAGCGACCAATCTTGCAGCATTTTTGCCACCATAGTATCTGCATTGGTTTATGTACATAAAATATCAATAGCATATCCTCAGCTTTCCAGAACCACAGAAACATTTCTGCTCCAGAGGATAGGGCTCATGGGAGTTTTAAGCAACTACAGGGGGTACCACTGATTAAGATATCTTGGTCCTGCTTCCTCTAGGTGCTTGGACCCACCTCCTCTACAATCTGATTGGTTATCTCTCTGAACCAATCCTTTTTCCTTCTGCCCTCTGGAAATTTTTGTGTAAGTAAAACAAGCAGGGGGCACAAGTACAGTGGACAGTACAAGCAGAGTGCTTCACACACTGGAGCGTGAATGCAAACTATCTTATTGAAGTCCTTGCAGCTCCGCTAGTGTGTGTAGCGAATCAGCCTTTCAGAACAAATCGTTTGGTTCTCATATGAAATTTACAACATGAAAAATTAACTGAGAGATGACAGGGCCCGATGTAAACACGGACACGCATGCTGAAAGCGTGTCGCTCTGGAGGCTCGCATCCTGTTTGGCTTTCTTCCTCCAGTCCAAGGTAACCTGTCAGCCTGACAATACATTCCCTCTATTTCTGTAGCAAATATTACCAGCTCAGCCACAAACTGTGGTGTTTGATTTGCTACCTGAGTAACTGCGAGTCTGATACATAGAGCGGCAATGAATTCAGGATATGCAGTAGTCTGCATAAATAAACACATCTAAATTTTATAAATTGAACAGTTTTGACACACTTTACTTGGGGGAGGGTACGAATAATGTAGCAGCAAATTCTCACTTAATATATTAATTAACCCTAACTACGTGTTGATTACGTACAGATCCCATGTTCATTCATCATTAAGCAATCCTAATGGTTCATGTATTTCATGCAATAACTATATTTGTTCATCATTTGTACTTGAGTAGTAACTGAGTTATTTGTGGCCCGGCAAGTGTTACCCATTCTTTTTTTAATATTGGAGCCATAATGAGTTGTTTTCTCTTCTCTTCCCCACGCTGACCTTTTAAATGTCAATGTGCAACATTATTCGGTAATGCTTTACATTAACTGCAGCTTGATAATGTATTCATTATGCATTCATAAAACATTCATAAGCAGCATGTAAGTATACTGTAATATTCTATCATACGTAATATAACAATTCAAATATACAATAATAACAAACATTATAGAATTATAATGCTTGTTATTATTGTATAATGTTTGTTATTGATGTATATTTATAGCCGTTAAAGTATGCTGGAATGCTAAGGAATACTAAAATATTGCTTATGAGTGTTCTAGGAATGCATTATAAAGGTGCACTGAATGTTCTAGGAATGCATTATATAGACCGTGTGTAGGTGCAGTTCATATAAATACATTTGTAAAGTTGTCTGTGTATTCATTACAAAATGGAGGGTTCAAGAAAGCATGGATCATGAACAAATTGGCCATCAAAATAAGATAATGCAGCGGATAAAAAAAAAAACATTTGGACTTTTAACTGAAAGGTAGCAGATAGATATAATTACCAAGTTACTCATTATATCTGTCTAGGAAAAGGGTGCCAAAGCTGAATTGATTTTACATAACATTGCTCTGTGTAAACACTGCTCTGTGTAAACCACTATGATAACTACGACTACAGTGTCCACAATGGCCGCAGCCCTATCTTGGAAACAGTAAAATCTTTAGTCCTACAAGCATTTGTTCTCATCTGCTGATTTACCCCATCTGTCTTGACAGAAGTGGCTAATGAGGGCAAAGAGCAGCAGAGATCATTCCCAAATGAGCCCTAGGAAGAAACGTCTTTTTCCAAGCCTTTCGTATCGGTGAGTCTAAGCAGTTCACTTGTCATCTGTAAATGCGCCAAAGAAACAGCAATGACAATAGACTCTCAAAGCGATGGGAATATATTATTTATTAGCTCAAAAAAAAAGCCATTCGCTTTAATCCAGCTGCTGACGTTTAATGCCAAGACAAGAAAACAATCCCAAACTAAACAAAAAAGTGGCACAATGCGTGAATAAATCCAGTTAAAGCAGAAAATGGATTTAAGCCATATGGGACTTATTTAACAGCATGCGGTCCCAGGAGTATGTGCAGGCCGCAGGGCTCATCAACCAATACATCATAGAGGTTGGATTTATTTACTAGCCCTATAAGTCTAAAGTTGAGAAGAGGGTAACACTTAACATTAATTGCCCCTTCATAATGCATTCATAGAACATTCAGTGCACCTTCACAATACATTCATAGAACATTCAGTGCACCTTCACAATGCATTGATAGAACATTCAGTGCACCTTCACAATGCATTCATTGAACATTCAGTGCACCTTCATAATGCATTCATAGAACATTCAGTGCACCTTCACAATGCATTCATAGAACATTCAGTGAACCTTCACAATGCATTCATAGAACATTCAGCGCACCTTCACAATGCATTCATAGAACATTCGGTGCACCTTCACAATGCATTGATAGAACATTCGGTGCACCTTCACAATGCATTCATTGAACATTCAGTGCACCTTCATAATGCATTCATAGAACATTCAGTGCACCTTCACAATGCATTCATAGAACATTCAGTGCACCTTCACAATGCATTCATTGAACATTCAGTGTGCCTTCACGATGCCTTCATAGAACATTGAGTGCACCTTCACTATGCATTCATAGAACATTCAGTGCACCTTCACAATGCATTCATAGAACATTCAGTGCACCTTCATAATGCCTTCATAGAACATTCAGTGCACCTTCATAATACATTCATAGAACATTCAGTGCACCTTCACAATGCATTCATAGAACATTCAGTGAACCTTCACAATGCATTCATAGAACATTCGGTGCACCATCATAATGCATTCATAAAACATTCGGTGTACCATCATAAATTATTCATAGAGCATTTAGTGACTCTTTGTACTGCATGGGGCAGCATGTGGCTCTGTGCCTGTGATCGGAAGATTGCCAGTTTGAGCCTGGCTTTGGCAGAATAGTCATATCGGTGAGCTCTGGAGGAAGGCGCTTAACCCCTAGTTCCATGGATGCCACAACCAGTGGGTGCCCTTTGCCCGCAAGCTTGTTCTCAAATCCATGTGTATCATAGACCACAAGATTGGGCAGGCAAAAAGGGAATTTCCCCACTGGGATCAGTATCATCTTGTCATTCATAGGTAGCCGTAAAGACACATATATTATATGATTATGGTTTTTATTATTATCATATAATGTTTGTTACTGATGTACATTAGTGGCAAGAATACACTAGTGGTCAAAATTGTGTAAACACTTCCCGTTTTTAGAGATTGCATAACTGTATTCATCTGTTGCTCCAGTTACTTCTTTAATCATCCAATGTATGATATTTGTAACATTTTTTGATTGTTTACAATTAATAAATATTACTGCCAATATTCGTGTAGTAATTGTAGTAAGCGTAATGTCAAAAACGCTACGTGTTTCCACATTTTTGACCACTAGTGTATTCTTGCATGCTGCTTATGAATGTTCTATGAATGCATTATAAAGGCATTATGAAGGTGCAATTAATGTAAATTGTTACCCTCTATTCTTGGAAGACCTTCACACTCAGCACTGCATATATTGCTCATGATGGGATAACTTTGATTAGCTGCCCCTCTTACTTGACTAGACATGCTAAACTTGTTCCAGGACACTGTGATTCCAGACTGTTCGAGGAAGTGAAAGTCCCTCATGCTGAAGCAGTAGCTCACACTGCTAATGGATAGGTTATGGTTTATAGCATGACAGGGTGATAGATCAAATGTGAAATAGCATCACAGTTGGATGTGTGTCTGTCCTGTTTCTGTTAGTTGAATTCATCCCATGCATAATAGGTCTATGACCATTCATCAGGCACCTTTTAAATCTCTAGGAGGGGTTAAAAACCTAAGAGATTTTTCATACCCAGTAGGAAGACAGATGAAGATGTGTGTCATCCATGTTTCAATCGTGAAGATAAACGTTGATAAAATCCTATGTATCCCTCTACTTGCTAGCACTAGATTGACGTCTTGACCTTTGACCCCAAAACCTACAGTTGCACTAAACACTGAGAGATGTGACTAATCTGTTTTGAATATTGATTTATGCTTCACAAAAAAATAAAAGGTGCGATGCCTGACAGATACCTACACGTGTTTCCTATTTCTAACAGCAAAGAAGTGACAGTGTCAGGCAGGATTTTAGTTTAAATTAACAGATTGCGTCCCTTGCTAGCTTTGACAGCATGAATATCTGATACTCATTCAAAGCAGTCCTTGAGTAGTATCTATACAGGGATGCCAGGCACAAAAAGTCAACATTTGATAAGCTTAGATTTATAAATATTAGCCTAAACAAGTAAGCATCACTGTCAGACTCTTCATTTCCCACTAAAGCAATAATGCAGCCTTTAAGCAGTTCAAAAATCAAAAGTGATGAGAAAAGCAAGGCATTAAAATCTTCTTTGACTAAGATTCTCATAGGCTGTCAATGCAAAGTAAAGCACTCAGAAGGAGGTTATTCCTTGCAAATACTCAATATTCATAATGTTACCCACAGTAGAGTCTGACGCCTCGCATTTTCCATCATTAAAATTGGTTACAGACCCTCACTTAGGTGAAAAACTATGTTATGAGCTGTCTGTGATCTTTGTTCAAATTAATAAAACAAGAACGGGGACCAGTAATATCTGTATGCTAATTTCATTCATTGTTTTGCAACGTGTTCCAAGACTCATTACTGTAAGGAACAACATTTAAATGAGTTGTGTGTGTGTTTTACATTATCAGCTGAAACAGAATCACTGAGTAACTAGATATAAACTGATATATTATAGGAAAAATATTTTTAGGCGTATTTGACTAGTTATGACCTGCATTAAAGGGTCTATGACGACTGACGCGAGGCACGTGAAGCAGAAACATGCTTCGCCAACTTCCCTCAGTTCGGATTACATGTAAATGCATGTAAATTAAAGTTCTATTGCATAGCAGTGTGTGACTCAGTGGGTTAGGACCCCATGCTGGCGATCCGAAGGTCGTCGGTTCAAATTCTGCAACCATGGGGCCCTTCTGCAAGGGCATTAACCCCTGACTGTTTCAAGGCAGCTGTATCAATGGCTGAATATGCTCTAATCCAAGGCTTCACTTTCACCTGTATGTGTGTGCCTGTTTCAAAGGGCGACGAGTAATACGTTCTAATGAACCTGTATTGGTGCTGCTTACACTTATAATATACAGACAGGGTGGTGGCATGGTGGCGCAGGAATTACCAGGGTCCAAGTCTTCGTCGTGGTTCCATGAGTGTGGAGTTTTCCCCATGTTGCTTTGGGGCTCTCTCTGGGAACTCTGGTTTCCCTCTGCCATCCAAAAAACACGCTGAGGTAAATTAGAGTTGCCAGATTGCCCATAGGTGTGCATATGAAAGTGACTGGTGTGTGAGGGTGCCCTACACTGGCATTACCCCTCAGAGGAACATTGAGTTAGGATTACACTGGTAAGAATAAACACACTATAAGACATAATGTATTTAAATGAATACAATGAGGCAATATTTAGTAGATTAAAAAATCCATAAGAGACCACACATAGAACCATGAAATATGTATGGTCAAAACACACAATAACAGTAGACACAAGCAAGTCTGCAGATAAAAGATACGAAAGCCGACAAAAAGAAGACACAGGTACAGTGACGAAGAAGTCGAATATGAATATAATATGATAGATAAATAGAATATTTTGCAATGGCATTCCATAATATCTTAGCAATTTAGTTACTACTCAGGCAGAAGTACACAGTTTTAAGTTTAAAAACCCTGTGACCTTGCAGCTCCTTGAGATTCGTTCGTGTTGAACAAACATGAGTTCAGTGCGTCAATTTTTGTGGTATCTATTATTTGTTCCCTCAGTAGTTCTCAATGGTTTATAGAATTAACAGATAGAGTAACAAACGCAGTATCCACTTTAAATAAATGGCCTGTTATGATTCATTAATGATGAACAAGCATGAGATCTATATATTAGTACATTAATTAATAGAACTAATAGATAAGTAATGGTAAGTTCTGGTAAATTGGTTTATGATTACTTAAGAGTATTATAGCATATTATTTGTGTCCACTCAAGTAAAGCATTACAAAGAAAATGAATACAATTTTAATTGGTTAAACAGGAAAACACTGTGTGAAATGACTATGTTTGAGATTGATACAGAAACTGAAAGTGCAACTGTGTGAATGCATAGGACCTGGGGTGCATGTACTTCCCTCAAATATGTCATAACCTAAATAAATAGACCACTGCATTTTAATTATGAAGTTGTAGCCCCCCCCCAAAAAAAAAAATTTTTTTTAAATCAAACTCCCTCAGAATCCATTGGGTGATACCTTCGCCTGGAATGAGTAGAAAGTATCATGCAGCCAATCTCTAGCCTGGGAACGGATCAAAATTCAATGTTTGATAATTACTGAATCACTATTGCACCATCATAAAGTCAAAATATCACAAATCAAACCATCATAAAGTGATGAGCATCTGCACTCAAATATGGGCTGGAATTTAAAGGCTGTGGATATGGGGACAAGGACAGTGAAAACAGCAACACCAGCAAATATGGTCAAGATGACTGGAGAAAGACAGCATTCAGAAAGAGTTCATTCAAAAAGGCCCTGTTGCCGGACCCAGCATGTGAGAAAATCAAAAGAGATGAAGGACAAACGGTTATAGAAAATGGATGGATGGATGGATGGATGAATAATTTAAACATTGAAAGAGACAAACCTGATCATAAAAACAACAAGTCGGAGATCCTCACCCATCAACATCATTGACAGTCAAAGAGGAAATTTAATGCAGTGCCTCTCGATCTAGGAATTATGTGCTATTCAGTGTTGATCTGTTGTTATGATCAATTGCTTCAATCCATTACTCCACCAAGGGCAGAGCAATGCACTGGGAGAACAAACACCACAGACTCCTGGAGGACTGGATTTGCCAATCAGTGCCGGGGCTGGACTCTGTCATCTCCCTCTAGAGCAACTTTCCTCAGCTGATTGTCTTTTGTCAATACTCAGCTGTGCAAATGGAAAATGTGATGCGATCCTGTGAAATTACCCAAGGATTCTGCTGAATACATAAATGCAAATGAAGCCACTAGCTGTCCTACATATCCTAAGGCCCACGGAGTCTGCTTTAGAGAGTTGCAGAGTTCATACCCGTCATTCTCTGGGCTGGAGCCACGTGCCAGTGAGGTCAGTTTAAGTGGCTTGTGAAAAGCTTTGATAATATTTAAGGGGCTAAACACAAATTCTCACTGTCAGGTTGAAACGGCAAAAACCAAAGTGCCCACATGCTGGCACATAGACACAAAACCCATCGCTCCTGTCCTTTCCGTGAACCTTGCAGGAGTCAGTTGGAGTTTGAGAACAAACGTCCTCTGCAGACTGCGGGTGCTTTCCCTTGTGGCTCCGTCCATGGTGAAGACTGAGCCTTAAATGCAGCTACAGGTCAATGTTATTATAGATATTTTAACTGAGATTTAGGGTGGCACATCAGTCTCCACCATAGTTCCATGCATGTGGAGTTTGCATGTTCTCCCCGTGTCATCATGGTGTTTCCTTTGGGTACTACAGTTTACCTCCACAGTCCAAAAACATGCTGAGGTTTAATTGAACTTGCTAAACTGCCCGTAGGTGTGCATGTGTGACTGACTGGTGTGCCAGTGTGTGCCTTGTGTTGGGTTGGCGCCCCACCCTGGGTTGTTCCCTGCTTTGTGCCTGTAATTTCTAGGATAGATTCCAACCCCCCCCCCCCCCACACAGCCCTGAAAAGGATAAGTGGTTACAGAAGGTGGATGGGTAATTCAGTTAAAATTGTTCATATTATATACCATTTTCACTTGCAATCCAGCTTAGTTTTAGTTAGTTTTCAGTGCGATATTAGTTTTTATTTCATTTTTATACATTTTAGTTTCAGTTTAAGTTTTAGTAATTTATAGTAATGTGGCAACTTTAGTAATTTTAGCACAAAAGATGTAGTATGTAATGTCCCAGGATACAGGCACGGACCCAGATATGCGAGGAAAGGGGTTTTTATTAAGGAGAACCGAGAACAAGGAGAGCCCGCTCCGGGAAGGAGAGGCTCGGGCTTGCACCGCTGTCCCGCAAAG
Organism: Cyphomyrus plagiostoma; assembly: GCA_019775915.2. Classification (NCBI taxonomy): domain Eukaryota; kingdom Metazoa; phylum Chordata; class Actinopteri; order Osteoglossiformes; family Mormyridae; genus Cyphomyrus; species Cyphomyrus plagiostoma. Next base: position 11,692,897 of record JABFEA020000041.1, on the reverse strand, counting down.
GGCAGCGGAAACGGACAGCCTGGGAGCGGGGCTCAGAGCAAGCGTGGTTTCCAGAGGGCAAGGCAAGAATCGTGGTCAGGTCACAGGCAGAGGGTTCGTTCTTCGGGTAATCAGTCCAACGAGTAAAGACAGGGGGGACAAACCAGAGGGAAGCAGGACGTCGGACACCGGGCTGGGCTGGGAAGGCGGGTTACGGACGGGAGCTGGGCTGTGGAAGTGGAACAAACACGAAGGATGCAGAGATGAAGGTAAGTAACAGGGCAGAGGGAGAACGGGGAAATGAAAGATAAAAAAACGCTCGGTACGGCACAAGGAAACCATTGGCTCAATACTTCACAAGGGAGAGTAGGCTTACTCTCCCTTTTATCCAGTCAGTAATGGGACTCGATGCACTACACCTGGTTGGTCCCGCCCACCGGGCCCGGGGACGTAACATAGTAGTATACTCTTACTTAATGTATTGATTAACCAGAGACTAGTTACGTACGGATCCCATGTTCATTCATCATTAATCAATTATAAGGATTTATGTATTTCCTGCAGTCACTATATTTGTTCATGATTTGTACTTGAGTAGTAACTGAGTTAAGTTACCTCTGCACCCACAAGAAAAGTGTTACCATTTTTATTTTAAAGACATATTTCTATTTAGTTCCTATATGTTTTCTTCTAGTTTACATTTTAGTAATTTTATTTCTAGGGATACGCTGATAGTTCTAAAGCTGTTTTATGTGTTTAATCTTTAAAGAATCATATACGATAAGGACAAAAGTAATAATTTAATAATTTAATTCAGGTTTTTCATTCAGACTCATTGTCACAGGTGTATAAGACCTAGGTAAATAGTCAAGATTACAAATATTTCTGAAGGATTTGGTCGTTTTGAAGAGATCAGTGAATTCAAGCATGGTGCTGTCATAGGATGCCACCTTTGCAATAAGTCATGAATAAGTTCATGAAATTTTTTCTCTGCAGGATTTCCCCTGGTCAGCTCTCAGTAGTATTATTGCAAAGCGGGAGTGTTTAGGAACAACAGAAACTCAGCCAAGAAGTGGCAGACCACGTTAAGTAACAGAATGCTTCGTGCATAAATGTCACCAACGCTCTGTTGACTCAGTATCTGCAGAGTTCCAAACTTCCTCTGGCATTAACTCCAGCACAAAACTGTGCACCAGGAACTTCATGGAATGGGCCAATCCATGGCCGAGCAGCTGCATGCAAGCCTCACATCACCAAGCACAATGCCAAGCGTCAGATGGTGTAAAGCATGCTGCCACTGGAATCTGGAGAAGTGGAAACATGCTCTGTGGAGTGGTGCATTATGCTTCTCTGTCTAGCAGTCTGATGGATGAGTCTGGGTTTGGCGAATGCCAGTAGAATGTTATCTGCCTCACTACAATGCACCAATTGAAAAGTGGTGGAGGAGGGATAATGGTATGGGGTTGTTATTCAGGGGTTGGGCTAGGCCTCAGTGAAGGGAACTCTTAATGCTTCAGTACATCAAGATATTTTGGACAATTCTATGCTTCCAAATTTATGGGAACAGTTTGCGGAAGGTCCTTTTCTGTTCCAGTCTGGGGAGGGCCCTTCCTGTTCCAGTCTGGGGAAGGTCATTTTCTGTTCCAGTCTGGGGAAGGTCCTTTTCTGTTCCAGTCTGGGGAGGGCCCTTTCTGTTCCAGTCTGGGGAGGGCCCTTCCTGTTCCAGTCTGGGGAAGGTCATTTTCTGTTCCAGTCTGGGGAAGGTCATTTTCTGTTCCAGTCTGGGGAAGGTCCTTTTCTGTTCCAGTCTGAGGAGGGCCCTTTCTGTTCCAGTCTGGGGAGGGCCCTTCCTGTTCCAGTCTGGGGAAGGTCATTTGCTGTTCCAGTCTGGGGAAGGTCCTTTTCTGTTCCAGTCTGGGGAGGGCCCTTTCTGTTCCAGTTTGGGGAGGGCCCTTTCTGTTCCAGTTTGGGGAGAGCCCTTTCTTTTCCAGTCTGGGGAAGGTCCTTTTCTGTTCCAGTCTTGGGAGGGCCCTTTCTGTTCCAGTCTGGGGAGGGCCCTTTCTGTTCCAGTCTGGGGAGGGCCCTTTCTGTTCCAGTCTGGGGAGGGCCCTTTCTGTTCCAGTCT
>JABFEA020000041.1:11669103-11685572 GCA_019775915.2 Cyphomyrus plagiostoma | reverse complement strand
AAAATAAGTGAGCGGCGGTCGGAAAAAAATAAACCTCTTGGGGGAAATTTTAAGGCGTCGGGCGGCATAAAAATAATTTAATTTTTTTTTTTTTATTCTAATTTGAGGTTTTCCCGAGTGGTGGGCTCGAGGACAAGCTGAAAATGAATATTTATTTTTATTTTTTTTCTTGTGTTTTCCACTAGCGGCGGGCCCGAGGACCAAGGTATAAAAAACTGATGGCCTTACTTGCTGCAAGGGAAACCCGGTCAGGTTGCAGGGACTTGTCCCTCCGTTTGACTCGGCCGATTTCGGGGGGGCTCTTCCCTTGCAGCTTTTTTTATTAGCACTCTAAGATATTTCCAACATACACACAGAACATGCTCACAGAAAGTCTTGAGATGCTTGCTTAATTCTGTAAAAATGTTGCAAACTTATTGGTTTCATAAGAAAGATCCATTGACAAGCAACGTTTAACACATCTGCACATATCTTATGCACAGACATTTTATTAAGTGTCATAATTTTTTGACTAAATCGTTCAGTTCTGTTCTTGCCATTTTGCTATTAATTGCAATTATAGTCACTGGCACCCAAAGGGTTAAAAACACAAATGTTTGGTGTTCTATGTTATTGCTAATTAAAAAGCACCCAGTGCAGACTCAGACCAGTTATTTAGTTAATAACTATTTGAAAGTAACTGAAAGTTACTTAAAACAACTAGTTGTTTATATACAGTATACACACACTCATTCAGCACCCAGGGAGCAGTGCTTGGAGGTGGTACCTTGCTGGTCAGCAATCTTTCCTAACCATTAGGGCACCGCTGCCCACAAAATACCTGAGGGATTCGAACACAGGAACTCCTGTTTACTAGGCATTTTAACCAACTGAGCCAAAGAGCCTCCACTGGGTATCACAGGTGAGGTAATGAATGGAGGGAAACGGCAAACACATACACTAGGCACTTGTGGACGAAAACATGGAGGCAGCCAAATTCATGGTAAGACCGAAGAATGATGTGGAATAGAGGAGGAAGACGAGGGAAGAAAGATGAAGTCGATCAGAGATAAGAAAAAGCTCATAAAGTGGTCAGCACTACACAGAAAAGTGATAGAAAGAGTAGAGAGAAGGGGGTATTCTAGAGGGAGCAGATTAAAGGTGTGCATGTGGAGAGGCCACAGACACACATTCCTATGCAGGTTAAAGATTAAAATCTGAGCACATACACAGTGCAATTAACATGCATCGCTGTATAGCATGAATTCCCACAGAACATTCTACAATGTCAGAAAAAAGTACCAATTTGTACCTCTAAGGGTAAAAATAACTGTCACTGAGGCTGTACCCGCAAGGGTCTGTCGATTGTACCCACAGCTGTACATACATGCACCTTTCACGGTCCAGAAATGAACTCTGAGGAATATTTCTCTATCATTGGGTCTACATTAATGTTGTAAAGAACTGTACAAAGGCTGCACGGTGTACCGGCATCCAAATGCCTAGGTCAACACCAAAAAAGCCTAATTTTAAAGTCAACTTCTTAAACTAGAGGGTGGAAATTTTAAAATTCTTTCATTTCCTTGAATTTAAATAATCCCACAGGATTTAGGAATCAGGACAATAATGTACATTTCAAGCAAAGCAATGTTGCAGAGGCCCTCCGAGAGGCAGCTGGTCCTTGTAAATAAAATTATCACCAGCTCCCAGGGGTCCGGCTGGTGTGCCGCCTCCATCACTGTGTTTGGCAGTGATCCACAGGCCGTAACACTGGCCTCGTGTCTCCTAAATAGGACCCTGACACTTCTGTATTGCATCAGGAGATGGCAGTTTCTCCTTGGACAACACACACACACCAAATAAAACTGCACACCAGCTCAGATTTCATCATAGTGCCCAAACCAGGGGCATATTCCAGTTGTCCCGATGGTTATGCTTTCCACAATGTCCTAACAAGCAACCCGGCCGACACCCACACGCGCACACGTGCACACACACACAAACCACACGAAGGGGAAATGAAACATGTTGGCTTAATTGCGCAGACAAGCTTGTCATTCCGCAGAGACCAGCCATTGGCAGGGTCAATGGAGGAAACAAAATGTGAACAAACAACGTTTTATACGTATTTTTATACTTAGAGCACAGAAATCAGCCGGCACTATGTTTTAGGAGAACGATTAACAACATCATGTGCATCATATCCTTGAAAGAGCCACAGACAACATGAAGACACATTAGAACTGGAAGGATTCATATGAGGTTCTACAGCAATCATCTACAGCATAATAAAACAGTAACTCACAATTAAGCACAAGTAGATACTGTATTAGTGATACTCTTCAACAACATGTTTAACAACAAATACTCTCTGTTCTAAAAATTCACTGCAAAGTTTACACCTAAAAATGTTAAACCATTTATTTAAACATGTTTGAAGGCAAAGACAGATACTGAGAAAGTGTGCACCAACACAGTGAACTCAATATCATTACTACACATAATTATCTATCTCCTCTATCAATTCACTTAACTTCTCATGGTATCATCTAACATTCTCTCAATGCTCCCCAGCCAACTGGAGCATTTGTGGTTTGTCAGGTGACACAGGGAGCCCGCAGTTGAAGCCAGTTTATTAATTATATATTTCCTACTCTGTTGTTTTACTGCCTGCTTTTAGTCATTTTATGCCTTTAACTAAACTCAGGTAAAGACAGGACTTCTTATGTAGCTCTCGATAACGTTTGTGAGTGCCTCTGTCTTGAGTTGTGCTGCCTAATCCTGTTGGATGTTATATGTTACTGACTGGGTGGCGCAAATAATGAATCCTAAAGGCAAATAAAGGATAGTGATTCTGCTATCCGCCCCTTCCTCCCTTCCCTTCATACAACCCATTCACGTGTCACTCTAAGCTGGTGTTTCCTAACCCGGTCCTCAGGGACCCTCAGACAGTACACGTTTTTGCTCCCTCCCAGCTGCAAACGTGGACCATCTGGCAGGGAGCTCGGACGGAGCAAAAACGTGGACTGTCTGAGGGTCCCTGAGGACCACATTGGGAAACACTGAATTAGAAGATGGATGACGATGATGTTATTTGAAGGGCAAAGAAAGGCCTCTTTAGTGAGCGATCTACAACATTGTTTCCCAACCCGGTCCTCAGGGACCCTCAGACAGTCCATGTTTTCGCTCCCTCCCACTTCCCTATTGGGATCAGGTTGCTCTAAGCCTTCCCTTGAGCCCCGCATTTGTCCAGGACACCCCCCCCCCACACCTGTTAATTCCATCTCTCACATAACTTTGCCGCTGTTTGTTAGGAAAACATCTATGTGTACAGTTCCAGCCACCTACCCATAGGAAGGTTTATTTGTAGTTGCTAGTTCAAATTCTGTGGTCAGCAGAGAGATTCCACCATTGGGCCCTTGAGCAAGGCCCTTATTCCCAGGACTCCCAGCACTGGCTGACCCTACTGTCTCTTCTAAACCAGTTCCATGAGGAGGCCTCCTGGCCGAGTGCTGACTGAAGCAGGGCCGCAGTCACAAAAGGAAATCGTGAATTAAAACATCTAAATGGTATGCTGTGTGATACTGAAGTTGTAACGCTGTTCCATTTGCTGGAAAATTTGGTGGCTCAGGGTCAGGTTCATCTTGCCTAAGGTCTTCAGATACCAGCAGGCCATGATTTTGTGCCAGATTATGCGACACGCTACATGCGTGTACAGTGCGACACACTTTCTGCTCCTGTTCATTCTGAGGGTTTGCGAGCGGCGTGAGAAGCCACGACTTCAGTGGGTACTCACTGTCCCCTAAGTCGTCAAATGGTTAAATCAAACGAAGCTTACAGTATTGGCCCAAATTATAAAATGGGATAAATCTTCTTACCAAGCAGCCAGCCATCATGTACCCCCCCCCCCCCCCCCCATTTTCAAGTTTGTTTCCAAAACTACTGTTTCTGAGAATGAATGAATTGTGGGTTGAGCCAGGCCATCGAGCCACAACATTAATGCAGGGGTGTCAGAAACATTTTGAATGTGAGATAAAACTAATATTTTATGTTAAATGTGGACGTCCCCCTCAGATTTAATGGCGGTGACGCCCATGCATTAATGAGACGCTTGTTGAAATCGCACATAATTTGTACATTAATGGAGTGAAAGTGCTTTCTATTTACATAAGCAAATTCGTTCTCTGAAGGGGCCTTTATAGCAATGTGCGTGCAGTCGATGGCTCCGACTACATTGGTAAAACCGGACATCGCTGCAAATTGCACTTTTATATTTGCCTGTTCAACCACAGTGTAAGGAAATTTTATATATCTGGGTGACAAGCAGATTATACCGCCCCATACAGCTGGCATGGCGCGACTCAGTGTTGACTGAGAAATACCCGATCGGTCCGCAAGTTCTCGCTGAAAAGCACCTGTGGCTAAGAACCCGCAAGTGGACAGAACCTGTAAAGGAGCAGCTAGGTAGCCTATAGCGCAATTCCTCATCGTCTGTCTTTGTAATGCTGGCCGGAGTTTAGCACACAGCTCCAAAAGGATTGCTCTTGGAGATCTGAATTGACTTAGAAGCCGGTATATGATCCCTGAATACACGCTCTCTTCTAATTCTTCCTTAAGCTTTGTCTTCCAATAACCCAAGAACTGCCTTGGTAGTAATAGTTCGGTCATTTTCTGCACTATTTTATTGTTACAAATTGATTAAAAATCTGGTTCTGTACATTTGCAAACATACAATTAATGTTGGTGTATTTCATAAAGTCAGCATCATGATTGTGAGTTTAAAAAGCGAAACCACAGTAGCAATGACTTGCAACCGAGTGCCGTCCATTTACAAAACCGAGCAGAAATGCGCACCCGCCCTGTATGGAGCTGCCGTGAGAATGTGCGTAGCGCTACGCCAAGTTTTGTTTTTATACATCTTGATATGAGCGTGGAAACAGACATATGCAACATTTTCGTGCGTACACACCGTGTATACATGAGGCCCCAGGTCACCTAATGTGACACTATCATTCTCCATTGTGGGCACCTTGGTGTGTCCAGACTATTGACTGGTACTATATAAGTGAACATTTTAAGAGTGGGACAAAAAAAATAGATACAACAAATACATTGTTAGACAGACATGAATATAGATGCTACAGTGAAAGTGTTCTATGGATATCAAAGTCCGCAGGCTGTACGTTTCTCACAAGGCTGCGCTGAGGACACTTCTAGGAAAGACATGAGCTCTCATGGGTTTGCTTGTTATTCCAGAGCATAAAAAATGCATGGTACACTATACTTTCAAGGACAATGTGAGGAAGAGAATGTTTTCGGTTAGCAGTATGTCTGAGCTACACAGACAGAGAAATGCAATCATTATGAGAGGAGGACACCCATTAAAAAGGAGAAGAATCCAGTTTTGTTAAAACCCAATAGCAAAGCAAAGGTGTGTGTTAACAGAACTGGAACAAGGACCAGCAGCAATCAATTTCTATAAATACCTTAGGGGTGTAATGACCCCATGCAGGACATACTATTTAAGCAAAATAGCTCTCCTGGCACTCACTTAGGCTTGTAAACTGCTTGTCTAAGACATTGTTTACTGTTCTTGAGGCTGACGTGCATGTTGTATCATTTTTAATGTCTGCACACTTCACTGTAAATGTTTTAGAATTTACACCCGGACAGCCTTACAAATGAGATATGAGCCTGCATGTGAGAGACCCTTGTGTACATGCTGATATCAACACAAGGCCTTTCGCAGCTTAATGAGACAAAGCACCATCAACACTGTCGGGCAGCTTAAAGAGAAACAACAAGAAAAGCAACAACAAACAGAAGAGGCAGATGGCATTAGCGCTGAGCCATCTATAGCACGATAGACAACAGGATCAGTGCTGACAGAACAGGTGTGAGCAGTTACCAGAATCAGCAATAAAAAAATGGAACAAATTCAGTAGTTGATAAAGAAAATGTATTCGTGGAAACAAAAAAAACAACTTAGGTCACGTTATTTGAGTTCAAGACAAGCTAGCAACCCTGTACAGCAAAAAAGACAAATGATTAGATTCAGCTCTTTCAAAGTCCTGCAGCTCCAGCCCAGGAAATGTTTCGGTCAATATTTCAAGAGAGGTTTTCAGTTGAATAGCATACTTCAACTCTTTAAAGATGTTATGAGAAAGAAAAAAAAACAACCTCAACAGTTTGGAGCCATTCACTCATAGATTCTGGGATGCTTTGATTGTAACAGAAAAATGGTGTCTGAGGTGTACAGTCTTAAAAAAAAAGATTATTTTACAAACATGTAAGGCATTTACTTCTCTTTATTTAGAAAATAATACATCACAAGTATAAACCTGTCAGGGGGCCAACTAGGTACAAAAGAGTTACAATTTAAACAGGAATGACTGCAAATAAGCAAAATGTGACTTGCTGACTCTGGAAGAAATCAGGCTATAGCATTAATCACAAGTGTATAACTGACTCATATAACCATCTGAGAGTTCCTGTGTGTGGGAATCTGTCGGGCAAATATGTAATAATACTGATCAATTATACATTATAACAGTGATGCTTGAAAATCAATTGTCATGCTGGATAAAGTTTAAATAAAAGTAAGGAAGTCTGGGTGACCAAAATAACAGGACTGGCGACTTCTGTGACTTCAAGGTGAGTGTGCAATGAAGCAACTGCTTCAAAGCACAATAGCACATAGTGAAATGGCACAGCATCGCATCCAGAGCAGAGGGGAATCGGGTGAATTCCAAATGAATAAGTAATCAGCGTCTGAACATATCAGGACGTACTCACAGGAAGAGACATTTGCACTAACACCACGCAGTAGCAGCTAAAAGAGATGAGAGGAATTGAATTAAAACCGCGAAAAGCCTTGAAGTATTTTCAGCGTTGGCACAGAATGACCTACACATACATAACATGTATGAAAACTGTTAACAGCCTGATCCAAAATACCATCTTTCAGTTTCATCTGTTCCAGATCATACACGTTACTTTTTACTAAGTTTTTATTTATCACGTGCAAAATAAATCAATAATTACAAAACAAAGAAGAAGACAAAGCTAAATTACCTTTGATCACAGCAGCAAAAGTCAGCGGATGTATTTTTATGGGGGTTAGTTGAATGCTTTATTGGCCAAAAGTTAATTTAACACCTTAAAAGGCGTCAGTACAGAAGGCTCAGCTGGGGTATCGGAGCACTGTAACTGATATCTCTCAGGCATTTCTCACCATCTTTTTTTTCTTAGCTGTTTAACAGACCAACAGATCCAAACTGGCTTGCACAGTCTACAGTTTTTACACCTTACCTGAATGTTTACTAACACAATTCACTATGTAAGTCTGCTCAGGAACAAAACAGCTCCTAAGATGAACTGCCAATGTTTTGGTCATACGTTCATTACCTCAACAACTATGTTATTCAGAGCAGAAACCAAGCCATGTAAACAAGAGGGTCCCTTTCACAGTAAAATGTTCCAAATGTATCACGTTCCAATGGTCGATGTTTCAGTAAAATGCATTTGCAAAATTTTATTTAAGACTGTTAGTGATATTTAAAGAGGAATTTACTGATGGACACAATTATAGATAGTGTTGGACGGTATCTGTGATTCTCAGAGGTGAATATATTGGTTAGTAGTTCAGGTGTGTTTCATCTAGGCTGACAGGTATTGACAAGTATTGCTAACAAGTATTGTGACGTTGCACAAGTTCCCAGAATTCATAGAGGCGAAGAATCATTGTAACTTGCTTAATTTAATTTTAGAACATGTCAGAAACATCACAGGTTACAAATATAGTACTTTTTCATTTTTCGCTATGTTTTGTTCCTTCCAGTTATTAAGTGCACTTTCAATGGTTGACAGACTTCTGTCTTTAGAGCCATTTACCAAATAGGCTTTAGATTTTTTATTTTATCATAAACATTAATGTTCTATTTTAAGAGCACTGTTATAAACTGAATAAAAGAGGAGTCTGTTGGTAGATATTAGGCCATAGGTGCTTTATTGGAGTCATACAACACAGATACACAGTGATGGCTGAAATTATCAGCACCCCTAGAATATTTCCAGAAAATTGTTGTAATTAGAAATGTTTTGGTATACACATGTTTATTTCCTTTATGTGCATTGGCTCAACACAAAAAAAACAGAAAAAAAGTCTAATTTGTCATAATTTCACACAGAACTCAAAAATGGGCCGGACAAAATTGACTGAGTGCAAGTCATCATGCAATCTGAAGACTACCAAAAGATTTTGGGACGCAATGTAGGCCCAGTGTCAGAAAGCTGGGTCTGTGTCAGAGGTCATGGGTGTTCCTGCAGGACCATGACCCCAAACATACCTCTGTTGCTGACAACAAAGCGCTGGAGAGTTCTGAAGTGGCCAGCAATGAGTCCGGATCTAAATCTGATTGAATGCTTATGGAGAGATTTCAAAATGGCTGTTGGGAGAAGGCGCCCTTCAAATCTGAGAGACCTTGAGCAGTTTGCAGAAGAGTGGTCGAAAATTCCAGTTGAGCTTGAAATTCCAGTAACAAGCTTGTTGATGGTTATAGGAAGCAACTGATTTCAGTTATTTTTTCAAAAGGGCATGCAACCAAATATTAAGTTGAGGGTGCCAATAATTTTGTCCGGCCCAGTATTTGAGTTTTGTGTAAAATTATGTCAAATTTGACTTTTTTTCTCTGTTTTCTTGTGTTGTTCCAATGCACATAAAGGAAATAAACCTGTGTATACCAAAACACCTGTAATTGTAGCAATTGTCTGGGAGAAATGGTGCATTTTCTGGAAAACTTCTAGGGTGCCAGTAATTTCATCTATGACTGTAGGCAATTTATCTTTGTCGTTTCTTGAGACTTTTGTTTGCGATTATGAAAAAGTCTGTACCGAATAGTTGTATATTTATATAGGAGGGAACATTATCTTAATAAAAATGTTCATGACATCACACATGTCGGCACTGTTCAGTTGACCGGTCAAATTCTCTCTCCTTCAGCCATCGACTGAACATTTTGAAAACTTCAGAGATTTTATGAGTTGTTTTTAGGAGCTGACAGATGTAGTCATCTGCCCATATTTCAACAAGGCAACGTACCTGGCTTCCTAGACCAAGTCAGACCTCGGTTCATTTCTCCTTCACCACCTAGCAGCTTCTACCAGTTTGCATGCTCTGCTGCATCCCAGAATGCAAAGTGCACCTGGCTGTGGGAGCCATTTAGCTCGAACTCACAGAGTACAACTGGAAGTTGGGTTGGATCACATTCACACCACAAACAAACCCCTCCAGAGTTACTGTTTGACCTCCTCTCAAGGGTCTTGGTACGGTTCTTTTAGACCACACCCAAATACGATTACTGTGTTCAGACCTGCCCAACAGAATCACACTAAGGGGGAAATCGAACCCAGAGTCCATTTTAACCGGATTAAAAAGTGCTGGTATGAAAACTCTAAAATACCTGATTCAGCCACAATGAGACCTAATGAATGACAATCTCAGCTAATTCTGAGAACATGAACAAGAAGCTGTTTGCATACAAGTCCATGTACACCTGTGTTCCATGCCCCACTGCAAAAACACCTCCAGCACTCAGTATCACACAACAACAATCATCCCTTTCTATTTATAGCTACATGGAATGACAGTGGTTTAAAGTTCAGGTCCAGAAAGTAAAAATCCAGACCAAGATTTTGTTTCAACCAACCAGCTGAGTTCTCTCTGACTGTGACTCTTTATACTCAACTGGTTGGTTGAAACAAAATTTTGGTCTGGTTTTTTACTTCCTGACCCTAAACTTTCCATCTCTTTTGGATCCTAAGAGGATCCATTACTACCAATGACTGAGCAAAAATAAAACATAAGAGCTCAGAAGGGCCCCCCAGTGGAGCATGTACACATAATACTAGTTGATAGTCTGTTAACAGACTTTGGGCAGCCATGGAAATCAGTAAACATTCAGGCACATGCGGCTGGGGGTGCAACGAAGGAATGTAGGGGATCATTGGGGGGGGCGACAATCCCATGAGAACCTTTTCTCATCAAGATTCCCAGGAGGACGTGCAGTTGAAGGAGAATCCCGTGCTTGCTAAGGGATTCTGAATGGCTTTTGCTAGGGATATTTTCCTTATTATTGCACAAAGGAGAACAGCATTACCTGTATAAAGGCACTTAGGAGGCCTTAGGAGCTGCTCAGACTGAAAACTTCCACACAACAACACAGGAAAAAAAACACTTAATTTGTTTTAATCTTTTCTGTTTCACATCTAGATTTTTACCCCAAGGGGACAGAGCAATGTCACACTGCTGGAGGTTAAGTAAGTAAGTAAGTAAGTAATTTCAGTGAAAGCTTGTCTTTTTTAGGATCTTGGCTCTGGTCGCTGACAATACTGGTTGTTAACGGCATCATCTTGACCAGGAGGGTAAGCAGATCAATAAAGAAGTGAGGGGTCTACGCTTTTTATGTCTCTTATAGCTAGGAGAGAGACAACAACAAGGATAAAGTCGAAGTGCATTTTGTCTTTCTGTCTTTATTCTTTTCTGGCCTGTTCAGGGAAATGCAGCTCTCTGCATACAGCGTGTCAATACAAATGAAGCCGCCGTAGTACATGATGACCCTGCAACAATAGCAACGTAACCATGGTAATCAGCAGATTTTCTAGGACTATATATACACCCATCAAATTCTTTGTGGTCGATCAGTGATGCACTTCTACCTCTCATCCTTCGCATGACTAACTGTAGACACAAATAGCCTTTACAGGGGTTTTCAGCTACAGACAGTCGTTGTTAAGAAGGTAAACATTTTAAGCACTTGGAACATCCCAGAATTTTAAAAATGAAGTGCAGAGAATGTTGAATTCTTGCCATCACTAAAGTAAAAAACATACAGCTGAGAGACGTATCCATGCTCATCTTGCATACAATTTTGAATTTAAATAAGTTGAAGCGACAACAGAAAAATAGATAAGCCGTCCCGTCCCAAGGCTTAGCATCCTACAATCACGGGGAGAACATCTTTATCGTGACTCTACAGTTTGTTGCTTCCAAGGGCCCAGCCAGACAGGAGGCTTTTGATCAAAGTCCAGTCTCATCGTAAACAACCCCAACTGACCCCCACCAGAGAACATGCCATCTCCAATTTAGCAAAGTTAAACAACTTGTCTTTTAATTAAAACAGGCAGAGTCACAAAGGGGTCTAAATTCATTCCTCTGTAATTATTTGCCTAGTGAATGTGAAATGATATATGTATTTTTGTCCCCTTGAATAATTCAGGAATCTTCAATCTTCAATGCCCTAATCTGAAGTTATATCTTCAACAAGTACAATGGTTTGAGCACTGTCACCTACCCTTTGTGGAATACTGCTTACTGGCTGACCATAATTGACCCTCTAGCTTTTGGCTAAAACTTTTGGTTATGCTTTCTATGAAAGCCATATCTATAAGAATCCATGAACACATTCATAACATTGATTATACAAGTAGGTGTTGCCCTGCTTTGGCGTTTCTACCTGTCGCAACTCTTCCAGTGCCCATAGATCAGCTGCAAGGTCAGCGGCCGGGTGCCACCAATCAGCAACGTTTCACCCCTTTAACCTCGGAATGTCTCCTGGCTTATAATGCATTCACAAAGCATAATAAACAGGTCTATGATATATTTATAAAAAGGCATAACACATTATAGATGTCCTGCCCGATCGTCCACTCCTTCCGTCCTCTCATTAACCCCGTGTGGATTCCCCGTGTTCACCAGCTGTTTCTGATTGTCTTTCATCCACCTGTATTTATGTCTGCATTAGGTATGTTTTCCCCAGTCCAGTCATTGAAGTTTCACGTCAGTCTTGTGGCTTGCCTTCTTACAATAAATCCCTCGTTCCCCGCTTCCTAGCCTCCCTGCTCCTGTTTCTCCGGTCGATGTGCGTGACAGAATGACCAGACTCTACAAACAAATGCTTCACCTCACGGAGGACGAATACCTCGAGCTGACGGATGAGGTGATTTAATGGTTTCAACAGCCCAATGTAAGGGAAGATCCAGCTACCAGATCCCTGGCTTTCTGTTCAAGAGAGATTCTGGAAGAGATATCCCTGTCAGATGGAGGAGGTACAGCTGAATCTGGCGCGATTAAGAGGTGGGACTGCGGAAGCAATGGTACAGCAGGTGTATCGGGACCCTGGGTTGCCGGAACTGTCTGTGCAGCCCAAACTCCATGTCGGCCCTGCTGCATCTACTCTGCAACAGAAGCGGAAGGGTCGCAGATGGAGGGGCGTATCGAAAGCCCTTCTGGGGTCTCCCACTTCAACGATGATGCCCAACGTCACCGTGGACGCCGCCCTCCTCCAGCAGGCCCCCGACGCTTGCGCAGCTGGGTCGCCTGCCGCAGAGGTGAGACTGCCTGCTTCTGTGTTTATGCAGGACGCCCGTCTCCCTAGAAGTTCCACTCAATTCCCCATGGCCCTTAAAAAGTCATCCCCCACTGTGATCGACCCTGCGGTGTTCGTCATGCCCGGGTCGTCAGTGTCCGGTTTCAGCCAACCGGCTCCCACAGCGCCAGAGCCAACTGCATCACTTCCAGAAGAGCCCTTTCTACTCACGCCTGTTCAGGAGCTAAGCCTGTCGACGTTTGCTGTCCATGGCTCCAGTCCCCGCAGCCCGTGCCTTTGTGGCAGCCCAATGCCACCCTGATCTTTCATGTGGAGTTACTGTGCCTTCAGTGAAACCCTGCTCTTTCTACACCCATCCTGCCTCTTTCCACTTTTGGGTCGACTCCTATTTTGAATATGGGGATAAAGCTGGGAGTGATATGCACTTATTTCTATAAAGGTTTTCAATCTCCTTCTGTTTTGGTCATCTTATCCATATAGAATAATCTGCATTGTTTCTTTCTCCTACAAATAAGAAATCTATGAGCCATAACCTTACAAACCAGAGCTGCCAAGGACGGGATTCCCCAGGTCCCCAAGTTCCCAAAGAAGGGGGCACTGGCTCCCACCCCCATGGTTCCAAAGCCCGAGGATGGCACATCTGCAGCTTCGCCCATGCCCGAGACCCTGGCCCGCCCCTTTTTTACTCTCCAGGGACTTCATTGGCAGATAATGAGGGAGCCAGCAGTGCAAACCTCCCCAGGGGCTGCCCTACTCCTGTAGCAGCTGAGAAAGGAGCTGGCAGAGGTTATTCTCGCTGCCCCACCATAGAAGCTGGAGCAAGCAGAGGAGACCTTGAGGAGGCTGCTCCAGTGGATGGAGAAGGAGGCTCTCCTGATAGGAGAGGCTGCAGCACTCGAGGTCACTGCTGCGCCAGTTCCGCCCCCTGAAGTTCCCGCTGTGCCCCCTGCTGGTCCCGAGTTGCTGGTCCCTGCTGCGCCCCCTGCTGGTCTACAGTTGGCGGTATTCGTGCTGCCCGAGGCCCCTGGTGCTGGCAGCTGTGGGTCCTGCTCAGCTCCCCGTGGCTCCTGTGGGTCCTGCTCAGCTCGCCGTGGTCCCTGCTTTTCCCCCGGTGGTTCCAGTCCCTGCTTGCGGTTTCGTGGTTCCCATGCCAGGGGTGGCTGCTCCCCTGTAAGTTTCTGTGCCGCCTGAGGTTCTGGCTGTGCCCGTGGTTCCTGACCTGGCGATCCCTACACCGCCCTTCGTGGTTCCCGGCCCTGTGGCCCCTGCAGTCCCCCCCGAGGTTCCAGTGGCCCCTGCAGTGCCCCCTGCAGTTCCTGCGGCGGCTGCCCTGTCCCCCAAGGTTCCTGTAGCTGTCCCCGTGGCTCCAGGTCCTGCAGCTGCTCCGCTGGAGGCCCCGGCTCTGCCCACACCCAATGTCCCTGCCCAGGCTCCAGTCCCCAAGATGGCTGCGTCAACCAGCGAGGCCCCCATCCCGGCAGCCGACGCATCACCCCATGACGGTCCAGCTCTGGCGGCCGACGCACTACCTGATGAACCACCAGCTCCCCTGGTTCCTGACCCCTCGGCCGCAGCCCACGGGTCCCTGACCCCCCGGACCCAATGTACCCTGACCCTGACCCTACAGCCTCAGTTCTCCCAATTCTTGTCCCTCACATCACAGTCCTCGTACCTTTAACTCCCATGGTCCCAATGCCCTTGCCTCCAGCTCCCATGTTTCTAGTTCCCGAGAAGGTCCTCGAGTTCCTGACCACTGCTGCTCCCTCCACAGTGGAGTTAGAGGAAGAGCTCGAGTGGGACCCCTTGGGGATCTATTTGATTCCCCCACCATCACAACAAGGCAGATCTCAGCCGAGTTTCTATCAGTCTCCGGGAGAGGAAGGGGACACCGGTTTTGGGGTCGATTCCTTTATCCACCTCCACTCCCCCAGGTTCAGGTCCCCCAGACTCCGGTGGGTCCCCTGCCTGTGAGTCCTCAGAGTCCTGTTCCGGCCCCACGGAGGCCTGCTGCTCCAGTGCACCCCACCTTCCACCCACCGAGAGTACCTTCAGTTCCCCATTGCCCCTTGCCCTTAGCTCCCTTGCCCCCTGTGTTCACTCCCCATCCTGCTTCACAGTTGTTCCCTTCTAGTTCCTTGGTGCCCTCCATGTTTGCTCCTTGTCCCTCCATGCCTTTGCTCCCCTCTGGTCCCTCTGTGCCCCCTGTGTTTCCCCCTCGTTCCTCAGTGCCCTTACAATAAATCCCTCGTTACCCACTTCCTCGTCTCCCTGCACTTGTTTCTCCGGTCTGTGTGCGTGACAACAGCCATGTGTATCATGCATTATTAAGCTTTCATCTATAACGCAATATAAATACCTTCATAATGCATTGCAAAGAATACTTAATGCTTATACCATTATAATGCATTATGAAAGAATCTGTAGTGCATTATAGATGAGAGCTTCACTGGAGCTTATGAAGTATTATAATCAACACTATAATGCCTTACGGCTGTCAATAGAATATGTTGTAATGCTTTAATTCTTATACTGACCATTATAATGCATTATGAAGGCATCTATAATTTATTATAGACGAGAGCTTCACTGGAGCTTATGAAGTACTATAATCAATACTATAATGCCCTATGACTGTCAATGGAAAATGCTGTAATGCTTTATTAATTCTTATACTGACCATTATAATGCATTAAGAAGGAATCTATAGTGCCTTACAGAGGAGAGCTTTAAGTAAAGTGTTACCAAACCTTTAGTAGCGGAGTGAGGACTAAGTAATGATCAAAGAAACATAAAACGGTCAAAAGAAAATAGTGAGGATGAAAGCAAGCTGCCTGTGTGACTGTGGGAAGAGAAGGTGGAAATCATCGGGATGGTGGCCAGCGGTGATTTGCTGTGACAGCAGCGTATTTACCTGTGAAGCATGGCGATGCTCCCCGGGACGCCATTCCCCTCTGACACGCCATTCACTCCACTGACGCTCACAGCTGAGATGCTGGAGCTGACAGCAGCCTGACACCACGGCGGCCGAACAGCGGCACCTTTAATGCTTGTTCGAGAATCATCACAATGAGACTCACATGCTGGGCATCAGCCAGGCTTAAGAACAGAGAGGCCAAGCAGATCCTACTGAAAGACAACAGTTCAGAAAGGGAAAAATCGGGTACTGTGTGCCTAGCGATGGCGGGTGAAATGTGAGTGATGCTGGATTAAGGTCTAAAGGTGAGAGTCTTTTGGTCGGCCGCAGATGAAAAAAAAATGGTTTCAAAAATAAATAATAAAAAACGAGCAAGTCAGCAGTCTGGGCCTCAGTCATTAGCTTGTTCCACTGGTGAATGGCTCTACCATGCACCCAGACGATGCTGAGCGAAGTGCTTTCACCTCGTCATTTTATACTAACTGAATTCAGCTCAAAGCCGGGGCACATGCCCAAAAAACCTGCCGGAAATACGAAAATATATGGGAACAGCATTAAATCAGTCTACTGAAAAAAAATGATCCTATCTAACCTTCCCCATCAGTGTCACAGCCTAAAACAGACTTTAAGCCGTTTGTTTCTATTCCCCTGGTCATCTCATTTTATCCTTGTCAATCTCTCTTTGTATAGGCAGCATGTTACGCAACATCCAAACTCACTCAGCAAATTGTGCCGAGAGGAAAAACAAACCTACTTCAAAGTATATTTGAGTGACATCAGGAAACAGTTGAACCTCCATTTGTTTATCGCTAATTTTCTTAACTAACCATGGGTTCGCACTTCCCCCTTCTGCATAACACGAGGTGAATTTAAATAGCCTTGACAGAGAGCCTTACCACCGTACTTCAAGTGGGTCATGCAACACGTCCACTTCAATTTGTCATTGTAAACCAGGTCCATTCATGGCTTTTCATACAGTTAAAACAAATACATAGGAGGATATTTAACTTGCACATTAATTTCTTTCACAACTTTCTCCCACAAACAAGAAATACAAGCCAGCTGGAAAGGTTCAATCTGCGGTCCGGGGGGGGGGGGGCGGGCGGGCGCGGGGCGCGGGCTGGCGGGGCGGGCGGGGGGGTGGGGCGGTGGGGGGGGGGGGGGTGGTGGGGGAGGTGGGGGGGGGGGGT
>JABFEA020000041.1:11652468-11669003 GCA_019775915.2 Cyphomyrus plagiostoma | reverse complement strand
AAAAAAAAAAAAAAAAAAAAAAAAACAGTGATTTGCTCTAGCCTTCTTGGAAATTAAACAAGTAACTGTAGACCTGGAGTGTAATTAAAATACAATATGGGTAAACACACACAAGCACACATACACAAGACTGTATCTACTAACAGATATTTTTATTGTGATACTAACATATTGTTTTGGCTGGACTCAATTACTGCGACCGAAAGGCTGGAACTATAATTACTGGGCGAGATAAGGCCGGGATTGCCAAGCCACCAAGTGGAAAATATAAACAATTTGGGAAGCTGCTGGACTCACTAAACAGGAAATGAGGCCCCCACTGGCCAACAAAAAGCCTGAGTGTGGGGGCGACGGGTAGAGAAACTGGCTTCAAGGCAGTTCACCCTCACTTCGGTGGGAACTAAATTTCCATTGTGGTGATTTTTTTCCCCCCCAAACCCATTTTAGGAGTTAATCTCATCTGTGTCAGGTGGCGCCATTCCAAAGATCCCAGCCATGCCATGGCAACAGCAGTAACTTTGCAGAGATAAGAATTCTGACTGTTTGTATTCAACATTATATGAGCAGTATACAAAAATACAGAAACAAGAGGTCTGACTAGCTGAGGATGAAGCTAGTGATACAACAATTAAATTTCCCTCTGATGCAAATACTGAAACTCTTCCCTTGACTCTAGAGTGCCATAAATACTCACTATACACGCATACAAATTTTAATCAAATTTCCACATCCCAGTAGAATATCCAACCGTAAATCCATAACTCAAGAAATATGTCCAACACCCATAATTTCAACAGTTGAAACATCAGCATTCAGAAGACAGATGTAGGTCGCCCCCTCCTGGAAGTTAAAAAAATTATTTAGGATTCACAGAAAGAATACCTTTTTCAGGGTGGGACTGTGGCTCATTGAGAAGCATTGGTCACACTTGGCCTCACTGACCAGGATAAGCAGCTGGAGATTTAATGTAAATCATTTTTATAACAAGGGGGATCCTGAAAAAAAATCCATGGTCAGTCTAAGAGGAGGTGGAAATTTCAGGTCCAGAAAGCATAAAATCCAGAACAAGATTTTGCTTCAACCAACCAGTTCAGCATAAAGGCTCACAGTCACAGAGTATCCTGGTTGGTTGAAACAAAATCTTGGTCTGGATTTGTACTTTCTGAGCTTAGCAGGCCCCAACCTGCTTTGAAGAGGGCATTCCCACCAGCAGTTTGGAGAGATCTGGGAACTTAGCAGAAGATGGGATATTATTTGCTTTCTTTAACATTTATTTAAAAATGTATTATCAAACAGACTCTAGGTTGGACACATAGCAACAATGCCAAAATAACTAGTTCATATCTACACAGTGGTCTGGCCTAGACTGATTTTTCATTGTTAGTTTTCATGTGCAAATCTGTGGTCCTGTCTGCCATATTTACTAAATATTAATTGCCCTTTAGCCCCCAACAAATTTTCTTTCTTCCAAAACAACTCCAGCATATTAATTGTGTTGAATTTAGCCTGAAAGACACACCATAAAAGGCTTCCTTGTCTTGCCTTGTTTTTCTGTAGCCACTCAAATGCAGCAGCACGCATGCTCAGTCTGACAGGCATGGAGAGACGTGTGCATGTGGCCTGTCTGGCTCTCTGCTGCTGTAGTCTCACGCTCTCAGACATGCTGTCTTACGTTTCCATCTAATCTGCCTATAGCTTTAAGCACACACACTGATACTGCCTGCCGCTCAGATTGCTGTCTTTTCTCTTTCATCTTCCTTATCTTCTGCCTGGTGACGGTTGACGAAGCTTCTCCTCGTAGCCGCAGCTTGGACCCTGTGCTGGTGGCAGCAGGTGCGGCGGCCCTGGTCCTGCTGTAGTGCCCCTGGCAGATCTCAAAAGTTGGGAAGTGTGGTGGGGTCTGTGACCTTAGCTCCACCTACCTCACTGAGCATTACAAGCATCCTTCTATTGCCCGGCGCAGCCAATAGGGGGTGCTGTTCTGGCTTTTTTTTTTGGACGCCTGTTGGCTCAGGGTGTGCGGTTGTGCCAGTTGGCGCGGGGCAACCCGGTGATAGTGCCCTGGAACTGGCTGATTGTGCCTTGCTTTTTTGGTTCTTGCCGACTGTGGTGTCCCTGGCCATCTGGTCCGTCAGCACCACCCCATGGGCTGTGCAGGGAGCAGCCGCTGTGGAGATGAAGCGCTGCACATCTGCTCACCACCTGCCTTGCCTCCACCCTGCTTTAAGCCGATTACCTCACCTGTTATGTCTATGGCAATGTGGCGCTCAGCCGCTTCTCCCACTGGGACGAATGGCCGTAGGTGATGCTGGTGATGCAGGCCTGGCTGCTACTGCTGCTCCTCGCCATCCCTAGGCCTACGCCTGCTTGCACCTGGCCCTGCAGTCCTCAGGCTCCGACCAGCTTTGAAGAAAGCATTCCCCTGTCCCACCAGCAGTGTCCGGTGGTTGTTAGGACAATTGTAATGACCCCTTCAGTGACCAAGGCCTTAAAAAATTTGGAATATAACTGGATTGTTCTGGGGTGGGGCGGTTTTCAGGATACTCTGTCTGTTTGTGGTTTGTACTTTTAATCAACTGATCGCACTGTTTACTTGTTTGTGCTACATGTGTACTTCGCGTCGTTTAGCACTGTTTGTGTGAACTTCACGTACTGTATGATTCGCGCGAGTATTTCAAACGTCCTGACGTCATCGTCGACGTATTTACGCCACTCCGTACGTGCCCAAAACCGGAGGTGCAGCACACCTCGAAGAAACTGTGAAGAACCAGGGCACCATTTTGGCTTTAACGCATACGATTCTATGAATTTATGAGCCGAAATGGCCGACACATCGTTACAGTTTCCAGACCTACACGGACCTTGACAGACTGCATCAGTTTCGTTCGTAACTCGTAACGGAGTTGTCTACGTTTTGGATTGCCTTATGCTCGCGAAATGGACCTGCCTTGTTTTGAGTGGCAAAAGTACGTCGAAAAGAAATGGGATGGGTTGTCTGCTGCAGAAAAGACGTCCTTTTCCTCTCTGTTAGAGGTGGATGATATTTTGTCCTTTGCTCAGTCACAGACTGAGTGAGTACCCAAACATATCTTTGTGCTTTGTTGCTGTGGGATTGGTTTCATTTGATGCTCTGTAATGGCCTGTAGCTTCGTGTAACTCAGACTTAATTTATGCAAGTTATTTTTTTGGAGGGGGCTCGAGCACCAAATTCATTCTAGCGTAGCTGCCTGCAGAATAACGTGACAATAATCGGTAAATACCCTAAATCCGATTTGCTCAAAGCATCCTCTACAAGTCTACATGGATATGCCGACGTTTTTAGGCAAAATCTTAAATTTAAAGTGTACAGTAACAGAAGCAGCTAATCGACTTCAAAATGGATGTAGTGGAAACGGGACCCTGCCTAGCATTCTGTAACTTTTACTTAAATTAAATGGTGGTAATTAAAATTACTTCCACAATATTGTAGTTGTCTTGATTTATGATCTTCACAGTTTTTGCACGGTATAGTTTACAAGTCTGACTAGGCAAAGTCCAAATGTAACCCATGATTTTTTTAAGCAATTAACACGTCAAAAGAGTAGTGAAGCACACCCAGTTAGCATGAACTCCTCCTTCAAAGAATATTATTGTCTTATTATATGTCTTATTTGTCTCACCTTTCCACAGCAGCCGTGATGTGACCGTCCTATCAGATATCTCCAAGAAATACCAAATGCAGAAGGACTCAGAAAGTGCCTCTGGCCTCAGGGAGAAGGGCAATGCATATTTCAGGGCTCGGGACTACACCACGGCCACTATCTTCTACTCCCAGGTGCTCATCTCACACTCTCTCATTTGCAAACCCACATGTAATAACACATGCACTACAGAACCGCTTAACTGTTTTGAGATCCTTGTCTGCAACAGCACAGACCCATAGTACAACGGCAGTCAACTGGAATCCAGGTTTATTTATCTAATGCACAACAGTACCGGTGTCCTTGGAGTGGCCACTGTGTTTAACATTATAAAAATAAAGGTCACTAATGACTAGCCCTCTTGTGCTTGCCAGGACTGACTTATTATTGCTCACCTGCTCATAATCAGGGACTAGGGCCAGTCCAAGCAGGGGCAGTGTGTTTCATTTAAGCTGAGTCAGGTGGGGTAAGTGTTTATTAAAACCCTGAATTGATGGTATCATCAATTAACAAGTGGCAACCTCAGCATATAATTCTAAAACATTCAACCATAACACAGCTCTCTCTGTTGCAGTATTTGCGTACTAAACATCCATATTCATATTTAAAGTGTAGCCATTGGGGTCATTTGCATAGCACCCATCCATATTCATATTTAAAACACCACTAACAAGATCATTTGCATAACATGTTTGCCCATTCATATTTAAATCCTGAACAGCAGTAGCATTGTCACTTCCCGGCCTCTAGGTGGTGTGGGTTCAAACACAGCCCCCGATGCATTGCAAGTAGGGTTGCAGAGGGGCAGAAAATTTTCCGAAAACTTTCCAATAACTTTCCATTCAGTGGGATGTTTATCTTACAAATTTTGGAAATATTCCAAATGGGAAACTTTCCATGGGAATTTATGGCAAAACTACCAGAATTTTGCTACCCTAATTGCAAGTCAGTGGTCCAGCAGCGCTGTGTGTGCATAGATACATTAAATTAATTCTGTATTATAGGGGTTTAGGGGGTAGTAAGGTAAAAACACAATATTAGTAGTAGATTAATAGAGGGCTATGTATTAGGTTGGCAACCCTGTGTAAGACAAATGGGTATATAAAATACAAGGATGGTTAAAAGGCTATGTATACAATACTACACTAGATAATGTGCAAAATAACATTATATGCAGCACACATGGTAGGCAGTGTGGAAATGATGCAGTGAGAGATGTATCAGGCTGTTGTAAATAAAGCCACTGATCATGTCCATGTTGAGAAGCCTCATAGTAGCTCCTCTGGGGACACTCTGATTTGGCCACCAGACTGCGAAGGCGTCTGACCAATTTCAGCCAGCTGAGCAGGTGGCTGCAGAGATGAGTAGAGTGAAGTATAGGAAGCGAACACACAGATGGGTTGCTGAGCTAGAGGAATGGGCTTTACACCTAAAGCAGGGGTGGGGAACCTGATCCATGGAGAGCCGCAGTGGGTACAGCTTTTTAGGATGACCTGTCAATCAGCCAATAAAAGTGGGTCACCAGGACTAGGAGTGGAGAACCGTAGGTTAGTAATTGGCTGAGAGATCATCCCAAAATCCACCATCCATACCGGCTCTGCATGGATCAGGATCCATTCTGACCTAAAGAGTGCGTCAAGTCTGCTCACTGGACAAGTGCAAAGGTTGTAGGTTCAAATCCCCGGTACCTAGTTCAACAGAAGGTGCCACCTGAGAACTGCATCCTGCCACCTTCCAGTGTGGCTTCCCTCAGCTGCCTTTCCGCATATAAATGTGAGATACTGTGTCTCCCTCTGAATACTTATGTCTTATAAGGAAACAGGAAAAATAGTTTTGAGGTGCCCCTACCCTCTCTCTGTGTCTCCAGGGTGTTTGCTGTGCCCCTCCCGGCTCCGAGGAGCTCGCGCTGTGCTATGCCAACCGCTCGGCCGCCCTACTCCACCTGCACCTCCACCAGGTGCTCTGGTCCGGCTTCAACATCACACCTTATGTCATATGCCAAGTGTCACATGACCAGCCTAGCCTATCTGTGCAGTTTTTAAGACTGAGCCCTCTGTGGTCCCTGGCAGTGCCAGTCAACTCACTGGCTCACATAAGAGGTCGCCTAGGGTTCCATCTTCTGAGCGGGCGTTGACCTAACTGCCAGTGCCACCCAGGTGCACATGGGCTGGAACCACCGCTGGGCACTCTTGAAACAAAACCTACACGGTCTGTTAAAAATGTCAGAATGTGGATAACTAGAAATAGTTCATTGTCCCAATCTGATTTTTTTTTGCTCAGATCAGATATGCCTATCTTGACGTTTCGCATTTTTTACAAGTGTTCTCTATCTAACTGAAATGGGAATGAATCTATTCTCTGAAATGTCTGCACGCGCACATTGATACACATTGATTTTTGCACCGGCAACAAAGAAAGGCTCAGTGCATGTGTATAGATGGAAAAAACACAAGAACTCTGATCTGACCATTCACATTCCTCTCACGTGGCCACAAATCGGATACTTATATGATCTGGGACTATATTTGTAATTGAGTTAAATCGGGTTTAAAAAGAACAGATTGTGTCGTCCACACGGGCCTGAAAAAAATCAGATCTGAGTCACTTCAGCTTGGTAATGTGAATGCCGCCTTTCTCCCTTATATCCAGGCTTGTAACCACATAATAAAATTATGGATTTGAACCCCCCTTGAAAATGATTTCTGACTGCAGGCCTCTTTCTATTCATTACACTTCTGTGAATGTTTGTGTCAGATTAGGGCCCTGTTGAGGGGTTGTCCGTTTTCATCCTTGAACGTCCCTCCTTGTAGGAGTGCCTTCAGGATATCGGGAGGGCTCTGAAGCACGGCTACCCTGCCCACCTGCAGCAGAAGCTTTTGGACAGGAGACAGCAGTGCCTGAAACACCAGAGGGACGGCGGCAGCCCTAAGGGGGGGGGGTCTGGGGTAGCATCAGAGTGGGATGGGTCAGGATCGCTCCCCCACGTATCCCCTGCAGTGCACCTTCGCTTCTGCCCTGAAAAAGGGCGACACCTGGTGGCCAAGGAAGATGTGGCAGCCGGAGAGATTTTGCTGGAGGAAAGGGCATTTGCCTGTGTTCTGATCCCTGGAACAGGCAAGAAATCTGGGGCTCAAAACAGTGCAGTGGAGGAGGAGAACCAGGACGCGTTTGGCACGGAACAGCTGCTCTGCCACCATTGCTTGTCGAGGACCAACAACCCAGTGCCTTGCCCAGGCTGTAGCTACACCCGCTATTGTGGAGAGGGGTGCCAGCAGGTAGCATGGCAGAGGCACCACTGTTGGGAGTGCCCTTTTGGGGGGGCGCTGCGCTCCCTGGGGGTGCTGACCCACCTGGCGCTGAGGGTAGTGTTCAGGACAGGACTGAAGGAAGTCCAGAAGGTGAGGGAAATGGCAAGTTGGACTTCAGCACCATCCAGTGCTCAGGAGACGTCACTGCGCACCTGCCAGGACCCCCCACAGCACCAATTAGACGGTTCATACATGTGTATCTACTGCCTGCTGCCCCATGTGTCCGGGCACCCGCCCAGCCTGCGCTTTTTGTGTGCTGTCACCGTGGCAACTCTCTGCCAGAGCCTCAAGGAAGCTGGTGTCCTGCAGAAGTTCCTGAGTGATGAATGTGACGAACAAGGGGGTGGAGCCTGGTGTCCAGAACTGGGTATGCTGGGAGCTGTAGTCCTAAGGCACATGTTCCAGCTGAGATGTAACAGCCAGGCGGTGACTGTGCTGAGAGATTGTGGTAAGACAAAGATGGTGATTGGGGGCGGACTGGGTGGCAGGGTCATGTTGTGTATATACCATCGGATATAGCAGTCAGTATAGAACTTTTCTTCTGTCCAAATAGCTTGACTAGTAGCTAGATAGGTGGATTTTAGTAAACAGCAGGAGACCAATAATGTGAACTTGGATCTCCTTCGACTCCCACAGGTGTGAGCTGCTCCTCTGTATCCGCCGTGCAGGAGGTGAGAGTCGCTACGGCCATCTTCCCCACCCTCAGCATGCTGAACCACTCCTGCCATCCCAACGTTGGCATCGCGTTCCTGACAGTGGGGCTCCCTGTGCGCCCCAGGGGACAGCCGGGTGTAGCCTGCGGGGGGGTCACGGTCACAGCTCGCGCCTCCCGGCATGTCGGTTCGGGTCAGGAGCTCCTGCACTGTTACGGTGAGTTGTGCTCCTCCTTCCTGTGCCTCCCATCCTCTCCCAGTGGACACAGTGCCTGAGTCTGCTCCCCTCCTCATCTTTTAAAGGCCCCCATTACAGCCGGATGCCGACCTCGGAGCGGCAACGCCTCCTACTGGAGCAGTACTTCTTTCACTGCTGGTGTGACGCCTGTCGTGAGCACCAGGGGGCGGCGGCAGCCTCTGGTCTGCGATGTGCCCGTTGTGGATGCCCCCTGCAGGTGAGTTACGTGATTTCAAGCAGCAGGCCATCTCTAAGCCTGCAACAGATTGAGTGGCCCTGTCTCTTGCTAATGCCACTGCACTCTTAATTGCCGTTTCTAGTGTGCCAAGCTGGGCTACCTCTGCCCACGCTCGGGTTGCGATTTCCAGCTGGCCCGTGGGGAGCTGAGTCGTCGGCTACAGGGGTTTGAAGAGCTGCTGGACTGGGCCACGCGCCTCATCGAGATGGACCGGCCAGGTGATGGGTGTGGTTTTTGGGCGCAACGTGTACCGATGATGTCTTTTCAGTGATAGCTGTATGCTGGCCCCGGACGGTTATTAACGAGTGTTAAACGCAGCCTCCACCCTCGCAGACCAGGCAGCACAGGAGCTCCAGGTGGCAATCAGAGATGCCAGCCGCTTCTTGGAGGAAACCCACCCGCTGCAGGGCCAGCTGGCGGACGTGGCAGCAAGAGCACAGGCTGCCATGGGTAGGGCGTTCGAAGCCGCTTGATACCGGCACAGGCAGCTGTGGATGGTCTGTGGTTGGCCGTCTCCACAGTGTCATAGCAGAAATGGTCTGTCGGTAGCAGAGTCCCTTTCCCAGATTTGAAAATGAAAACGTATGAATGGTTCTATATACCGAGCTTTATGTATTTTAACATTTTAACAAAATGTATTCCTGCACACCTGATCCAGAATAACCAGATTAAATATGAATGGAATGGATTGTATCTGGTATCTTGCCCCCTTCAGGCAACTGGAGGCAGGCTGCCACCCAGCTGAGCCGCAGCATACCTGCCATCCAAGTCCAGTATGGGGATGGCAGTGCAGAACTGGGGCGTCAGCTCTTCAAACTGGTCCAGCTGCACTTCAACGGGTAAGAACTGATCCGAGCAGCACTGCTGGTATCGTACACAGTGATGACAGTCATAGATTTTAGTCCCATCTCTGTCTCTCTGTGACCCCTTCCCTCATTTAGGCAGCAGCCCCAGGAAGCTGTCGCTCTCATCCCCAAAGCCCGTCATGTCCTCTCCCTGCACTGTGACCTTTTGTGTGAGGAGCTGCAGGAGCTCAGGGCCATGGAGGACTGCCTGCAGGGGGCGCTGTGACATATACACATGCAACCATCTCATTCCTCCTCCTTTTAAAAGCTTCGTCATGCTCATGGCAGCAGCAGTTTTGGGAATAAGCTTTACCCAGAGGACTGTGGGATTAAATCCAGTAAGGGTGTCTGGTAGTGATAGCCAATTGAAGCTTCATGAACCAATCACTGTATTTTTTGACACTACTACGTGGTGCTCTTCGTTCAAAAAAGGGCTCAATTCATGCTCCAAAGCAAGCCAAGACCGCCATCTAGTGGGGTCAAAAAATACAGAAAGTGGTTCATGAGGCTTCATTTGCCAAATCACTAGTGTCATGGTCATGCATCAGGGTTTCAGGAAACATCCAATAGACTGAGTTCATGTGGTTTCCACTGAAAGTCAGCGTATCTGGAAAATAAAGGGATGTAAAGGGATGTGTTGTTGGCAGCCACAGTTCATACTTCAGAAACATATACGCCTTTAGTACCTGCTGGGTGAGCATATGATGCCTGCTCACACAGCGGTGCGCTAAGCAGATGGCACGGGGACAGTTTGATAAAATGAGGACAAAGCAGGAAGCCAGTGTGCTTCCAAAGAGGGGTGCCACGTCCATATGTGGGACAGAGCCCAGACGATCAGCCACCGGGGATGGAAAGACGGTGGATGTGAGTCAGCATTCCCAAGCTCTGCCACTCTGTATTATGGGATGGTTTCCCATAATGCATGATTTCCAGAAAATGCTAAAACAACTGTCTGCAAATGCATACACATGTGGCAATGATTCTGTGTATGTTTCTAGGCTGTAGTAACAGTGACCGTAGATACCTAATACACACAGACCCACCCATAAACAGATCCATCTGGGCAGGCTGACATCTGAGCGGCACAGTCCTTCAGGCTCGGAGCAAATGCAGGCACAGCACACAATTCCCAGCTCACACCCCCAATGTCCATGAATCCATAGGCTGGTCAGAACCCAATTTAAATCCTACACGTATCATCAACTGCACCATGTGCAACCCTGCTACAAATCGCTTGAAGAGCTGATAGCACAGAATGGGAAGTGATCTGTTGTCATCCATTTAAGTACTTCTTACTTCAGTAACTCATGAAAAAAGTCACCTCTGCTTGCCATTGGTTACTTTATTGGTTCCAAATAGTGATTGACAGTTAATCCCGCCCACTGCAGGCATCTCCAAACACTAGTAGCTGCACATCTGTTTATATCAAGGAAGGGCGTTTCATATACAAACCAATGATTAAATATATAAAGCAGGGGTTCCATGTTGAAGAATCAATATAAAATAAACAATAACCAGATTTTTTTTTATTTCTGTAACTTTTTTTTACATCTCTATATCGACATCCTTTCCAAATTGGCAAGTATCCTGTTTTCTGAACATCTGGCTTTTGCAAATGTGTCAGTGACTCTACAGTTCCAGATGGACAAGTTTTCACAAACATATGTTCCCTAGGCAAAATTCATGCACATACATACTGTTAAAATGTTTTTGGGTGTATTGCACAAGTGGTGTGGTTGAGTAGACCAAACAAGACAATATAGGCGTTATCTACAGCTATTTTTTTTCTAAAAAAAGTGTCTGGGGTCAATATGACACATTACATATTATAAGCATAATGAAGATTGTGCAGTAAATGTAGGGCTTGGCATGGTGTCGCTGGGGATGACATTGCAGCTGACTGCAGGTGTTGCATCACGTCTGCATTTCACTGTGTGTGTCTGAGTGTGGCTTGTGTCACTCCCTGTCATATGCATGGAGCTGAGTGTTACCAGGTACCAAAGTGTGCATGTGTCTGTAGGATCAAATCCCCTGCGTGTGTGTGTGTGTGTGTGTGTGTGTATGCCTTCCTCCTCAGAGGTTGCGCGGGTTCAGCACTTTGCCAATGAGCAGCAGTGCCCCAGATTTCTCGTCGCGCACCAGGAAGATGAACGGACGGTCCACACGGAAGGATATGGCCAGTGCCTGGCTGCTGGTGCTGGGCTGGAAGCTGGGGTACTGGCTGCCCTCCGGGGCGGTCTCCATCGCCACCTTGTGGCGTACCGTGCTCACTTTGATTGCTTGGTTACTGATCTTTTGCAGGTCGGTCTGAGCTAGCCAATCAGACAGGCCTGGGGGAGGGACAAATTCTAAATCATTAATTCGGCACCAGCACCAGTACTAATTATGAACCAAAGCTTGTTGGGTAATTCAGGTCCAGAGAGTAAATGTCCAGACCAGGATTTTGTTTCAACCAACCAGTTGAGTCTCTGTGACTATGACTCTATGCTCACCTGGTTGGCTGAAACAAAATATTGGTCTGGGCTTTTACTCTCTGGACCTGCATTACCCAACTTTGGTTGCCGGACACCCCATGAAATGTATTTCCGGCTACATTCATAAGGGGAATTATAGAAAGAAATTCCTGTATATTCAATTTTACATGTGCTCCTCAACTTACAATGGAGATACGTTCCAAAGAACTCATCGTAAGTGGCATATGATATGATATAGTAAATAAATAACCACTGTCACTGAATAAGTGAATAAACAAATAACTACCGTAACTACATAACAGTAATTGGCAAGTACATAAATGAATACAAGTTTATCCAATCATTAAACTGTACTTGTTTGGCTAAAAACAGGAAAAAATACCACACAATACCTTGTTCAACACTGTATGAGACGTTTATGCTTGTGATTGATATAGAGAATGGAAGTGTGGCTGCATAGAACCTGGCGGTCAGTGGGGGTGAACCCCAAATATTAAATGTGACTTCATTCATTCTCTGAAAAAATGGACCTTGTGCCCCCACTCTCAATATCAAACTTCCTCCTAAGCCATTGGACTCTACCTTCACCCTGGCATCAGCAGAAGGTATGGTACGGTATATCGTTAGCCTGGGAACAGATCAAAATTCAAAGTCCGATGACTACTGGTTGTGCATTGCTATCACACCATTGTAAAGTCGAAATATTGTAAATCAAACCAAAAGCGAGGAACATCTGTATATTCCAGAAAATACTGCTAGTCACTAACGATCAGTGAGGTGTACTATACGCATAAGTAGGAAAAGGCCACAGAAGGTTGCGTAGTTTGCAGCCATGACACTCACCCATGTTGGAGAGCGAGGTCAGCAGGTCAGCGGAGTAGCTGAGCTTCAGCACGGGGAGGGTGACGTCGACTCGGACGGGGTGCAGCGTCATGGCCAGATCCTGCACGAACTCAGCTGTCAGGGCCTCCTCAATCAGCGAGGTGTTGGTGGTCACCTCGTCCGGCAGAAAGAAAATCATGCTGACATCACCGTCCATCTGCACCTGGGCAATCTGGAAAGGAGGGGGGGTAGCTGAATTTAAAGGGCTTTCT
Organism: Cyphomyrus plagiostoma; assembly: GCA_019775915.2. Classification (NCBI taxonomy): domain Eukaryota; kingdom Metazoa; phylum Chordata; class Actinopteri; order Osteoglossiformes; family Mormyridae; genus Cyphomyrus; species Cyphomyrus plagiostoma. The sequence goes on along the minus strand of JABFEA020000041.1, from coordinate 11,656,473 downwards.
GTCAAAATGGTAGGAGGGAAAACGACAGGTCACCAGCTCCTGTGCAAACACCACCAAAACGCACAATGGGAACCCTTTCTGTCAATAAATGGAGCAATGTTACATCCCTGCAGGCGATATAACAGCTCATCTTCTGACTTCAGGCTCTGAAAACAAACAGGAGAACATCTAACAGACCCTAAGCATTAATGCAGTACTGACTTTTCCCAGAGACTGACAGTCTCTGGATTATTCTAGTAATCAATAGAAAGCATCAGAATGAAAAGAAGGCATAAGTGAGAGGCTGGATGCAATCCTGAAGCACAAAAAGAAGATGGTGCATGGCCTAAGGGAGAGCGAAGACATGGAGGATACACACCGTACAGCCCAGGTCTGGGTCAACACCCATTTTAATGGGGTATCTGTCCTCCTTCATCATGGCCACTTTGACAGGTGATGCTCCCTCCACATTGAAGTCCTCCAAGTTCCCGCTCTGGGTAAACCGGGTGACCCACCGTCCTGTCGACAGAACAGCACACGCAGGTCATCTCCTGTCACCATGGTAACCTTTGACATAACTGGCATTAATAATGTGCATTACTAATGGCAACTATACTATGCCGCTGGCATTTTTTGTTGTGCAAGAGAAGCAAAAAAACAGAAATTCATTGCTGTACTTTTAGCTGTCCACCAGGGGCAGCAGAGAGCAGCAAATGACCCGGCTATCTGGATGTGTAAAACTGCAAGACAGTCAGATAAAAGTGTCAGAAAAGCTATAAAAAACACAAGGGTGTGCGCTCCAGATGACCTTTGAAGTAGCCAGCACTCAGCGGTACCAGTCCAGCACCACGGGGAAACGCTGAGGTTAGGAAGTGGTCCATTTTGCTTCCTGTCTGTTGCTTGACCCAGTCATTGATATCCTTCACGTCCCGAACGGAGCCCAACAGCAATTTGGGTCGCAGGCCATACTGCTTCTCCACTGCGTTCAGGTAGTCTAGTTTCACTCGCAGTCCTGGTCACAGTGGGAGTCATAAAGGTAGGCAAAGAAAGATATATTCACACATTATGATCTCAAAACATGCCTTTTCTCCATCACTTCATCATGGACTGAATTCTGCTGTTATTCCAGGCAGTGGCTTATCAAAGATTTAACTGTGGCACTCAAGAGTGATGCAGTTACAGGACATCACCTGTGTGTGGCAGTATAGAGCATCATGATGATGACTCATAGTAACACTGTTTTTATAGAGTGCTACACTCCATGGGGCCTATGAAACTTTAACTCTGCTACTGTCTTCTGTTTCTTTAAGATGGACAACCAATGTAAGAACCATTATTTATGATCTTACTGCAGGGATACTTTCAAAAGCAAGCTTGACTGCAACATTCCCACTGATTATTACAGCTCCCAGCATCACATTCCAGGTTCCCCAAAGTGCTGCTTCTTGGGACAGATTACAGTGTCACCATTATCCTGTACTGGATAAGTTAAAGAAAATGAGCATACAGAAGGATTACAGTTCATTACTTGATCCTGTCTAACAATGGACACCCATGGGGGCAAAAGGAATCTGGAACGGGGTGGCAATGCACCATTTCTCATGGTACCCCGGCAACCAAGGCTCGTGCTGTGGCTAAAGTGAAGGACTACTTCAGTCCATAGCAGTAATTGGGTGAGTGGGACTAACTTTGACTACCTTTCCGTGTAATGAATACAGAGTAAGCTGAGGCATGTAGCATCCAATCCCTTGTCAGTTTCATCCCAGCTAACAGGGAACGTTGCCAGAACTTTAGCCAATGTTACATGACATTTCCAAGCTGGACATTTTAACAAATGTTCTGCCCACTTCAGCACCATAAAATTATTACCTGACCAGCCTTTTAACACAATGTTGAAAAATATTGTTTTATGATAAAATATTATTTTATACAAGTGCAATATGTATATACTACAGACACACCATCCAGCCAAGAACCCATGACCTTTGAGGTGTAAAAATGGCAATGTTACCTGCTGCTCTACCCGGCCCTTTTGTTTGTTTCCATAGTATTAGTCTGAGTTGTAGTAGTTTTTGCAGGGGTAGGATAATGTTTAGGGAACACCAGGAAAACTGGGCAATTTGAACGTTACCATACTGTAGTTGTAACATTAAATAAACACAATAGTCCAGAAAGTGAAAATCCAGACCAAGATTTTGTGTCAACCAACCAGTTGAATACTCTGTGACTGTGACTCTTTATACTCAACTGGTTGGCTAAGATGAAATTCAGATGCGGACCTGAGCAATCCAGTTCCGAATGAACGTTCCCATAACGGGAAATTGTTAGCAGGGATGGTCTTGCCAGCAGCGGGCGGGTGCCGCCCGTGGCTCACACTCACTGCGCTCTATGCAAACGCGAGCGGCAGAGCTGAAGCCCTTGCCAGGGGTGCCCAGGGAGGCCAGCAGGTCGCGCAGTGTGTTGTGGAGCTGGGGGTCCCACAGGTTGTGGTAGCGCAGCACCCGGTACAGCTGCCTCTCCGACTCAGGGGACGTCCCTGCATGGGGGGAGGGAGAGGCTGTCATTAGCGGAATGGGAGAACAATTTGTGACCACTGGGCCTTCATGATACAGCCACAGACAAGGCCATAGCAGGTGATAAAATCACATTCATAACATTGTGTAACCATGACTTAAAAGCTGAAGCAAGTGAAACGAGGGGCTTTTGTTTCTGTACCTCTGGCTGTGAGTGGAGGGTCACCAGTTCAAACCTCAGCAGGACAACCACGTCTCTGCTGATCCCCTGACTGAGTCCCATAACCTCCAGATAAATAGCAGGACCTGTGCTTAACCATCAAGTGTGTGTGTGTGTGTGTGTGTGTGTCATAAGAAGAGCAAGCATTCCAATGTACTTGTGCAAAAGCCCCTATCCCTTGACAGAGCCGTGACTTAAAAGGCATCATCTGCCAAGCGAGGGGTCCTGGCCCACCCATGGAGAGCTGTGTGAGGGCCACGGAGACGCTGATGGGCGACAGCAGCACGCTGGCCTTGGGGTCGCTCCCGGCCAGCTGGCGGAACAAGTTGTAGCCGAAGTCGGACGTGGCAGCGGCCAGCTTGGAAGTGGGGGTGGTGAACAGCTCTACAGGGGTCTCGTCCTCCGCCTCTTCCTCCTCTGCGGCCGGCTTTGAAATCCAGAGAAGAACAGAAAAAAGAGAGAAATTAAATCACACATTCTACACCTCATGTGCCAAGCACAGTTACAAACTACTGCCCTTACAATATGGACGTAAGTGGAGTGAAATGTGCATGGTTATTAATAACACTATCCTTGGCATTTAAAATGTCAGAGAGAGCGGTAGGTGGAGATACGGGTGTGGGAGTGTGGCGCCACCTGCTGGGCGAGGGAGGAGGAGAAGAGGGCAGTGACACACAAGAGGAAGGCCGTGCTCTGCATCATGGCTCCACCAGCCGGTAAGACAGGCCTGTGTAAAGAAGAAGCAGCCGTTTGACTGAGGGACACCTAGCAGTGACTACAACAATACTGTCATGTAGGTATAGCTGTGGAGACAACAGTCTTAGGTATGCATGCACCATAATTAATCATTCCTGTCTTGAAAAACAGGGGACAATACTTCTTTGTTTTATTACTGTCGTACATCTGTGGTCAGAAACCACCTAGTGGTCTCTGAAAAAACCACGACATGAAATACCCCAGGCTCATTTTAAACTTTGGCTTCAAATAGCTGCAAGAAGGATTTACCGAAACCCAGGAGAGAGTAATATTACTGCCATTGCCATAGTCTGTTTGTCTCCTCCAGTAAACAGGTCTGAACAGAGAACCTGCTTCCACAGTGAGCTGTGGAGACTCCTACCACAGCAGCTTCTACATATTTTGTTCTTATACTCGTGGCCATAGGTGGAAATTAGCGGGAGAACATTTCAAACTGGATTTAAGGAAGCACTTCTTTACGCAGAGTGTAGTTAGAGTATGGAATAGTCTTCCTGATAACGTAGTGCAAGCTGAATCCTTGGGTTCCTTTAAATCAGA
>JABFEA020000041.1:11638763-11652368 GCA_019775915.2 Cyphomyrus plagiostoma | reverse complement strand
CTGAGTTATTAGTTAAGTTCTCCCCAAGCGAGCTTGATGGGCCGAATGGCCTCCTCTCGTTTGTATAGTTCTTATGTCCTTATCCCAGCTCGGTGCCCCTTGCTGACTGCACACGTGTCACATGCACCAATCCATGCATTTTGTGTACCCACTTATCCGGTTTGGGGTTGTTGGGGGGTCCATAGACTATCCCAGATACTCTGGGAGCAAAGCAGGACGCAACAACCTATCCCCGGGCACACTCATACACCATTCACACCTACAGGTAATTTGTTATCTCCAATTAACAGCAGCATGTTTTTAGACTGTGGGGGGGGGAACCAAAGAACCCTGAGGAAATCCCACAACAACACAGGAAGAGCATGCAAACTCCACACACATGGAGCTATGGCAGAGACTCGAACCCTCGTCCCACAGGTCTGAGGCACCAGTGATAAACACTGTTTAACTACCAAGCCTTGCCCATGAACACACCCATGCATCTAAGTGTAGTGTTTCTCCAAGTTTCACCTGGCCAATAAGAGAGCTGACAAAATACATTCTTTCAGTCTGCCTCCCACTTCAGGAAATCTGCATGCATCTCTGCAGATTCCAAGCCGTGGGCATGAAACACAGCCATAATGGTGTCTATAGTACAGTTAACCGTGTCCTTTCTGGTTTCCGGTGTCCACTTCTCAGTCCGCCTTTGCGTGCCAGAGCGACAGCACATCCCTATAACAGGCACAACAACAGCTGTGACCTTATTCCACTTTCTACGTGATCACACCGACACCAGCAGAGCCTGCGACTGGCAGGCTGTCGCCACGGTTTCATGAGGCAGTTCTTGCCACACAAGACACCTAACAGAGTTGGGGGCTCGCTGACCCATCTGAACGCACCCAGCTCAAAGACTCTATGAGGATTCACAGGCCGACTGACACGAGCTGTAATGGAGTTTAGGTGTCAGTGAACAACACCTTGCCAGGAGCTAGCCCACACACACCCTCCCACCCCCTATCCATGCCCTCTCTTGTCGGCCATCCCCTCCAGCTTGCAGAAAGCAGCAGGATTCTCCAAGAACGGGTGTTTGGAAATGGGAAGTATGTATCCTCCCCAGATGTGGCTCTTTGCCCCTCCCTTCAAAACATCTGGATGTCATCTAGCTCCTACTGGGTTTTCCCGTTAAGAGAAGAGGTCTGCCCAGACCCTCCCCCCAAGACAGACGGCTCAAATTCACACACAGCAGCCTGACACCGGTCCAGTGAAAGCAGTGTGGTCATTTTTTTAACCGTCAGCACAAACGTGGAAGATTTACTGCGCTGCCACGTGAGCACTAATTACAGGTCATATAATTCCCGAACTTCTCAACTTTCTACCCCTTTAAGATAATTGCGCTTTGATTGATTGGGCTCCTCCAAAGGACTCCAGGATTTATAATGTGTTTCTCGCGTTACTGGTTTGTTTAGACTGGCCCACTAAGTAAATGGTATGGAAATAATTACTAAGCCTAAAAATGAAAAGCATGCAAAGCAAAGTTCGCGCTTTCCCATTGAAAATGAACCGTCTCCGCCAAGATTTGCCCAAATTTCCGACCTCCTTAAAACCAAAATGCATGGATATCAGACATATTTGCACAAGCCGAGATGCTTTTCATCCGTCCAATTGGATCAGAACATTTATCTAGACAGGAAGTTTTTTAAAAAGTGTGTTTTAAATACTTATGAGAACTCATTTGTTTTAATTGTGCAATTTCACGGTCCAGCAAATCTTCCTAAGAAATGGTGATCGGTATATGAACACAAAAAAATAAACAGATAACAAACGAACCAACCAAATGCATTGTGGTAGCTTCTTGGTATCCTTCACAAAATAGATAATGACTTTAAAAGAGTTTAGTACCGGTGCATTTTCAGAGGATGTTCAATGTATTGTAAGAACTAACCTGTAAGCGGGCTCGGTGCGTTTCTGCTCGCTCTCGACTAGCTGCCTCCGCGTAACTCTGTTTATAATAGATGAGCGCAATGCTTTATTCCCTGGTCTCATACTATATCCCGCCCTGGGTTGGGCTGTGACGTCAGCTGATGCTATCTGTCGCGTGGAGGATGGGGCTTTGGCACACTGGGGCACGAATTTAGCGCGGATTCTGCGGTCTTGCACCATTTTATAATTTCTATAGCGTTTAAAGTGAAGAAGTGTATCTATATCATAATAGGAGATCAACAATGCATATAACCAAAATATTCTCAACACGAGCAAATTTGCAGCTGGTAAGAAAATACCTTAGTTGTGACGCATCAAAATCGTAGACCTCGAGTCATGTAATGAAATATGTAACGGGCCGGTAGTAAAGTTACCACACAAAACGTAAATAACAAACATTACTAATGAAAGGATATCGTAATAAGTGTGTCGTCTCGAAAATAGTTATATTTGGTCTAACCGTTAGTTATCCTCAATTATGCCGAGACGTAAATGCGCTGCCATTTGTTCGTTGTTCTTTGAATAGATGTAGAGTCTGTTTTCTGGGCGCTGGAGTGGAAGGCTCACATTAAGTTTAAGAACGCCCAAGGCGATCCAAGTCACTGTTGAGTTGTTATAAACCTGAGGCTCTTAAACTTTTTTTCGGCAGTCTGGTAAAGTCATATAGAGCCTTTCTTGTAATAAAACCACAGAGGCTCATTGCCTACATTCTTAATTGAAGGATCACCATGCAAAATTTAATTCAGAGGTTAATAAAAAGAAAGTTTTCTCATACAAGATCACGGACCACCTGAAATAGTAGAGCCCAAGTTAAAAACATGTTATAAACAGGAGCGGAAATTGGGGTAGGGGTGGCAGTGTTAACCCTAGACCCCGCACTGTGACTGTAGTCGCCCCCCCCCCCCCGCTGATCTCGGCTTTTTTTTAGTTGCAAGATACATAGAACAAATGTCCTCTCCAAACCATTTAATTAACAATCTGTAATAATATATCTTACATTTGGCCGGTCGATGCACCGCTACGATTCCCCCCTCCCCGCTATCGGCGAATTTTACCGACGTCACCAACGTCTCCACCCTGGTCGGTATAAGATTTACCGCTGGGACCCCACGCTTTGACTAACATATTACTGATGTTCTATCATTTTTAATTCCCTCGTTAGACATATCAGCCTAGCCCTCCCGGAGAGTTAGTCCGCTCCAGGTATAAACTTTTCCCGAGCTATACCGTGATTGACTCTCGCGGTTATGCTTTAAAAAAACGCACTAAAGTTGAGGACAAATTGGTATAATAATAGCAATCACCCCATGTAACTATGGGTTTTAAACACATTAGACGGTCTATCCACCGTAACGATGGGTTTAAAACATTAAATGATTTACCTGCAGAACAAAAAAACAAACGCTGAATCAGCGCTTGCCGTTATTATCGTTCTAAATTTATTCCTATACTCAACGTCAAACAATTGTACAGAACTTCCATTTGTTATTCACTTTAAAGAGCAAGGTCTGTTTTCCAGCAGCTGAGTCATATCGGTGCGTTCCGTGGCTAGTTTGTATGATGATAACCTTCCACTGAGTCCCGTCCGCTAAAAACAGGCTTGAGAGTCGGAAGTGGAAGGGCAGACCATTTTCTGTGGTGCAGTGTTTTGCTGGTTATCAAAAGTTTGTTGACCAGTTATTTTGATTCACGATCTTTGTCTACGAGCCGTAGTTTTCTTAGGGGATGACACATGATTACTTTACTTTCTTTTAATCAATAATATAACAAATATCCTTAAACAAGCCACAGTTTTGAAATTCCAGAGAAAATGAACATTATTTGTGTTATTATCAACAAAATAAACAAAAAGCTACAAACATTTACGGACAAAAAAAAAAATCCAAACAAACAACCATTCATTTAACACGTACAAGTATGGTGGTGTAATGTTTTATGTTGCTGTGTGAGTGTATGTTTTCATGGGATTTGCCGAAGCACTCTAGAAATCAAATACAAAGTCAAACTATCCTCAAAGTGAAACTTATTTTTTACAAGAGACATATCAAAAATTCTACAGCTATTCCCAACACAGCAGTGTTATCCTGACCGACAGTCAAGGAACTGCACTAATTCAATTCAAATGCATTTCCACAAAATTTCAATACAGTGAGGAAATTAAACAGTAGAATGGTTAATATAAATTAAATATAATTAAGTAGCACAGGACATTGTCTAAAAGGTAAAGGGGGGCCCCTACAATCCATATTTCACTCAGATTGGATTTTGACGTTAGAAAACCATCGATGGTCTATTTGTGTCTGTCTTGTGTTCCCCCTGGTGGCTAAAGGAGGGTAGCACATCGTCAGGTTAACTGCGTGCTCTCTCTCTCTCTCTCTCTCTCTCTCTCTCTCTCTCTCTCTCTCTCCCCAACTTCTCTGCAGTCAGTTTTCTTTGGGCGGGCTGAACTGTATGCCATCAAATTCATTGTCGTGAGGAAAGGTTACGTTTTCAGGCCGGTCGCCCTGCATGGTGATAGCGTCGGCTCCAGGGTTGGGGTTAGTCACCACGCCCAGGAAGAGGGGTGTGCGTGTAGTGTCGTCCATGAGGGCGAAGAAGAACGGCTGGTTGACGGCGAAGGTGGGGTTGGACCGGGAGACTATGACGGCGGTGGCGGCAGCTGCCTCAGCCCCTTCCTCATGGAGCTCTATGCTGGACTTGTGTTGCACGCTAGACACCTGCAGGAAGCCGTCGGCGATGCCTGACAGGTCTGGCGCCACGAAGAGCTGAGCCATACCTGGAGCATACAGGAGTCAGCATGGCGGAGGAAGCAGCAAGGAACGATGCAGCAGCAGGCAAAAATCTGCATACACCTGCTTTACATGCATCTGTCTGTATTTTAGCCACATTATTCAGATTAGGGTTTGAGGGAATGAAATAATACATATCAAATATATCAATGATCAAGAGAAGAGTTCATCATCTCAAAATTGTCTTTGATATTAGACTCCTCAAAACAGATGACAGCATTGCAAACTCTTGGCATTCTTTCAACCGGCTTCCAGATGTAGCCACCTGGGATGCTTCTCCAACAATCCTGACAGAGTTTCCACAAGTTCTGGGAACAGAACTTGCTTGTTGGATTGTTAAAAAATAAAAGCTGCGTCCAAACGTTTTGACTACATGCGAAATAGCACCAGTCTGTATGGCACATAACTAAGGCTCACATCACAGGACCCTGCTACACATTGATAAGAACTTCACTAAATTACTTCATATGAAAACTAAGAAAGCCCAAGAGGAGGATGAGAAGTTCTTTACACAAACCCTGGGGAGCAAGTGGCCATGATGACAATGGCAGGAAAGGTGCACATTCTCGCTTACACAGGCCTCACCTGGCCAGACTCACACACAGCACAATTCATTCATACCCCAAAGAACCTGCAACCTTCTGGTCCCCAAGTTCAAGTGATGACATTACCCATGCTGGTGAGGGCCTCCTGGAGGTCCTGGGTGTCCTCCAGCCTGAATTTGGGTAGTTTTACACGCATACTTGTCTCACGGGGCAGGCGGTCGTAGAGGTCAGCGGGGTCGAGGCGAGCCGCCATGGCTGAAACATTGAGCTCCTCTGACATGGGCATGACCACCAATAAACTCATCTCTTCTTTGAAGGGGAAGCGGGCCACCTGGAAAGGGGAGGAGTTATTGATTCAGCAAAAAGATTGGTCCTTTTTAAGTCATATGGTAAAAACAATGAGGACACGCCCACCTGAGCACCCAGCTCTTTGTCCATCAACACGCTTAGTGGGTACTTTGGGCCCAGCATCATGTCAACATGCACCATGTTCTTGCTGTCGATGTAGAAGAGGTCGCGGGAGGTTAATTGGGGATCGAAGCGTGCCTGCCATTCTCCTGTGGGAATCCTGGGTGTTAATCTGGGAAGACCTCAAGACTCAACAGCGTCAATTAGCTTCAACTAAGGAAGTTGTTAAAGCCATAAATTGCGGCATTAAGATAAGAGGAAGTGAAGAGTTTAGAAGCAGACATGTAGGGGATTCCTCAGGTAGCGCAGGAGGGATAGAGGGAGCTCACTCACCCTTGAAATGCACGGCGTTGACCAGCATCAGGACAACATTGACCGGCAGGCTAGACAGGAAGCGAGTCACGCGGCCCTGGGTGGCGTTCTCCACCCACTGGTTCACCTCCTCCAAACCCACCAGCGGCGCGGGTTCAGACGAGTAAATGCGCAGGGACTCATCCACGAAGTCCTGCTTAAGCTCAAAGCCTGAGGTCAGCACAGATCGAGTCAGTAAACTCAGCTCTGGGCCGCCTTGCTGTCCCAGTGAAATATCTCATCCTCCATCCAATAGGTCCATTTACACCATCCGGTAAATTAAGTAGATCGATTAATGTGAACTAGCATGCACATTTTTATTTGTAATACTTTCACAATGGAAACCCTGACCCAATCAACATGTTATTAATGATTATGGAAAATGTAAACTGGGTTCCTTCTTGTTAGACTAATTAGATTAAGTCATTAAAATGGAGCTCATTGAACTGTAAGCCTCCTGGATTGGGAAGTCTGTTTTGTTAGCCATTGTCATCCTCTCTACCACTATTTCCATGGAAACCATATGGCGCCCTCTATCACTTTGACACTCATGGGAGTTTTACTTACACAAAAAGTTCTGAGGGCAGAAGGAAAAATGATTGGTTCAGGGAAATAACAAATCAGATTGTAGAGCAGGTGGGTCCAACCAATCAGATGTTATCTCTCTGAACCAATCATTGTTCCTTCTGCCCTCAGAACATTTTTGTATAAGTAAAACTCCCACAAGCTAATTTAACTCGCTTTTGTGCCTCAGCTTCTCACCTGGCTTCAGGTACATGCGCGACGCTACTTGCAGGGCGTGGCCACTCAAGTGTTGGACGAGTTCCCGTAAGGCCCAGTGATAGCAGGGGAGGTCCTGTGCATGCAGTGAGGCCAGCAACAGTGCCTCTGTCTCGTTTCTGGCCCCTGGAGAGTACGGAAGACCCCATCAGACAAGCAAAGTCTACATAACTCCACTTGTTGTGTCATTCACCCTGGGGCCCCCAAGGTTTCTGACTACATACCAAGGTCTCTGGGATTTGAACATTCAACCATTTCAGTCAAATTTCAAGTGCCTTACCCACTGCACCACCTTCTGGCCACATACACATACAGCACCCTAGGGCCAGCATTCCAAGTACTTCACGACTTATCACGTTTTCATTATTGTATTTTCATTATTGCATGTCTGTCGAGTATAGGATCCACAATGTTCTACTGGCCCAGTCAGAAAGGAATGACAGATGTTATTTACCTGCAAGGATCTCCCTAAGGGATCAGTACTGGAACAGGAGGGATACAGCTGCAAAGGCTAATATATAACGTATAGTGATAAAATGAAGTGGCCTAAAAATTACATAACCGCAATTATCCAAGTCTCTCCAGTGGTACTGGAGGATAGGGATTCCTCCACCCACACTCCCAGAAGGCTCACCCAGGGCCAGCTGGGACAGGGCCAGGGAGATGCTGAGCGGTGACAGGATGACATTCGGCTGCTCTGGCCCAATCTCCATCTTCTCCAACAGCTGCAGCCCCAGCTTTGTCACGGCGGCCCCCACCGCTCGCTTGGCCCCCTGGCCAAACCGCCGGCTGCCACATTCCACGCCGTGCTCATCCGTGGGGACAGGTGTGGTGTCAGGGGGGGTCGAGAAGTCTGTTACCCCCCAGACCTGGGGGGGTGGGGTGGTGGCAACAGAAGGGATATAATTTAAATGCTACCCTGCACCTGAGGGAAGGGGCACAGGAACCAATGGACCCACCAATGTCAATATTTGACTTCCTTCATCTCCCTCAATCCTCCTTTTGCATTTAAAATATTAAATTTTGCTCCAGCTTCTACACTCACTCGTTACAAATGTGTTTCATTCAAACATAAACCCACCCACCAGAACCAGGGTTTGGACCGCTGCTCCAAATCTGGGAGGGTGTGATTCACACACCTGGCTTACATGCACACATGCATTTGTGAAAAGCATTGGCACAGAAAGCCTCTCTGCGCCTTGGTGTTCAGAGCGTTAACTCAGCCAGTGTCAGCCTCCCTCTGGACACACCGTACACCACCCTCAGCAGAGTTTCTTTTTGGAAATCCCCCCACGGCCCACCCCCTAGTCCCCTGTATGCTGTGAAAGGGGATCTATCCGGCCCTGGCGGAAGAGAGACCAAACAAAGCTGAGAAGACGGTGGTCTACAAGGGAAAGAGGGAGGGGCGGCCTCCCCAGGTTTGCCAGAATCGTGCTTACGGTCAGGGCTTGCCTGCTGGCACACAGCAGCAGGAGTGCAAAGATACGGGGGTCCATGTCCTCACAGTCAGCCTGGAATGGGAACAAAGCACAGGGCTGGTAGATGGGCCTCAGCAAGCTGTTCCTACACCGAGAGGGTCTACAGCTGAGCTACATTAACCTCCGCTGCTATTTAACCTGACCCAGCTTGTGAATGAAGGTCACCATTCACTCAAAAATAATAAGGAACAAATAACGCGCCGCTCAATTCCTAATGACTGTTTCACTCTTTTACAAGACATCGCAACCTACACACAGGTGCACAGCCATGACCTCATTGTTCGCCTCATTACAAAACACTTCATTAGCGTGGCTCATTTTTTGTTTTTTTTACTACTATTTCTATTTTAGATAAGTTTTAAAAACGTCGTTTTAAATGCATTTCATCATAAATCAACGCGCTCTACTGACAACCTGCTTACTTCTTCAGATACATCCCCATTAGGAAACTCGCTTGTGGACCGGTATAATAATATATGTCTTACATTCATGTCTGATGCTTCTGCCGTTGGATATTTACAGGTGTATCCCAAAGGTTATTAAGACAAACCGCCCTCTCCGCAAGGAGCTGTACCCGCACATACAGTGTCTGCCAACTTTGCTCATGTTTTAATGAAAAACAAACGGCCACAGGAGCGAGTGTCTTTAGAATATTTTTAATTTGACTTATTTGGTTTTAAAACTTTTTTAACTAATGTCACACAGCAAACACATGAAATTTTAGAAATAGATCATAAAAATAGGCTACAACTTCGGAATATAAGAAGACTGCATTGCATCACTCCGTAACAGCGTAATAAAAGGTGCTACGCAGTTTTTTTTTTACTATAGGTATGCTGCATCTTGCCGCAATAACACTGCAGAGCGGTGATTCTTCAATAAACTGATAAGTTCCGCCAGGACGATATATTCTTTAAAAGAATGGCAAATTGATTTTACAAAATGAAGCTTTAAAGTCTTCAATAATGCAACATAATGATTCACCTCCATTGATATCTTTTTACGAACGCCATTGCGGCCCACGTAGACACTGGGTGTCTTTTCACAAGTTAACTGGTTTTGGTTCTGCATAAAGGTACCCACATTCTTCAGGGTGCATGCCGCGTGCACCAGGCATCTCATGGACATCGTCCCAAAACTAAACGCACCATTCTGACAGCACTTGTAACAAGCAATTCTATGGAGAAAAATCTGCAGGTACACTTTAGATCTTGCTGGAATTTCCATCTGTAATTTGCGCTGGATCGGGGCGGCCAAGAACAACAATTCAAAAGAAATACCACAAAGGAAGACCGGGGCGTTGTTTTAACGCAGTTAAGGGCGATCTTACCTTGCCAAAACGCCGTGGGAAGATCCTGACATTCAGCCCTAAAACTGCGCTACAGAAAAGTGCGAGATCGCATTGGGACGGGTTTTCAACAAGTGGTTAATGTGCAATCGCCATTGACCCGCGCCCACTACATGCCAAGAATGTCAATATTGAGAGATGAGATCCAGAGTTCAAAAGTTGGACCAAAACCGAATCGATGCTACCCGAAACGGTCCAATGGAGCGACAACAGAAGATGTAGAAAAACGGAGGCGCGAAAAGACGCAGGTGGCACTGTACCTGTTTCACTCCGCCGTGTGTCCAAACAGTGACTTAACCCCGCCTCACTCGTTCGTTTCTAGATGAGGAGTCATATAGTAAAAAATATATTGTTAAATCCTACACATTGCTAAACACAGAGAATCGGCTGACTAGTCTGAGCAGTTTTTGAGGTGATCTCATTTGTAATTGTAACGCACTGGGTTAGAAGTTATTCGGTAAATCTTGTAGGATTATTGTATCACTTTACAAAAGCACAATGCACAAAAGCACAATGAAGAAAATGTGATTAGCCTTCAACAGTAAATGTAACCTGCCAGTTACTCTCAATCTGGATATTTTATTGACATACCTAAAAATACACCGTTTACCAAGCCTATTGGTAAACTGAAAGATTTGAGGTCCTTACTACAGAATACAAAGCAGAAATTCTCCTGCAGAGCAAAATCAATTAAAATTTCCCTGGATCACTGAATTGTTTGACACTTACAGCCTACGTAGTGGTGGACCTGCACATATAAGTCAATACCTATTCTCCTAAATATAATTTTCAGAATGATCTATAATGGCAAACTTAAGGCGAGTGTTCTTTATGGGCAATCATTGGGTCAGGACTGTATGAATTTATCTGTGATGAATGACTGGTTTAGAAAGTCTTCTCAACAGAGTCTAAAATGAAGAAGTACCAGGGAAAAGGGATTCAGCCAAACCAGAAGCCTGCAGAAGCGTGTCCGTGTCCAGAAGTAGAAGCCTCTTACTAGAGATCAATAGATGAGGGGGCCATCACAGAATACTCTGAGTTTGTGACACCACACACACTGGGCATTGGGTTAGTTGAGGAGGTTGGAGAAGCTTTATTGAGTAAGACTAGTCCATATTTACCTAAACTTGCACCTCAAATACCAGATGCCCAGTCCTTGACCCAGTCAGTTTGGATTAGATAATGTTTATTCTACTTTAGCTTTTGTTTGCTGCATCTGAGCAAACCAACAGCTTTCAACCTTCACTCTTTTCTTATTAAATTCATGCAAAAACAGTCCAAACAGAACACGGAAATAGATTCTATTTATCACCAAGCATCAGATCCGAAGTGTTATTATTTGTGTTCCATTAGAATGGTTTTGAATAGTGGGAGGAGTCAGTACACTCTGTACAAACCTTTACACACTCGCCAAAGTTTTCCCAAGAGCTGGCAACCTACCAGTGTTCGCAATTAATTTAGTGAAGTTCAGGAGAAACTCCAGCACTGAACACGCCCAACCGTGGAAAACATTATAAAAGAAATGAGGGCAACTCAAATGGGCATTTCGCACGAGCCTAAATTTGGAGTTCATTGGCATGTGTTGGGTCAGTTGACAAGAGCCAACAGAGCTGGAACACAAAAAGCCTGACCTACCACAACAAGCGAGCGTGACCCAGCGCTATGTGTTTCCGATAGAGAGTCACTGAGCCATTCCCACATAAACAATCCTGGAGAGGGCCTAGCTATTTTGCAGCAAACAATTAGTCTGTATTTACATTTTTGTGCCAAAACTTTCGTGTGTAACCAAACTACGGTAGCATGTTGTTGTTTGTGCTGGAGTACATTTATAGAAAATGCTTTCAAAATTTTGTGGTGAAAACCTCTCTGTAACATGCCTCTTTGTCACCTTTTCCCAAAAATATATGAAAGCTTGACTAATGGCTTGATGCCAGGAGTATTGTTTGTATGTAAGGGGACAGAAAGAGCGTAGTGCTTTTGTAGCCACTCCCTGAAAGTGTCGGCTAGCGGCCAAACCTGTAACCTTCATCTTCAGGAGATCTTCACTACCTGAGAGCCTTGAGCTCCTGTGTCCACGGGCTGGGGACAGAGGGTCCACAGTCATGCTCAGCAACATGGTTAGGTACCACACTGGGTGCAGTGACATATATTTACTGTAAAGATCTGTGCTGTGTGGCTTAACCACCATAATAATAATGATGATGATGCTGAGTCATCATATGGGCTCGGTCACTAACCAATATCTTTTTTATGCACATCATTGTACTGTAGTATTGCTTATTGTAAGTATTTTCCTCACACCTTAGAGGAGTTGGTTAGAATGTGACCTTGACTTTCTTTGGGTTCAGTTTTCATGTTGCCTTCATGTTCCTAAGGGTCCACATCCAGAGTCTAGATAAAGGCAGTGAAGACACTGCAGTGAGTGCTCAGTAGAGGTATAACATCCGCTCCAGTGTGTACCTTGTGCTTCCTAGAATAGTTTCCAGATCTGATTGGATAGCAGACAATGGATCAATCGAAATGCCCCGAGTTCTGCACACGCTGTCCCGGTTTTCCTAGAAAGCTGGCAAGCATTCTCCCAGGGATTCTGAAGAGCTACACCATTCCTGCAAATATGAGTCGTCTCTTGTTCTTTGCTGCTCCCTTGAGTAAATTTGAGGTATGGCAGTTTTACAGCCATACCAGGATTTTTGATTATCAAAATCAATGGGTTTTCTTTTACATTTCTCATCAAAGGTAACTTATAAAATCAAGGTTCTACCAGCTGAGAAGTACAGGAAGCCTATTGAAGGAGAGAATGGGGACACCATCTCACCAGATGCACTGTAAGCAACTGTAGGTTTATTATTTTCCAGAATAGATTCATATTTTTGAGAGTTTTTTGTCTTGTTACACAGCTTGACTAATATTCCTTTCATGCATGGCGGAGTTTGCTGTGAACTATAGTTAACTCCTCGAGGCAAACTGTACACATTACATTAAAGCATTAAGCAGATATTAAGAAAAAGAACTATCTCACAAAAGAATAAACATGAAAAACAATTCATATTCAAAAATTTTGAAAATCGTTAATTTCCCATGGCTTACATTTATTTTTATATAATGGCTTGTATCTGTTTAAATCATTTGAACGAATCTTGTTTATATAAAAACTAGGCCACTAAATCCCTTATTTCATTTGTGTCGTTTCATCACAAACAAACAAACTTACAAAGGGAAGTAATTCTGAAATTCTCTGGTGTATGTTTATATATAAAAGGTAAATTTTTAAATAAATAAAAGATATATGTTTTATGTGCACTTAAAGAAAGTTTAGATTCTGTAACATTACATGATGGCATTGGTAGATTAGAATAACAAGCTAGTCACATGGTATCCTTTCTTATGTCACGAGAATGGGGGTGGTTCAGAAACTAAACTGTGGCTAAGTATTTCCTTCCTGAGTGGTAACTTGCCTCATATTTCTTTTGTAAAGCTAATTAAAACCGGAACTCAGCTGGCGAACCAGGTAAAACCAATCAGACACCGCAACTGAAACAACTACACTGGCATAAACCAATTGATTTATGTTCTAGGACAGCAGAACAAGCACAGACTGCCATGGTTGCAGTTTCCTGTTCCTAGTTCCAGTCATCCTTGAAAAACCAGCTTGCACCAGTTCTTCCCTGGACGTTCAGCTAAGCAGCTAAAACAAGTTATGAACAACATGGTTCTCAGCATGGAGGAAGCGAGACAGGCTCTGGCATGGAGCTGCTGTTTGTTTGTACCCAAACACCCACGGTGCCCCTGGCAGCTTCTCCAAGGATACTAAGATGTGGCAGATTACACCCCCTTGGCAGAGAGGAAAAAGAGCCCTTGTCTGGAGCAACAAAACACCCCTCCCCCCTCCACATTCCCCCCTCTTTACTGACCCACTTCCCCCCAGCTTCATGTTTCCCCCCCCCTTT
>JABFEA020000041.1:11620906-11631574 GCA_019775915.2 Cyphomyrus plagiostoma | reverse complement strand
CAATCTGCTTTCCTCAGCAGTTACATTAGGTGCTCTGTAACAAACACCGACAATTAGGCTATTTCAGTTTTTAGCATCTAATTTTACCCGTATAGCTTCCGTAGTTTTGCTTATATCAGTAAGCTCCCTTGCCTGCAAGTTTTCATTTACATATACTGCAACTGCAGGAGCGTTTGTGTGATGGCACTGTAGGTTCTAGGACATTCTGGTGTGTTTGATCAAGAGTGGTGCAGCTTCACAGCTTCCACATGTTCTCACCGGGCTGCTCACTGCTGCCGCCCTACAGGAGGCAGGATGCGGCTACGTGATCTTCCTGATGGCAGTGTACTGGTGCACCGAAGCCCTGCCGTTGGCCATCACAGCCCTGCTGCCTGCTCTGCTATTTCCTCTGCTGGGCATCATGGAGTCCAAAGAGGTAGACTAGGATCCATGGCAGTTATAATAACAGCTGCACCCTCACGCTTCATTTCTGAGACTCAGTTCTCAGGGACACACAGATAGTCCACGTTTTTGCTCCCTCCCAGGACTGTCTGACAGAGAGCTGGGAGTGACTAAAAAAGTGGACTGTCTGTGGGTCCCTGCCGACCGGGTTGGGGAACACTGCTAAGCACTATACTGTATGCTATTTACACTTACCATACACCTTTTAAAGTCCCCCAAACTGAATATTACTGAGAGGACTAAATACTAACCCTTTGACTAATGGACAAATTTGCAGGAGGAATAGATTATAGGGTTAGGGTTAGAGCTCAGAATTTTCAGATATAAATTGATAGTTTTAGTTCTGAATCAGATGTAGTTATTTTTCTCTTCATGCCCGTGTATTCGTGTGTGTGTGTGTCCCAGGTGTGCATGCAGTACCTGAAGGACACCAACATGCTCTTCATTGGTGGCTTGATGGTTGCTGTGGCGGTGGAACACTGGAACCTGCACAAGCGCATTGCTCTGCGGGTGCTGCTTCATGTGGGCGTGCGGCCCGCTCTGTGAGCATGACCCGCCCCCTGAACCTGGATAGTAAATGTGTTTGGTCTGAGAGCATAGCTAGGGTGTTTCTCAATATGCATACTCAGTTGTGCTTGTGTTCTCGCACACCCATTTTACATCATCTTCCATCGCCAAAGACCAGTTGCAATACTAAGAACAGAAGTACAATGGACGGTGAAAATCCCCAGAAAATGACTTTGCCTCAAATATGTTAAATGAATCGCTTGTCTCCTTGCCAAGCAATATCAACCCTTTTATTTATTGCATCCCAAGTTCATTCTTGGGAGGCAAGTTAGCAAAACCTGATAAACACTCTAGGTTTGCTTGTCATGGATGTATATATATGTGCATGAGCCGTAAGTGTTCCTGTATTAACAGATATCCACTCTTTCACACCCCCTTCCAGGTTGATGCTGGGATTCATGAGCGTGACGGCCTTCCTGTCCATGTGGATCAGCAACACGGCCACCACTGCTATGATGGTGCCCATCGTTCAGGCTATGCTGGAGCAGCTCAATGGGATCCAGCCCGAGGAGACCCACTGGGGCAATGCTAACGGCCAGGTCGGGGACCCCGAGGCAGAGGCCAAGCAATCTGAGGACCATGGTGAGGGAGAAGGTCCCTACTTAACAGAGTTTACGCTGCAGACGGTCAGATCAGTACTCCTTCTCATGAGTCTTTATTTCCGTCCTGGTGGCAGTGGTGGTGACCAGGCTGAGCTTGGCCACGCCAGAGGCAGAGGAGGAGGAGGCAGAACGGCGGCGCTTCTGCAAGGGCCTTACACTGTGCATCTGCTACGCAGCCAGCATTGGCGGCACGGCCACCCTCACCGGAACCGGGCCCAACCTGGTGTTGATGGGTCAGATGAATCAGTGAGAGCCCGTTGGGTCCACAAACTGGGATCCCCTGCAAAGGCATATAGAAGTGCTGTCCAGCTGTTTTTAGAAGCCTTAGAATTGGGGGTTTTGGAAGGAAGCAGGCTTCGAAACCAGTGATGGGTGGAGTCACTGGCAGACTGCCTACTTTAACCCAGTGGGAGCCAATGCAGTTTGACAAAGTTGATGATTGACAGATTGTGGAAATTCCAATCTGTATGGGTTTCAAAGCCTTGCTTCTCCATATACATTTTCATTGACAGCTGAAACACCAGATGGATTGACTTCATATGTAAACTATCACCTCTTGAAAATACCTGATCTGAGTGTGAAGGACCAGAGCTGTGAGTTGCAGATTTATGTCAAGACTCTTTAAATTTGGCTTCTGAAAATCACAGCCATGGCTCTGCAGGTCAGTCAGTTAGTGATTTACTCCTGGAAAATGAGGGAGAGTGAGTCATTGTCCAAATAACAGTGTCAGTCACGCTTACTGACAAGTGGAAGAGGTTATCTCCTGGGGTATAACCAAACACACTATACAAATTCTGTGAAATTTCTCAGATTTTGCAAGGAATACTATTTCATTTGGGCAGTAGTGCATTGTTCATATTTATGTCATGGACTATCAGTCCAAAATTACTTCTAATGATGCCAAGACACCTGATAATAACTGTGATCAACCTCATCCCCAGGCTCTTTCCTGAGAATGGTGACATCATCAACTTTGCTTCCTGGTTTGGATTTGCCTTCCCCAACATGGTGCTGATGCTGATGTTGGGCTGGCTGTGGCTACAGCTGGTCTTCTTAGGGACCAAGTGAGTGTGGTTTCAGCTAGTCATCAAAGGGACTAATTATGGTGTCATCTTCTGAGCCTACGGAGGACACAAACCTGAACATCATTGCCCGGATGAAGCTTTCGACCAGTCTGGAATTGCTGTATCATTTCAATGCAGAATTAAGACCAGTTGACACTGATGAGATGACCTATCATTCCTTTAGTTTCCGGAAGACGTGGGGCTGTGGGGTGGAGAAGACCCCGAAGGAGATTGCGGCCTACAATGTGATCCGCAACGAGCACCAGGCCCTAGGTCCTATGACCTTTGGGGAGTTAAGTGTGTTGGGTGTCTTCGTCCTCCTGGTCCTACTCTGGTTCACCCGAGACCCAGGTTTCATGCCTGGCTGGGCCACACACCTCTTCAACTCCAAAGCAGAGTATGTTGAGATGTCATATAATCATGCAAATAAATGCCCCACTCTGCATGTATAAGGAAAACCTAAATTTACACATAACCTTTACACACACCCAAAGAAGAGTAGACTGGTAACAAAAACAACAGGAATTCGATGCTTACCAGGGGGAATAGTGGGGCCAGTAAGTCCCCTTGGTTTATCTTTCCACCATCCAAGTTAGGGGGAGGGGTGTCCCTTGGTATGTATTTTCTTGAATAACTAGTCGGCCACCAACAAAATCTCATATAAACCCCTGACATATAGGCCATATAATCTCGGTGTTGGGGATGAAAGATCGTCCCTCACAAGACCGGCTTACTGGGACAATTCCTGAATTTCCTGATGGCCTGTCTGTGTCTGCACCATAAAGACAAATAAACATCCAGGACTGTAGACTCAACATACACACAGACACCCAGCATGGACGTACAACTTATTTCTGATGAGACAAACAAGCACAATGTACTTCCCACACTTTACAAGGCTCTCACTCCTGAGAACAACAATAAACATACAGGAGCTGAAGCTCTTCTCAACGGGGCCAACAGCTTCAGCCAAACTCAGCAAACATGGCTGAGAAATAACAAACAAACACTCATCTAAAGCACTTCAACTTTAAGCTGGTGCACCCAGCATAGGAAGGTCCACAGGAAGATTCTGTTCATCACCTAGTTGGCAGGATTTAGCTCAGAAGTCATTCAATTAAACCAATGTAATGAAAAGAGATTAGGCAGTAGATGACAGAGCAACCACATCCATGCCATGATGAGGGAGACAACACTGATGATCTGACTATTTCAGGTATGTGACAGATGCAACAGTGGCGGTCTTCATCTCTGTGCTACTCTTCATCCTCCCAGCCAAGGCTCCGTGGCTCCGTTTCTGGCGGTTTGAAAGCTCCGATACAGGTGCCTTCTGCTTACAGTGACTAGTGAGTCACCTGTAATGAATTTTGACATGTAGAAATGAGCAAGTTTTGCAATTAGCTTTCACAGACATGGGTCAGTGAGTCACGTTGAATTGACTTTGAGTCTTTGAGTTGTGCCAACATTGAAACTGTGCCGATGAAGCAGTAAGTTGAGTTGACATGATTGCTTGCTTCTGCACAGAACCTCAACCCTCCACTGCGCTGCTCACCTGGAAGGTAGTCCAGAAGAAACTTCCGTGGAACATCGTTCTGCTTCTGGGGGGAGGGTTCGCCCTGGCCAAGGGCAGTGAGGTAAGACAGGGTGCTGTATACCTGTACAACTGTGCTTGAATCTGCATATGTACCTGTGTACACCTTTGCATGGCCTCCATAGGTGTCAGGTCTCTCCAAATGGCTGGGGAACCAAATGACCCCCCTGCATGTCATCCCTCCGGGGGCCATTGCCATTGTCCTCTGCGTGTTGATCTCCATTTTCACTGAGTGTACCAGCAACGTAGCCACAGCAACACTGTTCCTGCCTATCTTGGCCTCTATGGTGAGTTGAACACAGCACTATTTATAGCAGCATAAGCACAGAGGATAACTATGATCAGATTGCTGATTGGTCTTGATTCATGATGCATTCAAATTGGTCTAAGAAGTGCATAACACTGCTTACATATGCTGATTTTATGGTGGTGGAGGTCTATGTGCCAGTTGGATTAAATTCAATTCAACCAACTCAATAATTTTCACTCCAAGGGAGGCAGGCCCTGAATCAGCCTGCCGTTAAGAATGTTATATTTACGTCACTGTCTTTTGAAGGTACCAAGACACAATGTGGCAGGGGTTGGACTTAGCTGCACTTAACCAGTGTGGCTTAATTATACCCACTTTACTGCTTCTGGGTCCAAATTACAGGACCGCTCACGATGGAATTATGGGACGGTGATTTCCATGACTTTTTTGCAGCGGCAAATCCAGTAAAAATGAACACAAGCTTTGCATTGTAATTTTCTGCATCAGAACTTTTACTTAAAAGTTTCTAAACTTCGCAAAGCAGGAGACAACCTTAAATACATCCCTCTGTGAGAGTAACGTGTTATCATGGGATTGTCCCAGTCTCTAGAAATGAGCTGATGATACAGTTTCCCCCTTGGTTAGTATTGATGTGTCACAATCTAGGTTGATCTTGTGTTTGTTACAGTCCCAGTCTATTCGCTTGAACCCTCTGTACGTCATGGTCCCCTGCACTTTGAGTGCTTCCTTTGCCTTCATGCTTCCTGTGGCCACGCCCCCAAATGCTATCGTTTTCTCCTATGGCTACTTGAAAGTGTCTGACATGGTAAGTGGTGAGATCCTGCACATCCGCATAGAGTGCCATAATATATGACCATCTCATCTATAAAGGTTGCTGACACAATTGAATCCTTTTGTATTCTGAGCCTTTTTATTGCTCTGTTGACATCAGTGGTTTAGGTATATCAATATCTCTAAACAGATGTGTGTTATTGTGTGTCCTGTGCTGGAGTGCGGTCCTTTCCAGGTTGTTCAGTGTCCTGAGCTTCATGGGATAAGGTCCAAGCTCAACACAAAGCTGTAGTGGGCAAGTGGTTATGGAAACTAGCTAGCTCAGTGAAGTGGTCTTATTCAAACCAAGTCAAACCTATCCAGTGTTTGATTGATAAACAGAATCAAGCCAATTGCCTGTGAATATGAGTCAACACGATAAATGATTAACCGTATTGAAATCAGCTCTTGTTGTGATATCAGACACTCGTTCACACGCTGCTCAGGTTAAAAGTTTCCACTGGGTTCTCCAAACACTAAGGTTCATGTAGGAATTTCTGTAGGTCAATGACTAAACCAGAAGCAGAATATCGAGAGGCCAGGCGTGCCAGGAGTGATAATCATTACTTCATTCTTTGTAATTCTACAGAATGACTGGTCTGCATGTTTATCTCAGTGAAGCTGTCACACAGCTGTCTTGGGCTAGCTGTGGACCATAACACTAACAGTAAAATCCAAATATGAAAAGATTTGAAATGCAAAGTATGTTTGCTACATTCAGAAATTGTATTCAAGTGGAACACAGTTACACATACTGTTAATGCATTCATATGATGTCAGTGATAAACTGATCATTTAGGAGTTTTCATTCCTGTGTCCGTGTAGAATGCATTTCATATTATGGATAATTCTATTCTGTTATATCAGCAATTTTGAAATCTTCTCTTTATATATCTGTATTTTGTTCGGATTGTCTGTGTAATAACCTTTTTTTCTGTGGCCTCTGATGTAATTCTCATCTAAGGCCAAGACAGGGGTGGTCATGAACATCATCGGCATCTTGTGCATCTCAGTGGCCATCAACACCTGGGGCAGGCCCATGTTCCATTTGGACTCATTCCCTGACTGGGCCAACGTGACAGGACCATGAAGCTGCCCTCTCCCATCTGACAAAGACATATAATATATAAATACTGTGATGCAACGGCAGTAGTGTGGAGCAAGTTATTTTGGACCAAGAGATTGTAGAGACAAGGCCATTTGAGTGTCATCGTCAACATCTTCATCAGGCCCCTGGATTTCAGCTTAGTTGTTCTGTTGGGTTCTCTGTATTTCTCTCCCTTTCCATATCTTCTCTACATTATTAAACTCCAATTACTGAATCTCCCTTCTAAGAGGACCTGTTAGAGAGCAATGCAAAGGAAACCAGCAATGTGCAATGTGTACTCCTCCTGGCCTGTGTGCCAATGATGGACACCTGGCTTTTAATCTTACCACAATCAAATATTTTGATGAACACCACCCTTTAGAAGTTGGGTCAGCAGTGAGGAACATTCCTCGCATTGACATCACATATCACAGGTTCACACCTGAAGCCAGAGAGAATGTATTCATTAAGTCAAAACATAAAATGTGCTGGCATGTTCAAGAGTTATCTCTTAAGTCACATTCAGCCTTGATATTTTTGAAACATGTGACTATAATTTAATATACTGTATAATATAATATACTGTATAATATAATATACTGCTGAAAGTCTTGTTTGTCTTCACCTGGTGAAGGAAATGCTGACTATAATTTCCGAAAACTTATGTTGAGTTGTGTAGATTTCTACACATTTTATTCATTCTGTTACCTGGTGTCTCTTCCGTCCGTTATTGTGTTATACTTGTGCTACATCTGTCTGTTGCTCAACTGTTAAAGGAATTGTTGTGAACCGCCTTGTTCCATTCAGCCGACATGGCGACCGCTGAAGGGGTCACCAAGCTTTGGGTCATTGCCTAATGAATCATAACCCTGGTCAGGTCAGATGAAAAACTGGCAAATCCATACACTTCCCCAGCACTGGGATTCCACTTGATGTATCTGTTCATGTGAACTTCAAGACACGTAATTGTTATCTGTGTATTTTTCTGCACAAAAATATTCAGTGCAAAAAAACTGGACATTCCTGGCTCAACAATAATTCGTCTTGATCCATGCACTTCTTAATTTTGTTGAATTGGTGTATTCTATCTGTGTTTGATCAAATAATTGTTTTACCACAGTTTGTGTTATAAGCACTTGTTAATTTCAACACTAAATATGCAATAAGAATATGTAAAATTCTTCTGTTCTTCATGTAAAAGGTCTCTCCGGATTCCAACAGGTAAATAAAAACGTGCTGTGAGATTTCAGGTTCTTGACGTTCTGCGACAGGCTTAGTGAAGTATGTTAAAGGCTCAACCAAAACTGGCTTGTATTCCAGACTCACTAGGACAGATTCAGTTCAATTCAATTTTATTTGTGTAGTGCATTTTCACATTACATTGTCTCAAAGCCAGAGGTGACAGTGGCAAGGAAAATCTCCCTAAAAGGTAGAAACCTTGAGAGGAACCGGACTCAAAAGGGAAGCCTGTCCTCCAGGGGCCAGCAGAGGAAGTCAAACAAACAGGATATCTAAGTCCTAATTTACATTGTCCATATTTTATGATTTGAGTCTCAATGCCTGTGGATGTTCCTCATTTTCCCTTAGTCATTACAAGCCCATCATATTATTGGTGGCAATACCAGGTGTACGACACAGCCAAAAAGAATAAGTAAAAGCCACTGTTGGTTTTGGATGGATCTAATCCATCCATATGTTTTGTGACGCAACCACTAGCATACCAGGTCTGGCTAATCAGTAGCTCATTAAGTTATTTGACTAATTGAGTGTAAAGAGTGAGCTAGTGATGACATGTAATGAACACATGGAATGGCTGAGTTGCCCCTTAGGAGAGGTTTAGAAACTAAAGCGGCGTTTATCTAGCCATCCAACAAGGTATCAGTAAGTTTTTGAAGGACAGAAGAAACTCTGGTTTATTTTTTATTGTGTTATTGTTAATTTGCATATGTTCTAATGTTTCCTAGCAACATTACACCAGCCAAATTTGTAAACTATAAATTTACACCTGTCTGCTAATTACCCATAATACTTGTAGTTAATTATATTTTACATATCCTGCACCATATTGATTTGAACTGAAGAAGTCAGATGTTGCAACATTGGGGACGGTTGCAACACATATAAGGGATGGTTGCAACATGTTAAACATATATTAAATTTCAATAATTAACCTTTGCTTTTTCCCTGAACTTTCATAGTACTGTGTAAATCTACAATAATATTAAAGTAGATTTTTATTCATATTGAAAGTTCTGTATTTTTATGTGATTTTTAAAAAATGCATTTATTGTCCAAACATGGATCTGCTTTAAAACATGTCAAAAAATATTGAATACGAAGTGAATTTAAAGTCACCCCAACAAATCTACTGGCTCTCAGGATAAATCTGCCAGTTACTAGAACAATTATAATATAATTCTTACTAATTAACAGTATTTATTACAGTAATTAATATACATTTATTGTACAATATTGAGAATATCAAATACAACCCAAATACCCCACATCTATACTGACTAACAGTAGAAATCTGCCAGTTAGAAGAACAATTTTGGGAACTGGCTTTCTACAAACAACAAGAGCAAAAATAATGCAGCTCTTTTAGTCAGTCTCACAGTTGTGGCATGTGTGAACATCACCTCCAGGTGTGCAGCCTTTATGTGTCCAGGATTTGCACATCCAGCACTGCAGCCACACTTCCCTGGATTTTGAACAACCTTCAAGACACACGATGCAGAAATCATCTTCGTCTTCAGATTTGTATTTTTCTCGGTTTCTCTTTGTTTTCTTTATACTTCTCTGCGTAGTTGTCTTTTTTGTTATTCTTTTCTTTTGCGTTCTGTGGCAGAGTTTTGTTTTTTTCCATCTCTAATGCCTCCTTCACAGGAGTGTCTGTTAGAATAGCAGTAGAGCGTCGTTTCCTGCCTTTTGTAGCTTGAGGTGAGAAGTCATCTGTAGGCTCACTCATCCTAGAGGTTGATGGTCTTGAAGGGGATGGACAGAATGAAGGTGGCTCAGCTGGAGGAGGTGTTCTTGATGGAGAAGACAGAAATGCAAGTGACTCTGTTGGAGGAGACACATTAGCAGTTGTCCCAGGAGGGACAGCAGGTGGTCCTGATGGAGGAGGTGTCCCAGAAGTAGAAGGCACAGCAGATAGGGCAAGAGGGCGACCAGTGACTACTGATGGAGCAAAGTCACATTCTTGGAATATATCCCTACTAAATGGCCAAATTCCTGTACATGTAAATCCTGCCTGCCCATTTGTAGGTGTTGCTGCCAGTGGCAGGGAAACTCTGACAATGACTGGGATATCATATCATAAATTGTCATTTTCATCCCCAGGTGGGTCTTCATCCAAGAATCACAGGCTGAGTTGATAACTCTTTTTAATGGCCCATATACACTCCTGTCAGGTGGCTGTAATTTGTGAGAGCAGTGGGGGAGGGGGGGGAGGATAGCAAAACAATTCCATGGCTGCGGCAGAAGTTGATGCCTTCTATTGACAGGTGGGATGGGTGACTGTGAAGAATTAAAAGAACTTTGGAGTCTGAGGAACTGTTTGTGTGTAGCTGGAAGTGTTTCAAGTGAACAAGAAAGTCAGCCTCTTGCACCCACCCCGATGAGATTTTTATGTGAAATTAGATTTTTAATGAACACGTAGGAAAATGAACATTGGGGGTATGGAGTTACCAAGTGCATCGATTGTACAAGCTAGAGTGACAAGTGTGCCTCTTTCTGCTGAGGTAGCCTGTCAACTTGCCTGTCACCACGTCTTGCCACAACCCTGTTGGGAGTTTGAACAGTTGTTATCCCAGTTTCATCCATGTTCCATATGTTTTGTGACTGAAACTTGTGTTTGTCCAAAACCTGGCTTAAATTGTTAAAAAAAATTGTTAACATTTGTTTTATTAAAACTGGTTGCCCTCGAAAGGCTTGTGGCTTGAGGACGTCTTATTGAGAGAGTTGGGTGCCATTTTAAAAAACCATTATACCAGTCAACGCCAGCCATTCAGGCCTCATTTCACTGTGTGGGAAAGTTGCACTTATAGTGAGAGGCGAGTTGAAATGCAAGCCTACGAACCTGAAATAAAATATTAAATGTAAATAGTTTTTATTATCTTTCACTTTTTACCGATATTACCCTAACCCTCTCTTACTCTCTTTATACATTTCTGTTAATTTCTCTTACCTCTTTAGGACTTAACCCATAATATAAGTCTGCTGCCCTTTGTAAA
>JABFEA020000041.1:11592807-11612616 GCA_019775915.2 Cyphomyrus plagiostoma | reverse complement strand
TAATCTTTAAATATCATTTGTTGTCATTTTTTAATGTGCCCCTCTGGTTAAACACTGGCCCCTTCTTGGCCCCCCTAATAAAATTTGTCTAGAACCGCCACTGCCTTCAGATTAAATCCTCAACATTCATAATTTATGACATTTGCTGTCGCGGGTACGACTGCATGAGTCAGCAAGCAGAATCCGCGCAGTTCCAGTATAGGCTGGCTACGTTTCCGTTATCTGTTATACCTACTAGTTATTGTGTCTATCAGCATCTTTCTGCCTCATTCCAGTGCTGGCTGCTTTTACAGTTAACGGAAGGTTTGCTCCTTGTGATCTTCACATGCTGACATTTCAGTGGGATGAGTTTTGAGCTGCACAATAACAATGAAAATACTATGTATCTGCGTTTTTGAGCACTTTTATTTTCAATAATATATTTCCTATGCTTTATCTTGTGTGAAACACACTGCTGTCTTCTCTGACGTTGCATAACAAGCGATTATATTACTTGTACCCTAGCTATATTTAGTGATGTTTTTACACCTATATTTAGCTGTAAATTTTAAAGAACAAATCATCAGATGTAAATAAAAACCGAAAACATTGTACAGCTTCTTTACTGATGAACTGTGGCGAGCTTTTTAGAAAATTTGAGGCAGAGCGTGTTTGAGATTTTAATCTAACGCGGTTTTAAAGGTACGATTTTCAGTTGAACTTGGTTTTGAGCAGCCTCATTTTTTAGATCCCACTCAAATGACCCTATGCAAATAATAATGTCCAATCTATAATTCAGTTATGTTATATTAGTTATATAACAATGTCTATGTTAAGGACAGTTCTTGTTAGGACAGAAGCACACGAAATTAACGGATATATGGTAAATCATAACTGTCCTTGTGCAATACGATCGCGGAGGCTTAGCTGAGATGAGGACAGTCCGAGGTCAGGTCTGTGGGTGGACAGATCGCCGGAATAACTAACTTCTATTAACCATTCCCGTTTCCATTCCCACGATTTAACTGCAGCGCACAGGATCAGATCCGCTGGTGATAAGGGAGAAGGGCGACCGGAGCGTACCGGACACTGCGGCAAACTGTCTCAAGGCGGAGGCACTGTATAAATGCAGCAGGTTGACATGGAGGAGGCGAATGGAGACGTTAAAAGCGACAGGATCCCTGAGACCGAGCCCGGGGCAAACTCTCGGGGTTTGTGCGGTGCCTGCTGTCGACTGGCGTGTAGCTGGATTCCGGTTAACTACAAAGAAGAGGTCATTCAAATTGTAAAATTAGCTGGACCCGTGGTGAGATTTCTGACTGACATACCCCGCCTGGAAGTTTAACCTCCTTTATTTATAAACGTAGAATGATTTTTATATTTAATTCACACCTTCACAGGTTTACACTGAAATTTTAATTATTAAGAAATGCCTTTAAACGGATGCCGTAAGGAGCAGACTGAAAATTTATGTGCTGAACTCATTATAATCCAGAAGTGTCTATAGTTTTTAAGCTTGAGCTGAATGAATTGGTTCACACAGTCAAAGGTGTCCTTTGCTGCACATGCAGTTCAACCAGTCAAATAAAGTGTTGATTGTACTCTACAAATACACCGCGCTTTAAAGTCAAACAGCATTTAGTCTGAAATATCGAACAGGCAGGAAGTTGCTAATGCTTGCCTCTCCCGGCTTGACCGCAGTTCATCTCTCAACTGATGGTCTTCTTAATAAGCATCGTCAGCACAGTATTCTGCGGCCACCTGGGGAAGATGGAGCTGGCAGGGGTGGCCCTTGCCATCGCCGTAAGTCGCCTCTCTTTGACATACTTTTTTCAGACTTCCGTAGTTCGCGAGTTTTTATGCTAACCCGTTAAATTCGTTTTCGCGAGTTTTAAGAGGGAAGCATTTCCTACTAACCGACTGTAATTGGATCCTAGTTTTTTAAACACTTCAGTAATTTCCAGTTAATCTTGTCTAATTTGCAATTTCACTGTGACGCTGCTCGGGATACAACAGTGACATTTTTGATGATCCTCAGTATTGTAGATATTCTGGAAAATCTCCTTTGGAGGATACTTGATGCAAATTCGCATAAAGTTGTTACATGCCATCCAGGGTGTACCCCAATCCCCTGACTCTGATCAGCAGGGTCATGCAGAGTCTTTCTGTGGGCAGGTGGGGGCTGGGGGGTCCCCTCGATTACATCCCTGCTGAACGGGATAAGTGGATATGAGATGGATTAACAAAAACTGTTATTGAAAGTAGAGGAAGAGGTCCTTTCTGGTTTATTGACCCTATCCAGGCCTAATCATCTTGAATGATATAGATGTAGTTAAGGTGTTACTATTTTCTGTATTGTGAGTCTTTTCACATAGATTAAGATTGCAAAGTACAGCGTTACTACATGGCATTTTATTAGCCCTATAGCCCCTGACTTTGTCCATGAAATTTCTAGCAAGTCCGTAATAAAGACGGTCTGAGGATTCAAGGCTCGCATGCCTTCCCTTTGGCCTTGGTAACTGATGAGCCAGGATTTGTTTCACCTCAATAAGATAGTAGTTTTCTCTTTGTTAGCTCACATTCTTACACTGACCTTACTACTTTATCTTGCCATTTTGTCTTGATTATTTTTTTTTTTTTACTGAACCCTTTAAAGTTTCTTTCACACCATGGTGATGCCCTAAGGTTGCATACAAAATCACATGCTTACTCAGTATGTACTGAATTTTGTTAGAAGCCAACTACTCGACTGTTAATGCAGTACGTACTGTAGGTATCTGTGAGAACAGAATGCATGCACTCGGACATACTGTGTTCTCCATCTCACATATTACCTGATGTTTACCAATGACATAGCTTGTTAAAAGCTGTTAAAAACTTTCAGTGAAGCTTATTTTTGTACAAATGGCAGTTCCATTGCCATCCTGATTTAAATTTCTGAGTAAGTGACATTCTCTATCTCTGGTTACCATTGGCTTTGTGGGATAGCATAGTGTCCATCGATTTCATACTTAGGTACTTTGCACAAAGTAGTATGTCATGATCATCTGGGTACCATTAACCTACGGTCTCATCTATACTGAAAATTCAGACATGATGCTCACTTTTCACACTACACTTTGCCTACTACATAGCAAACAAGTATGTGATTTCAGATGCACCCTAAGGGTTACTGTATACCTACACTGCCATTGCCTCATAGATCTGTACAGAATGGTCCCTTGTTTAACTGAAGGAATTCTGTCAACTGAAATTTAAGAATTGTATTAAGAATTGTTTTTTGTGAATTTGCACACGTCTTACTGCCCTTTTTTTTAGGTCATCAACGTCACTGGCATTTCCATTGGGTCTGGTCTAGCATCTGCCTGTGACACGCTCATATCTCAGGTGGGCGGGGCTAGGAACTGGAAAGGCAGGTCTCCAATCCAGCTTCCTATAATACTTCCTGGAGGTCATTGTGAGATGTGGGGGCCTGTGTGGAATCTGTGCCATATTCAGGGTCCCCCTCCCTAGAAGAGAATTTTTGCTTTGCTCCCATTCTTGGTTAGATGTTGAGGGAGATACTGTACTAGAGGAGCAAAGGGAAAGTGATACCTTGTTTGCCTAACTTATCCCCCTTTGCTATGTAATATCAGGGAATCTGACTAAAGTGAGATACCTAAAAATTTCCCTGGAAGGGTTCATTGATGCTGTATGTACTACTGTTGATACCAGATGTAACCAAAAAGCAGTTTTGGAGAGTTGTGTGACATCTGCACCTCTGGCTCATGTTCTACGCAGACGTTCGGAAGCAACAACCTAAAGCGTATTGGCGTGATCCTTCAGCGAGGGATCCTGATCTTGCTGTTGGCCTGCTTCCCATGTTGGGCGGTGCTCATCAACACGGAGCCCCTCCTGCTGGCTGTGCGTCAAAATCCCGAGGTGGCCAGGCGAGTTAACCTAGCATGAGTGAGAGGCCATCTCCTGGGAACCATGCTTGGAACTGAAACCAAATGGAAAGCGTTTCCATGAGGGGATCCCTTTAGCACCCTCATACATGGTTCTGATGCTGATCTGGTAGTAGCTTGTGCCTTATGTATTATGTCCTCCCCATTTAGGTGTGCATGTCCCTCAGCTTCTGCCATGGCCATATTCTGTTGAAGGTGTTACTTAGGCTGTGTGAGTTTATGGATGTTCTACTTCAAAAGTGGAGCATCTCTGGGTTACTCACCACAATCCCTATTGGATAAATAGTTTACTGAAAATAGATTGATGGAAAATTTTAGTGGTCCGTCTGTAATATAGTGCAAATACAATGGTTTCACAAGGACATTTGCTTAGAATAAATCAACACGATCATGCATCTCATTTGGTAGAGACTGAAGATCTTATGTTCTGTTCTGTACCTCCAACAGGCTATCTCAGCTGTACGTGACGATCTTCATGCCTGCCCTGCCTGTAAGTTGAATCTTCCGGTTTCTTTGTGACTGATTCAATGTTGAGGCATGAGTCTGCAGGTGCCTCAGACCTTTTCAAACCATGTCTCTACCTTCTCCACAGGCAGCTTTTATGTACCAGTTGCAGGGTCGGTATCTCCAGAATCAGGTGAGGTGCTTGCGCGCTCAGCATTACCAAAAATGGAAAAAGATGACATCAGCACTGTTGGCATAACAAAAACCTGTTTGGCTTCCAGGGAATAATATGGCCACAGGTCATAACAGGCGCGGCAGGAAATGTGCTGAATGCCATAATCAACTATATCTTCCTGCATATACTGGATCTGGGAGTGGCGTAAGTACCACCTAAAGAGGCAGATAGACGGGCACCCGTCACTCAATTAATAAAAATAATAATCAATCCTTTATTGTCCCCGTGGGGAAATTCTTTTTACGCCTCCCTCAGCTTGGTCTTTGTAGATCAAGTTGTCCGCAAAGGGCAGCCACCTGTTGGGGCGCCCAGGGAGCTGGGGGTTAAGGGCCTTGCTCAAGGACCCGCAGACGTGCTGAGACTGGGTTTGAACCTGTGACCTCATGATTACAGGCACACAGGCTTAGCCCACTGAGCCACACGCTGCCCCTTAACACACCAGCCTCCACCCTCTACACTCATTTGCAGAACTTGCAGGGAAAGAGAATCTTGACATTGGATTTAATCACATTCTTAATATACTATGAAAGTGCGGAGAGATGCAGCCCATTCGAGGGAATTCTCCAGTTTCACCACCCTCAGCCATCCCTCTTAGTGCCTGGCTTTAGTGTTCCAAATGATCCCATGGTTCTCTGAGGTCATGGAACTCGGGGACATTACACATGTGCTCATTTTGTTCCACTGCCTGTAAGAAACTGAATCAAAAAGGCTAGCAGAAGCAGAAGTTTTCACACCCTACTTATCTACAGCGGGTCAGCTGCAGCCAACTCTATCTCCCAGTACTCCCTGGCTGTATTCCTGTTCATCTACATCTGGTGGAAGGGTCTACACAAAGCCACATGGAGAGGTGAGGGCAAAGTGGCTGGGACAGGGGTCCTTGTGGGAACAATATGTGACATTGAAATGACAGATGTATTAGGTCAGGGGCAGAGGTGGACATTTATGGTCTAGAAAGTACAAATCCAGACCAAGATTTTGTTTCAGCCAACCAGTTGAGTACTCTGTGACTGTGACTCTTTATGCTGAACTGGTTGGTGGAAACAAAATATTGCTCTGGATTTTTGCTTTCTGGAACTGAAATGGTCAGGGGTCTTGCTTTTGAGGGGTACAGGGCACCAGGCAACAATTGCATCATCACATCAAAAAAAATAAACAGATGGAATAGAGGAAGGTGCAAAAAAAAGTAAACTTAGTACCAAATGCATACTTTGTTGCTATTGGTTTCGGGGCTCCCATCAGGTTAAGGACAAATTAAAGGATAACCCCCCTCCCCTCCCCACCCCATGAGACAGCCTGTGGCCCAGTCGATGTCACTCACACATAGCAATTACTGGGGTGGTTCAGGTTAAAGGCACAACATCGGACCCTCCTCTATGGTGATCTATCTGGAAACTTTGAGGGCTTCTAACTACTCTCATCGTCTGCTGCCCACAGGCTGGTCCATGGAGTGCCTGCAAGAATGGGGCCCCTTCATCCACCTTGCCATTCCCAGCATGCTTATGTTGTGTCTTGAGTGGTGGACCTATGAGATTGGAGGATTCCTAGCAGGTTAGAGGTCGTTCCACTTGGTGCCACTGGCTCCCATAGACCTGGATGTAGCATGACTTTTGATGAGAACGGATTCAGGGAGTGAAGTGATGCCTTGGCAGAAATATGACAGGCAACATAATACACTGACTGTGTTTATCCCTCAGATTCGCCATCTGCCTCTTCTGGCATCATCTGCTCAATGCCTCTGGCTTTTATTGTGGGGCCTTGGTCTTCTGCCTCTTAAGTTGTTGTAACATCTAGCTCAATTCGACGATTTTCTGACAAATCATCTGGTGTGATTTTGTTCTCTTGTGTTTTAGTAACATATCTTGCTTGCTGATGCATTCTTCTACCAAGGTTTTGATCTAGCCTCGATACTTTGTCATTGTCAATCTATTAATGTGATTTTGTGTAAATGAAATTGCACTGTTATTTCTGGTCATGCTGCATGTATCGTGTGATTTATTTTCACATTCGATGAATCTCTTTTGGCTGCAGGTCTGATAAGTGAAGTTGAACTTGGCGCACAATCTGTGATCTACGAACTGGCAACCATCGCCTATATGGTGAGTTTTGTCACGATGCCCCACTGCAATGGGAAATAGTGGTTTTGCAGGTTCGAGTCAAGTAGTGCAGATTCCCATTTTTGGGAGAGACTGCTCTTTATGAAAGAGCTGAGGAATCAGGTATGACAAATGAGTAATCAAGTGAGTGAATGAGAAAGAGGAAGGTAAGAGATGAGGCCTGTCTGTTTTTGTGTTGACAAAGAATCTTGTGAAAATATGACACAATTTGTGCTTCAAATGGCATTTATTTGGTTCCCCTTGAGTAAGCTTGTTCTGAGCAAATGAGCTGACTTGGGTCTTGTAAAATTCATTTTTTTTGTGGCTGTAACAGGGAAACTCCAGCAGAAGTTACACATGATTGATGTCATCTTTCAGGAGTATAAATTACAGATGTGAATTATAATGTCTCAACTGGTGAAATACAGGATGAATACAAGGCATGAAATTTTGTAGACGTCTTATGGCGAATTAATATAGGTGTTTTATTGAAGTACAGGATTGATGGTTACACGCCCAGCAAGAATTGTGATCTAAGAACAGTCTGGAATCTTCTAATTCATTAACTTATGCTTTCAGTTCCCCCTAGGCTTTGCGGTGTCTGCCAGTGTCCGGGTAGGGAACGCCCTGGGGGCCCGGAATCCGGAACAGGCCAAACTGTCCGGCAAGGTGTCACTGATATGTGCAAGTGAGAGATATGGGGGAATTCCCACAGATAAATATTTGTATGTCCTATGTGTGTATAGTATAGTATAGTTATTGAATGTTATTTATGTGATTACAGAGGTAGCTACTTAATTTTGTTGTACTTGTGTAGCCCACAATGTCAAATAAAAATCCCTGGTTTGGAAAGGGCAGGAAGAGGGAGTACAATGGTTTGGGAGGATTTATTTATGTATTTATGCAAATTCCTTAAAATACCTGATGACTTAAGACAATAGAACAGCAGCTCTCCCAAAAGTTATAATCAATCTTTCAGTGCAGTGACCCAGGGTGAGGTTAGAAAATTTGTGAAGTGTAATATTGCTCTGTATGTACATTATTCTATGTACTAATGTGTAAATATGTTGTTGTAGTAAGTGCGTGAGATTGGGGTATAAAACATCTCTCTCCTTGGTTGCAGTTGTGGTCTCGTGCTTTGTGGCAGTAGCCATCAGCTCCTCGAAGGATGTGATCGCATACATGTTCACAACGGACAGGTGAGTAGCCCAGTGTCTCTTCACTGCTCCTCTAGGCATCAGGCTCAGACTTCATTGCGGAGGGCAGTCTGTCCTTCAGTTGCCATGGCACACGACGGGCAGCAAGTCGGCCGTTCGTTTCACCTCCTGTGCCCGAAGTTGCATCATCTCTCAGACTCAGGGGTCTTTCGGCCTGCTATCCTGGCCCCTCCTTTGCCTTTTACCCTGTTACATAACAACAGCAAGCAGAGGGGCCCATTATCAGCACAGTCCCTGACTCATTATGTATCCTTACGCGTGTCGTGAAAACAACCTCAATTCTCTAAACTGTGATGTATTAATGATGGCTTCCGCACACTAACGGACTGTACCTCATTCATGCCAATCCAAAGTCTTCTAAAATGCACCAGGGTAGAAAACTATTTAACCATTGCTTGAATAAGTTAGGGTCAGAACATTAGGACATCCTGACAGCAATGTGCAGGTGAAGTTGTATCCTTATTTAACCAGAATTTCTGAAGGAAAATGTCTGTTGTAGAATTTGGCGAACAGTAAATGCTAACTGCTAAATCTGTGTTACTTTGTCTATTAGAGAAGACCAAGAACTGAATGAGCATCACATTCAGAGATTTCTTTTCCAGCTCTTCCTCTTGTCCTAATCCTCTTCCTTGTCCCATAGAGATATTATTACCCGGGTCTCGGAGGTGATGGTCATGTATGGCTTTTTCCACATCTTCGATGCCGTAGCGGTGAGCACACCTCACTTCAGATACTTGATTCTCATTGTTCTTCTGTGTAGTTAGAACAAGCTTCCAGTCACTCAAAAACCAAAGACCTGGGAGTTGACAGGCAGATGAAGTGGTATGGAGGTCAAAACATGGGTGCAATGTGGGCATTTACATGCTTCCATCAGATCTCTAATTACTTTATAATTACTATAATTAGTGTTTGATTAGTCCAGCCTGCTTCCCATAGCAACCAGTCTAAAGTCAAATATCATTCAGTCAAAGGTTATTCTCTGCTAGTCTTGCAAAAGTCATGTAAAATGTGTGTAGCATCTCTCTCCCATTAATTAGTGCAATTAGTGTGACTTTCACAATGTTGTGTTCTTTTCAGGGTGTGACAGGGGGCATCGTGAGGGGTGTGGGCAAACAGATGATTGGTGCACTGTGTAACCTGGTGGGATATTACCTCATCGGCTTCCCCATTGGCGTGACACTCATGTTCGTCGCCAAGATGGGAATTATTGGTGAGGAACAGGGCTGAAGTGAAGGAGGTGGATGGGGGAGTTTACTAAAACAGCAAGAAGTTTGATCTCTCTTCCTGTCATATATGATCACTTCATTTCTCTTGCCCCACCCTATTCATTCATTGTCTACTCCTTTGTGAGTCTCATCAAATCAATCAGTCATTTTTATTTCAAAGTCCTTTATATGCATTTACAGCATGGATTTACAACAGTGTTTCCCAACCCAGTCCTAGGTCTACGTTTTTGCTTCCTCCCCGCTCTTTGCCAGGCCATCCACATTTTTGCTCCCTCACAGCAACCAGTGACCGTTATGACCGTAAATTGTAAATGATATCTTTATCATGGACGATGCAGACTAGGGTAAGTGTGCCAGGGCAGATGCAAACAGGCAGGTCATTGTCTCTCCATGCCTGTCTCATCCAATCATCTCCCTCCTCCTGAGTGCCATCCAACCACTGCCTGACTTTTGCATTTGTGCTGATACCCCTGTTTACCGTCTCCTCTGCTCAGGGCTGTGGACGGGCTTCTTCACCTGTGTCTTGATACAATCCGCTTTCTTCATTATCCTTCTCATGAAAATGGACTGGAAGAAGGCAATGGAAGAGGTCATAACTTTATATTCAAAATCCACCATCAGTATATCATGCAGGGGGGACAGTGCCATGTTCTGATTTTCCTCTTAATTAGCGGCAGAAGTAATCTCCAGAACTGATCTGACTCTGTCACGTTTCCACAGGCACTCATCCGGTCAGGTGTGAAGACAAACTGTGCACCAGTCGAGGGCACTGCTTTGGAAAAGCAAGACTCCATCCAAGGTAAGACCACTTTGTAAACCTCTCCCATAAAATGTAAGTCCCACCCATAAGAAGATCCAGCCATGCATTCTAATCCAGGGCTGCCCCACCCTGCTCCTGGAGAGATGCAGCCCTAATTTAGGACACCTAATGCAGATAATCAGGTCCTTCAGGCCATCTCAGTATTAGAACAACAGGTTATTAGGTTCAACATAGCTGGTTCAAATGCTGAACTATGTTAAATTAGGGCTACATCTAAGTTCTGCAGTGTGGTAGATCTCCAGGAGCAGGGTTGAGCAGCCATTTTGTAATCAATCTCATTACAGAATCTAAATCCATACAGATCCTACCTAATTAAGCTCCTCCTATATATTTTATACCAAACCATGTGTGGGCGAAGTCCCACCTACGTAACCTAAACCACACGGGGCTAAGTCCCACCCACATAGCCTAAACCACACCCACAGAATGTTGCTTTGTGTAGCATCATGCACAGCTGTGTGGCTCAATGGGCTAAGCCTCTGTGCCTGTGATCAGTAGGTTGTTGGTTCAAGCCCAGCCTCGGGAAACATCTGTGGGTCCTTAAGCTAGACTCGTAACCCCCAACTCCCTGGGAGCTGCTATGAGTGGCTGCCCATCCTGGCCAGTCTCCTCTCACCTGCGGAGAGCAAGTTGGGGGAGGTGTAAAGGGAATGTTCCCAGGGTGACCAATAAATAATATATTGTTGTTATTATTATAAGACTGTATTGTTAGGTGGTGGAGCCTGAGGATGTGACACCCTGATCAATTTATTCATGTCTGCTAGCTGTGGCCATGGAAATCATGTCGGAGGAGACGAGTCCCAAGGAGGCTCATGATGTCGAAGTGGAAGATCTGAGTTCAGAGAAGGCAGCCCTCGGAAAGGAGGGCCAGCCGCTTTCCATCCAGCAGTTGGTGCTGCGCAGGAGCCTGGCGACTTTCTGCATGCTCCTGGTGCTCGCTGCAGGAATCACAGCTAATGTGATCTTCACCAGACTCCTCAGATGAGCCTCAGACTCATACTTTGCTCCACCATTCTCCACCCATCTGTCTGTCTCATTTGCACCATCAGGAAACTCAGTGGAGGTAGAAAATCAAAGTGGGGACATTGTGATGAAGACAGCATCACAGAAACAAACACACATAGGGAGTCACCAAAACAAACATGCGTACAGAATTACTTAAAAACGTGTACAGAGTCACAGAAACAAATGTCCATTCAGAGTCACAGAAACAAACACACATATGGAGTCACAGTAACAAATGTCCATTCAGAGTCACGGAAACAAATATCCGACAAGGGTTCAAATTGAACCCTGGCTGATTCAGCCTGTCATTGGGACAGGGAAGACAGAGAGGATGGGTCAAGCAAAAGAAGTGTGTCACTCACTCCTTAGGTGTTACCTGCCCATCTCAGGTCCTTTATGAACTTGGTTGGCTTTGACAAGAGTGTGCACCATCCGTGTTTGAGTGAATATGTGCAAAAAGCATACTGGACCCATGTTTTTTTGCATGCCTTGGAAATCCATTTTCTATTTCTCCTTGAAAAGTACAGCAGGTGAGGCTGTTTTTTTTATCTCGGACCTACGTCCTTTGGCTAGTTTCATACGCGTTGGGTTAATCAAGGTCCTACTGCAGCTGCATGACTTGGCAGTTTGTGCCAGTCGCTCCTGCTTGCTGTTTTTTAATCATTACAAAAAGGTCATTAATCATTAAGAAAAGGTCATGAATGATTATGAGTCTAGCAGGTATTGAACTCATGCCAGTTGCTGGGGTGGGCGGGGGGTTATTGTCCTCAGTTGGCCAGTAATCAGACACGTCTTGGCTATAAGTTTTAGCTAAGTCTTAAGTATCACGGATGTGACAGGGCAGAGGAGCTCTGCATTTTGGGGGGTGGGAGTAGGTTGTGTAGAGTACGTTTTGTAGAGGGGTTCGGGTGGGGGTATTACACTTTGTGGGGATTCTGGAGCCAGACAGACAAAGCCAAGGGTTCAAAACAGAGCTGAACAAAAAGACAGGAGCCCGTCAGTTGTCTTAATCTCCTTGTTTACTCACTGACCAAAAGCCTCCTTAGTGCCCAGGAAAAGGCTATGAGGAGTCAGATTGCATGTGTTCAAAATGAACCAAAAAATATAGATTTTTTAAATTCACACAATACTATGACATAAACTGCACACCAGGGGTCTCAAACTCCAGTCCTGGGGGGCCGGAGCCCTGTGTAGCTTAGTTCTTTCCCTGTTCCACCACAAATGATTCAGCTCAAGATCTGTATGGTAATTAGCACAAAGAGTTGAATACAGTGTGTTAAATGAGGGTGAACCAAGAACTGTGCAGAGCTCTGGCCCTCCAAGACTGGAGTTTGAGACCCCTGCTGTATGCAATTAATGAGCATGAAAACCTGATTCTATTAATAAAATGTAAGACGTGCAAATACCCTGACAGAGATTTGACATTGCCAGGGAAACTTTCTGCAGTTTCCACACAGCAGTCAGCCACAAGTCCGGTACAGTAGAGAAACCCAGCTACACAGCATTGAACAGGCAGATTTCATTGAGGTATTAGTACTCTATGTGCCTATATGAAATTTAGGTACTAAATGCAAGGAGAAACAGGCAGAGGGAGAAAGATGGAAACAGGGAGACAGAGAAAGAGAGACAGAGACAGATTGAGAGATACAGTTAGATAGACAGAGAGAGATGGAGATAGACATAGAAAGAGAGACATAGAAAGAGAGACATGAAGACAGACAGAGAGACATAGAAAGAGAGACATGAAGACAGACAGACAGAGAGACATGAAGAAAGACAGAGAGACATGGAATATTTCACCATACCAGCCTCCTCAGAGGATGTGGGTTTGCAGAACTGACACAAGAGGCAGGGAGAAGTTCACGCTTGCACTGGTAGCACTCTCACTCCTGCAGGGTGGTGTTGGGAAGAGGTGTAGGATTTGACACTGGGGAGTCACCCCAGGCAAGGGTGGAGTATTCCCCAAGAAGCCCCGGTTCTGGGGGAGGAAAGGTAAGATGGGCCACGATACCAGAAACCAGAGCCAGTATGGCCACCACCAAAGTCAGACCTCGCCGCAACACCAGCTGGACCAGCGGCAGGGGGGTTTCCTGGCTGCTTTGGGCACCCGTGTCCCCCCCCCGAATCTCGCCCGCCTGCTCCTCTGGGTCCGCCTGGCTGAAGTCACCATCTTTGACCCTGTCACTCACAGTTGGCAGCTAGAGAGAGAGAAAAAACAGCCTCGAGAGAGTATCAAGGGAATGGAAAAGTGCACAGTGCAGCATTAATTCCAGCTGTCAGGACAGCATTACAGTGTTACAATATAAAATCCATCAACGCAACAAGTTACAAGACCCGAGTGCCTCGGTGTTAAAGTGTTATATTGCAAAATGATTATAGTACAATTACAAAATAAAGTTCCAATATAAAACTGAAACAGAAGTATGTTACAATATGCAGCTTGGATGTCAAGAAAAATCTCGTGTCACATAAAATACAAACAACAATATACTAATAATAAAAATAATGACAGATTATACAATTGGTAAGAATGGTCTCTTTCTTAAGGAACCAAGTAAAAGCATCAGTAGGATCAAAGTGATCTCATGGGAACCTTACTCACAAGCATGCTTTCTGTCATCTGGCCCACCATTGGTGAGTTCTCCGGGACCAGGGTGTCAATCACAGGCTCTCCTCCAATGAGTGGCCTGGGCCCGACACAGGTCACCCGGCCGCCCTTCCCAGCGCGCTTCTGGGCCTGTTGGAAGATGCGTTTAGTGACAGATTCCCTCCGCTCAGAGAAAAAGCTTTCCTGGGCTTCCTACCTCCTCTGTGACACGAGACCAGTTCAGCTTGAAGATGAGCATGATGAAGAAGAAAGCCTGTAAGATGACACAGGTGAGAAGGCCCAGCCACAGCCCTGATAGAGAGACACAGAAATTCATGCAAGGTTATGACCTAAAATTCATCTCCCTGATTTATGTCATCATCTTGAAAGACGGGGTATCATACCAAATATCCTCATGTTGGCAGCGAACATGAGTGCAATGCCCATGGGGAGACCAATGCTGTAGTAACAGACGAGGTT
The DNA here is from genome assembly GCA_019775915.2 of Cyphomyrus plagiostoma. NCBI lineage: Eukaryota > Metazoa > Chordata > Actinopteri > Osteoglossiformes > Mormyridae > Cyphomyrus > Cyphomyrus plagiostoma. Next base: position 11,598,583 of record JABFEA020000041.1, on the reverse strand, counting down.
GACGACAGCAGCGATCTTCTGCTTTCCAGCACCCAGGAGAATTCCAGAGCTCACACACTGGGGAGTGAGAGTGGCAGGGTCAACCAGAGTTAAGATCATCACCCCATTCTGTGAGGGTCTGATCACCACCCTCGGCTATGTGCGTGTAGTTTGTATTTTCTCTCCATGTTTCTGTGGGATGCCTCTGGGTATGCTGTGATGTCTAAATTTCATGTGTAATGTGTGCCCTATGATGGATTGGCATCGCATCCAAGATGTCCCCTGCCTTGTGCCCTTTGCATCATGGGACAGTCTCCAAATTCACCTTGGCCCTGGATAAGTAGTCACAGAATGATTCAACAGTGCAGATGAGTTTTAATATGACTTAATCTCAGCCTTGTTGTGCTTCAAGGGCTTAATACATCTTTGTAGTCAGGCGTAAAGATCCCCAGAGAGTAGGCCTTGATGCCTCACCACAAGAGCATCAAAGAACTGCAGGAAGATGTAGAGATATAACGTGTGGGACACCAACTCCACGATGTTCCTGAAAGGCATCACAGAAAGATAATTGGTTCAAAGAGGTCCATAGCATCCCATAAGCCTCTGCTTCAGGCGGTCCAGGGAGGAGGTGGGAACTCACACATCACTGGTGAAGATAAAGCCGATGACGGTCTTGGTGGAGGCAAGGACCACGCCCTGGAGGACAGCCATGACACCTGCAGTGATGGGGCATTGGGTTCAGGAAGTGAAGGAACAGGGCCGATGCGTTACCGAAGCAGAACTACACAGCTTAGCGTAAATACAGACATAGAAGAGTCTAACATTTACCCAGCCATTGAATGCATAAAGAGATCAATTAAGAGATAATAGGAGACCTTATAGGAGATACACTAACATTATTTTTTGCCATAAATATTGTTCTACACACCATTAATGCAAAGCTAAAGGTGGGTAATGGCTACCAACACTGCCATGCCACTCCGAGGTGGGAGGACTCACCAGAGAAGACCAGGGACACCTTGCTGGTGATAAGGGCACTGGCAGTGTCCCCTGCGCCCAGTGCATTGCCCACACGCACACAAGCTGCCGCATGCACACCAAGAGGGAACTGCATGGCACAGCATGACAGAGATTACTGACCAAAGACAAAGGTGAGTACTCAAAGCACAGGGTCAACTACTGATACAATGCAGGGGTGAGTACTCAAAGCATAGAGCGGATTACAGGCAAAAGCACAATGATGAGTACTCATATAGAATGCAACGATTACTGAAACTGTACAGATGCAGTACAGCCAATTACTGACATGACACTATGGTGAGTACTCGCAGTATTTATAAGGGCAATTACTGATGCAACACAGAGGTGAGTGCAGTTTGAGATATAGCACACCGATTACTACAGACACAGCATGCATCGGATTACTTACACAGCACAGGTGAGATTACTCCAAAGTACAGACCTGATTACTGACAGAACATTATTATGGACACAATACAGATATAATTACTGGACCTACAAATGTGACTGCAAGTAATCATACACACATAAGGTGATCATACATAAAACATAAAAATGCTAATGCACACCTATGCATAGTGACACACAGAGAAAAGATCACATGAGACACAGCGCATGATTCAGAGAGAGGTGTGAACACAGTTAGATTAATGTGTATCGTTCTTGGGCCTGTTTTAAATCCCCATCAAAAGTAAAAAAAAAGTTTGAAAAAAAATCTAAATTAAAATAAATAAATAAAATTTAAAATGAAATCCCCATCAAGGTGCCAAGATAGAGCATTGACTGTCATCCGAACAGTCAGCACTGTAAGCGTCTGTAATTATTATCTCACCACACGCCGTGGTTTATTGTGAGGTTAATGAATGCTGGGGGGGGTGGGGGGCGACTCACCATGTAGGTTATGGCTCCCAGCTCAAGAAGCACATGCTGCGCAGCCAGGTCAACCTTGCCCAACATCCCTGCCAACAGACAGAGACAGAACATAAAGAACCCGAGGCAGTGGTCAGTCACCAAGGCAACGCAAATCCCCCAATATCCTCTAAGAACAGCTCGGCACCACTGCCAGCCCGGATTTCTTCAAAAGCAGAAAAAGACTTGCAGACTGATTCAAAGCCACAGATGGGAGATCCCTGCGATTCTAAGCACCGACCAATCAACAGGTTGGAGTACTTCCAGCGAAATATAACGCGCATCCGGGTCATCACTAAATCTCAGACGATCGAGTGGGCTGTGTGAGCGCACCATGTGCTGGGTTTGTGCCCCAGCCTGAGCTTGTGGCTTCACATGTTTCAGGGGACAGTGTAAGGTTAGAAATCAGACAGCTGTACAAACCTGCACCAAGTAATTAATTATACTGAAGAAAAAACATTTAAAAATACTAACCACCCTAAAGACAACAGTTACACGTACTGGTTAAGGACATGGACTCATACATTGATGGTTGCTGGTTTAGGTATCTGAAAGGTTCTTTTGTTGTACCTTTGAGCAGGGTACTTAGCCTGGATTAGCCCCATATAAATCCTGTTTAAATGAGTAATAGTGTGTGAATAAACTAGTTCATGCGAGTGTAAACAAAAAGTAAAAGTATAGCGAAAAACCTATGATGGTTTTGTGACCCTCTGTTGTTTGTGCATTAGCCCTGATGTTAATAGCACGTCAATCTGATGATAGCACGTCTCGTATTGCTGAAATGCTGAGGTCACCCAGCAGGGGGAGCTGTGGTACCTGCCAGGAAACCACCAATCTCATAGATCCACCACTCAAAACACAGCATGAGTGTGCTGGGGATGGCCAGTTGCATGAAGGACCCCCAATTCTGGAGTGACGCAGTAGACCAGCCTGTAGGGGGAGACAGAGTAACACAGATCAGCTTCCACCAGCTCATTCAAAAAGTAATGTACATTCAAACAACCTGACCTGAGAAAATCTTTGGTCACCCCATCGTCTCTAAGAAATCTGAGTAAAATGTAACCAGACACAGTTATACAACCCCCCCCCCATATCTGAAAGTCCTTCAGAATGTATTACGTTCCAAGTGAGGCTGAACCGGTGCCTCTCTCTCTCGCAATCACCTCCCCATGTTTTCACGTGAAGCTTCTTCCAGCGAATGTAGGCAAACAGCAAGAGGCAGATGAATATCTGACACAGGCTATTGGCCACTGCTGACCCCCTGTATGCACACACAACAGGTGAGAAAGGTATGAACATTTCAGGACATAGCCTCCAAATACCACCATGTATGTATGTACTCTGTCATTCAAGTGCTCTCAAAGAGGACGATGTTTATAAGACAAAGAGGAGAGGAAGACGACAGCACACAGGACACCTACTTCACTCCTAACTCCATCCAGAACAGCAGGACGTAGTTAGTAACCACATTGATGATGTTGGTCAATACTGCCACATACAGCTGGGGAAGAATAATCCCCTGGGAACAGAAATCTGAGGTCACATTCTGTCCTAGTCTGCGTTCATCTGGCCTGATGCAGAAGGATGTGCAATCATCTTATGCGCTCCACAATCGCTTATGGGGAACCAGCATAAACGCACATAAGTCCAGCTGAGGTTTGGCCAGCCCAGCTGGAAACAGCAAGGAATGCTGGGAAATGGCAGAGCTTCTAAGAGGACACAGGTTACAGTCACTGTGAAAGAAGACACCTACACCTCTAAGGGACACGCGTGAAGTATGGTTTGGTTCATAAAGGTCTGGGTCTGCTCAGTATCACCAGAAGGTCAGGCTACAATGCAATGTGAGATTCTTCCCTCCAACACGACCTTCTGCAAAAAACCAAAGAACACTTCCAAGGCTCCTGGTATCCCACTCCCTGCCTGGCCTCAACCTATGCCATGGAAGAAGGTCTGAACACAAGTGTGAGATCTAAAACAGAACAAGCTTTGTACCTGGTTCTGGAGGTAGGCCACCTGCAGCTGGTGAAGAAACATGGCCTGAATGGACCAAGAAAGAGATCAGCAATCAGGGCTGATCTTTATGTCGCTCTTCAGAATACAGTCCATTAATTCATACATCTGTTTTCTCTGTTGCCCATGCTAATAGACACAGTTGTCCTTACTGGACCACTATGTTGAATATAATGATAGAGTACTACTCATCAACAGACACACAGGTGCTCACTCCCGCCCCCTAGTGTAAGTAGCTAGCGCAGCTCCTCACCGGCACGGCGGGCAGGAAGGCAGTCACGTAAAGCTGGGCGATCCTGTAAAATGCAAAGACACCAGTTAAGCGGCACGATGCCATTAAAGCAGTTTTGGAAGAGAAGGTCTTGCAGGCGGTTAGAGGTGGGGGGCTGAGTGGCACCAATGATGCAATGAGGTACAAATGGCAGTATGCTGTTAGTGCTTATTGTGATGGTCTCACACTCAATGTATAAGCATTTATGAAGGATGGGGGTTGTATATGTACAATGCAATGTACTAGTTAATGAATGAAATGATGCTTTATTTTCCACTTGCATGAATCAGAGCAGGGGTGGCATAGTGGTGCAGTGGTTGGCACCGTTGCTTTATACCTCTGGGACCTGGGTTTGAGTTCCTGCTGGGGTTCTATGTGTGTGGAGTTTGCATGTTCTCCCTGTGTTGTTGGGGGGGGGGCAGTACTCTGGTTTCCCCCCACAGCCCAAAAACATGCTGAGGCTAAATGGAGTTACCAAACTGCCCATGGGTGTCTGAGTGTGCCCTGCAATGGGCTGGGGCGCCATCCAGGCTGTTCTCTGCATTTAGCCCTTAGGCTCCAGACCACCTGTGACTCTGAATAGGATGAGCAGCTAGAAAATAGATGGATGAGTCACAGTAGAGGTACACTGCATATATTTTAATGCAGGGGTGTCAAACTCCAGTCCTGGAGGGACTGCAGTTTTTGATTTACCCTCATTTTATACAACTGATTCAACTACTTGTGCTAATTACCACACAGCTCTTCAGTTGAATCATTTATGATGGAACAGGGAAAGAACTAAGCTACACAGGGCTCCGGCCCCCCAGAACGGGAGTTTGACACCCCTGCTTTAGTGAATCCCACCTTGCTCTTCTTGGAGACACACATAGCTGAAGGCATGGCTTTTAGTGCAACCTTTTATTCAGAACCCCTGACACATTTTTGGGGTTAAGAACTTTGTTCAAGGGTCCAACAGGAGCAGTTATTCTCAGCAAGCCTCCAATCACAGGCACAGAGGTCTGAGCCACACAAACCCTCAAAAGGAACCGGCCACCACTGGGATTCAAACCCCAGATTTTGGGTTTACTAGGCAAGCACACCCAGCCGTGGTCCTGCACTGTGTGACTATGCTTCGTTCTCTTCTGTGTAAAATTTGATAGATAAATCAATCTTTTGTACAACTTTTCTCTTGAGCATGTTTGTAAATGTCATTTAATTGGCCGGTGTGAGATGCTGTCATCATGTGTTGGAATGTTTTTTGATTTCCTGTTTCTTTTGTATCTTAAATTCTTAAATTCCTTACATAAACTTCAGCTGGTACAGAATGCAGCAGCCAGAGTTCTCACAAACAAAAAAAATTGATCAGATTACACCAGTCTTATCCTCCCTTCATTGATTACCAGTTAAATCTCAGATTGACTATAAAATACTGCTATTAACCTATAATGCACTGAATGGCCTTGCACCAGAATACCTTAGTGATCTGCTGACCTTTTACAGCCCCCCACGTCTGCTTCGTTCTCAAGGTGCTGGATATCTGTTAGTACCTAGGGTGGAAAGAGCTACGGCAGGCTGCAGAGCTTTCTCCTATAGAGCTCCTCAGCT
>JABFEA020000041.1:11568801-11582999 GCA_019775915.2 Cyphomyrus plagiostoma | reverse complement strand
CATCAGTGTACAGTGAATGTCAGGGCAGTAACAGCATCAGTGTGCAGTGAATGTCAGGGCAGTAACAGGATCAGTGTACAGTGAATGTCAGGGCAGTAACAGCATCAGTGTACAGTAAATGTCAGGGCAGTAACAGCATCAGTGTGCAGTGAATGTCAGGGCAGTAACAGCATCAGTGTGCAGTGAATGTCAGGGTAGTAACAGCATCAGTGTGCAGTGAATGTCAGGGCAGTAACAGGATCAGTGTACAGTGAAATGTCAGGGCAGTAACAGCATCAGTGTGCAGTGAAATGTCAGGGCAGTAACAGCATCAGTGTGCAGTGAATGTCAGGGCAGTAACAGGATCAGTGTACAGTGAATATCTGGGCAGTAACAGCATCAGTGTACAGTGACTGTCAGGGCAGTAACAGGATCAGTGTGCAGTGAATATCTGGGCAGTAACAGCATCAGTGAGGTAGCATGCTGTTTTTGTCTGGAGACCCCCCAAAAACATTGGTGAAGTGTTGCAACCTCTTTCAATACAATAAAATTTAGCAAGCTGGGGGCTGATTATCATGAATAACAGAATGGTGGGGGGGGCACCCCAATGCCCAAATCTGTCAACAGATTAGTAACATTTAAAATTCTTGAATGTGTGAGGGAGGTGCCAAGTAAGTAAGAAAACTTGGACCATTTTAAATTAATTTTTTTTGCATATTTGGAAAATCAAAACCTCTGATTTAGAGGATAATTGCTATGTATGATGGAGATTTCCTTGTTGAGAATTAGCATAATGATTTTTGCATAGCATTTGTGTTTGGGTCACCATAGCTGTGACACGATCTGCCCTAGATGCTAATGGTCCCCTGCTCCCTCCCCCTTTTCCAGTCACTCCAGAGTTCTCTGGCACAGAGAATGTCACTGCAGAGGAAGGCAGCTCAGTGACCCTCGTTTGCGACACCTACTCAAACCCCCAGGTGACAGTGAGCTGGCAGAAAAACGGTGAAGCTCTGGATTTGTCCAGCGGCGGATTTGTTCTGGTCCATGACAGGCAGGAGTCTCGCCTCTCCATGGCCCAGCTTCAGCGCTCCATCCATGAGGCCCAGTACAGCTGTATGGTCTCCTCCTCCATGTTTGGAACCAGGACCAAGTTCTTTCTGCTCACAGTGAAAGGTCCTTATCTTCACTCGTTTACTTGGATCGGTGCTTCCCAACGTTTCCCAATGTTAGCACCAGGGATTTGGAGCTCCTGATTGGCTGGGAGTGGACTGTCTGGGGGTCCCTGAGGATTGGGAAACTCCACTTACATACAAAATGTGACCATACATCCTTTTTATCTACTATATAGCTTTCATTATAACACAGTGTTACACTTTGAGCTGGATGTTCATAGATCTTTAATCAAAGGTCATGAACTTCACTATGCAAAAAAAACAGCAGCTTTCAAGAGGGGATTTATACCAGCATGAACTGTCACTCTTGAATGGGAAAAACGGTTCAATTTTATCATTCTACGGTGTTCATTGTACTAATTGACTTCAAGTCAATCAAAAAAGAAATGTAACCGAGGTGAAAGTTTTCAGAAAAAAATACAATTTTCTGGTTATAGTCTATATAATAAATTAAAAAAATATTGCAAAGTAATGGTCAGCAAAGCACTGTTAAATAGATTTTGAGTAGATTTTATTTTGGTAATGCAAAAATCAATATTGGTCTATTTCCTGTGTACTTATTTTCTGATCTACCAATATTTATGTTATTTTAAAGCCATATTGCAGGAAAGTCTAGTAGTATGCAGTATTCTTCAGTATTCTACAGTTTTCTTCAAATTAGATATCATTAAATATTGTGTTTGTTTCACATCTCCTTTTCAAATCATTGTGCTTCCGCATGGCTGTTGAAAGTTGCCTGGTCACAGCAGTTAGAGAACTCACTGTGGTGTGTTGATAGCTGAATGCTCTTGATTTTTATCCTCCTTCAACCAGATATGAAGATGAAATTCCCCCTGGCACCAGCGATCGCTGGGTTAGTTGTGGTCGTCTGCACTGCCCTTTTGGCTTTCGTTTCCAGGTGGAGGAGGATCACCAAGGTACTGATGACAATATAGATGCATCCGTTAGCCTAATTACTCGCCTATGTACCACATAGGCATGCGCTCAGCACAATATGATTCCTATTTTTTTTCCAGTGCTGCAGGTAGAGAATCGTCCACACAGCTCGACACATGGTGTGGGCCATCCAGCTCCAGCGGACCCAGTCCCTGAATCCTAATAAAACCACAAACCCGCAGAAATACCAACAGGCCACTTTCACTCTGAGATCAAAAGGAAATAATTAAATTTATTAAACCATTGACATTTGCCTTGTGGCTTTTTATTGTTTTGGTCTTCAAGCTATTACTAAAGCAGGAATGCATATAGGCAAAATACAGCCAATAAAATTATCAATAACCTTCATCCAGCAATCCATTTTTTATACCCGCTTTGTGTCTGGGTCAACCCCAGGAAACATAGGATTTAAAAACACAGGTGCCCCTGGATAGACTTTCAGTCCGTTGCACAACACACACAAATGACGATTCAGGGTGGCGGGGGTCCATGGCCTATCCCAGACGCTAAGGGAGCAAGGCAGGAAATAATGCAGGATGGGGCGGCAACCCATCACAGGGCAGTGCTGACACCTATGAATAATTTTGTAACTCCAAGTCATCTTAGCATGTATTTGGACTGTGGGATGAAATCAGAGCACCCAGAGAAAACCCCACAATGACACGGGAAGAACATGCAAATTCCATACACCTAGAGCCAGGGTAGACTCTCAAACCCTGGTTCTTGAATGGTAGTGTATAAAAGATTCAGCTGAGATGTAGAAGAATGATACTTAATTGTTGAATTAACTAAAATTTCTGCCACTGACAAAGCCACACTAATTTTCATACAATTAAACTAAACTATTGCACAATGGCTCTGAGACTGCTTTAGTTAATCATTGATTTCCATCTTACAGTGGCAGATGAAATAGTAATATTGCAATACCAAGAGAAATAAAACCATTAAATAAGTTACATATTGATGTTCTCCTAGGTTAAACTCAAGATCCCCTTGCAAAATACATGTGCCGCATTCCCTGTCAGAGTTTACAACAAGAGGTGAATTGTTTACATTTTATTGCAATTTCTTTCTTCTATTGCTCTGGATCTTCTCTACCCTTTGGATACTATGATTTGAGAACAGATCCACCCATTATAGGACGACACCCTCTGGAAGGCTGTTCGTCTACATGGACTACAGCGAGGCAACTGGAATTTTTTTAGAGGATTTTTTTCATTGCGCTCGGATAAGCGGAAATGACGTCTATGTAACCAATCAGCTGCCTGGGCAGGTTCGCGTGCTTTTGGGCGGGGGGCGAATTCAAATCTAAGCGCATAAAGGCTTCTTGGGTGTGTCTGGCCATCTGTTTATGCTTCGTCCTGCAACTTTGGTCAATAAAGAACTCTTCGGTAAGTATTAAATATTTATAAATAACTGTTAAGAAATTACATACTAGCAAGTTTTTACATGTTGAGCAAAAGTAACATTTTTTTCTTAACATTACCGAAAGGGGTAAATCACAGCCAGCCTTCTGATAAGACATTAGTCCGATGGAAAGTCAGATTGGTTTTGGTGAAATAAGGGGACACTTTGCTAGAAAATATTTATTATAGTCAATTCCGCTTTCCTTTTATTTCACTCTTACGGAAACTTTTCATATGGAGTATTAATCAGATTTTTTAAGGGCCGGTCCGGTTCCGTTTCAAAATCTGTCCGGCTCAAAGTAAGTTAAACTATAAGCTAAACTATAATAACTATAAAGTGCAATAATAGCTGTGATAAAATACAACGAAAGTAAAAAAAACTACAGCTAAACGAAAACTACGTATATAATTTCAGAAAGTAATGGAAATAAAATTAAAAATAACTGTTTATCCCTAGAAATGATATTGCTAAAACTTAAACTGAACCCAAAGTATATAAAAACTAAATAGAAATATATCCATTTTCTGTACCCTATTCTCCTAAATGTATCTCTAAAATAAAATGTAATAAAAATTAATGAAACCACACTGAAGACGAACTGAATTAAAAACTTAAAACTGTAATGCTTCACACCGCATGGGAACTGCCACGTCCAAAAATCCGTACTCCGCATGTAACGTTTCTCCTTTTTTTCTGCAGTTTCTACAGGTCAGCATTGGTCATGGCATCTTCTGTCGTCCAGGCAGTCAGCGGGATCTGGCGGTCACACTCCGCCCTTGACGAGTCAGACGGGCCGGACAGCACCCCCGAAGCCCCCCAGCGCTCCTACTCCTCCTCCCCACTGAGATCCCTGCGCGTCTCCCTACGTACTCGACTCCCACTAAGACCTGTGGAGGCACAAGCCGGCGCCCCTCCCACCAGGGAGCTGGCCCCCCACCCTGGCCATAAGCTCCGCCTCCTTACTCGCAGTGCTCGCAGCTCCATTGGTGGGGCATATCAGGTCCGAGAGAGTTGTGTTACAGTTTGAGATTGGAGTTCTATTCCATAATGGCTGGATCTTGGGCATCATTTTCATAGTAATTTTTCTTCATTCCCCCCCCCCCGCCCGGCTTCACAGAAACTCCAGAGGAGGTGCAGTGTCAGGGATGAGTTTCTGGTGGCAAGCCCCAGCCAGACCCCCGAGGATGAGAAGAATGAGTGGCCTGCTCTGAGATGCGATGGGGGTCACTGCACAGCACGTAGGCTGTCCGCTGCCGTCACACCTACAAGGAACAAGCCGTGCACCCCGCAGCCGGCTGGCAGAAAGACCCCTCGCGGTGGGAATGTCCCGGGTGTGACTTTGAGGGCTGGGGGCTCCAGACGACAGCTGGTTCGGGTGGCGGCACTAAAGAGTCCTTTCGCATCCCCCAACACACTGAGCCGTCGGAGGTAAGAAGGCCCTCCCTTCAGGAGAGTTAAGTCCAGATTACTAAACACGCTAAATACCTTTGGCTGTCAGAGGCCTTTTGCTTAAATCATCCTGTTTCCCCCCATCGTAGGCAGTTCGACGTGGACCTGGAGTCTGTGTCCACCGGCCTCAGCAGGTTGAAAAACCTCTCGCGAGCCCTAGATGATGTCATCGGGAGGGATGAGCGGTGAGCTTGAGAGGGCATGGGGTGGGCTTCCAAACTGTGTGTGTGTGTGTCTCTCATCATGTTTGCTCTTCTCCACAGCTGCGAAAACCACAGCTCTCAAATGTCAGTTTGCATTTTTGTTTTGGTGTGTTTCTGATTTTGGGGTTCGGTTGGATGCATTTACAAAAATTCAAGCTGCATTCCCTCTTGGATAACAATACAAGAAAAAGACACATGACCATTATACCTACTGATTTTTTTAATGGCCTCTTTGGATATTACATTTCCAATACAACCACATGTAAAGTGGTTCTAAGGTCTTAGTACTATGTGAGGTCTTTTGATCAAGATTCAATGCATCTTTGCTTTTTCATTCTTTCAAAGTGTGAAGGGAGTAACAAAGGCTGGTGCTTTGTAATGGTCACTGTGTAGAACAGAAGTACTTTTTTGATCTCTTTCTGAAAATTGGGTGGTTTTCACCCATCTTGCTTTCTCATGAACGAGAGAGAGGTGTTTACACACGCGCACACACACACACACACACTCCCACACAGGAACCCAACAGTGATATTAATCTGCTGACAACAGGATTCAAACCCTACAACCTTCTGCACCAGCAGGTGAAATGTATTATCAGCTGGAGTTTGTTCTGTCCACATCTATCCGTCTTATGATCCTTTGTACTGGACAGGGTCGCTGAGGTCAAACCCAGGAAACATAGGATTTAACAACACAAGTGCCCCTGGATAGACTTTCAGTCCGTTGCACAACACACACAAATGACAATATAGATGCATCCGTTAGCCTAACTGCATGTCTTTGGTTGGAGCCAGCTTGTCCGAAGAAGACCTGCACAATACGAAAGTCAACACAAACCCCACAGGCTGAGCAGGGGCCGGATTCTAACCTCTAACCCTGCGTACTGAGCGACCATGCCTCCTGACTCAGCCACATGTATTTTTTTTAATTGCCTGAATCTAAGTGGCATTACAGTAGTGTTTTCCTCTGACTATCAGATTGATTTGGGTGCTTAGATGTACAGCGGAGTAGTTTACTGGCAACAAAGACAAAATAACAATGTTTTTCTTTGCCATCAGCAAGATCAGATACTCCCGTATTGTGGAATAAAGCTTGAGGTAAGGATCTGCAGCTATAGTGTCTGGTTTTTAATCCTGCCTCCGTAACCCCAGGGACGTTTTTTCTGGTCTCAGCATGTGCGAGCACCTTAACCCCTGATGTTTTTGCTTGTTTCCTGTTGTGAATGTGAAGCTGCATTGCTGCTGTTTGTTGCTTCTTGATTCTGCTTCTTGTCGTTGTGGACGCTGTATAGCGTGCGCTGCAGCTGCATGATGATGCACTTATTGAGTCCTTCAGCTCAGGAACTTGTTTGCTGGACAAGCCCCCATCCCCTGTGCTGCCTTAATGTGTCAGTCTGGCTCGCTTAGCTGCTCCACAACTGGAACCTTTACAGCTGCTGTCCTGAAACTTGACCGCCTCTGCTGACCTCGATGTCTCTCACGCAGGGCCCAGGCCATAGAGAACTACCACAGCGTGATGGTGGGGGGCTATAAGGCGGCTCAGGGTCACCTGCCTCAAAGGCTCACCAGGGCTTCCATCCATCGTAAAACCAAAAGGATACAGGAGATGGTCCACAGCTGGACTGACGTGGCGGTTGAAAAAATACGCAAAGCCACTTAGATTCGGGTTTGACTTCTGTCCTCCTGGCTCTGTTACATTGTGCTTTTAAATATGTCCATTTACTTCATTTTTCCCCACCCTGCTCCACCTTTGTGTTGCCAAACGCTGACTCTGTTTTGTATATAAACCAAAGCCTGACTATTCAGGATGATCAGTGTTTCATCGGAGGACATGGATCTCTGCATTTTTTTCATGAATGATACTTTGCTGACCTTGGTGTGTGCGTGGGGTGTCTCATGGTGCTGCTGTATTCTCCGGTTCCAAGGCCTGAGCTTAAATGATATGTATGAAAAATGAAGGTTGTGAAAACTACTTATGCAATAAGCCTGTTACACTATGTACTACTAACAGTGATGATAAACTGAAACTAAATGCAAACGTAATGTCCGCCTCACAATGTATCCCACTACTGATCTATAACCACTAACTAATATTAACAGTGCATGTTTTTTTTTGTTTTACTGTGGTGGTAAACCTTTTAATATATTTTAATAACTTTTATAAAGGTTTATTTTTATACCAGTGCTTGACAGGCTCTCATTCCCAAGGAGGCAACTGCTTTAAAAATGCCAACGGGCCTTGTTAGTGGACGAGCTCCCCACACGCCTCTGTGTCACATGTGGGTCTGTGTTTGGTGCCTCACCCCCACGGTCACATACACGTGGATTAATGCCCCGAAACGGCTTGTGTTGTTCCACCTATTTACTGTGTTCTTGGTCTGGACACTCTTTGAATTCCCGACCTGTGTGTCGTACCTTGTGTTTTGTCCTCTGTCTGTCTGCTGTATGCTGCCTACTTGTCTAATTAACCATGTTTATTGTTTCCCAAATGGAACGTAAATTATATTTTTAACTGTTCATATGCAGCCATAATAAAAATGTATTCACAAGCTGTCGTTTTATTGGTTTTGGGTAAGTCATGCTATAGTTCTACTAGTGTGTGGTTTATGTGACTTGGTGTGATCTGGGCCTCCTCCAATGGTGACAGAGACTTGCCCTGTTCGGAGAACCAAAGCTGAGTGTCACCTGCCTGACCCTGAAAGCCAGCCACTGGGAGGACAATGTGGAACAACACTGATACTCATAGGCAGAGAGAAGTGACAATAATTTAAAAATCTGGGGAAAAAAAATGTATGCACATACCTTCAGCTGCCTGTCTCGTACTTTTTTTGGTCCAATTCCTAGTGAGGATGTTCACCTTCTGTCATTAGCAGTGGCAATCCCCTGACAATAGTGTACCAGGTTTGTTCAGGCATTCTTCCACAACAAAATACACAGGGTTTAAAATATCTGGGGGAGACCCAAGCCAAAGAGGTATTGTGCTAAGCAATTTTATTAAACTGTTCAATAAAAAAAAAAAATCCAGTATCTCCTGTGTTTATATGCTTCTGTGTACTTGCTATGTAAGAGAGAGACTGTTAGACTGACCACACTTGTCTGCAGTGACAGTAATCAGCTTTAAAGCATTGTGACGATGTTCTGGTTTTCTACTTGTAGTTTACTGTCTTGGAAAACGAATATTTACAGCATGTTTGGAGGAAAAATTACCTTTCTGTACAATTTTCTGTTTTAGATGACAAAAGTTCATGTCTGTTGGATAGTCAGTGTAAGTTCCAATAGCCAGCAGATGGTATTTCTAACACTGTAGGACCAAGACAAATGTGATGCAGTAACTAACATATTGAGGCAACTTTGGCTCCGATGAGATCGTTCTGATCGATCTCTGCCGGCATCGTCAAAATGTGCTTGCATTCTGAATCTCTCAGGGGCCTGTTTGCCATCGCTCAATATTTTTGGCTACCTGTGAACACCAATTCACCAGCGGTCACTTAAGGGGAGGTGCAGGATCTGAAACATCACTAGTTACCAACTGGTGTTTTTTTTTATTATCAAGTGGAGTTCAGTGATTCGGGAGTATGTTGTTCCTAGATAGAGGGGGGAGCTGTTAGCCAAAATCTGTACCCCCACCCTACAAAAATCTGATCCTCTGCTCTTCTTTGATGCTGATAGCTCTTCTCTGAGCTGCAGGTCTCATTCTGCTGCCTCTCTGACCAACCCCCCCGCAAGCCCCTATGCTGCTCCCCCCCAGTATCACCACGGCAACCCGTCTGGGGCTGCTGTTGCAGAGCAGCGAGGCTCTCCTTCATAACTTGAGGGCCCGTTGCGTGGAATGAGGGCGGGGTCACAACAGGAAATGGCGTTCTGATCGGTCTCTGGGGTTCCACTTACACGCCTGGCAAAGCTTCGGGTTGGCCATCAGGGGGCGGTATCCTCACGGTGTACGGATCCCCGAGGCCATACAGCACGACCCCGCCCCCAGGGGCCCGCCACCCCGCCAGGGCCGCCGCCGTTGTCTTTGACGGACTCGGGTTGGCTCTGCGCGCGCTCCGGCTTGGCGCCGGGGGGGCAGGGCTGCACGGATGCCTGCACGGACATAGTGCGCCGCAGGTGGGCACGCTTGCGCAGGAAGTCGGGCTCACCGGCCAGGCTTAGGGAAGACTCACGGAGCACGGTACATCCGGGGGGCTGGCTCTGCTTGGGGCGGGAGCGCTGCCTCAAACGCAGAGAGGTCAGGTGAGACGCGTAACCCTCGCTCAGGAACTGACCGCAGCCAGGGAGGTGTGGGTAGGGGGGAGAGAAAAGGGTGGGACACACACATAAGTCTTATCTGCAGTTCTCTTTGACGCAGTCATTAAATGTGTTTCAAAGTCCGGCCATGAGCCTTTAAATACCTCTTATATATAAGTCTGGGAGCAGAAATGCAGGGAAGGTTGCCACAAGAAAGTGAACTTTAACTCATGCTCTTGTTGTCTAAAACAAGATCACATGTAAGGCTCCGATGACATACCTGGCACTGGTTTAGATGTTTCTTGGATGGCCTGCCCACGATATATACCTGAGCTGGACTCAAGCCCAGCATGTTGTAGACGGAGATGTCTTTCGTGGAGCCGTAGGCAGCAATGATCTTGATGTGGCACTGGGAAGGGAAGGAAGTAGGAACCCGTGAAGGACAGTGCCGAGCTTTCGGAGCTGTTGCGGTGTATGAGCTGTAGAGGGAAGTATTCAGACCCACAATGGTGGACAGACGGCACTTAGCCATAAAAGCACAGGGATCACAGTAGCCTGCATTTAGGGTTGACTGGTGCCATATGGTATGTGTGTGTCCACCTTGTGTACAGCAGTACCTCCTGAACCAGGTTCCGGAGGAAGATGGCTTTCTGACGTAGGGGGTCGTGCACCAGCCCCTCAGAGAAGAAGACAGCTCCCTGGGGGAAGTTGTGCTGGAAGAGCCAGGAGACCACCCTCTGCTTCTGCATGTCCGGCCGGCCCGTGATGTAGAGGATCAGGTAGCCCAGGTCTTGCCAGTGCCTGCACACACAGATACACAGGCTCGTACCTTGGATTCTTCTTGAATTGTGTCTGTGTCTCACAGACGGGTGTTTTCACCTGACCACGTCCACAGCGCCCGGACGGACTTTGGGGTCGCTACCCATGAGGGAAACGCTGGCGGCGAAAGAGCCGTCGATGCTGAACACCACACACTCCATTCCCCGGGGCAACACTGTCAAGCACGCCTCTGCGCGAGTCTGGTCACCCCTGGAGCAGGTGTGAGGGGGGAACACACAGGGTTTGGAAGGGTCACATGGTCCATCTGGGGTTAGAGGTCACGGAGACTGGACTGTTTGTATAATGTGAACATCAGCTCAGGTATGAACGCAAAAAAATAGACTGTCTCTGGTGAACTAATGATTTAACATCTGTGCACCATCCAATAAGAGCTTCAAGTCTGCTCACTTGACCACCATCCTGATGGGGTAGACGCCCACGCCAAGCTTCTTCTCCTGAGGGATGGTGTAGGTTACCCTTCCGCTGCTGTTGGTCACCTCCGTGTCGAAGTGCATCCAGCGTCCCGACGGGGGCTGTGTCACCAGGTAGACGTCCACCTGGGTGAACACAGGGGGAGACGGCTTTACTGTCTGCCCCCGGCTCTGCTTGGGATACACTCTACGTGCATCTGGAGTAGTCAGATTGGGAAGGAGCCAGTCGTTCCAGGATGTGCAAGGAAAGGCTTGAATCTGCAATTTCTAGGAGGTGCTACTGGCCGCGATAGGAGTGCCACTGTGAAGTACCATTGGTGGAGGGCCATCTATCCATCCTACCTTCTCTCCTGCAAGCGTGACCATGTCCAGGGGTCCATACATGAAGCGTCCCACCAGCACTTGGGGCCCGTCCTCAGTCGCAATGATGTCGTTCACTCTGTGGTTAGCCGTCATATTCTGGAATAGAGCACCCAACACTGTGTGAGACCTAACCCACAATACTGAAAGCGCTTTGAATCCTGGGGATATGTCTACACTAAACCAGTAGGAGGAACCGTACTTCCGTTCCGCCCAGCAATGTGACATGGACTCCACAGGCCCTTCTGCTGCAATTAGCTAAACATGTCACATGACCTGTATATGGCTGCAACAGATCAAATGATGACAGGTTTGCATTGTTCCTCTGCAGACTAAGACCTAACTACTGTTTCCTCACGCTCACAGCGGTGATGTGAACTGCACATTTGTCCTGCATCACATTGTGTGGCAGAGATACGCCTGGGATGTACAAAACTGAATTATGTTTGACAGAGTAATTGGTCTTCGGAAGCAGGTTTGCATAAACATTTAACAGAAGTCAGTAATTCTAAATATGTCAACGAATGTCATTTGTCCAGCAGATTATCCTATAGGGATTTCTGTTAATGAAAGCCAATGAACATCCTACATCAGGGCTATTCAAATTACGGCCCTCAAGGGCTGAGCACTGCTGATTATCCAGCCTTCCTTTACCTATGAGCCAGGTATGAAGCCTTTGGCCAATCAGAATCAGTAATTATTAAATAAGGCCAGGATTTACAATCGAGGGCCACAGAGGTGGAAACTTCAGGTTCAAAAAGTAAAAATCCAGACTGTGATTTTGTTTCAACAAACCAGTTGAGCGTGACACTTTATACTCAGTTGGTTGAATTTTCAATCTCTACATGTTAGTGAGGTAAGGTACTTGGATTACCCTACAGAAAACATGGAAGTTTACAGGCTGATGGGATTTGCTCGATGAAGTGTCGCCCTGACTGGCACCCCCCGCCCAGCGATGGTCATGCGCTTTTACCCGTAGCTTGACATGGGTCCGCCTGCGAAGCCACTTCTCGCGGGGGCCCGATGAGAAGAGTGTGGAGTCTGGGCCGTCCACTTCCTGACTGTTCAGGCAGTCGCACCACATCACCTGATGGCAGAGCAGACAGCTAAGGCCCTTGGAGGGAGACCAGCCTCCTTCAACATCATTCATAATGTCACATGTGCATCAGTCTGCTGGGGAGGGGTCTGGGGTAATGTGGTTTAGCGGGGGCATTTAGGGGGGTGGGGGAGGCGTGTTACTCAGGTGTCACACTTAAACACTCCCCTAAAATATGCAGCTGTAAAGATGGCTGGAATTATTAGTGAATAAGGCATCAGGTAAATGAGAATGAGGACATTAGTAAGCTTCACCTGGGACCCCCATTAGGGCGGTTAGGGGGGCATATGGGAGTCATAATGAGAAAGGAATCAGCGGAAAAAGTCTAAGAGACACCTGAGCTGAACAGAAGCAGCAGACTGTGATAATGGCAACTGCTGGACAGCAACTGTGAGCTTAGTTAGTGCCCCCCCCCACACACACACACATAAACTGTGGATCATCTCTCTCTCAACCCTTTACATTGGGGCACAGCTGCCACCAGCACTCAACCTGACTTTGGAGGGGAGGGGTACAAGATGGAGGCAGAGAAGAGACCAGGCATGCCCGGGATGACAAGGTGTTAGAGGAGAAGCACAGGAAGCCACTGTTACCCAAGGCCAGGTCGCCGTGGGAAACTCCCGGTTACCAGAGGAGTGAAGCACACAGCATCACCACCCTCGTCCCTGCCTTGCACCCAGAGCCCAAGACATAGACCTCAGACCCCTCGTGACCCAAAATAGGACAAACGGTTACAGAAAATGGATGGATGCACTGAGACAAGCCGTTCAAAGGAGACACTGAGAGGTCAGGAACAGTGAGGTTCATGCGAATGGCTGACCAATCACAGTCCATATCAGGTATACTGTAATGTAGGTGAAGTTCACCTGTTGCAGCAGAAAAAATGCCAGGTCGGTGGACTCCCAGTAAGAGCTATGGAACAACTGGGGCAGAGCAGCAGCAGGGAAGGCAGACAGCATGTCTGGGCAATGGAGGGCGTAGTCCAGACGCTTGGAGCCCCACCACACAGCAGAGACTGGGGGAGAAGGAAGGAGGCACAGATGAGGCTAGCAGGAGAAACAATCAATTTCATGATGGCCTCTAGGCAAGTAGTAGTGAGAGCACCACCTGCTGGACGGGCTGATCAATGACACTTCACTCACTGTCATCCACGGTGTCGTCTGGCTGACTTGCACTGTGGCCCAAAGGTTCGTTGTCATTGCTGGCCAGAGCAGTTCGCTGCTCCGGGGCCTCGGGAGGAGTGGCCTGACCCCCGGCGAACACTGCGGGGTTGCTCTGAATGGCATCAGCTGGAGAGGGAAGGAGGAACGAGGAGGGAGTAGCAGATCTCAGAATGTTGCCCTAAATGAGCCTGCTGTTGGTAACATCGGCCAGCAGGCTGGTGGCTGGACCAGTATTGGCAGGGATCACACTCTTATTTCCACTCAGATGCTTCATGTGTGAGAGATTTGGGCTCCAGCTTGTTGATTAGCCCTCAGGCCTTAGTCTGGTTTTATCTTCAAATATCCTGTAATGCTCCCAAAATCACACGTATGGTGGCCTGAGAATTGCTGGCTGAAACAATACACTTTGGGTCTGATCACACCCTCGTGTGGTGGATTTCTTCACCTCTAGCCCGGAGTCCGGGGTTACCTGTCACCCACGGGACACAAGGCACCAAGCGGGGCATCTAGCTTTGAAAAGAATTCTGATTAATTATAATCTTGAGCAATGGAGCAAAACTTCACTCCGTTAATTAATCTTAAGGAGCCATTTCACAAATCTCTTCCTCACTCCTTCTCTTCACTTCCCATTCTGTCTTCTCTCTCCTTCTCCTCCTGTCTTTTCCTTCTTTCCCCCCACTGTCTTTGCAGTAACCTACCACTGAAATGTCAGATTATCAAATGACTTAATGGGTCATTTACTGCATGGATTTAAATCCATCACACTCAGCGTGTATACCTCCTCCCTTATGCTCCTCTAGTTTCTGCTATAGAACATCCCTCATCTTTTTCATCAACTGGTAAATAATCTCTGAGACCTTGCAGACCTACAATGGCTCTCTTGGGGGGGGGGGGGGGCAAATAGGGTAGAGCTGGCAAACAAAATTACCAAACCTTTCCCTTACTGAAGGACAGACC
>JABFEA020000041.1:11549044-11568038 GCA_019775915.2 Cyphomyrus plagiostoma | reverse complement strand
CCCCCCCCCCCCCCCCCCCCCCCCCCCCCCCCCCCCCCCCCCCCCCCCCCCCCCCCCCCCCCCCCCCCCCCTAGTAAAACACGATATGTCTTCTCTGAGCCCTACCAGAGCATCTTACCCAAGAGGGCGGAAATGCCACTACCCAACAGGTCAGACTGATAGTGGAGCACGGTGAAGGGGGGTAGGCGCTGGAACTGGGGCTGCAGCAACGGCTCCAAGCGGGAGGCAGAGGGGTCCGAGGGATAGAAGATGTTGTAGATCTGGGAGCAGGCTGGCCGGAGGTGGGAGACTGCAAGGGACACTGTGTGAGTTTGTACATAGCAGAGGTGGGAATTTCAGGTTCACAAAGTACAAATTCAGACCAAGATTTTGTTTCAACCAACCAGTTGAGTGATTGTGACTCTTTATACTCAACTGGTTGGTTGAAAGAAAATCTTGGTCTGAATTTGTACTTTGTGAACCTGAAATTTCCACCTCTGGTACACAGAGTCTGAATTCAGAATCAATGGCCCAGCAAGACCCACCTTGGCCCTCAGGCAGCACGCTCCTCCTCATGGCCAGCACCAGGCCCAACGGGCAGCCCAGGAGGAAGCAGCTGGACACCTGGAACTCTAGGCGCCCGGGACTGGAGTGACTGTCCTGGACCAGGCCGTCCTCTGCCTGCAGCAGGTCACTGGGCAGAGAGACCAATACAGGAGCTTAAGCTGAACACTCACAATGAACAGTTATTAGGAAGCATACAGGTCTTTAGATCTGAACACTCACACTGAACAATTAAGACACAAGCAGGTGCTCAGAGTTGAACACTCACACTGAAGGGTTATTAGGAAGCAGACAGATGCTTAGAGCTGAACACACACAATGAACAGTTATTAGGAAGCAAACAATCCCTTAGAGCTGAACGCTCTCACTGAACAGTTAGGAAACAGACAGGTGCTTTGAGCTGAACACTCACACTGAACAAAGGGTTGCCCTGCATATGCTTAGAGATGAATACTCATCCAGAACAGGCACAGCCCATACAAGTGCTTAAAGCTCATACACACACTCTGCTACACAAACACAGATATTCTGTTATTAATGCTCAGATAAATAGATACGCACAGATGCTTGTGAGGCACACACTCTCAGAGCGAGCGAGCGAGAGAGAGCGAGAAGCTTGCACATACACAGGGCTATTTTTAGCCTGCAGACAGCAGCTTGGCAGATGGCTCCTGCTGCAGAATATTGATAGAGGCAAAAGTAAGATGAAGCGACTCTGGGCACGAGAAGCCTATGGGCTGTACATCACTCAGCATAACTTCCTGTTTTCAGAAGGGACAATGGCTTCATTCAAAAATACACTGCATTAAAACACACTGCAAGACCTTCACAAACCACTGACCATGTTGATAATACACTAAAACCACATACAGCTGTACAATGCATTAAATCACATAACACTGAATTTATTCACACACCTATACCCAGCACTAATTCACTGTGAAATGCACAGCATGAAAAATACATTAATTCAATAGCATAGACGCCATTAAAAATACTGAGCTTACCTAATATATAGTGGACGTCACACTGCATAAACCACGTTAATAATACACCCCCACTTCACACAAATGTGCATTAATGATACACTGCATTTGTTCACACACCTGTTGAAGTAATCGGTAGGAGAAATTTTAGGACATTGTGCAGAAGTAAAAACCTAAAAATTCTGGTTGGCTGATAGATTGGAATGCATGTGAAAACAACACCTTTGTTTCCTCTGTTTGAGTGCAATTGCAGAAATAAATACAAAAACCGGTATCATCGGTCATTAATACAGCGGCAGCCGTTCTGAAGAGTCTGCGTCTTCAGGCCACGGAGCCTGATAGCAGCCTTCAGCAGTCCGCTATGTGAATACATAATGAGAGGTCCAGCTAACTGCTAAAATGATTCACAAGCTGCTAGCAGTCAAGTCCTTTTAGTTATCAGGTCATTTGTTTGTCTCCAGAAGCACTATTTCGTAAAAACAGGAAACTAGGATTGTTTATTTTGTATTACACCACTGAATATGTTTTTTTCTTTATGTAACTTATTCCCTTACTTTTGTCACCCACAGCTCAGTCCAGGATGTCCCCCATTATGAGCAGCTTAGGTGTGACCTGGGGCGACTCTAGGATTTTTTAAGATGCATGGGTGCATGGTGGGGGGGGGCATAATTCATGCAGAGGCCAACCTTATCTTTTTCCAATTATTTGTTTTGAATCCATGAGTGGCAGGGGAGGGAGCACTCCGAGGGCCAATCACCTTTCAGCTTGGGCCAGTGTCCCTGTGCCCCCGGACGTGGCCCATTGTAGCCATGCACTATAGTATTGATCAAATGTTTCATGAACCATTTGCTATATTTTTTGACACCACTAGATGGTGCTCTTAGATTGCTTCGGAGCATGTCTTGAGTCCTTTTATGAACAGAGAACACCATCCACTGGGGTCAGAAAATATAGCAAATGGTTCATGAAGCCTATTACTAGTGGACCTAATGGACACTTGTGTTTCCTTGTATTGGACATTGATAAGTTGGGGGGTGGTGCATTAAGGTCAGGGTGGAGTGCTTTTTGTAAGAAAGAGAGGATGCTGAATAATAGTCCCACAATGTGGAAAATCCAGACCCTGTACTGTGGCCCCCACTCCCTCATACCCTTGAACTTGGCTCTTGCATTAAAGCAGGAGCATTCTATATTCTGTATGTCACAAAAGAGCTACTCCTGGCATGAGTATCATTTGTCAGTCATGTGTGGGGTCAGGTCAGTGTCAGGTGGAGGCTGTAAATGATGTGGGTGCAACCCGGTCGGCACTAAGGGTGACAGTGGGACTGAGGGTGGCACTGAGCTACTTCCCTGCAGGGAAACCACTGCAGATGGTTCCAAAACCACCAGCAAGTCTGATATTGAGTCAGTTTTCACATCACCTTCTTCCTTGACCTTGTGTTTAACTTCTCTCTGTGTTCATAAACTGTGCCTGTGGAAGTTGTGTTCTATGGAAGTGGGTCATTGGAGGAGTCAGGGGGGAGTGAGGTGTGTCCTGTGAAGCTTTGTCCAGTGACCTCCATCCCGGGGGGGGGGGGGGGTGTCTACAAGGTACTTTCCTCCAAAATGTTGTTCCTTGATTTTTCCTCTTTCTTATTAATCCCTTCCTGTGGATTCATACCCCTAATCTCACAACCTTCCTGCCGTTTTAACCATCCTGCCCTCCCCCCCCCCCAGTACACCACTCAGTCTTTGTCTCTACCTGCTGAAGAATCCCCCCCTGCCGCCGTTGGGGTCCCCGTCATACGAGTCGCTCTGCTTCCTGCGAAGTGTCCTACGGGGAGCCGAGACGTCAACATTGCTCTTGCTGAGCCGCTTGCTAGAGCCCAGGCTGGGGCTGCCCCCCCCCAGCAGGCCAGCGGTATCCTTTGGGAAGACGGATAGATTAGAGCAGTGTTACCCAACCCGGTCCTCGGGGACCTGCACACAGTCCATGTTTTTGCTCCCTCCCAAATGCTGTGAAATGTTAGCAGGTTTGGGAGGGAGCAGACATGTGGACCAGAATGGGAAATACTGGATTACAGATGTCACTGATCTCTTAAGCCCACTCTTAGGGAGCCAAGGCAGGACGACACTCAGGAGGCGATGGCAAGGGTGCGGATCTACAGCAGCCCACCTTTATGCTTTCCATGCTGTTGTTCCTGCTGCAGTCGCTGTGTGTCTCCTGGGGTGATCCGCTGCGGAGGCACAGTGCGTCAAAGCACAGCACCCCCCCGATACAGTCCCCCATTAGGCAAACCTGGGGGCGGCAGGGAGTCACACTTCACCGGCCTGTTAGACATTTTGCAAGGTCCCACTAGCGAGTTCATAAATCGTCTTACCAGATATGCCCACCCCCCAGAGAAAATCTGTTGTTCCAGTACGCCCCTCTCTGTACTACATTTGGTATCCAGCTATATCCTGATTAATCTGCTTGACCAGGCGACTTGACATTCCTCCATGTTATATGGGATAAACCACCCTGTGGTCCAGGGGTTTTCAAATTTTTTGATCCAAGGTCCACATCAGATTTTTGTTCAAAACAGTCTTCAATAACAAAACAGCATTTCATGAATTTTGATGATTTAACAATAACCTTCGATATAGATATCAACATATAAGAATAAAGCCTGGTTTGATGCTCGCTGATCATTTTGACCCTTTGTCAATGGGGAGTTATGTGTGCGCGATGTTTGGTGGATCTTCTTTTTGCTTCAAACCATGTTAAGCCTTTTTACATGAACCATGTTGATTTATAAGGTGCATTTTCGGCTGTGTCCAGATTAACTTGCGGTTCAATATGTATCCGGACTACGGTCCGGACTTTGAGAACCCCCTGCTGTGGGATAAACCACCCACAGCTGCCCCTCAGCACCCATGTCAAAAGGTCCTTCCTTGTTAGGTGCCTCCTTGAAATTCAGGCTGCAGATCCATGACCAGAATAAGTGGTTAGAAGATGCATGAATAGATAAATGGGTGAATGAATATTTGATTACGTATCATTACACTGGGTCACTGGCACCATCAGGGACCCATCACAGTCCTCCCAAAACCACTCTGCCCCCCTGCTATCTGATAGGAGTTTCTGCAGCCTCAGGACAGTGAGTCTTAAAAACAGCTTCTTTCCTCAGACTTTCTGACTGCTAAACAGTCCGTCACCTTTTAGCTTAATGCTAGGTTTTTTAAAAGAACTCATTTTGCCTTCTATTTATCGGAAGTTTGAAATGTAGAAATTTCTACTGGAAAGCCCCCTGGAGTTCTGGTTCAAACTTTGACCTCAGAATTCAAGATGACTGCATCCTTCATCAACAGACGTGAAAGCTGTTTGTTAGCACATATGTGTTATTTGTGTTTATTTAAATCAGTCGTACACATACTGTCTGTGTACATGTTGATACAGTGTTTGTATGAGCAAAATACCATGTAATTCGTCATTATCGACTGATACTACTAACAAAGGCTAACAATGAACTTGGCTAGAAATGGGGTCTTTTTAAGATAGAAAGATTTCTTAACTTAGCTGGATAACTTGTAGTATTTAAGGTGGTCTGGGCTAAATGTAAGTTAAGTAGGATCAAGACCATTTAAACTTAAATCTGACAAGTTATCTGGCTAAGCAAGAAATCTTGCCTTTTGAAACAGGTCCCCTTTAAATTTGAATTTAACTCATTGAACTCGGGTATGACCTCCAAGACTAATGGAATGCAGCATCCAGTAATTACACTCAACTCACATTACCGTATCTAAATTTATTTATTGTACAGTTTACTTCCATGCTAAACTTCTGTACTAATTTGCACAATCTTTCCCCACCAATGAAGTTTCCCATTGTCTCTGTCTTAATGTCCATGGCTTAATGTCATGTCTATGTCTATATTAAGTTTGTCTTACAATGTATACTCTGTTTATGTATTGATTCTCATTTTCACTATAATTGACGAGAACTTTATTTCAGTGTAAGACTCCATACATCATAAATCTGAAGCTGACACTAAAAAGCATTTTTTATGAGGAAATTTTACCAGACTGTGAACAGGTTCATTTGGACAGGATAAGTAGGACGACTTTGCATTTTACAGAAATATTGTCTTACTGCATTAAACAGCTATGAGGGGGAATTTCTATAATATGTAACATAGTTGGACATACAGTCAGTAATCATATGATGCTGTCACTGGTGAATGCAGATCCTTACCTGACCAGTGAACCCGCGGCCGTCCTCAGACTGCAGGAAGCTGCGGTAAACCCGGTTGGCGCGGCCAATGAGCATGGCCACGGCGTCTCGGTAGCTTGGAGCGGCCACAGCCAGCAGGGGGAGTGCGGCCAGGGGCAGGTGCTCCACGCTGCTGGACACACAGCTCTCCTCACAGCTGTAAGGGTTCAGGCTGCCGGCAAGAATCAGCATCTGCGCTGGCTTCATCAGCCAATAGCCAATAGCCCGCTGATCCAAGGTGATTGTTTTTCGAGCTAGGCTCCATAATATAATATCAGTACTCCTCTCACTGTGCTAGAGGGAACTTTACTTATACAAAATTGTTATTAGGGCAGAACTAAAAATGATAGGTTCAGAGAGATAACCAATCACATTGTAGAGGAAGTGGGTGCAAGCAATTAGAGGAGGTGGGACCAAGACATCTGATTGGCTGGTTCCTCCTCCTCTAGTTGCTTGGACCCAGAACATTTTTTGTGTAAGTGAAACTCCCATGAGCTCTTACTGCAGGATACCTGGAGCTGGCAGCCACTCATAAGTCCATTTATCAGAATGGGCACAGCCAAGGGACTCTAGACGTATTCAAACATGCTGACCCACAAATTCACTTAAACTGTAGTACAGTAAAAGTTACAAGTATGTTAATGTAGAGGGCATGGGGCTGTTGCCATGATGCTTGGCCATCCAGCTTCATGTTCTGCCAAATTCAACCCTTCTGGTCTTTTTTTGTTGTGATTGATGCCTGTTTTGGCCCCGCCCACTCTTAGGTAAATGAATCGCACTGAATTTTGCTATCACACTGCCCCTTTCCACACTAGTTCCACCCCCTTTCCATCTAAACATTCTTTCCCATTAGCCCCTCATCACTCACTTGGAGATGAGAGAGAAGGCTTCGGTGCACACGGGAGGGCAGGGCACCAGGCGGACCTGCACGTGCTGGGGGGCACCAGCCCGTAAGTGTGCCCGCGCCATGCAGTCCAGGCCCTCTGCAAGCGTGGCCACATCACCCGCTTTGGCACCTGCATCACCACCCCCTGGGTCCAGGGCATGGCTGCCATGTACCACCAGAATCAGTATACGGGCCTTGCATTTCCTCTGGGGGGACAAGGGGGACACATCAAAGGCCAGGGGCATGCATGCATGCATGCATGCATAGATAGATAGATAGATAGATAGATAGATAGATAGATAGATAGATAGATAGATAGATAGAGTACAAAAATGTACAGTATTGTGGTCTGGTATAATATATCTACCTACAGCATCAACAGGACAAAATGGCGAAATGACACACACGAAACCTACCTCTAGGATCTCCTGACCATCCACACTGCTCTGGGAGTGCCGAAGGGGACCTTCTGAGAAGGGGAGAGGGGTTAGGAGGCAGGTGAGAGAGAGAGAGAAAGAGAGAGAGAGAGAGAGAGAGAGAGAGAAAATGATTTTGCTTTTTTGATGTTCTGCTGGACCCGCGTGCCTCATGCATCTCATCACACATGCGAGTCAAAATGAAGCTCTCTTCAGAAATGAATTGCAGCCTAAATTTGAATTTGAATTCAGAGAGACAGAGAGCGTGGGTGACTGATTCGGGTAGCCTGCCAGCTCCATTTCCTCGTCTCCTGGTTCCTGACTCCGTTTCAGACACAGGATGTGGTGCAGGGGCAGAGAGGGCCTCATACTGCTTGGACGTTAAGACCCCAGGAAGGGGCATTGTCGTTGTGCCACTAAAGTTGGCATGCCGCCTGACAGCTCCAGTAAACAGTAGCCAGCTTGCCTAAATGGCACCTGAACATTGGGTTTGTGTGGCAAAGAAAAACATCCATCATTTCCTCCCTACTAGTGGTTCGGCCTCTCAGTGCCCCAAAGAGGCTCATTCTGCCTCCAGCTTTTTGCATTCTTGTGTTCTTTACACTGACTGATAGCTCAGTCCACAGTTTCAGCCCTTTGTTGTGTTACATCTTCCCCATTTTCTTTTGCAAGGGAGAAAAACCAACAGCTCTGACAGCCTTTCAGTGATGGGCCTTATCTGGCAGCTCCAGTTGTGCATTTGTGAAAGCTGCCGCGTCCGTAACCCTGAGTGTGTGCCAGAGTGCTCATCAGCCTCCAGGGGGCAGCGAAGCGTCTGGCAGATTCTGTTTTCAGAGGCTCGGCCCCTGAGCCATAGGAAGTACACCGTGCCGCACAGTGGACTGTGGGAGCAGTGTGTGTCCATCATGTTTTGTTAAAACAGAATCGAATGTAGCAAACGGAAGGAATCTGGAAACTTTTGGGTGTCCTGATCCTCGAGTGAAGCCTAGGGGGCGCCATCATGCTGCGCTTCAGTAAGTTGAAAAGAAAAGCATTTACAGAAAAAATCAGTGTGTCTCCAGCGTTCTCGAATGAGGTCATTGAGGGGCAGGAGAACAGTGCCATTACTTCTGCTCAGTGAAGAACACACTACTTCTCATTGGTACAAAAGCAGCCAATGATTGCAGCCTGGAAAGTAAACCCCACCCCCTGGCCAGGCAGCTGCCTAGCACGTATTTGTTTATGCTGTTTGCCATTTAATGAGCTGTTGTTTTTGCTTGTTTATCTCCATTAGCAGCCCAGCCCAAGTCGATCACCCCTCCCTCACGCTGCTGTTCCACACACTGTCGCTGTTAATGTGGGTGGGGCCTCCCATGAGCCAGAACCTCCGTGAGGCCAGAGCCACTGATCTGGAGCAAGAGGGCAGGCAGACCAGGATGGCGGGTGTGGGATTGCTGGGAGGACTGATACCCCAGTCACGTCTGGAAAAGGGAAATTAAATGTAAGCAATTAGAATATAAAAAGAGGAGAGAGGAGCTGAGTAAGACAGAATGGCTTCTGGGGGCGAAAGGAGATGGGAAGGAGAACAGATTACAGATCGATTATCGCTGCATCTTCCTCTTCATCCCTGCAGCAGCCCACCAGGAGCACAATGACTGTGTTCTCCTTTGGTGTTCAGCTGGGCCCATTGAAAGCTACAACAAAGCGCCATCCATCGCTGGTGCGTGTGCCCCCCCCTTCCCCTAACCCCATCCCAAAGTGGCTCTTATCTTCTCCTAGGTACTTCAGTGTTAGGAACCGTTACTCAACGAACCCCATTTTGTATTAGTATTCTGCTTGCTGGAGTGACCTCTGAAAGATTCACAGGTGCCCCAAGGCAGCCACGGGAATGACGGGTTTGAATCCCCGCCGAAGAGTTCTCCTTACCAGTCAGGCAGGTAGGGGGGCAGTAAAAAATATGAGCTTGAGCCCCTCTCAAAATTTAGCTTCAGCCATCCGATTGGTGAAATGCACTGAAGGGCACCCCCCCAGCCACGCACCCCCCGGGCTGGCAAATCTATTGACGCATCAGTAAGGTTTCCAGACCCACCTCCATGGAATTTGTTCCCAGCTATGGTTCTGCCTCCTGCTCTCTCCCCGCCCGGTGCTGTGATGCCGCCCCATGCATATGCCTCTGTCCACACCTGGAGCTCTCTGGCCTGTGTCGCGCTTCTCACCCTCTGCCTGCTTTGCCTTCCAGCGACCTCCTTCAAGGGCCCCATCTTCACTTTCTCACAGCTACTCTTTAGCATAGTACCCCCCCCCCCCCAGTCCCAAAGGATATCCAGGCCTACCTTGCTTGCCCTGCTCCAGTTACCAGCCTTGTCTATGCATCACATAATTCACAGCTTCTATAGCACAGAAACCTGCCAGGGGGGTGGGGGGGGGCATGTCAATGTGCTGACATCTGAAGTAGGGAACAGGGGAACCGGGGTATGTCTAGGTTTTTTTAATTATCCGGGTAAGGATTGTTTAATTCCTGCCCAAATCCATCCATCTTCTAAATGCTTGATTTGCTTGATCTCTGTCAGGCTGACAGTTGGGGTGGGTGGGGGGGTCTGGAGCCTACCACAAAAGTTTTCGGTACACCCTGGATGAGATGCAATAAAGGATTTTGAAATATTATTATACCTGGAATAACTGTTGATATTGTTGAAACCACGTTAATAATAATATTAATAATACAATTTATTCAAAGGCATGATAAATCTCTTCAATAAAACCTCAGGTTCTTTTAGTTGAATGATGAGGCAGGTTCCTTAAGTTTAAGTAGTTTATTAAGACAGAATGAAGATGTTACAGAAAGATGTTTCACACGGCCGGTTCAGTGTCTGTCTGTATGTCTCTGCCCCCACTGAGGGAAGCAGGCCCTTTATCTATGGTCTTCGTACAGACTCCTGGAGCCAGGGGATGACAAGGCCTTGGTGTGAGTAAGTTGTATGAGATAGACAAAAAACATGATGAGCAAGTAGCAAGGACAGAAAGAAATATAAAAATAAGAAATTTGAAAGTTATAAATTAATGAACATAAATAACTACAAATTAACTAAGGAAATCCCTCATGCAGTCTTTAGGACACTGAAGGTCACTTCATACAGAACGATAACAACAACACAATAAACACCAATAAAATCAGACAGAGCAAAATGATATGTAACGAGCCTTCAGACTGATAATCTCAAGGTAACCAGTCTTCAGTTTCAGAGTTTAGCTGCAGTGTAGGAAGAGGCTCTGACACCTGTGGAGCAGAATGTAGGTCTGGGGGGGATAGAAGGTTTGGGGCAGCATATGTCTGGGAGTGAATGTAGGTCTGGGAGAGAGTGAGGGAGTAAAGGTCTGGGAGAGAGTGAGGGAGTGAAAGTCAGGGAGAGAGTGAGGGAGTGAAGGTCTGGGAGAGAGTGAGGGAGTGAAGGTCTGGCAGAGAGTGAGGGAGTGAAAGTCTGGGAGAGAGTGAGGGAGTGAAGGTCAGGGAGAGAGTGAGGGAGTGAAAGTCTGGGAGAGAGTGAGGGAGTGAAGGTCAGGGAGAGAGTGAGGGAGTGAAGGTCTGGGAGAGAGTGAGGGAGTGAAGGTCAGGGAGAGAGTGTAGGTCTGCACTAGATCAGTGAAAGAGGAGGACGCAAGATCATAAAGGGCTCTGAATGTTAAATGCAGTATTTAAAAGCTTGGTAACTACTTGAAGGGGCAGAAATACTGTAGTACCACACTCTTACTTAAAGCATTAATTAACTGACAAAGTTCTCCCCAAGCGAGCTTGATGGGCCGAATGGCCTCCTCTCATTTGTATAGTTCTTATGTTCTTATGTTCTTATGTATAAGTATGTGTTAGTTATGCACTTATTCCATATTTGTTCATTATTAACCATAATGGTCTATATATTTCATGCAGTTACTATATTTGTTACTTGAGTAATACTTCAAGTAAAGTGTTACCATGTACCATGGGACACAGGGAGCAAGTGGAGAGGCGTGTGGAGAGATGTCATGTGGACAGGGGTCTTGAACACATAATTATCCTGACTGCAGAATTCTGGATGAGCTGTAGCTGATAAAAAGGCTTACTGGTGACACCAGAGAGAATAGGGTTACCATAGGTCAGTGTTTCCCAATCTGGTCTGCAGGGACCCCCAGTCGGTCCATGTTTTTGCTCCCGCCGAGGTCCATGCCAGACAGTCCACATTTTTGCTCCCTCCAAACTTCAAGAGGGAGCAAAAATGTGGACTGTTTGTGGGTCCCCAATGACGAGATCAAGAAACACAAAAATAGACTATACAGGACATAATGGGAGCACTGAGCTAAGCTACAATGCTGCGCTGTGTGGAAGGTGGACAGAGTCTGGAGATGTTTCCAGTAAGGCTGGGAATGTTATCGATATGTGGTGCAAAGAGGGGGCCCGTTCCTTCCTGGTTGGCTGGTTTAATGGCCAACATTCTTGCACATCCAGGCAAAAAGAATGAAATAAAAACTAAAATAAAAGCAAACACATGTTCCATTGAAGTGTGCCTTTCATGCTTTACTTGTTCTTATGTGAGAGTAAAGCAGGAGACACACACCTTAAAGGCTACATTTTATCTAAACAGAATAACACAGTAAGAGTCTTCTGTGACTCACCAGCAGTCCCACAGAGTCACTGTTGTTCCCTGTCTGCAGCTCATTGAACAGCACAGGCCAACCTGCCCATAAGGTGGACCAACTCCAAACAGCATCCAAATCACACACACAGGCGTATAAACACACCAAACCAAGGCAACCATCTCACAGCATCCCTACTAGATGACTCAGCATCAGTAATCAGTTTCAGTTATCTGATGCTCGTATTCAAAGCAACTTACAGCAGAGGGAATCATGTGTGTGGATTTGAACCCATAACCTTTGCATTGTTAGCATAGTCCTCTACTTGTCCCTGCAAAAGCAGCCTCAAAAGCCAGGCTGTGGTTTTAGCACAATCTCATTACCTGTGAGGCTTCATATTGTTGGACAATTTACCCCTCTCCCATTTCCAGTAATACTCCACACTATCCAATCAGCTCCCATGTTACCAGTAAGGTTCCCCTCACATTACCAGTAAGGCCCCATCCTGAAAAAAGCCACATTCCATCTGTTCACTGAAGGGTCTATTATTTTTTTTTATTTCACCTTTTCCTTTTGTGCTGGTTTAAAAAAGAATGTTCTCATTTACTCTCCATATCTAAATATACATATTTGTCCTTGGGGACGCCTTGGGGGTTTTTTTTGCGGCTGTTTGATGTGAGTCTCTTGATGGAGGATGTTTGCAGGAAGGGGTGGGTCACAAGCACCTGGAGGTACAGCAGAGCTTCTCCTACTTTTTGTGTTATACGCAAAGTGCCGTGTCACGAGCAACTAAAAAAAGACATATAAAATGGGGAAAAGTGAATGAGGTACTTAGTTATAAAATTGGTCCTTTTTATCCTTTAAGCTCAGGCAGTTCACCCATCTATCACCGATGACTGTGCAGGAGCCATATTGCATGAGTTTTGTTTTCCTTTTAAAGATGCTTCACAACTTACGATGGGGTTACGTTCTGATGAATCTATCGTAAGTGGAAAATATCGTAATGGAATATGAATGTGATATAAGTTAATAAATGCCTACTGACACAAGTATTTAGAAAAAACTGCAAATAATTAAATACCAGTCACTGGAAAGTTTATATGCATCAGCAGAAAGGATCGTACGGTATATCGCTGACTGGGAACAGATCGAAATTCAAAGTGCAATGAATACTGAATGTGCATTGCTATCGCACCATCGTTAAGTTGAAACATTGTAAGTCAAACCATTGTAAAGCGAGGAACATTTCTATATTTGAAATATTGCTGTGCATATTATTGCCAAATCTATAAAATTTACCTGTCGAGTTACCTGAACCCGTCCAAATACCTGCATCTAACGATGTGTATCAGACACCTCACCCAGGATTATACCTGTAGGGAAGTTCGGTCATGGGATAAAGGACGTAGGAGGAAATAGTTTTCTAGTTGTCAGGTTGCACACACTGGTCTTCTTGCTACTGCTACTGATTGGAAGCTAGAAGTGGACCTTGGCAAGCAGCTGAAGTTCCCAACCAAAATACCAACCACATTGCTCCGCCCAGACATGATCATTCTGTCAGATTCCACCAAGCAATTGATCATGTTTGAACTCACAGTTCCCTGGGAAGAACGAGGCCAATGAGAGGAAGCGGAATAAGTACCAGGAGCTGGCGGAGGAGTGCAGGAGGCAGGGCTGGCGAACTCGTTGTGAACCTCTAGAGGTGGGCTGTAGAGGTTTTGGTGGTCGATCTCTCTGCAGAGTGTTCACTCTGCTAGGTATCAATGGGCAGGAGAAAAGGGCGGCAGTCAGGTCTGCAACTGAAGCCACAGAGAAAGCCACTGGGTGGCTTTGGATAAAGAGTGCAGGACTGTGGTTAAACGCTGCTGGGACACAGGTTGGGGCTTGATCAACCCTGGCCAGGCCACCGGGGTGAGGGTGTCTGATGTTGGAAGACCCAAAACACCCTAAGACCCCAGGTAACATCACTGATGATGTGTCCCAGGGCATCAGAATGATGTATCTTGCACTCACTGTAGTTAACAGTATAATTTTAATGGAATTAAAAATTGGATTTTTGTTTGTTTGATTTCCTTGTTGTACTGCATGGCGATGATCTCATTATCAGTATCTAACAAAAGAACACGGTGGAATTTGTGTTAACAAAAAGCCGCCTGGCACAATCTGAGATGCCGTCACACCCGGACAGTCAGGGTTTGAGATGCAGACCCACGCGTGTGGCCTTCACAGAGCAAGTTGTGTGGTGTGGAAGTGGGCGGTGGTGCTGAAAACTTTACTGTGAGGATGTGACATGGACTGGCGCAAAAAAACCCAACAGAAAAATGGACACAGGGGATGTACTTTCAGTTCCATGGCAAGAAGGACTGAAAGAAGAAAGCCACGTTTGATCCAGGGAAACAGGACTTAAGGCCCTGGATTGCATCAAATCTGAAAATAATTCCTTAATTATTTACTTAGCAATTAAATTCTCCCTAATTTTTGTTTCAGGTATCGCAGTGGTAAGAAGCTCATGCCATAATCATACGTATTAATGACCAATAAGGAAGCAAGGCATTTAACAGGAGCCAAATCAGGGCAGGAGATGTTGCGAAAAGGAGCTTTTCAGGACTGGTATGGTCAGGTAGGGACAGACTCATAATGAGTGAACTCAAAAAGACCACGGCCATCTCAGCAGGGACTGCAAATGTGACCCAAGGAGGGGGCTGAATCAGGCGCTGCATGAGCTGTGGGGGCGGACTTGGCTCAAGTTACTTCAGGCCACAAAAAACAAAGAAAACTATTTTTTTACACTTCAAGATGTATGAGAAACTGTGAAAGTAGCCAATCCGCCAAAATTCCAGTCAGTGGATTGTCACTCCTGCCGTCCTCCCACATCCCTCAGCAAAGCAATGCTTCATGTAGCTTACTGTCACATATATACTTACTGTCACATATATACTAAGCCACACAATTTACAATTTTATGCTTCTTTTTCCTTTATTGTACTTTTTATGGTAGAGTTCATTCTATTATTTATTTTTAAATTCTTGTTCATTTAAGGGTACAGCAGCAAAGTCCTACCAGGGACATGACGTTTTATTCAGAGGTATTAGTGCCGGTGATGTACCTTATTGGCCTGCTCTCACCATCTGCTATCAAAGGCAGAGTTCGCCCTCTAAATGCCTTTGTGAGTACATGAGTCTTCCGTTCGGCTTCCATTGTGCCCCCACCACTCTGCAGTTTTGGAGCCTGTTGAGCAGGCAGGGGGTGAAGACTACAAAGACTGAACAGCATAAATATGGAATACTACGCCCTACTCCATCCTCTCTTTAAATTCATTGCTGCATCCCCTCCTCCTTCATTCATGTCTCCTTCTCTCTCTCCCACAGTCTCAGCTGCTCTCTCACTCGCAAGTCTAAAGACCGCAGAGAGCTGGCAGGCGAGACTATAACAGTGTAGGAATCCAATCCAAAATGCTACTGACCTCAGTGGCAGCAGAAAGGACAGAGGAGAGGCAGGTCCTTGCACAATCATACAAGTGTCAAGGCATTCTGCATAGGAGGGTGACCCCCAGTGCTTTGAAACTGTTAGGCTCTTGGCCCCACTGTCAATGAAGCACTAGTTTACGGAATGTGAAAGTGTCTACTAAACAAGCCTGTCTCCTCCCGAAGCAGCATCTATCTTACTTAGAATCTGTTTTTAGAACAACTGAACTGCAGGAACAGACAACTGTTACGTCACACCGCTCATTGGCACAGCAGAGACCGCTGCCCAGAGTGACTCATGGTTTACACAGTTTATGCTGTGCTTGTCTGCAGAGTGACTCAAGAGTCGTGCGAGGAATAACAACCCCGCAGTAATTTCATTATCCATGTCCACTGTTGCGAGTTTCATGGGGAAAAAAACACCAGCAGTTTTAAGTTGTCCGTGGGGAGTAGACAGACAATTATGACATCATCAGAAAGGGCCGCTGTTAACACAGGACATCGCCACCTACCTCGAGTGCGACCTTGGTGCCCCAGGGTCTCAATTTGCTCGACCAGGTCATTGGAGTTCCACTGACTCATCCCCAGGAGGATGGCACTCTTCCCCTCCACCATTTCTGCCACAAAACAAGAGGAAAGAGAACTGGGTAAAGCCACAGTCATGGGCTGTAGGGCGGCGTGGGCTGCAGGAAGTGACAGCATCTCCCAGCTGTTTCTGCTTTCTCCTGTGTGACAGAGAGCACTGAAACGATCCACAAGAATCATCTTTGATCCCTGATGATATATTCAGAAAGAATCAAGTGCCTTATGTAACAACCGACACACGCACTTATGTGCTCACTGTACATGCAGAAGTATAGCAGCACCTGAGGGTCTGGGCGAACTTGTTCAAATAGGAACAAGAAAATTACCTTCAGAAATACCCAGACACTCATGCTAAAGCACAGGAAAGCTAAAGTATAAATGAAACACTAATGAAAGCACTGCGACTCATTTAAGCGAGGGAAGAAAAGTGGAGGAGAGAGAGAGAAATCCAAACATGCGAGCTTGTTCAGACTAGACATCCACCCCTGTGCTGTGGCAGATGGTGTCACAGGAGCCAAGAGCACAACCGGCTGCAAAATCACTGACGTGGCGACTTAAGAGACTGAATACATTCCCTCGGCTCATCCAGACATCCAGGGAGAAACGCCGGAATGTCAGCAGTGGGAGGAACACTTTAAGGCATGGGATTACCCTGGCTGAAGCTCAGGGGCCTACACTAACAACAGGGGCCTCAAAATTTACCCCCCCCCCCCCCCCACAGCCAACAACTTTTACTGCCCCCACCTTGGCTTCTATATAGTACCTGCCTTTTGCCCCATTAAGTTTCCCTGCTGGTGCATCGGATGAGACTAGTGAATAAAATCAAATGAACAAACGACCTCTTTAAGAATCATCAATGTCATGCTCCTATATTAACAACGAATAAAAACCTTTTAAATGAATTGAAGAGTAAATTTCCAAAACCTGCACAGTCCATAGTAATTTAATGAAAACTCTTCACCGGACTACATGAGGACTGTGTGAGTTTTAGTTCCCTTTACTGTAACATGTGATGAGGAAGCCTGACTTTAGGTAATTGGCTCGTCTCAAAAACAACACCCAATGGATTGAGTGATTTTTTAAAATTTGCTCTTAAATTTACACATCCAGCTGTCCGCTCTGGACAAGCAGCAAGTGTAAGACGGCGGTATGTGTTTGCTTGTCATTCAATCAGGATTTTGTGGTGGTGTTTAAAACAATGAAATCTGTCCGTGCTTGTAATTGGCCCTCATAAAACATCAGCACTCAGTTAAACACAATGGAATGGACCTCTGCTGGGACACATGGAACTCGTCGGCTCATCTTATGGAACTCTGAGAGACGAATAGAGAAGACGACATCAGAAATGCATTCTGTTTTCTTGCCAGCAGTCCCATGTAACATGAAATGGCATTTGATATTAAATACTTTAACGTGAATAGCTTTAATTACTGGGTTTCAGTCCAGTCTCTTAGCCAGGGTATAATTAAATTTACCATGTCAGCGTATTTAACAGCAGCAGGACTGAAACATAATAAACTGGTTTTTAAAAACCCTGTTCCATGCTTGTCATCGAATTTAAATTGCTTAAGCAGCATCGCAAAACATCCGCCTTTACAGCCTTGTATCAACAGCACAGAATCACACAATGTGTCAGCCTGTGAGCTGATGAGGCCCGGATAGAAGGTGTTTGCTCCATATATCATCTGTATAATGCATGGAAGGGCTGCTCCAGCACTCCTTCTGCCGAGGACGATACTTTGAAGAGGATCCCTTCATGTTTTTATAGAGCTGGTTGCAGTGAGCCACAGCAAGGCCCCTCACTGAAACTGCTAGATATATTGTTCAAGAAGTCCAGGATATTTGCATTTCTCAAAGGTACAACATTAGGGCACTTCTGGGACTAGAAGTAGCAATCATCCAAGCTCAGGACGTATGTCACACTCTATAATGACATCACAACACTGTGACAGGTCAAAAGTCACAACAACACAAGAGAGGCAGAAATGTTTGGATAAATTGCAGAGATAGAATATGTACATGGTCTGAAAGGTGTTTGAGCAAAAGCAAATTCATTATACAGAGTGAGACAGATGATCTGTATGCACAAACCTCGTCTATGCACACAGCAACCCACAGACCTGCAGAAGCCTGGGTAACTGATTTCATCAACAAGCTCTGTCTTGTTTCAAGAATATGTGAAATGAAAAATAATAAGCTGGGTTTCTTATTCTGCATATTGAGATATTGCGAAGTGATTTCAATCACACTCCGCATTGAAGTGTGCACGTGACATTCCCTCTAAGTGCAAAATAACAAAGCGATAATTGGGAAATTGAGGCACGGGGGGTGGACTGAGATCTATGGGACATTTTATGATGTTCTGAAACCTCAACTGTCCTGCATTTAGACGTCCTGATTAAATGAAGAGAGCCAAAAATTGCAGACTGCCATCGATCGGGTATGAAACTGGTATGTCAACTAAGAGGTAGACCTGGGTCAGACTGTTCCAGTTCACTGTGCCTATAGGGCTCACACATTTCCTCGTCGTTTACTTGACTGTACCATCCATTCCAATAGTGCTGTTCCACCTAATCCAAAGTGTGCCACACTCTGACTCATTCCAGCCACAGTGAAAAGGAGATGCTGTGTCATTTGAACTTTGCTGCATAGCTACATTCCAGAATATTTAAGTTATTTAATCATAATTGTACTGTGACATTCCAGAATGTAGAGATTCATCAAAATGTTGCTCATGAATTATCATGCTCATGTATTTCTTCAGAGTGAAAATGATAAATCTAGGCTCAGAAGTCCCAAAGGATATAATGAATCCATTCTGAGATGTACCAGTGATTGTTAATAGAAGATACTGTTCAAATATGAGGCCACCTGTTTACATAAATGTATATATACTTAAAGGAATCACATGGCGGTCTCACATTATCAATTTCTATTATGACAAAGGAGAGATTATCCAAATTAATTAGCATATTATTATGGTTACAAATAAGCTATTGTGCCTTTCCGATGAGTGTCCATAATACAGTGGTACCTCGGTTCTCGAACTTAATCCGTTCCAGACTCCGGATCGAATCCTAAAAAGTCAGAATTCTAATCGAATTATTCCCATAAGAAATAATGGAAAACCGATTAATTGGTTCCCGGCCCCCAAAAATACAGACAAATATGTTTTTTAAGCATTTAAACACAAAATAAACAGGATAAAACAAGAACAGCATATTTTTTTC
The DNA here is from genome assembly GCA_019775915.2 of Cyphomyrus plagiostoma. Classification (NCBI taxonomy): domain Eukaryota; kingdom Metazoa; phylum Chordata; class Actinopteri; order Osteoglossiformes; family Mormyridae; genus Cyphomyrus; species Cyphomyrus plagiostoma. Next base: position 11,549,113 of record JABFEA020000041.1, on the reverse strand, counting down.
TTAATGGTTTCCAAAACGATAAAGATCTTATCCCAACATTACCCCTGTCCTGCCCCAATCGTCCGCTCC
>JABFEA020000041.1:11531501-11548944 GCA_019775915.2 Cyphomyrus plagiostoma | reverse complement strand
GATCTAGGTCAAACTGGTTTGTTCGACTTTCAAGAAATTCGAGTTCTAGTGAGTTCGAGAACCAAGGTACCACTGTAACTCCAAAAATACAATTACCCACGTATGTCAAAAAAAGAAATTATGTGCATACCATATAGTACGTAAAAAAGGAAAAAATATCCACTATGGTTTCTTTTCTTGACCATAGAAACTTCGACAAGACGCACACCGGCTTCCGAACACATAATGTTCTGCTTTTCCACTGTTCCAACTAAAACATTCTCATATGGTATTTCACACAGTATAGTCTTCATTCCACAAAAAGACAGCTTACATAATTAACTTCAACCCAAATATGGTCTCACAATTTCTGTTTAATAAACTCAGAATTAATTTGAAGAAATTATTATTTTGAAGAAGGAAATGTCTGGGAAAATTGATAGATATACATTATTAATCGCAAACAGGAAAAAATCCATTAGGTATTACAGGATCACACCCCCAACCCCCCCTCGACCCAGGGTTCCCATTGATAATGTTAGGAAGGGGAAGTGGGGGGGCGTCCTGTATTTCTTGAAAGCCTCTGGAGAACCAGGGAATATAATGCTATATTTTGTGAGCAACTTTGTCACTGAGTGTGTTTTTCGTCATCACTGTCACAAACAGCAGTGCTTCTTCAAAGTGAGCCGTGGCAGGGGGTGGGGGGGGGTGGGGGTGTGTTATTACAGCTGGAGCTGTGGCTGAGGAGCAAGGCATGCTGGGATTGCGAAATGGACTTCAGGCCTGGTTCAGCTGCAGTGCCGGTCATTGGCACCCTGTGACAGTCTGTGGCTGTCTGAGCATTTTACTGTGACTTCAGGTTCCATCTGCACTCTCAAAGCCAGTCTGGCCGGTAAGAGCGCCGAGCTCTTGCACTGAAGAGGCCCCTTTGTTCTGTGTTTGCTCATGACGTTTTGTTAAAGGTCTCTGATCACTAAGGATTCTGGACTCTAGTCATACCGATGAATATTCATGAGCAGATAATGAGTGGAATATTCAAACAACGGCCTCCAAGCACAAACCCAGCACTGATGAATATTGATAAGCAAGTGTTTCCATCTTCCACTTTAGACACAAGCGTACTGAGGGACCTATTTCTGGAAAAGTCTCCCACTATATAATGCAGGTCTTCCCCTGAATCTTCCCCCACACAGAATTAACTGACTTAAACAGTCCATTGGTGAAACATACACCTGACATACAGGGAAACGTTCAGTAAGGGCTGAATATACTGCTAGTTAAAACCCCCCGCCACCACTTCCAGATTAAACTAGCAATTCTCAAACCAGTCCTTGGGGGCCCCCAGAGAAGGGAACTGGGACTGAGCAAAACATGGACAGTCCAGGAGTCCCCAAGGACTGGTGTGAGAAACACTGCACTAAACCATCGTCACCCAGTAAACCGTCACTGTTACTCAGTAAACCGTCACTGTTACTCAATAAACCATCATTACTCAGTAAACTATCATTACTCAGTAAACCGTCACTGTTACTCAGTAAATCATCACTGTTACTCACTAAACCATCACTGTTACTCACTAAACCGTCACTGTTACTAAACCATCACTGTTACTCAGTAAACCATCACTGTTACTCAGTAAACCGTCACTGTTACTCACAAAACCATCACTGTTACTCACTAAACTGTCACTGTTACTAAACCATCACTGTTACTCAGTAAACTATCACTGTTACTCACTAACCCATCACTGTTACTCACTAAACCGTCACTGTTACTAAACCATCACTGTTACTCAGTAAACCATCACTGTTACTCATTAAAGCACTATTCAGAACCTCTGGCAGCAGTTTTACTCACTAAATAGGAAGCCATCTAGAATCCCTAAGATTCTAGAGTCTCTCTTCCTCCTCCATATACACCCCCAGCTCAGACAGTAATCACCAGTACCATGTGACACCTGTACTACAGTATGTGACTCATCTCAAGGTGCCCCATCCTGTCAGATGTTTGCCATCAGTAATCAGAATCCTTGGGCTCCCAGGAGGATGGTTTTTGTTAGAGGCAGATAATTCTGTCAGACTCAATTAAATATTCACTCTGGGAGCCCTAACAAAGTGCCCCCCTAAGGTTCCACCCATGTCCCCCCACCCATGTCCCCCCATTTTCAATGTGCGCCGCAGTGAACAAGCAACCAAAGAAAAGCAGAGAAGATCAGGGGCCGACTTACCCCGAGCATCGAAAAACTCGTCATCTGAGCTATCGACGGACTCCTGTGCAATGTTCTGCAACCGCCACTTGGGGGCGCTGTACTTGTATGTGGCAGCTAGAGGGCAGAGGAGAAACAAGGAGAGTTAATTGTACAAAATGTCTCTTAAAGACATATTCACCACCGAGAGCCTGTGTTTTCCTGTAATGCACTCTTCTTTCCCAAAAACCAAACAGAGCACAAGAAATAAAAAGAAGTAAAGTGTGGGTCAAGCCAGGAACTGTAGCTGAAACAGCCTGGTGGTTAGAGAAGTACCCTGCTGAAACAGTGAACCACGTTCCGCTTGCTCGTACTTTACCAAAAGATGGTGTGCTATACAATGTGGTTACACAAAACTGAAGGACACTGTACCGCTAGACTAGCACTTTATTTATGAAAATAGAGCTCTGCATTTAAAAAGCAGCTTTGGTGCTCTGGAGACAGAGTGTCCAATTAGAACTGGGTCAGCACATAGCAGGTTCAGAGCAGGAACTTATCACATCTGTGGCAGTCTGTGGATATCAGTAAAACACAAAATTAAAGTGATACAGTGTGTGTGTGTACGTGTGTGTGTGGGTGTATGTCCCCACAAAGATCTGTGAATTCAATCAAATATTTTAAAATGCTAAAGGTCTTGTTTTTCTTTGGTTACTCATAGTTAAGGTTAGGGCTCGGTAGGGATATATACATACACACACACACAGTGGTACCTCAGTTCTCGGACTTAATCCGTTCCGGACTCCGGTTCGAATCATAAAAAGTTCAAGTTCTGATCGAATTTTTCCCATAAGAAATAATGGAAAACCAATTAATTGATTCCCGGCCCCCCAAAATTACACCTAAATATGTTTTTTTTAACATTTAAACAAAAAATGAACAGGATAAAACAAGGAGAGCATTTTTTTCTTAATGGCTTCCAAAACAATAAAGATCTTATCCAAACGTTACCCCTGTCCTGCCCCGATCGTCTGCTCCTTCTGTGTGCCACGCCCCCTTATTAACCTCGCATGGGATCCCCATGTGATCAGCTGTTTCTGATTGTCATTAGTCCTCTGTACTATGTTTCAGTTTGTTTCCCCAGTCCTGTCATTGGGTGCATTCGACTTGCTTACAGCACTGGCTTAAAGCAACTCATTCTGATCCTGACGCAATGCATTGCGACCTCTCACCCAGCTGCACAAACTGCAACCGCCTCTGTGACGACACACCTTTGTCCTTATTGGCTGAAGAGTTTAGTTACACGCATGATGTTTGTATCCCAGGCAGTTCTGATGTGTAATCTATTTCTCCTGAATATCACGTAAAGCAGTGAGAACTGGTTTTCAGTTAATTTACCTGGTAAAATAAAGTTTAAATAAATGACATAAATGCTGTAATAGTACACGTAAGTTAGTGGTTTATTTATTCTTAGTTACTGTAATGTTGCGCTGCTTTATTTGGCTAATCATCCAGTCTGTGAAGAAGGCATTCAAGTAAGAATTGCATTGTAGTATGACTCATTTCCTGACGCACAATTTATATTTGGTCAGTGTTCACGGTTCGACTGATATTCAGATCGAGTTCTAGGTCAAGCTGGTTTGTTCGACTTTCAAGAAATTAGAGTTCTAGTGAGTTTGAGAACTGAGGTACCACTATTTATTTGCTACAAACTGGTAAAGTAATAGTCAACTGTTATAGGAACTAGTGTTATTACAGTTTTTTTTAATTTAATCTTTATTTTTATATTATTTTCAATTTTCGTTTGGAATACAGTTTAGTTTTATTTAGTTTCAATGTTGTTTTATTTAATTTTATTTTTAGATCTTTTTCTGTTTAGTTTTTGAGCATTTTAGTTTCTGTTCTAGTTTTAGTCATTTCATTTCCAGGGATAGACTGAAAGTTGTAGAGCTATTTGATGTATCTGATCTTTAGAGCATCTCACATGAATACACATCAATATGGGCAAACCAAGGTTCAAGTATTCCATCCATCCATTTTCCAACCCGCTTATCCTACTGGGTTGCAGGGTGTCTGGAGCCTATCCCAGAAGCAACGGGCACGAGGCAGGGAGCAACCCTGGACAGGGGCCCTGCCCATCGCAGGGCACATTCACATACCAACCACTCACACATCTCTTATGCTAATTTGAGATATACAAATCATTAATTTAGCTAAACGGTATTTTTAAATGACAATAGAAATTATTTGATCCTTGTTTTTATTTTATTTCTATTATTTTTGGAAGCAACATTTCGTAATGCTTTACATTTCCAGCCCCTTCATAATGCATTCATAGAGCATTCATAGAGCATTTATAAACAGTAATTAAGTAAACCGTAGCATCTTAATAGTTTAACAGCTCTATTACACATCAATAAGAAACATTATATAATAACAAACATTATAATCATATTATGTTTGTTATGAATGTGTATGAATGCTGTAAAGGTTTCTTAGCATGTTATGCTGTAGTTATAGGCTGCTTATGAATGTTCAATAAATGCATTTAAAAAGACATTCTGAAGGTGTACTTAATGAAAAGCTTTACCCAATGTTTACAGTTTCGGCTTCATTGTAATTTTGATTTTTATTTTCATATCTTATTTTATTTCAGTTACAAAAATATTTTAGTTCTCGTTAGCAATAGTAACCCTCCAGTGTGAACATCACCAGCTTTTCATTTGCAGCATAACTGCACTTGGTTTGGTTCAGTGGTTCAATAATTGCCCCGACAAAGCGACCTCCTGCTTTTACCCGGGCCTGTGTAAAGTAAATAAAGAATGAAATAACTGGCTAATGGCACTCATTGTCCGAGTTTAGCTACATCTATTCCTTCGCCCATAATTGGCTGATCGGTCCATTTTCTCCCATGTGTCAAGAGCTCCTCTGATGTTGGTGAAAACGCAAAGAGAGAGAATGGGCATCTAAAGCAGAGAGTGAGAACGGGCATCTAAAGCAGAGAGAGAGAACGGGCATCAAAAGCAGAGAGAGAACGGGCATCTAATACGCAGAGAGAGAACGGGCATCTAAAGCAGAGAGAGAGAATGGGCATCTAAAGCAGGGAGAGAGAACGGGCATCAAAAGCAGAGAGAGAACGGGCATCTAATACGCAGAGAGAGAACGAGCATCTAAAGCAGAGAGAGAGAACGGGCATCTAAAGCAGAGAGAGAGAACAGGCATCTAAAACTGAAAGACAGAGAATGGGCATCTAATGCAGAGAGAGAGAATGGGCATCTAATGCAGAGAGAGAGAACGGGCATCTAATTCAGAGAGAGAGAATGGGCATCTAATGCAGAGAGACTTTCCTTTATTTATACACCATTAGAAACACAAGCTGAAAGACCCCACAATCACCAGTTCACATGTAGCACACCTGTATGAACAGAAACAAAGTCTGGATTAACACACTACTTCTTTTTAAAAGCAGGAACATTGTCTGTACTTTTATAAAACACAAAGAGAGAGAACGGGCATCTAAAGCAGAGAGAGATGATGGACATCTAAAGCAGAGAGAGCGCTACTAACAATGTGTTCGTGATCCTTATTGGCTTCTTTCCACCCCACCGGTCTTACGACGACACAGCTTTCTTTCACACATCAGAATGTCAGTCACCAAAGCAATAGACAGTCACTGATGGAGGCCCTCTGAGTTAATCATATTCTGAGCTGTATGGATAAAAGGAGGTCAAAGAGAGAGAGAAAGGGGCAATAAAGCAGGGCAAAGTTTCTAAGCATGAATCGACTGAGGTTTAAGCACCATTACAAGCCAGAATAATGCTCTCGTGGTGATCAGTCACAGAGGCATGGTGCTGTGCTAATCAGCACCCCAAGTGGAATTTCGATGTTACTACAGTTTTCATTTATATCGCTAGATGGTTTTTAAGTGACTTCTGAAAGGTACAACAGCTTGGCCCTTCCTGGGCCTCATGCTGATGACCTTCGAGGCACATGTCATGTCCTAGGGTATGTGGTGGGTAATTTGTAAATATGTTTTGGATCCATCAAGACATACACACACGCACACACACATACACACACAGGTTTGTAATTATATCTTTTTCTCCATTCATTTCTATGGGGAAAACTGTAATCCCAACAATGACGACCTTAAGCCCTAGCCAGCCTTAACCTTAACCATAAGTAACCAAAATACAAGACTGTTGGCACATTTACTATATTGATTGCATTCACAGACCCTTGTGGAAACACACACACACATGTACTGAACATATAGTGCCCCCACCCACGCTGAACCCTGCAGCCTAACGGATGACAGAAAAGCACTCGAATGCTCGAAATCACTGCCCCCCCGGCTGCAATTTCAAACCTCTCTGCGCAATGCTGCCAGCTCCCACTACTGCATAAATGAATGAGCGCGCCAACAGGAGAGCGGAGGCAGAAGTGTTGAGCTCTCTCCAGCCTCCCCCCCTCATCCCCAGCCCCTGCACATGGGATATTTTTAGATCAGCACCGAATCCCAGCCTGTTGTGTGCGGCGCAGTGAAAGGCAGCCCTGACGGAAACGTGGGACAGAGGCGGGGGTGATTCATCAGGAGGCAGGCAGCAAGTGGGGTGCGGACACGCGGGTGGGCAGGCGAGCGGATTACAGACAAGCAGGGCGCGGACGCATGGGCAGGCAGATTACAGAGAAGTGGGGCATGGGCGTGCAGGCGGGCGGATTACAGACAAACGGGGTGCGGACGTGCGGGCAGGCGGATTACAGACAAGTGGGGTGCGGGCGGGCGGATTACAGACAAGTGGGGTGCGGGCGGATTACAGACAAGTGGGGTGCGGGTGGGCAGATTACAGACAAGCAGGGCGTGAACGCACGGGCGGGCGGATTACAGACAAGCGGGGTGCGGGCGGATTACAGACAAGAGGGGTGCGGGTGGGCGGATTACAGACAAATGGGCTGCGGGCGGGCGGATTACAGACTAGCAGGGCGTGAACGCGCGGGCGGGCGGATTACAGACAAGCGGGGTGCGGGCGGATTACAGACAAGTGGGGCGCGGATGTGCCGGCGGATTACAGACAAGCGGGGCACGGACATGCGGGCGGGCAGATTACAGACAAGTGGGGCGCGGACGCGCGGGCCGGCGGATTACAGACAAATGGGGCACAGACACGCGAGCGGGTGGATTACAGATAAGTGGGGCGCAGACATGCGGGCGGATTACAGACAAGTAGGGCATGGACGTGCGGGCCCGCGGATTAAAGACAAGTGGGGCACAGACACGCGGGCGGGTGGATTACAAACAAGTGGGGCACGAGGAACATGGGCAGGCGAGCAGATTACAGACAAGCGGGGCGCGGACACGCGGGCGGGTGGATTACAGACAAGCGAGGTGCGGGCAGGCAAATTACAGACAAACGAGGCGCGGGCAGGTGGACAAATTACAGACAAGCAGGGCGTGGACGCGCGGGCGGGTGGATTACAGACAAGCGAGGCGCATGGGCAGGCGGATTACAGACAAGCAGGGTGTGGACATGCGGGTGGACGGATTGCAGACAAGTGGGGCACGGACGTGCTGGCGGATTACAGACAAGTGGGGCACGGATGTGCGGGCGGATTACAGACAAGTGGGGCACGGACGTGCGGGCAGACAGATTGCACACAAGTGGGATGCGGACGCGCTGGCGGGCAGATTACAGACAAGCGGGGCGCAGACGTGCAGGCAGGTGGATTACAGACAAGCGGGGCGCAGGCGGGTGGGCAGGCGAATTACAGACAAGCGAGGCGTGGGCAGGTGGACAGATTACAGACAAGTAGGGCACGGACGCGTGGGTGGGCGGATTACAAACAAGTAGAGCGCGGACGTGCGGGCTGGCGGATTACAGACAAGTAGGGCACGGACGTGCGGGCCGGCGGATTAAAGACAAGTGGGGCACAGACACGCGGGCGGGTGGATTACAAACAAGCGGGGCACGGACGCATGGGCGGGCGTATTACAGACAAGTGGGGTGTGGACGTGCAGGCAGGCTGATTACAGAGAAGCGGGGCGCGGACACGCGGGTGGGTGGATTACAGACACGTGGGGCGCGGGCGTGCGGACGGATTACAGACAAGTGGGGCGCGGACGTGTGGGTGGGAGGACTACAGACAAGTGGGGTGAGGACGCACATGGTTGGGCAGATTACACACAAGTGGGGCGCGGATATGCACGGGCGGATTACAGACAATTGGGGCATGGACACATGGGCTGGCGGATTACAGACAAGCAGGGCGCGGGCGGACGGGTTATAGACAAGTGGGGTGCGGACATGTGGATTACAGACAAGCGCGGACTTGTGCGGGTGGATTACAGACAAGTGGGGCGCGAGCGCATGGGCAGGCGAGCAGATTACAGACAAGTGGCCCCTACTTGGTGTGTCATTCCCAGTTTTCCTGAAGGGTCCAGTTTATCCATGCTCCCCCATTCTCCACCTCAGACCCTGATGCTCTGATGTGATCTGCAAAATACCTTCCTCCGCCTAATGTTTCTGATTCTGATTAAAATCAAGCTTCTTTCAAATTGCCTGATCCTGCCCTTCCAGGAGTAGAGTCACATTCCATGGACGTCGGGTTTTTCTTTTTTCTCCCTCTGAGAGATTTGGGGGCGTGGTGGTGCCGCATTAAACCTGTCTGATCAAATCAATGCTGACACCTTCCTGAGACGTCTATTGACCCCTTATTCCAACTCCACCACTCAGCAGTCAGTTTCTGGTTTCCAGGCCTGACCAACAACCCCTGGGGGCATCAGCAGGTATAATAGACAGGTGAGCTTTATTTATCCTAGAATACAGACCGTCGGAAGGATTTAACGTTTTCAAAGCTTTCTCCCCATTCATCTATCCCTCCTCTAAAACACCTCCCAGAGATGAAAGCAGATTCTGTGCCCAGATCTCCTGGATTTGTATTATATTTCTTTCAGACAAAAACAAGTTCCCTGCAGCAGAGAGAAGATCCTTTCGGTCAATCGCACTCCTCAGATTTTTCACTCGTTAAAAATATCACAGTTTGCTGTGCTGGATCTAAGACAGAGATCTCTGCAGGCTCCTGCAGAGGGAAATCTAAGTACCACAAACTCTTTGCTTCCTCATTGTCCCGACCTCTCCATGTTAGTTTTAGAATCTAATATTTCATTTTAATTTTCAATATTACTGTTCAGTCCTCAGATAACACGAAGAATAAGCCAGACTACAAAGCCTAGTTATAAATGAGGTATTTTCTCTCGAGTAATGAAAAATATGTCACTGAGCAGCAGAGCTGCCTTATGGGCTGTTATTGTGTAATTCAGTAGATTAGCCATGAGGCTGATTAAGTTTAATATGTTTAACGTAATATGGCATAATTTGGTGTAATATAGGGCAAGTGAACTGATCTAATTAAATGAACTACATATTGTCACATGCTAAATTAGCTGAATTTAAAGATGTGTTAATGGGCTGAAAAAAATGGATTACCCTTAAAATGAGGCCATATTCAAAAGGAGCAGAATATAAAGGGGAATGTGTGCTTATTATGTTTTTTTAAAACTACCCTTATTGCCTTATTGGGCATATAAAGCAGAGAGAGAATGGACATCTTTTTCCCTGAGCTTTAAGGAGTTCCAGAACCAATAAGAATAATCATCATTGAGAGTGCAAAAAAAAGAAAACTGAGTCACCTAATCCGAGGCTAAAGAGCCATCGCTCCCCCCATCCTGGGCAATTTGAGAAATAGTCGTCTTTAAAAGTAGCGAAGCGGGTTGAGCCGTGTGGGATTTACAGACACGTCGACTGAATTACTGCAGTTGAAGTGAGATTCAGCTTTGGCTCAGCGAGCGTCTTCCAGTACCGGCCTCCGTGAAGAGCTCCATCACTCCACAGTAACGTGTCACACAGGAGGCGAGGGGATGTGGCCGGTGCTCCGCACTGACAGTGGGGATGCCCCAGCTACAGAGCTTCCCCCTCAAAGGTACAACAGCAGGACCTTCATGGGGTTACCACCACACCTCCTTAACAATGCTTCAATGCTACTTCCAAAAAAAAATTCTGAGGGAAGAATGAAAAATTATTGGTTCAGAGAGATAACCAATCAGATTGTAGAGGAGGTAGGTCCAAGCAACAAGAAGAGGTAGGACCAACCAATCAGATGTCTTGGTCCTACCTCCTCTAGTTGCTTGGACCCCAGAATTTTTTTTTGATCATTTTTCATTCTGCCCTCAACATTTTTGTGCAATAAAACTCCCATGAGCATATTCTATAAGAGAACAAAATAAGCTGTGGCAGTTTGACCGCTTCCGTTAAGACGTATCAAACAAACATTCATTAATATGGACTACGAACCAGTAAGGTTTGTAAGTCAGACTCCAAAGCTCATAGTTTTATAGCACAGCTTTCAACAAATAATTGTCCAAAGTTTTATAAATCCTACTGCGTAGAATTTCTCAGGCTGCTCTTGCAGGACCTTCAGTCTTAGCGACTTAGAGAGGATGCAGTTCCCCTCTTTGCTTTATCTCCCTGCCCTCCTCGATGCTTCTTCTTCCTTTGAAATGCAAACATCACAGAGGTCTGAGGGAAACAGTCTGTAACATGTGGTTACGTCTGTGCGCTGCACTCATCAGCTCCAGGTTGGGACTGTGAGTATTTAGAAGCACCAAGACCAGCATGTGTTTGCCTCTGATTATAATCGGCATTGACATGCACAATGTCACCCTCAAGCAGTGCCAACTGAAAAAAGCAGCTCAATCAGGGAAACAGGGCCATCCATCTACACTGTGTCCATGGCCTGATCCCAGATGTGTGCCCTACACAGAAATATGTGTGTGTGTGTGTGTGTGTGTGTGGGGGGGGGGGGTGGCGGAGTATGTATGAATTACATTGTGAGGACCAAAAGTCCCCACAATGTGATAGAATATTGTGATTTTGATGTTGTGGCGACAATTTTTTGAGTCCCCACAGGGGGAAATTCAATTTTGTAATTCTGTGACTACAAACAAAAAACAAAAATGCCAAAAGTCTTGTATTTTGTTTGATTACTTATGGTTAAGGTTAGGGCTGGGTAGGGTTAGGGTGTCATTCTTGGGATTAGGGTTATGCCCATAGAAATGAATGGATGGTCACCAAAAAGAGAACTATACATATGGATGTGTGTGTGTGTGTGTGCATGTGTGTGTGCGTGTGTGTGTGTGTATGTGTGTGTGTGTGTGTGTATGTATGTGTGTGTGTGTGTGTGTGTGTGTGTGTGTGTGTATGGGTTTGCATAGATCGCATTTGAGGACCAAATTGTCCCCAAAGTGTAGTAAAACTCGAAATGTCCCTACTTTTGGGGACATCTTTTGAGGTCTCCATTTGAATAACCTCCGTTTAATAAAAATCTGTGAATGCAATCAAAAAAGTAAAAATATCAAAAGTCTTGTATTTGGGTTGGTTACTTGTGGTTAAGGTTAGAAATGGGTAAAGGTAAAGGGTGTCGTGATTGGGATTAGGGTTTTTCCCATGGAAATGAATGGAGATTCCTGATAAAGATGTGAATACAAACATATGTGTGTGTGTGTGTGTGTGTGTGTGTGTGTGTGTGCGCGTGTGCGTGTCTGTATCTGTATTGGGTAATACTTTACCTGAGGAGGCAGTGTAGGAGTACAGTTACTTCATGTATTAATTAATTAACCAGGAATACATGCTATTTACATACTGATCCCATGTGCATTAATCAGTAACTAATCATGACAGTTCATGTATTTCATGCAATAACTGCGTTAGCTCATGATTTATTCTTGAGCAATAATAACTGATACACTAAGTTATTCTTGTCCCTCTAGTTGTGTATTGTCCTATATTACTGCGCAATCCGGCCCAGTGGGATTTTTGTACAGTTTAATCCATCGAGTGACAATAGCAAAATAAATATAGAAACAGGACGTAAATAATACACAAAGCAAAATACGCAACTTACAGTATAACGTACAGGACACATAAACAGACACAAGCAGAGAGTATACAATACAGAACAATTCCCAAACATAAGATATATAACATACATCAAAAGTCACTGAATACAGAATAGAGTGCAGAATGGTTACTATGTGAATGTAAATATAGGCTTAAACAGTGCAGTTGAATATAGCATGTTGCTAATCACAGAAGGTAAGGTAGCACAGTAATTAAGTAACCTTTCAGCATTGGAGAAGTAAGTCATGTGTAGACAGTGACGGATCATCCTGTTAGCAGTTTTGGTGGCTGTTTGTATGTGCAGGGATTGATGTGAAGGCAACGCAGAGCCGCTTCTCTTTGCGGGAATAGTTATAAAATGCTGCGGTCTTCTCCTTGTTAGGGTGTCCGCACTACGGTACCATACCCTGGTAAAACATGTGAAGGACAAGGAGACGTTGACTGCCACCCCACATCCACAGACGTCTGTTCAAATACAGCGATGAGCCTTCATTTCTGCTCCTCTTAAACTTCTGCATCTTGACGACTAGAATATAATCTGTACGAGACAGTGTGACTGTCAGACTGTCTGTCTGAATCACACAGTGATTACGGTACAGCGTATTTACTGCGTCCTTCCACACAAGCAATGTTAATTTTTATGTTAATGAGCCGATTTGCAAGAGCACCTGAAATCCCCGTCCGTGGCTCTGGGGTTCCAGGTGGTCGGTGCGTGGTGGGGAGGCTGTGCTCGGTCCTCTTATGCTAAAGGTGAGTAACCAACGCCCCCCCACCCCCACAGCCGCGATCGGACGCCTCCCTGCTCATCTCGCTCAAGCGCAATACAGCGATTTACATTTCCTTGCTGTGTGGACCCCAGTTTTTCTACATTTTCATTATTTTCCCCATCAACATTTTTCCCAATTAAATGGCTGTGGACTTCCGATGTTTCAGCCATGCCGGTGATTTGTGACAAATTCTATGCACTTTATTCCTTGTCTCAATACTTGCTCCAGGTACTCAGTATAAAAAAACGTCACCCCCCGACCCACAAATAAGCAAACAAAAATGCGTTTAATCTCTATCTAGGGTATACCTATCGAATAAACGTAATAGCCTATAATCTGCGTAATAAACCTAAGCCTATCTTTACACAAATCTTACTGAGATTACTTTTCAAAATTATATTCCCCTTTCAAAACACGATAAATGTTACAAAACATCCACACGTACCCGTAGGCACAGTCGGACGTGTTCGACCTTAAAAAACACATTTACACACATTTTGCTTCATGACCTTCAGGTTTTGCTGTTTCTGCACGCTAACTCGACGCTTTAGGCAAAGAAGATAAATTTAATAACGCGTTAATTTCACCAAAAGGGACACATTAGCAATTTCCACTCCACATTATTGGATAAATTAACGAGCTATTAGTCGGTTAATTAGCCATCTCTGCTTGCGATGTGCAGGGTCCTGCTGAAATAATATAAATGTGTTAAATTTCTTAATTTTAACATAGGCTAAAGCCTATCGGCAGATTAAGTCATACAGTGCAAAAAAACACGCACATGCGGACACATGACCTTGGCTCTGAATAAATCTAAAGTCAAATTTAGTTCGGCATTTGAAGTTTCCCTCTGATGGTCCAAAAGAAACCTCGATGTCTATACAGCACAGTTTGATTTATAATGTACAACTCAACGGGGTTTCAGAGAGTGACATTTGCCATATTGTATTTACGTGTGGCGTTGTCTGATGGAGTGGGCGAAAACGGGGGAATTAATGAAAAGTAACTCATTTCAATGACTGCACGTTGCCGCCAGTGTTTCCAGTATAGTGCTCACCAGGGCTGAATGGGCACCACAGGGGCTGCCGCGATCACGAAATATAAACGATGTTATGCCTACGAAAGATACCGGGATCACTTTGGGAAAAGGCGCATCAGGTTATGTGTTTTGACGGCTACAGCGGGGTCAGGCAGCTGGCGGTCACGAAAAGCGTCTCTTCAGCCTCTGCTGCTAAAGGGCGAGATGTTCACCTTTATGTCCACATTTTTGGGAAAAATATTGTCCAAGTGACAATATCAACACGTGAACGTGCCGTGTTGGTTTTATACAAAATATCACACGTGTTATTGTCTGGGAGATAAACTCCGTGCCTGATATACATGCCCCAGGAACCCCCTGCATGAACGTCGCATTCCAACAGATGTTTAGAGCGCAGCACATCTGGGCGCGATACGATTGCTCACTTGCTCTGCTTCACGTTTACCTTTGGTCTCTCTCGCCATCCCGTCCTGCGCCAGGTGCCCGGTTCCTGCCTCTTCGTCTGCTCGTCTTCCCGCGGGCAATGTGGGAGTCAGCGGGCTGTCCACCTCCGTGGCGACGCCGGGTGGTCAACAGTGAACATTTAGTAGCGTCGCTTCCGTCGCCGGTGTCGGTGATGCCCGGGTATTTTGCGGACACCTCGGTACCTCCTTATCCCTGTTGCCCTTCTCCTTCTGCTGAATGAATAAATCCCACTTGCTTTTTAAAGGAGCTGCCGTGCGCACGGGATGGGTTTTGTGCCTGCGTGCGTGAGACTTAGTGGGCGGGTGGGGGTCGGCAATGAACGGATTTTTATCTTATCCGAACTGAATTCTTGTGTTTTCTTGATCACGGCAATGAGGATATATACCTAAAAATTCATAAAAAGATACAGACTCATACATAGCCATGAAGAAGAAGGCAGAACTCTTAATGGATAGTTTGTAATATTAAATGATCATTAGAACGATAGATAGATAGATAGATAGATAGATGTACTTTTCAGAATTGCGTCCTTCCAAACTCAATTGCATACACACTGCCTTGGCCCACCCAAGTAGTAATAACGAACAGTTTTATATGTAGTAGACGTTCTTTGTACATTTTAGTAGTGCAAAGTATTCGTTTTGCGGGTTTTGATGATCACAGTGCTTCCTTGAGTCTATACCGCATCGGAGCAGTCGTTTGAAAATGCATTTGCAGACCGCTCTCTTCCTTAATGTTACTGATTTTGCTGTGATTCCCTCGCAAGATTAGAGCGTCGGCTGAAGCCCTCCTCGTCACGTTCCCACCCTTTTATTTTCTTCCTCTTTCGGCGAATCGCAGATCGAAACCTTGATCTGCTGATCCAGGACCATCCCTTCGTTAAGTGAATCCGGCTTGCTGGAATTTAATAAATTTGAGAAACTGCCTGGGCTGGAGGTGGGAGCAGTGGGAATATGCGAGGAGAAGTGATAAGATAGAAAGGTAATGAATGGAAAGGACGGTTGGTCTCATTAGAAGTTTTAGGGAGATTATTCCACACCTGGAATTATAAACAGGCTGACCAGGAGAAATCAAGAAGTGTAGAAACGCACTAGAGTTTCGGCGCACTAAGTATAGCAAATATAGGAAGCTGGGGCCGTTCAGTCCTGTCGGTACTCACCTAGGGGGGCGCGACTGAACAAGCTGACTTCACCACTAAGCCCGCCTCCTCACCACCCCTCACCTAGGAAGTCACGGAGGGTGGGTCATTTTCAGATGGCTCTCTGAAGGACCTTTAAGCTAAGGCCCTGAAGTTGCACACACAGTTTATCGTCTTTGGGACCCGACTCAAGAAGTTCCTGTTCCTCCTAGTGTAGTGACTATTTCTGACCAACAGGGGACCCCCTAACTCCAGCAAGCCGTACGCGAATGCATGGGTTGGGCAATGGAAAACACTGTCCCTGGTCGCACGTGGAGATGATGACAATCATGCCTCTCAGAACTGCACTCTGAAAGTTTTTCACTGTCTCACTAAAACCTTTTGGCTCTTTACCTCACGAGTGTGTAAAAATTCTCAAGTCTCCAGAGATGATCCTGCTTAAGAGCTTGGCGTGGGCAGGCTGGGTACTTCAGAGGAGGGTAATAAAATTGACTCGCAGATTGGTAAAGGGTTGATCACCTTTCATTCAAATCCCAGTGCCAAAGAGCAGTGGTCTGACAATCGAACATGAAAGTGGGACATAATGGAATGATTCATATGGACCCAAAGCAGATCTTTGCTCCTCACCTTCAATCCATGTCCATAATCGTCCCTTCGATGTTAAATATTACATTAGGTGCTTAATTCTAAGTTCAGGATTTAAAACCCTTCAGGTGTTTTAACTCAGGTGAAGTGCTGAAGTGTTTCACTGTGTGTGTGTGTGTGTTGTGTGTGTCTGTGTGTGTATATATATTAAGGTAGATGTATATTCTTTCGGGGTTATCGATGGGTGGATTATGGCTTAGGGCTACAGGTCAAATGTTGTTTTTGGGGGTGCCCGAGGCCTGTACAATAAACTGGGGGGAGGGGGGCGGGTGAGCGCTGTCCCCCATTTATGAAGATCACTAGTATTCATTTCTGTATGGAATCTTCCAGTACCTATGCAGTGCTAGTTGTTAGTGGCCCAGGGCTTAGGACAGTGTTAGCACAATATGTAGGTTTTGGGGCCTGGGGGGACAAGCCCTGTTCTTAGATTAAATCCTCTGATAACTATAGAAATGCTAGGTACATGTATACTAGACAAATTTAGGTACATGTATACTAGACGAATTTAGCCCCTGCTGTTGACCCAGGGAAACCCTGTGCAGGAAAAGGCTAACTAGCTAGCTAGCATGATCATAAAATTGCTGTGCTTTCAACATTAAACCAAGTGCCTGACATTGTGAGCTCAGCTGTGATTGCAGGTTATTTTGTTGTAGCTCCATCTTCCTTTGGACAGCCCAGGGGAATAGATTAAGTGGCACATAGCTGGGAAGTGGGTCGGGCTAGGAAGGTTCATGCCCAGGTGCCCCCCCCCCCCCCATTTCTGATTTCTTAACCAAAACCATGAGGTTATGAAGCCAAATCAGGCAGCCTAGTGAGTGAAGGACAGCATTCTTTCTAGTGTCAGATTATAACACAGAAATCTAAAAAAAAAAAAACAGCCACTAGTGAATTTGGGTGCCCTTTGTCCTGATTATGAACCCCAGTGGATCAACTTATCTGAGAGCAATTCGCCAACTCCATAGGCAGCAATGTGTTCCTACAGTCACAATCAGGTCATAATAGGGTACAGCTTGGTTGACTTGAATGTTTAGCTGGAGTTGCAATTATTAAATGTTTTTCAGTCAATTACAAAGAATCTCTTTAAGAGATGTGCAAGTAGTGGGTAAAGGACCTCAAGACGACATGTGTGTAACTCAACCAACTCAACTACGTCTGTGACGTTTTCCGAAAGTGAAGGATTGCTGGGATTGCTGCGAGCGAGTGGTGTTGAGCTGCAGCGATTGTTTTGGGATCGTTTGGGATTGTTTTTGGAGTGTTTGTGTGCTTTAACTGTTT
>JABFEA020000041.1:11486107-11497121 GCA_019775915.2 Cyphomyrus plagiostoma | reverse complement strand
CACCTCCCGCCCCCCCAACCCCACCCCACCCCCACCCCTACCCACAACCCCACCCCCACAGTGCCTCAGTCCCTGAGGGTGCTTTTGACTGACCTGTGCCTAGGCAGAGGCAGATGCAGGCTCAGTGTGGTAATCAACACTACAATAACAGACTTACACAGTGGTACTGCAGTAGTAGGTAGTATAAGTACCATAGCGAGTGTAACGGCCAAGAGATGCACTCGAGCCAGAATAATTTTCAGATGACTGAAATAAAACATGAAAATTAGCACAAAATAAATGCATGGATTGCAAATATATTTTCAAATGTAAACCCTTGCTGTGCACTCTCTGTGATTTGCACAGAAGACCATGCACACGTATGTCTGTTTGCTGTTCCATGGACCTGAGGGAATATTATTTCAGTATGGAAGGTATGACATGAAGTAAATCCCTACGTGACTTAATAATGAATAATGCAAAATGATGACTCTATTAGCCAGGCAGTGTAAGTGCTTGGTGGTTAATGAGCAGCCTTTCTACTGAGTGTAACTTAGTTGTGATGTCTTTTGAGAGCCCTTGGGTGTAAGTGCACATGCGTGAGCTTAGAGCCCTTGCTAATCCACTGTCTTTGTGTCCAGTGCGAGGGAGATAATCCCCCAGGCCAGGCATGACCCTGGCTGGTATCCGTTTATTGAGGCTTTTGAGCCGTGCCCGTTGCTAAGGAACAGTGCTCACTAATTCCAAAGGACTGATCTGATGGCTTCTCACTGAGCACTGTGAATGTGACTGTGGTTCACTAGAACAACTCCCACGTACTGGGAACTGGAGAGGACACTCTGGCAGATAGACAGCAAAGACCAGAACTAACTTACGTCCCAGGAAGGGTTAAAGTCACATGGCTGGCACTAGCGGTTCTCCTTCTCAGCTCAATTTTGTCCACCACTTCCCACACACAACATTCCTGATCTTCACCAAGTTTCTGGCAAACAGTTCCATTCACTGTCAGCTCAGGCCAGGATGGAGCTCCTGCCAGGATGGAGCTCAGGCCGTGACAGAGCTTAGCCCTTAAAGACCACCCCCATGTTCCTCACCCTCTGACCTCTCAGCCTCTGTCATGTCCAGGACAGTACCGACAGAGCTTCATTGTGTGACGCACCTCTATCAGTGGTTTCTCACCCTGCTTCTGAAGAACCTCTCCTCTGCAGATTTCACATGCTGTCCAAAGTAGCCTCTTATGAGGCAATTAACCATGACAGCAAAATGGGTTTTAATGAATCTCACGACGACCAGTTTCATATATACGAAGGCCTGATGTTAACGCAGTCGGAATGTAACTGATAACTATAATTGGCAACATGAACAATCTGCCAATGGTCTAAATGTTGGATGGACTACATAGGATTTCTTCAGGACCAGGAACCACTGCTGTACCTTGGGCCCATAGAGGTAGGTATTCCTTAGCTGTAGCACCTACTTCTATGGGATGCAATCCTCCCTCCTCCTTCTGGTAATGCTGAGCATGTGTACCTATAATTTATAATAGTTTATAGACTTTCAGATAGTCCTATATCGTAAAATCTATACAGAGATCTGGAAAAAATAAAGAGACCCCTCTATACTGTGTTTAAATCTGCATTTTCAAATCCTGGTTTAATCCTGGCTCTGCTGTCAGAAGGCTACACTGCGGGGCAGGTTGTTTTCAGGCTCAGAGTTTCTAAGACAGCAATGCACAAGAACATTAAGAAGCAGGAGACACTGGAAATAACCAAACACCAGCCAGGTAGAGGGCAGAAGCAACTTTATAATACCAGAGATGCCCATAATCTTATCCAACAGTGCTTCATATATCGGAGGATGACCTCAAGTGACCTTCAATGAGAATGAGAAAGATTAAATGCAGGTGTGAAGTGCACTGCTAGGACAGTTTGTATCAGGCTCCTAGAAGCAAGATGGAAGATCCAGAAAGGAAAGAAGAAGCCCTTCATTATTGAGGAGCAGGGACGAGTTAGGCAAGAGCTTGCATGAAATGTATATTTTACACAGGTGTATTCCATAAATTGAGAACTGAGTGAAACTGAAAATTATGCTGTGGTCTCTTAATTTTTTTCAGAGCTGTGGATGTGTTTTGCTGCCTGTGTAATTCCTGCCATGATTACTGTAATAGCCTGAAGTTGAATATGTCACATTTTCACCTATCAAAGGCCTTGAGGTCAGAACATTGCATTTCTCTTACAGTGTGTGATTACTGTAGCACTGGAGACCTCTACACCTACTGGGTAATGATTGGCCAGTTTGCAGAGGATGCTGTGAAGGTTTTTGCTGCTGAGCTGGGCTCTGCTCTTGGTAAGTGAGACTGGGCCGTGATTGAGTAAGGCTCTGCTCTGAAAGAGTGAGACTGCTGTGGTTGAGTAAGACTGCTCTAATGCTCTGCTCTGGGTGACTGAGACTGAGCTGTCATTGAGTAAGGCTCTGCTCTGAGTGAGAGACTGCTGTGGTTGAGTAAGGCTGCTCTAATGCTCTGCTCTGGGTGACTGAGACTGAGCTGTCATTGAGTAAGGCTCTGCTCTGAGTGAGAGACTGCTGTGGTTGAGTAAGGCTGCTCTAATGCTCTGCTCTGGGTGAATACTGTCACCTCTCTCTCTCTTCATGAGTAATAGGTTTCCTGCATGACTTTGGGATCATGCACAGGGATGTGAAGGTGAGAATTTATGTATGTGAAAATAATGGTAGACTTGGAGAGCACCAATTAATGTGCATCTGTCTCTTTCTTGTATTGCTGACAGTCTCTGTTTCTCTGTAGATGGAGAATGTTCTTTTGACCGACCAAGGTAAAGAGACCATTTGTGCTAAAAGAGCCTCAGGAGGGACCTGACATCCTGCAAGAACAGAAAGAATTATTCTGGAACAAATGTTTTATCAAGGAATTCAGTAGGATCAAATATTGCATAATTGTGTTATTCAATATCTTAAAGTTGACTTTGAAGATTAATTTTCATCAAGTTAAATGAACATACAGTATGTATTGGTTTATGATTTTAATTGTTCAGTGACAGAAATAATTGTGATGAATTATGTTTAAGCACACCCTGCAATAGCGGGTAAGCCATGTATGCATGTGTGTTTTACCTGACTGGATCCAGGCCATCTCCGCCTAGCTGACTTCGGCCTGTCCCGCCGTCTGGAACAAGGTGCACGGACCTTCACCATCTGTGGTACTATGCAATACATGGGTAAGATGTTTAGGGCTGAGGTTCCGTTAAAGATTTTAGATTTGGTTAGAAGTTGTGTAGCTCCTGCTGCAGGACCACTTACACATGTACCTGGCCGTTAATTGGAAGCTCAGCCTAGCTGCACTTGTGCATAGTTGACCCCTTGACAGCTAACATGCTGTAACATGCTATTGAGGCAAATAGTCAGTGTTGGGCATTTCAGTTCCAGAAGCTACAAATCCAGACCAAGATTTTGTTTCTACCAACCAGTTGAGTTCTCTCTGACTATGACTTTTTATGTTCACCTGGTGGGTAGAAACAAGAAACAAAATCTTGGTCTGGATTTTTAGCTTCTGAAACTGAAATCCCCAATCACTTTGGATAAAGGTGTCTGCCAGTTATGTAAAATGTAAACATTTGAGCCATAGGCTGAAAATGCAAAATAGGAAATATATTTTTTTTACAAAAAAATATGAATGGCAGCATTTTCAGTGAATATACTAATATACAGTAATATAACCTTGTTGTGGTGAATGCATCTCAAACAGGTCATTTATCATTATAATACTGATGAGATTTATGTGGAGTTAATGATAGCAGCCCACGTTGCTGACAGCATTGTCTGCCACTTCTGCTGGACAGCCCCTGAGGTTCTGAGTGGGGGACCCTATAGCCATGCAGCTGATTGGTGGTCCCTAGGCATTCTCCTCTTTGCCATGGTGACAGGAAACGTGAGTTCAACTGCAAACAGTATATCGTTTTCATATAATTTGAGTGGGTCATATTGTATACAGTATATTAGTGCTGACTTATCATTCTGTGTGTGTGTGTGTGTGTGTGTGTGTGTGTGTGTGTGTGTAAGAGATATTGTGTCCCTATATGTGTATATATGACTCATAGCCTGGACACTCTGCAGTTCCCTGTACCTCCAGAGCCAGATCACAGCACAATGCTGGGGAAAGTGCGGAGCTTCCCATACAAGATGCCTGAGACCTTCAGCCCACCGCTAGCACTGCTGCTTTTAGAGGTGATGGGGGTTCCAGAACACACCCTACACACCCCTCCCTCCACGCTACTGGCCAATGACCAATTAGATTGTGGGTCATGTGACCTGTAGTGTCATCCCTAGCATTACTAATGGCACACCTAATTGGGTAAAGCAGATTGTAGTAAGTGTAATAATATGCCACCATCTCTCTGAACGCCTAATATGATGGACCGCCACTTCTCCACGCTTCAGCTCCTGTGTAAGGCCCCCGCAAAGCGGCTGCACACCCTGGAGCGATTCCAGCACCAGACCTTCTTCCGTGGCACCCCCTTTGACTCCCAGCTTCTCCAGAAAACCCCCATGGAGCTCATCCTGGAGCTGAAGCAGCGGCCCGACCGCGAGGCTAAAGCCCGCCGTGGCTTGGACTTGGAACCTTTCCAGGACTTCGACTGTGACCTCCTTGGTTCCCCTGTCACATCAACCATAGACCTGCCCCCCACTCCCACTGGTAGCCTCCCTCTAAAAAACTCTGATGAGGAGGTATTTGTGTGACACGGCTGATGGCCAATAAGGAGGAGTCTTTCATAGGCAGACAGTAAACTGAAGAAGCAGAAATGGAGTATGTGATTGGCTCCCTTTATCCTTTCTCTTACTCTCCCACTCTCTGGCCTTTTGGCGGCGTTTGGAAACTGCCTTGTCATCACTCGATAATAGCTGAAGAGCTTAAACCCTCCTCTGTCCCCATCCAGAGCTTAAACCCTCCTCTGTCCCCATCCAGAGCTTAAACCCCCCATCTGTCCCCATCCAGAGCTTAAACCCTCCTCTGTCCCCATCCAGAGTACATTTGTCCTAAATAGTGCGGTATTGAGAGGTCATCCTATGGACGATGAAACAGGAAGTGACAGTCCTGGGTCAGTGTCCGGAGACATTCCTGGGTCAGTGTCTGGAACAGCCCCAAACACCTGCCCAGGAACTTCATCCCTCATTCTGCTCAACGTTGGACAGAAGTGGAAGGCTATAAACTTCCTCCTGGTGTTTTTATAAAGACTGACAACTCATTTACCCCCCAGGGGCAGCTGTGATCTATTCCATACCTCAATGCTAAGTGTTGAAACCTAACGTGAGTTCATCCACATAATGTCAAGGTGTGGAGATACGATTTCACTGTGCTGCTGTTGTCTGGGATGATGAATATAAAACAAGCTGCTCTGGGTTGCTTTCCTACCTGTTTTTTTGGTAGAATGACACCTCAGGTGTCACCTTGGCTGCTTAGTGGGGCTACAGTTCAGAGTTAACCAGTTAAGGGTCCTTTACAGACAAATCAGTCTTCATTTTTCTATTCAGCCGTTTTTTACTTTTCTTTTTAGACCTGTTGATTTTTTTAATGGTATTGTTCTATTGATTGTCCAACCAGGACTTTGAAGGTGTATAAACTGTTGAAAACGGAGACTTGATCCCTTTCCACAGACAAATAATTATAGTGTTACAATAAATAAAATACAGAGGTGTTAGACTCCTTGAGTCAGATTTAAGTGTCTGTGTTGGTTTCTGCCTTGTTTTCACCAAATTGAATAAAGACAAGGTTAGGCGTGAGAGGCGTAAACGTTAAAAATGATTTTTAACGTGATAGAATGAGCAATGACCAGTATATCACAATTTTGTCCTTCAATATTTATTTCCACATTTTCTAATTAATTGGATGTAATTTGTCTATTGAAAAATTTCCAGCATTATTTATATTGTGTAGAAGTATTAAACAGTAATGACTGAGAGTGTCTTAACAGAAGACTGAGTGATCGGCGATATTTCATTTGTTGTTACTGCGTTTTGTCCGTCTTAAGTCTATGGCCTACTCGAGCGACCCTGAGCAACGCAGCATGAGGCGCTGCGACGTTGACGTCGACCTGCACGGTCCATTCGTCAGCCATAGGGGCTGTTCGATATTTTCCATTACAAATAGGATATTATTTATTCAAGATGCGTTAAAATGCGCAGTGTTACAGAGAAGCGTCCGTTTCGACAAGGACATTTGGATTTGGTAAGCTAATCTTAGCTCCTTGTCTGGCTCTGTTTTGGTTTATTGAATGAAAGAGAAGAAAATCGATGTCTGCTTTTCAGCACTCACGCCAGCTCCTGCTGTAGGGAAGCAGTTTGTCTTTCTTTTAGTGACACCTTGTCCCTGATGGGAGGGTACACCTGTTGGATTACTTAAACAGGTGTTGTGCCGAATTCTGCACCCCTGCCGTGAAATGCACCCCATGTCGGGAGCGCGCATCGCTCTTTTCTTCGATTAGAAGGGGGAAAAGACGTAGTTTCGTCAATCTAATTATGCAACAGATATATTATATTTCGCTTGCACATTTAGAAGACCTTTATCACTGTTTCATTTCACGAAGGCTGCATGTAACCCACATAAAGTAATAAACTATGACATGTAGACGATGAGCCCCGAACGAGAACGTAGGTTATTTATTTGTCTCGTCAACAGTTTACTAGTTTGAGAACAATGAAGTCCTTGGCTTTAATAATCAAAGCAAATTATACAATATTATTCCTTATACTTATTAAGTAAATGATTTTTCTCCATAATGAAGACAATGTTCTGGTACAGTGATCTGAAATACCTAAATAAAAAAGAGATATTTGTCTTTATGACGGCTAACCTGGCAGGAAATTCATTTCCATTCTCCCCTTTGATTCTATCACGAAATGCTGTTAGCAACTGACATATTTAAAGAAATGGATAATAATTACTTAATTTCATGAATGCCATATCACGGGCAGCACGTGGGGTGGGGGGTGGGTTCATTTTAAGGCAGCTAAATACTTGTTTCGTATTTAAGAAACTGGCTCAGTAACTGTGTTATTAGTACCTTACAAAGTTCGCACTGTTTATTGATGTTGGTCTATTGTGCAGATTTATCAAAAGCATATAAGGAGGAGATCAACTGACATGAACATGCAGGGGTGGAGGGGGGTGTGTCCTTATGCAAAAGGCTACATGCCCTTTTCAAATCTAGCTGCACTGAAACTAAATTTGTGAAGCTCAGATAACAACTTTAGGTCCACTGTGTGTATTATAAAAATATATGACCTGAACATCTAAGACAAAAATGCAGGGGGGTGCCATTCACTGCAGGCTACCTGCCGGGAACTGCACCCCCTATGAATTCTGGCTCTGTATGTCCTTCATAAATGAAATTTGCTCAGGTAGTACAGTTTCATACACAGAGAGTACTGTCCAAAGCATTTTGGAATATAATCACCTGAGACAGAGATATAGGGGATGCCATTCATGGCAGGGTGCCCGCCAGGAATTGCACCCCCTTTGAATTCTGGCTCTGTATCTCCTACATAAATGAAATTTGCTCATATAGTACAGTTTGCTACATAGAGGGCACTGCACTGTCCAAAGCATTTTTGGATATAATTGCCAGAGACAAAGATACAGGGGGGTGCCATTCATGGCAGGGTACCTGCCGGGAACTGCACTCCTTTGGAATTTTGCTGGAAAATGGACATCCAATTTAAAATTATTTAGGTTCCCCTGAATCACAGTGTTTTATGGAGTGTCCTACAGTTAGACAGATACAGAGGGCTGCTTTATGTCAGGATTCCTTTTTGAAGTGATGTAAATATCAGCTGCAAAACTTGTCTTGTATGTTTTGGTACTAAGTTTGCATCACGATTAGTAGTTTAAATTACAGTTTTAACGGCAATGAACTTGAATGGAAAATAATAGAATATGTTGCCTAATGCCAAGTCATGTAAGGCACTGTACCTACACATTCACATATACAGATTATGAACCAGAACTTGTTGATTTCAACTGGGCATCAAAATTTGATATAATGTAGAAACTTAACTTAATGTTCTAGTTGTAATTATTCATTTCAACACAGATTTTTTCCTATAGATATCATCCGAGTTTCACAATCCAAAGGCCTAAAAATAACAAAGATGCATAATTAGACTGACGAAACTACGTCTTTTACCACCTTCTAAGCGGTGCGCGCTCCCGACAGGGGGTGCATTTCACGGCAGGGATGCAGAATTCGGCACAACATTTGACCAGACAACATAACAATCAAAGTGGAGACACGGCTGAGACATTAAGGACTTTGTAGTAAATGTCTTAAGTGGTTCTACCAACTAGAGTGAAATGGATGCGCTAGTTTATAAAAAAAATTAAGCACACATATTAATATTAATTATAATCCTAATTATTCGTGTATTATAGATATAAATAATGTAATAAGTATTGCGTTTTGATGTTAGCAGCAGATGTCGCGACATACACTTAAATTTGTGTACCGGATAACAAAACTGGTTTATGTCAATCGGGATATGCTGTACAGTTTTAATTTTTAAAAAGAGGAGAGCAGACGTGCAGATGCACCATAAACGCACTGCCGGGGGCATGATGTATGGAGCTCGTGATCGTGGGCGTGGCTTGGCCGCTAAGCCCCGCCCCTAGATGGCCCTGTTTTGTAAGTCGTCACGTAGCTCTGCGGCACAGACCTTTGGTTCTCAGCGAAGCGCTCTACTTTCAGGTCCTTGTCCGGCAGCCAGTGACCTCCTCCTCTCTCCATTTACAGGTGAGATACGGGCGGTGCTTCATCTTGTACACAGTAAGCTTTGCACTGTTTTTATAGGCGAATTCATTAAACTCTCAGGTATTAATAGATAGCATATTTGTATTATTTCTTAGTTGTGATGCGTGCTCATTTAATATTGAGAGCTGCTTTAAATTCCCGTGGCTTCTTGAGCCTGCAGGTGGTTATATTTGGTCTCTGTGTTCGGATTAGTGGTTGGGCCGCATCGTATACATCACATATTGTAAATCATATAAACTGTTCTACATAAAACTATCGTTATCCCAGCACATACAAAACCGCAAATTAAATACGTGGAGTCTGTTTTAATAAATGTATTATTAGATTTGGCTTTTTGTGCACCAGTTCTTTCCATTGAAGCGATAAAGGTTCCAGCATTTGAGCAGTTAACGTGATGACGATCCTGAAAAACCAATGAGTTGGCATGAGGTGGGCACGTCGTCTGGCGCCCGTGAATGACATGCATCGAAAAATGTAGGCACCCTGTGTGGGCTTGCCTTGTTTGTGGAGCAAGTACTAAACGCGGAAAATATCCAAAATGGCTACTGTTTGTCGTCCGTAATACATATTCAGTCTGTTATACTGCAATATGCTTGTCATGTTTCAGAATTTCTAAATATAAGACTTTAATGGACTGAGGATTGGAGTAATTTTCCTTGAATGGTGCGTCAGCAAAACGATGACGATGTCTCATTGAAGCATCGGCGGTAGCGATGAGCTGAAATGGACTGGGAGTCAGCTGAGTGTCCCCGCCCCCACCTGTGTGCCGACACCAGCCGGTCAGGTGTTATTATTGGAAGTGATGGCGGGTAGCATTTGTGGTTGTCTGGTGGTTTTTTTTAAAAGGGCCTGCTCTATACCACGTTTCTGGCTAGATCAGAGCATGCTAGTGTTTTTGCTATGGAATTATAAATAAATTTTAATGCGTATTGTCCTGCACTAAATCTGCACCGTGAATGTGATGTGACTGCTCAATGGTTATGGTGCGCGTGATCACTGCCTGGGTGAATAAGGGGACTATATATTTTTCTTTGCTATATAACCTTAAGTAATACAATGAGTGGATAGTTTAAAAGTACATGACTCTGTCACGTGCCTTTGTTAATCCATATTTGAGCATCATTTGTGGTTTAAATGAAAGGATAGTACCATTTTGTTACTGTCGTGGTCAGAAGTTTTCACTGAGGCAGAAGGCACTGGAACTGTTGGGATGCAAATGTTAAAGCCTGGGACTGGCTCTCCCTTTTCTGGTGGTTTGGCTGCATATCTGTGTCTCCTTGGTGTTTCATTGAGTGAGGTAGGTGGGTCGGTGGGGGGTTCAATGGGGCTCTGTTTGTTGGAAAGCCAGTGCAGACTAAGAAGTATCCTGGAGTTCTGGATTTTCACTGTGTTTTCATACCTGGGCCTGGCATTTCCCTGTGGTGAGACATGTGGAGAACCTTATATGTCTGCTTTTTGTTCTGTTTGACACCGGTGCTGATATGGGCCCCGCTCTGGTGTGTCCTTGGGTATAAATAACCCCATGTCTCAATGTCACTGCTTTGTGTCGGGGGTGCTGCCGGTTTCACACAGTATAAACATCTCTAATAACGTTATTAAAAAGCGGATATGGGGATATTTCACCTCTAACATAAACTGACGCTTATGTAATCCCTCCGGGATTGGTTGCCATGACCACCACAGGCCCTGTTGTGTCTCTTATGTAAGGCGAGCCTGTCAGCCAGTCAGAGTGAATGAAGGGCGGGGCTTCTGAAAAGCGGCCATGTGAAAGTGGGGACCGCTGGTAATGCTTGAGCTGGGATCCTCAATTGACTGACATGGTAGAGGCAATCCACCGCAAAGGGCTCCGCTTTACACCATCTTAGGGTGAAGGATGGCCAAACAAAGGGGAAATTCTCCACTAAAGGGAACAGCTGGGTGGTGTTTGTGCACATTGGTGACAAGAAATTTGTGCTGAGATTCCTTTTTGGGTGGTGCTCGCTGCTGCCCCTAGTGGCACTGGAGCTCTGCGCGGAACCATTTACCGATACAGATTTATTACCACTAATACAGTGCAATGGAGGAGGAGTATCTCTGAAAGTCTGTCACACAGCCTCAAGCTCATCTCTGAGGTGTGTGATGTCGGGAGAATCTGACACACTCCACCGGGGCCCCCCCCCCCCCCCCCCCGCCCAAACACCAGCACAAAAAGAAGACAAAACAACACCCCCCCAACGAAA
>JABFEA020000041.1:11475726-11486007 GCA_019775915.2 Cyphomyrus plagiostoma | reverse complement strand
GTTCTTCCTATCTATAAAGTGAAATGGTGGTGGTTTATCTCTGAAAGTATGTAAAACTGCCTCAAGCTCATCTCGGTGGTGTGTGATTTCGGGTTAATCTGACACACTCCACCACCCCCCCCCCCCCCCCAGGGCCTATAAACCGCAGTCAAGATGACGCACCA
Organism: Cyphomyrus plagiostoma; assembly: GCA_019775915.2. Classification (NCBI taxonomy): domain Eukaryota; kingdom Metazoa; phylum Chordata; class Actinopteri; order Osteoglossiformes; family Mormyridae; genus Cyphomyrus; species Cyphomyrus plagiostoma. Next base: position 11,485,843 of record JABFEA020000041.1, on the reverse strand, counting down.
GGTCCCCGCCCTCACTGCTGAGCAGAAGAAGGAGCTGCAGGACATCGCCCAGCGCATTGTGGCTCCCGGGAAGGGCATCTTGGCTGCCGATGAGTCTGTGGGTCAGTAGAGGGCGCTAGAGGGCTGGGAATCTGTAGCAGCAAATGGTCAAGACAAGGGTGTGGGGCAAATAAGCATAACTCATATCCAACTCCAGTGGTTCTTAGCCTGAAAGCAGTGGTTCTGCCCCTGTGTGTCTCTCCATACAGGCAGCATGGCCAAGCGGTTCAATCAGATCGGTGTGGAGAACACAGAGGAGAACCGGCGGCTGTACCGCCAGCTTCTGTTCACTGCCGACACGCGCATCGACAGCTGCATTGGCGGTGTCATCTTCTTCCATGAGACCCTGTACCAGAACACCGATGACGGCACTTCATTCTCCAAGATGATCAAGGACCGTGGCATCGTTGTGGGCATCAAGGTGCGGTGACCTGGGTGGGGCTGGACTGAGTTGCCACGTCCTGTTTTTGTTTTGCCACACTGTTGACACTTTGATTCAGATTTTAATCACTTAATACCAAATCCTATCCAGTGCTCCAGGGCCTCTGTTAAAAGTATTAACCTTGAGGAGGCTAAGCTAGGAGGAAGGGGACCACTGTATTTATCAGATCAGGAACGAGATTGACAGTTCTTAAGACCAATAGGAGAAATGGTAATGGGAAGTAGGACTGGTACTTCTGCTTCCTATAGACTTACAGAGGATCTTTAGCTACACTGTCAGTACCTGAGCCGTACGGCCGGCCCAATCTGATCCTTCAGGAACCAGTTCATCTATAGTGTACATGTCGTTGCCAGATTTGGACCTCGCATGTTCTCAGAGTTGAAGCATGCATAGACTGAATATTTTACAACTGGTAGAGAACAAAGCTTGGAACAGTGTTTGCGACTGTCGGTGCCAACCCGGTTTATTTATTATTTTACATGAGCACCTCGTTTGTTGTACTGAGGTATTGAGGGTATATGGAGTTACTGGGTTGTAGGTCTCAAACCATGGACTACATTACTTTATTATATGACAATAATGCTCATATATGTACACATGCACACATATATCATACTTTACACATTATTCTTACAATGGCATATATCTGTACCTTTTTCACACTGTAAATACTGACGTTCCCTTTTATTCTCATACTTATCAGTGATATTTTCTGATATCCCACCCGCCTTGTGCCCTAGCTTCCAGGATAGGCTCCGGACCCCACCGCGGAAAATGGATGGATTTTCTGATATTTCTTTATTTATTACTCTTTAGTTGTTGATAATGTGGTCTGATTATTTTTTGCTGCTGTGACACCCAAATTTCAAGTGCGGTATTGTATAAAGCCATTTTTACATTTTAATGAAATATTATATAGTAATTATAATGACAGTTTTACTTTTAGCGCAGTCGTGTTCTCACGCAATGGGGGCTGCCGTCCGTAGTCTGTCATGGTCGGGCAGCAACACACACACATACACACACGTATGCTGTAGATCAGGGGTCTCCAACTCCGGTCCTGGAGAGCTACTATCCAGTAGGTTTTCTGTCCTACTTGGCTTCTGATGAGCCACATCTGTTAATGGTATTTACCTGAGAACATGTGTGGCTCGTCAGAAGCCAGGTAGGATAGAAAACCTACTGGACGGTAACTCTCCAGGACCGGAGTTGGAGACCCCTGCTGTAGATGAACCTGATCCAGAAGGAATGGATCGGGTCGGCTGTATAGATCAGGCAGCGACATATACAGTGGTACCTCAGTTCTCGAACACATTAGAACTCAAATTAGAACTCAAAAATCGAACCAACCAGTTAGAAAAAAAATTAGCTAGAACTCGATCTGATTCTCAGAAGTCAAACCGTAAACGCAAACCTAAGAACTTGTACGCACAGGGAAATGAGTCACGTGGCACGTCTCTCAGCGGAAACAAAGTTAAAGCTTCAGTCTCAGCCTTGCATTCGCTGTGATAGTATTGTGCATGTTTACACTAGCTAAATGTTTAGACAATGATAGACAGTAACAGTAATTATATAATAAAATGCATTTAAAACAAAGGTTTCTTATTCATTAATTTAATATTAATACACAATTTATGTATAACCGTATTGTCGTGCTGAGCGGGGACAGAACGGAGACAAAGGCACAGATGTCAGGGTATCGGGGAAAACAGGGTTTAATTACAGGTAAGGCAGGCAAAACGCAGATGGAAAATATGACCGGACTGGGGAAACAAACTGAAATGTGGACAAAATACAGAACTAATGACAACAGCCAGAAACAGCTGATCACATGGGGATTCCACACAGGGTTAACGAGGGGGCATGGTACACGGAAGAAGTGGACGATCGGGGCAGGTAACATTGTTTAGATGCATTTATTTTCTTACTTTACAAATTACTGTTTTGATAAATGTGCTTATGTGTTTAGCACAGTATATGTTCTTCTTATTTTGTACGGTTCTTTTTGGTTTAAATGGTAAAACAAAAACACATTTAGGTGTAATTTTTTGGGGCCGGGAACCAATTAATTGGTTCCATTATTTCTTATGGGGAAAATTTGATTACAACTCGAACTTTTTAGGATTCCATCCGGAGTTCTGAACGGATTAAATTTGAGTTCTGAGGTACCACTGTACTCCAGAAGAGGATTCTGATTGCCATTTTGTGTAATTATCAGCCCCTCTCTGTCTCCCTCTGCAGGTTGACAAGGGAGTGGTGCCACTGGCTGGGACAGATGGGGAGACCACCACCCAGGGTATGGCACACTCACAATCACATAAACACCTGCCCAGGTGATTTGCATGGTAACATCCATCCCCATAATCTTTCGCTGGTCCCATCCCACAGGCCTGGACGGCCTCTCTGAGCGATGTGCCCAGTACAAGAAGGATGGGGCTGACTTTGCCAAGTGGCGCTGCGTACTGAAGATCAGTGAGCATACTCCCTCCCAGTTGGCCATCATGGAGAACGCCAACGTGCTGGCGCGCTACGCCAGTATTTGCCAGCAGGTGAGGGGGCGGAGACACTGGCACCCATTGGGGATGGGTGCTAGCCTGCTTTGTGGAAGTTGCCTTTCTATCTAGTAGTGATGGGCAAATGGAGCTTCATGAACCATTTGCTGCATTTTTTTCACCCACTAGATGGTGCTCTTGGTTTGCTTTGGGACCCTTTAATGAACAGAGAGCATCATCTACTGTTTATTACCAGCTGTAGGACTAAGGATTGTAATGGTGATCTTTTAATTTTGTTTCAGAATGGGATCGTGCCCATTGTGGAGCCTGAGATCTTGCCAGATGGCGATCATGACCTAAAGCGCTGTCAGTATGTCACGGAGAAGGTGCGTGTGGGACAGATGGATCTATGAGCTTCAGGAGAAGCCTGTCTGGTTTCCGTGCAGATTGGCAGCTCTGACCCACCACCTACCCATGTCCGCTCCAGGTTTTGGCTGCCGTATACAAGGCCCTGTCAGACCACCACGTGTATCTAGAAGGCACCCTGCTGAAGCCCAATATGGTGACCCCAGGCCACGCCTGTCCCAGCAAGGTCACCGCGGAGGAGATCGCAATGGCGACTGTTACTGCCCTGCGCCGCACAGTCCCTCCTGCTGTCACCGGTAGCATCATGCCTGTCACCTCTCTGATCGACGCGCTGATGCACTGCTGAATCGTGGCTGATTTGTGTTGATGCTGCTGTGTACCTGTAGGAGTAACTTTCCTGTCTGGAGGTCAGAGTGAGGAAGAGGCTTCCATCAACCTGAATGCCATCAACACCTGTCCCTTGGCCAAGCCCTGGGCACTCACCTTCTCCTATGGCCGTGCCCTGCAAGCCTCTGCCCTCAACGCTTGGCGTGGGCAGAAGGAGAACGAGAAGGTTGCCACGGAGGAGTTCATCAAGCGGGCGGAGGTACGTGCATGTTGGCCTGTCTTTGGCTCTGGGCCAGTTTCCTTTATTCTGTACCCCAGGCTTGTAGGCTAGAGGTGCTTAATTGACAAGCTTCTGCCCAATATCAATGATCTCTGTTTTCCAGGTCAATGGCTTGGCGGCACTGGGCAAGTACATCTCCAGTGGTGACGGCAGCGGAGCAGCGGGGCAGTCCCTCTACGTAGCCAATCACGCCTACTGAGCTGCCCAATTACAACCGTGTTTCAGCTTCTACTGACCAATAGTATCTTCTGCTGCTGCTATGTTTTTTTTTTTTTTTTTTCCCCTTCAGTGTCATCAACCAGCACAGGCCTTCTCTGTCTCTAGTACTTTAGGTCACTATTTCTAAAATGAGTGTTGATATTAGATTGTATGCCGTATGAAATGCATCAGGGGTGGTTTGGCTGGGAGAAGCTACTGGAGAAATAGCTAGCTGGGCATTACAAATTAATAGATTATAATGTAGTGTTTACCTGTTCAGGAGAACATGGTTTAAGTGTTAAGGTTATGGGTACTAAGCACTTTCTTAGACTAGAAGCCGAGACAAGACACATTAATTGATGCAAAATGCTGCATAAATACAGACTACAATGGAGTTTCAAAGTATTTCCCTGTTTGTGGGCAGCCTGCATGAATACTATCATACTAGCAGTGGTGTCCTTTCATTATTTAAGACTGCAATGGTAACAGCTTGGGAAGAATTGAATCTGTAAGTGACTAAATACTATCAACCTCTTATCTTACCTGTATTTCAACCAAGTTGTGGAATGCTGTCATCACTAAAGAATGTGATTGTCAATTTAAATTGTAGCAATGTTGTGTGTGACTTTGTGCTCCCAGTGTGTGTGAAGCTTCCGTGTCAGTCTGTGTCCCGCCCTTTTCCCAAGCGCGCAGCCAGAAGCTCACTGACCCGGGGCGTCTCTGCTTGCTGTCCAAACAGCGATTGGCTGGGTCTCTCATGTGGGTGTGGTCTACTACTGTGATCGGTGTGTTGTCCACCTGGTGTACCAGATAGTGACGAAAATAAACTAAACATCTGGAAATCTGTGTGGAGTCCTGATGTTTTATTGAATTATGTGATATGGAACCATCAATTCCATCGCCATACTGATCACAGAGTTATTCTAGAAAGATCCATCTTAAAGCCATTCTTGTTGGTCAGGGTTGTGGGTGGGTATCCTAGGCAACATATTCATAAGGTAGGTGTATGCCCCAGGCAGAATGCATATTGCAAACAAGTTTTACTGTTACCCAAGCTGACCTTCATACTACATTCTACTATCGTGCCACCAGCTGTGCAACTGACCAGGCCTCAGTCAGGTGATTTTGAGTAGCTGAATAACTTTCCACCTCCTTTTCCCTGAGGATTCATGTGTCCAGAGAGTGTCAGTGGGTGGTTTCATGTAGGATGTCCAAGTGTATCTGAGCACACTGGCAAATAAAGGTATGGGCATTGGCAACATGAATGCACAACATTTTTGTTGGCAGGGGGGTGGGTGCTGAAGGGGTGCATTCTCCCAGGGCACCAAACAAGCTAGAACCACTATCGTCTGAGCATATTTTTTACTATGAGGACTTTTAAAGGTTATTAAGAACTGTTACTAAGGGAAAAGGTATGATTTTGAGCAACCTGTCATGCCAAAGGAGATTGAAGATTGGGTCTTGGGTCAGTTTAATTGTGACATTGTCAGAGTAGTTCAACTGACATAGCTTGATGATTGACATTTCTTTTGTGTGTTTGGTCAAGAATACGACGTAATTCGATCTTTAGATTTCTTAAATCTTCTGCTTGCTGTTTGTTTTAGTACTCTGGATTCTCTAAAATAGCCATAACATATGATTGTGTGCCTGTATATATAATTCCCGTAACGGACTTGCATCCTGTCCCGGGAGCACATTCGCATTGAGCTCTGTAGATGAACGAATGCAGACACCCCACCTTAGGCATAGTGATTTCAGGGCAAATTACAGGGTGATTGACACAGGACAAACACTTAAGTAAAATAAATATAGGAATAAATATGAATGTGTAAACATAAATATGGATATAAATATATTGATATAAAAGAATTATATAATATATTTTTAAAATGCTAAATTAAAATACAAAAATCATAAAATACAATAATAACATGACAAAACACCCAGTGAATCTATAACGTCCTATAGTGCGGAGCGCTGGGTGGTGATTAGAGGAGAGTTTAGCTCAAGCTCTGATTGGACAGAATTGTATCCAATCAAATGCGTCTTCATTCGGAAAGCAATGGCTACGGCGGAAGTGGGTGAGTGCAAATTTCTGTGTCATATAACTAAGAATGTATTCCTAATTTTACTTTTATATTGATACATTTTGAAATAACTGTGTAGTGCACGAAGGAGCTATATTTTCATTACATTGCTTGATCCCGATGTAGGAAGACGCGACTATTGAAGATGTTGTTTCTAGTTAACTGGATGGCAGGTGCTATTTCACATAATGGTAATCGTATACTAAATTCATAAACTCCACAGCTTCGAACGATCGACACTTCACTGCGTTAAGCGAGTTTGCACAGTGACAGTTGCACATTTGTTAATCACACCCATCGCTGTCATGTTTTTCAGAGAAATTACGAGGGCGATATGCGGCGCTCTCTGTGGCGGCGGTCGTGATAATGGTCGGCATTCCGCTTTGGTGGAAGACCACCGAGACCTACCGCGCCTGGCTTCCCTATTCTCAAATCCGGGAGCTCGATTCGCTGCAGGTAACTTAATTAGATTTGCACCTTAAGATGTGTAATCGTGCTCAAGTAATGATAAGAAAGTTGAACCAGAAGCGTATATCGCCATTTTTTCCTCCTGAGCTGTATTACATTTCAGTGGTGCTGTTGCCAGGTGAAGAAATCAATTGTAATGATTATTTTTGGTGCCCATCACAGCTCCAGCTTAGCATGGAGGTGGAAGTGGTGTTCTCCAGGGGCACCCTGACCCCAGAGCAGCAAAAGAAGGTTCCCCTAAGCCAGATTCGGGAGGAGCAGCACCAGGTGAATGGTGAGTCAAGACGCTGTGGAAAGATGACTTTGCTGGTCGGAGAAGGTCATTAATCAAACTATTTCAAACCAAGGCCCTAAAGCGAATAGGAGGTTTTTAATTAAAAGTTATGCTCCTTCAGTACTATACAGCTGGCTCTCTATCAAATTTCTTCTACTCAGAAAACACAGGACTGAAGTACCGCTATGAGATGAAGTATCGAACGGCCACTGTCATGGAGGAGGACGCCCTGGGGCAGCCAAGCGCTGAAGGTGAGGCCTCACCCTGAGCGTTGTGAGTGCTGGCTATGCTCCTCTTTAGTGGATAGCGGATCGCTTACGTGACTGCTAAAACGCGGAAGGCTTTTGACTGATCACCACAAGCCTGTTAGCAGCCACTATAGCCTTTAGCTGCTGTAGGCCTTGGGCAAATCAGGCAGGGTAGGAATCGATAAACTGTTTTGGAGATGCCCTGCTTTAATATTAGCTGGAACACGCAATAACGGGCAACCTGAATAAATATGAATTTCATTTTATACATTTGCCCTGTTTACTTTCAGTTAGGTGTGTGCAATGCTTATGAGAGTATGGGAATTGTAGTTTTTCTGATGCACTTGTGGCCGGCTGGCCAGATGCTGACCTCTCCCTGCACAGGCTCAGTGAGAGTCCCGGTGGCTCAGTTGTGGTGTACGTCATCCCCCGGTCGTCCACGCTGCTGCCAGAGGTGAGAGGTTGTGCACAATGAGGTTTTTTAACTACAGATTTGCACATGCACCAGAATCTGAGTCTAACGGCTGTGTTCTTCCTTCAGGGCGTAAAGGTGTACGTGGGCCAAAGGAGGACGGCGCTGTTGCGGGGCTGGGAAGCTCTGGGAGGGAGCTTGAAGGAGATTCTAGCTGTTCTGGAGCCGCAGGTGGAACAGGTGCTGCGGACGATGTCTTTCAGTCACAGTGACATCACAGCTGCACTCGGCGACCGGATCCGGGGCAGCCGGCGCAGCAGGGAGAGCCTGGCTGACAGCATGAGGGCCTTCAAGTCCAGCCCTGGTGAGGGGCGCTAGCTCCACCTTTTCCACTAGGTGGCGCACAGCTTCCAGCTTCTCTGCAACACACCCAGGCAGCCTTTGTCTTTCAGCTATATCTCTTCATCCACGAGTGTCCTCTTTGTTCCTCCTCCTCTCTTTCCCACTTTTCAAAACTCAGACTCAAATCTCAGACTTCATTTCCGCATAAATCTTCTCCCTTCCCATTAATCACCTTTCTCATCCTCATATTTTGCCCCCATCCTGGATTGTTCCCTGCTTTGCACCCATACCTTCCGAGATAAACAGGTATGGATAGGTGGATGGTTCATGTTTTCCATGCTTAAAAAGTCTTTTAAAAATAAGGGAAATTTATTTTAAAAATGGCACCTCTAGCACCAGGGTTCAGATCATCATCATGGCTCTGTGTGTGTGGAGTTTGCATGTTCTCCCCATGTCATCGTGGTGTTTCCACCGAGTTTGATTGGCGTTGCCAAATTACCCATAGGTGTGTCTTGCGATGGTTGGGCAACTTACCTTGGGTTGTTTCCTGCCTTCCACCCGTAGGCTCCGGACCCCCCACGACCCTGAATAAGATAAGCGGTTACAGAGAATGAATGGATGGATGGTAGTAAACGGAGGACCAGCAGACGGCTGATCTTCTCCTTACCCTAATCCCCTGTTACCTGCCATCTCCCCCAGGCTACGAGATCACTTTCAGTCTGCTGAACCCAGACCCCCAGTCCCACAGCCTGCGCTGGGACATCGAGGGGGCGGTGCGGACCTACATCCAGCCGCTGTTGGACAAGCTGGCTCCCGTGGCCAACCACTCGGTGGACTCACAGGTGCTCCGTCTGTGCCGGTGTCCTGCTTCTGTGTCTCAGCCGACACTCCTGAGCAGAAAGGCGGGATCTCAGCATCTGAGGAATCCCTGCTTTCCCGGCCTAAACATCACTAATGAAATCCCTCCCCCCCCCCTCGCAGACCCACTGTGTGGCTCATTTTGTAGAGAAGATACAGAGAGAAGGATCCAAAGTACAGTGATCTTGCAGTGATCACAGTGCACGGTTGTAGACACACCACTGATTACATGGAGTTGATTCTGTGGAATCACACCTCCTGTCTGCCATGCTGCTTTTAGATCCTGTACTACGCTGTCCTGGGGGTCAAGCCCCGTTTCAGCCGCGAGCTGTCGGCATACACACTCAGCGCGGAGAGCCTGGCCCATGTAATCAATCCCATAGAAGCCAAGCTGGGTGAGTCTGTCTGTCCATCTGTGACACCCTCATGATGAATAGAGTGCCGTTAAACTTGTTCAGTCCTCAGTAGTTGGGATCTGTCTCTTCAGTGTCCAGTTGTCAGAGGTGGAAATTTCAGTCCAGAAAGGAGAAATCCGGACCAAGATTTTTTTTCAACCATCCAGTTGAGAACTCTATGACTTTTTGGGTGAATCTCAATACCAAGAACACAAGTACCGTATTTGTGGTCTTTGTAAGACCAGTCTGGCTAACTTGCCTTCCAAGAATGAACTTGGGGTGCAATGAATCATGGGATTGGTCTTGTTTGGCAAGGATGTGACCGACGTATGTACTGTACTTATGTTTTTAGTATCGAACTGCTCTTCAGCGATGGAAGATGATGTAAAACAGGTACACAACAACACAACTGCGGTCAAGTTCACATATTGAAATTCACCCTTCATGCTCAACTGGTTGGTTGAAACCAAATCTTGGTCTGGATTTCTACTTTCTGGACCTGAACTTTCCACCTCTGCCAGCCCCATTGTAATTTTGCAGGTCCGTCCGTCCCTATGACACTGTGTCGATGCTGACTGGTACTCTGTGCCCTGCTAGGCTCCAATGCAGCCTCGTCAAACCCGGTGCTTAACTTCCTCCTGTACGTTCCGGATGCCCATCATGCCCCCCTTCTCATCCAGGACCAGGGCAAGCGGGAGGTGCCCAGCAATGCATTCCACAGTCCCCGCTGGGGGGGCATCATGGTGAATACTCAGTCACAGCTATGTGGACACACCTGTCACCATGGAGACGGTTGCCATAATGTGTTATTCAGGTCTTGACCCTAGCCCTGGGGGGCGGGGCGGCCCCGCCCCGCGGCACCCAAAACCAAAAAGAACACGCAGAGAAA
>JABFEA020000041.1:11445328-11458688 GCA_019775915.2 Cyphomyrus plagiostoma | reverse complement strand
ACTCACTCACTCACTCACTCACTCACTCACTCACTCACTCACTCACTCACTCACTCACTCACTCACTCACTCACTCATACTCGCCCACACTCACTGTGTCTCCTGCCCTCTTCCAGCTGCTCCAGGATGCCCTGAAGGGGATGCAGCACTTCCTGAACAGTGAAAAGGGGAAGCTGGCAGTCGGTGAGCAGCTGGGCACCCTGCTGGCAGTATTCAAGGTGCTGGAACTGGACTCAGGAGCATAGGGATGGTTCACTGGTCCGATGACTTACATGTGTTTAATTCTGGTTATGAGAGTTTAATCCAGTGACTGCGGTTTAGCATGTCTTCACCTCCAATACAGAAGAGTCTGAGACGGAGATACTTAGGGTGTGCTCACAGGAGCTGGTCCTAACTGTGCCAAAGCACTTTTGACCCCCAAAGTCCTGTTTGTTTAACTAGTGTGATCGCTAACTGTGCCCGAGTGCACTTGATGAGGTGGGCCTGGGCACGGTTGAGTTGTGATCGCTAACCACGTCTGAGCACGGAACACAGACACGAGTCACTGATGCAACTGCCACATGCATACACACATGTACATGAACCGAATCCAGAAGGAATGGATTGAGTAGGTTGTACAGATTGGGTAGGTTGTACCGATTGGGTAGCAGCAAACATTTAGCAGGCATAAAAATCGCAACGGAGTCCTTTTTATCATGGACTCCATTATGCTGTGTGATATCATTTTCTTTAACACAAAAAGTCGCACCGTGATGACAAAAGCGCGCTCAGGTCTGGAACGTTAAGCGCAATGTTGGCGCTGACCTGCAGGGGGGGGGAGGGCGGTCATGTGTGGGCATGGTACAAGCCAACTGGGCCAAGTGTGAATAGCCCTAAGTCATTCTTGATCAGTGTTGGGTGGGGCAGTGAGCTGAACTGTTGCCTCATACCTCCAGGTCTGGGGCTTCAGTCTCCACCTCTACTCTCTGTGCTCATGCGGATTTTGCATGTTCTTCCTGTGTTGTCATACTGGGACTCATGCAGTTAGGGTGCTTGGTCTTTCAAAATTTCCCATAAAATATGATTGTGCCCTGTACTGTACGCGATAGGCTCAAGACTCCCCCGACGAGCAGTTTGAAGATGAATGGATTAGTGTTCTTGTACATTGGTGGTACAGCCCAACCGTACAGATGCTGGTTATTTGCTTGTGGAATCATCTGGAATGATTCTGACGGCTCGCTCTTTCGGCAGAAACACATGTTCTTCGGACTGCCTGGAATGAATGTGGAAATGCCAGAGATCCTGTACCCCACACCGCTCCCCCAGTATGATGGAAGGGCTCCCGCCAAGACAGAAGTACAGAGGAACCCACCAGTCCAGAACAGGCCACCTGGGGTGTGTCTCTGCCGCTCTGTTTATGCATGGGTGTCACAGTGTCTCTATGACTGTGTATCTGTACGGCTAATCTGAATAAATGTCTCGTTACAGAATAAGAAACGGAAATCACGTGGGCGGGGCAAGAAGGTTGGGTCAGAAGGGAGGCGGGATGAGGATGGGGAGGAGGGGCAGGAGTCAGACAGGGGGGCGGAGCCCAGCAGGGTACACATGGCTGAAGCCCCAGGTCGCTGGATCCACGATTCCAGGGGCACAAGTCACCCATTCTCCCAGGCATCCAGAGAGGGCGCTGTGGCATTCTACTCTTCCTGGAAGAAGAGCAGTTCCGACTCTGAGATTTCTGACCCGGAAGGAGGGATGCAAAGTAAGCTCAGGTAGGGCTACGTGGATCAGCTCTGACACGTGCAGAAAAATGTTTCTGAGTGATCCGCTGGACCTTCTTGAGAAGTGTATGTCTCCGGTGGTGCTGAGAGAACCTGATCGATTTGCTTTGGTCTGCTCCCAGATGTGAAAGCGGCACCTGTCTGACAGAGCTAACCCTTAGCAAGTTGAACTCTCGGAGCTGGGCTTTGTGCTAATCCCAGGTTGTTTGTTTTTTGGGTGACTTGAGCACATGTCTGTGTGCAGGTTGTACCAAGCCCGCGTGCGTCAGGGGGCGCTGCACTGCTTCCTGTCAGTCATTCGGTGCGTGGAGAAGCGTGTGCTGTATGGCTATTGGTCCTCCTTCGTACCTGATGCTCCTGGTGTTGGTGGGCCACCTCCCCTGACTCTGCTCACCATCGCCCTAAAGGATCCCTCACCTAAGGTCAGCTGGGGGGGAAAAAAAAATCCCATGATTCATCAGCTAATCTCTCAATCATTTTATCACTATGGCACTTATGATTTGCACTTCAGAGGCTTCTACAAACGAATAAAGAAAATCTTGGGGGTGCCTTCTAATACTGTGGTTACGGTATAACCCAGTCCAGCTCATTATAGTGGTGCCTGTCACGTGTCTGAACTGGCAGGTTAGGGCAGGGTCCCTGCAAGTGCTCTCGGCCCTGTTGGAAGGCTCCAGGCAGTTCCTGTCGGCGGCCGAGGACACGGGTGCCCCCCGGCAGGCCTTTACTCCCTTCTCCGTCACTCTGGCTGCCAGTGTGCGGGAGCTGCACCGCTGCCTCCTGCTGGCCCTGCTGGCTGAGTCCTCCCCACAGACCCTCACGCAGGTCATCAAGGTGGGCAACCTTCCGTTGATCTTGCACACAGACACACAACTCTTCTCATTTAACATGTTTTGCTGATCTATTCTGACTATTTTAACATTAGCTTGGTGATGTCTTAGAATGCATGTACCGGGAATGATAGCTGGGGTTTTAGCATTAGCGTAGCCGTTGAGGGTTATGCTAATTGCTATGCTTAATATTGGCTTGACCTTTGACCCTTATGTGTTCCCATGTGTCACAGTGCCTGGCCCACCTAGTCTCCAACGTCCCCTACAGTCGCCTTCGCCCGGGGCTGCTGGCTCCCCTTTGGAGACAGATCCGCCCCTACATCCGCCACCGAGGTGAGGAGTGTGCAGTAAATCCCAGCACTGCTCGCTAATGGTAATGGTCTGCACAGACGGCAAGATGAACGTGTTGTATTGGTTGAATCGTTATCAAAGTCCTTTCTTGTTGTTTTTTCTTGCTCCTCTAGACGTGAATGTCCGTGTGTCCTGCCTCACCCTCCTGGGGGCAGTGGTCTCCACTCAAGCCCCCCTCCCTGAGGTCCAGCTCCTCCTGCAGCAGCCTGCTGGCTCTGGAGGAATCACCGGCACTTTGGGTGGAACCAGCAGCGGGGGTGCCACCCCTCAGGAGCAGCAACAGAGTTGGAGGAGGGGCCCTGCTAAGGACTCCCCACCGGCCCCAGCAGAAGCAGACATGACTCCAGGGGCTCATTGCTGGCTGCTGCAGTTGTGCGTGTCTCTGGTCATACAGCCCCGGGAGGAGCCCTATTCTGACAGCGATGCTTCTAGCACCCCCTCAGGCACCATGGAACCGTCCCCTGTGCGACTAGAGGCGCTCCAGGTGAGGGTGCCCTACTTGGGTGTCAGAACAGCTGCTTGAGTCCTGCTTTTTTAATCAGCACTGTTTCTAGTTCCAGTCAGCTCAACAGCTACATACTCAATGTGTAAAACTAGTTTGTTTTGCTCAAATGTATGAAATAATACTGATATTTTTTTAAATAAATGTTTTGCTTGACACCTCCCTCTCCATCCCGAGAGCAGGTGCTAGCCCACCTAGTCAGGGGCTACTTTGCCCTGGTGCAGGGTCACTTGTTGGAGCTGGGGGAAGTTTGCACTCAGTGCCTCCAGGAAGCCGATCCCTCCATCCAGCTGCATGGTGCCAAGGTGAGGTGTTCTCCGTGCCTGACCCTGGATCAGCTCGGTCAGTTAGTCTCCGACTATGTGACAATTATGGGACTGCATCCTTCTAAAGCTGCATTTGAAGACTGAACATGTCACAGCTTCAGGACAAGGCTATCTCATTTTGAAAGCTCCTTCAAATGTGGTCTAAAAATGCGTCCTTCTTTTGCCAAGTTGTGAAGGGTCCAGTCATTGGACCCTTTGCAGCCCAACATATCCCAAGATGCATTGCACAGATTTTTAGAAGGAAGCAGCCTACAAAGGCTACGTAGACCATGTCCTACGAAGAATTTAACCCCTGAACTGGGACACGGCTTCTATGGTTTGGTTAGACAGCAGCCAAATCGGCATTCGAAAAAAAAGAGGGGATGGAAGAGGGATATATCTGGATGGGGAATGCATGTGGATTTGGGACCCTACACTTTTGTTAGCGCAATAACTCAAAAAGTATTTGGATATTTTTCAAACTTTGCAGACACATTGTATTGGTGATTATTTGGTAGTGCTCAAATTCTGAGACTCATTGTAATTTTGTTATGTGTACATACAGTACAGTCCAAAAGTTTGGACACACCTTCTCATTCAATGATGTGGGAGGAGTAGGGACTGGATGGGGTGGAGGGGGTGACGGGGATGGTAAATCGATTGCATTTATATAGTGCATTTTTTTTGGTACTCTTTCGAGCACTCAAAGCGCTTTACAGTTATGCCTCTTATGTTCGGGGAAATACATTGTTCTCATTCCAACAGCATGGAGTTTTACCAGGATATATTTCAGTGATGCTTTTGAGGGGCAGCTAGTTCACCATTTTTGCGGTTTGTTGTTTTAGCCCTGCTCTCTGACCACAGACACACCCATAAAATTGGGTTATTCAAACTGAGCAGTATCTTGCCTCGCAGTACATGTCTCTTTCTGAGAAGGCAAAGGTGGCTGCCTGGAGTAACCCGGTCAGGCATGGGTAGTGTCATGTTAACATAAGCCCCCCCATATCCCGTGTCTGCCCCCAGCTACTGGAGGAGCTGGGTTCAGGTGTCATCCAGCAGCACAGAGAGGAGTCCGCCGTGGCCCCGACCTCCAGGGTGCCTGTCAGCCAGGTGAGCCGCCCGTGAGCGTCTGGGATTGCCGGTGGGCGGCTGCCCATCTGCCTGCTCTGTATGGCCGCATGAGACCCCTTTGTGTCATGTGACAGGTTGTCCAGTTCTGGTCTGAGGTGCTGAGTGGCCCCCTGAGTGGAGCCCTGCAGAGTGAGCACCACCCCACCCTGCAGACCAGCTCCTGTGATGCCCTGTCGGCCATCTTGCCCCAGGCTTTCAGCCAGCTGGCGGTGAGCTACACACACGTGCATGCACTCATGGGGACACACACACACACACAGCCGTCCATCTCTACCGTGCGTGGGCTCTGGGAAAGAATGTTGGTTACATGGTTCCATCCTTCCTTCTTTCTGTCATTTCTCCATCTCTCTATCTCTCTACCTCTATCTATGAGGCATTAAAAAAGCAAATAGGAAAAACAAGAGGACAAAAATCACAGCACTGTACTTAAACATTAGACATTAAATCTCACTGTGTGCAAGGAATAAATCCAAATGTACAAAAAAGCCACGGTGTGCCAACAGTGCTGTGCAGTGATGAATAATTACAAATGCAAAATGGATACTTAGACTGTCACAGTGCAGAATATGCAGTACAAATTGACTGCAATGAACAATAAATAAATAGATGAATAGATTCACTGTGTGATGAACAATAGATGAATAAGGTGAAGAGAATGTAAATATTGCCTGCAATCTGCAGGCTGGTGATTGGCTGGCTGGTTAGCAAGCAGGTGATTGGTGGAGTAATATGACATTTTATTTCATACTGTATGTGCTCTCCTTCCCAGGATCGCGCCCAGGTCCTGTGCCTCACTGTGCTGCTGGGTCTGACTTACAGCGAGAACTCCCTGGTGAAGGCTGCAGCCGTCAGGGCCCTGGGCGTCTACGTCCTGTTCCCCAGCCTTCGAGAGGTGCGCCCCCTGCAGGTTGCCCAGGACGCCGTTTTTACTTTTTGACACCTTGCATGTGACACATTCTGTCTCCTCATCTCACACAGGATGTGATGTTTGTAGCTGATGCCGCCAACGCCATCCTCACTGCGCTGGGCGACCACTCACCCAACGTGCGCGCCAAGGCTGCCTGGTCGCTAGGCAACTTGACTGACACGCTCATTGTTAACATGTGAGTGGCTGTGGTCTGCATGACCCAGTAAGGGTATCCTGCTGCTTGCTCTCACTCAGTGTCTGTCCTGCTTTCTGCCTGCTGTCCAGGGCATCAGTGGGACGCGACTTCCAGGAGGAGTTTTGCGACATGCTGCTGCTCCAGATGCTCTGTTCGGCCACCCGTGCATCCAGGGACAAGGACAGGGTGAGGATGGGGAAGGACGTGACGCTCGGGTTACCAAATAAAGACATTTCGAGAGTAACCGCATTTCTAAATAAAGAAACACATGAGATTTCTAAACAAAGAAACACCAAGCCCTTCAGAAGGATTTAACAGAATGCAAAATAAATGTAAGACCTCCTGTGAGGGGCACTGTGTAGCTCAGCATGTTAGGACACTGTCCCTGTGATCAGAAGGTTGCCGGTTCAAAACCCAGAGTTAGCAGAATGATTTCATCTTTGGCCCCCCTGAGCAAAGACCTGAACCTTAACAGCTCCAGGCACTGTCTGACCTCGCTTTGGATATCAGTAACTACTTGCTAAATATATTGTAATTGCTGTGCTTGTGAGAATAGTATCAGGTTTATTATCAATTAGGGCTGCTAAGTCCCTGGTAGAAGTTCTAGGTCTTATTTCTGAAAAGGTCTTCTGAGGTTTACTCAGTTAAGCTAAATATACTAAGATCATTGCTCTCAAGATGTGATGTCTGATAGCATCAAACTCATGCTCTATCCTGCCCCCTACAGGTTAAGAGCAATGCTGTGCGTGCCCTGGGAAATCTGCTTCGCTTCCTGCGGGCAGCCCATCTGTCCAGACCTGGGTTCGAGGGCCCAGTGGAGGACGCGGTGCAGGCACTGATTGAGACTGTCCGCAGCGATGGCACCATGAAGGTTCGTTGGAACGCCTGCTACGCCCTGGGAAACGCTTTCAGGAACCCTGCCCTGCCCCTCGGTGAGTGTCACCAAGTGGTACCTTTCTGCTCTTTATTAACACTCCTGGTGTTAAGGCCTCTTACTAACACTCCCGGAGTTAAGGCCTCTTATTCCCCCCCCGTCCCCAGGCACAGCCAACTGGACCCCTGATGCCTTCTCCGCCTTGTGCCATGCAGTGACGGCCTGCCGTAACTTTAAGGTGCGGATAAAGTCGGCAGCGGCCCTGTCGGTACCCTGCGGGCGTAGTTGCTACGGCGACACGGCTCAGTTCGCCCACGTGTGGCAGGCCCTTACACTGGCTCTGGAGCACAGTGGCGAGGCCGTCGACTTCCTAGAGTACCGCTATTGTGCTGGGCTGCGCTGGCAGCTCTGCTTCTCCATGCTGCACCTGCTTGACCTGGCGCAGCCTGGTGACCTGCCTGCCCTAGCTGCTCCGCTGGCAGGGGAGGCAGGCCCCACTCTGCATGGATACCTGATGCGTTACCACCTGGACGGGAGCGACTGTGGGGATGGAGATGGGCCCGCGGGTGCGGCCCAGCCCCAGGAGAGGCTCAGGGTGCTGGAGGAGGTTCTGAAGCAACTCCGACTGCTGCCTGGGGGCGACTCGAAGACAGAGCAGGCTAAGGCCCAGGTGTTGGCCTTCCTGAATGAGGTGCTGAGAAGCTGCTCTCAGCTTCAGGACCCGTCATCTTGACGCAGGGTCAGGCATCTTGCTTCTGGCTTCATGTCGTATTCCTGGTAGTGTCTCGTATTCCCCGAATGGTTAGTTCCTTACAGTCATGTCAAACTCCACACTTGCATATACAGGCATTCTTTGACCCTTTTATCTAAATTTCAAGTACAGATTGGTTTTATTGTTTATTTGTGTTTCTGGTGGCACTACAAACCCAATTTGTGAGTGAACCTTTTTTATTTTATTTTTTGTTTTATTTTGTAATATTGTTTTTTTGTGTCCCCCCCATTTTCTTTGCCAGAGAGCATTACAATGTTGTTATAACTCTCACCAGCAGAGGGAGCTGGTGACTTGCTAACATTTTAGACTGCGTTTTTTTTATGTTCTATGGCTTTTCGAAGTTCGCCGTCTATGTGCCTTTTTCTCTTTCACAGCTGTAGATGATTGTCACATGTCTGTTCATTTTTTATTACAGTGTAAGGGGGAAAAGACAGTGACATTCTGCTGAAGATAATTACATGAAATGTAATAAAATGAAGTAAATAAAAGCACCGTCCCTGAAGCCAGCAAAGGTGCTAGAAAGTGTCACGTCATAAATGTCATTCAGACTGCTGAGTCTGTTTGCACCTTGGTGCTACTCATATGACAGGCTGCAAAACATGCCATACCTGCCATTCTTACTTTCTTCAATACAAATGAAAAAAAATCTGTATGAGTGTTTGAATCCCGCTTTGATTTTCAAAGCGGATGCTGTGTCTGTACAATGCACAAGCACAAAATCTGTACTGTCACGTGCTAGCATTCAGCCTGAGTGGTCAGATCCAAGTCTCATGGGTGGCGATAACGGCGCGTTGCCTCCGGGGCCCTGCAGGTGGTGCTGCTCTGTAAAGCACTACATGAAATACTCAAACAGACCCTTTCAGCTGTATGAAGAGAGCAACGAGTATTTTTTTTTAGAAAGTTCATTTAGGAAATTTTGGATAAGTACTTCTATACACACAAGGAATTCTCTTTTATGATTGGAAGATAAGTGTGTCATAAATGTATACAGCAGCAAGGGAAATGAAACATTACAGGCTGTAAACACTGATGTATTCTTAAAATCCCTTATTCTGCATGAAAGGCTGAGGGGTAGAGAGCATTTAAAAGCGAGAAACTGGTACGATTTTGTGTGAGAGTCACTGAATTTCAGTTAACCTTTGCCTCATAACTCAACAAGAAACAAGGAGGTCCGTGCAGTGAAATCCATGCTGACCGAGTTCATATGCAGACCTGGTAAGTACTTAGACATCCGTGTTTCCTTTGTATTGCCATGGTTCTGGTTTAAGACAAATGCATGGATGGTTTTCTTTGTAAGTATGAGGGATTTTTTTTTTAACAATCATCTTGGTTTATGGGTCTAATTCTGGCTTTGTGGACCTGCTGTTAAAAATGGCTCTTATCACTCTGCTGTGACTTGGGGTAACAGGCCTGAGTATCTAATGCACTTTGTCTTCACTGTACTTTTATAACAAAAACAGACAGCTTAGTAATGGGAGAACTGGAGACACTGCAACCAGAACCTTATCTCAGAGAATGGGCGTAATCGTGTCACATGACAGGAAGGAAGTACGGTGAGCCTTGACCGGTGAAGAGTAGGCCTGTGGCCTTTTATTTTGTTTGGCCCATGAACCCAGCTGAGTACTGACAGCCTTTTTCCTATGGGAAACGTATTGGCGGTCAGAATGGAGCCAATCAGAGTTGGGGCCAAGCAGAGTCAATGAAGCAGCCATTTTTGTGGTTGGGTGCACTTCAGCCATTGAAAGCACAGTATGGGGGGTGGAGCAAGTAGAAGTGAGGGGAGAAGGGGGTCAAATATCTGCTCGACGGGACGCTGGTGTGGACTTCACCAGTCCTGGTTAGTTCTATTCCTCCAGGATGTCCTGTGATTTAGGATTTCAGGGTGGTATGGAGGCTGGTGGTTAAGGCAGAGTCTAGGACCCAGGGAGGCTGATGTCTTGCATTTATGCTGATCTGAGCATCTACACCTGGGCACTGTGCATAACTTATATGCTCAGCTGATAACACCATTCCATTCCTAAACAGCTCTCTGAAATGCTACTCCCCAAAAAATATTATAACGGTGCCCTCTGGGGCAGGTTCTAGGCTTTTGAACTCAAAATTCGGTTAGACAGATGAGACAAATCACTATAACTCCCCCCACCCTCCCTGTGAAGCAAGTACTAACATTCAGTACTCATAGTTGAGATGTTGAATTGGCAGAGATAAAAATCTAAGTGACTTTGGCAAGGGCCAAATTATTAGGGCCAGAGGACTGGGTCAGAACATCTCCAGTGCATCTCACAGTCAGCCGTGGTGAGTAACTACTGAGAGTGGTCCAAGGAGGAAAAAACCACTAACCAGGTCGTCTTGTCAGGTTATAATGATTTGGCCCTAATCTCTGCCCATTTCTTCTGCGTTCAACATGTTGACTTCGAGTACCAAATGTTAACTTACTAGCTAATATATCTCAGACCATTACATGCACTGTTGTTCCTACGTGAACATTATTCATTTCACATGGGGTGCTTATAATATTTTTGGCATGTTGGTGGTATGAATCCTTTCTTAAAACAAGATACAGTGATCTGGGGATCTTTAGTCTGAAGAGAAACCATCATCCGGTCTACACCAGATGATTCTGGTACGAACCTTTGATTGGGCCATTCAGTCTGGTCGGATCCGGTCTGGTCCAGTCCAGTGCATTACAGGCTTTGGTCTGGCACCATTTCCAGTGTCCTAATTTGAACCAAAGGAGCAGGTAAACTTGTGGAGGGGACACGTGAGATGAGACATGTCACGGCTGACGGGGTGTCTCATCTTTAACTTGTGTGACAATAAATAACTTCAGATTTCACATTAGGTGGGCCAGATGAATCCATCCAAACTGAAGGGAAGGGAAAACACGGCAATATGGCAGCACATCTCAAGGATACAACGGTTTGGAATTTTTTCCACCCTTTATGGACGCAAAATTAAGTCAGACTTGGTATGATTGAACATGTGTGTGGTAATTACAATCTTTCATCCATCTGTGGATCTATTCCTTCTTATATCTTCATTATGGGTTCACTGCCTCTGCCCCGTCCAAAAAGCAAAACACTTTACATTAAAGATTAGCTCCTGCCTGATCCAGTCCATTTTATCTGGCACAGATGTCATTCTCCTGATTGGAAAATGGAAAACATTGGCATTAAAAAGGTGTAGTTTTCCTTTTGAAAAAGAGACCTTATATTCTGTTAGGATCAATGATCGTATGTTTGTGAAACATTATTGCGAGGAGTTCCAGGACACAGTACTGAGGGTATCCGTTAACCCCTTCCAGGGGAAAAAAAAAATATTTTGGAATGTCCCACAGTGAGGATACAGGTGAGTAGGTGTTTATGGGCCTTGCCGGCAAAATAATTCTTGCAGCAGAAGGTCACTGTTGTGGCCCAGTCAGTGTGGACTCCCGATCTCTGTTCAGTTTGTGTCTCAGCCATGCAAAATGCAGGGGTTAAATGATAAATAATAAAAATCTATGAAAAATCCTTTGTTTGCACAAGTACATTGGAATTCTTCTTTTTGCCTACCCCATCTTGCTCTTCATAGCTTAGGGGTCACAGCACAGGGTTAGCCACAGCCCGGGAGCTAGGGGTTAAGGGCCTTGCTCAAGAGCCCATGAATATATGACTGTTCTCCTGAAGCCAAGGTGTGAACCAGCAACCCTCTGATCAGAGGCACCGAAGGTTTTTGCCCACTGAGGTACTCAGGCTGCAGGAGGATGACAGGTATTGTTCATTTTTGGGTAGGTTCTGCTTGGAATCTGATTGATAGAACCTTGTTTGGTGCCTGTGGATCACTGGCTCCCTCACATCACTCCAGACTTTGTGCCGTGTGCAGAGATAGCGACTTCACAGGAACAGCAGATTCCTGTTGTGTAATGGTTTTTTCATTTGGTACCGACATGCTTTGCCTGTGCATGTCTATGCATAATGAGTCTCCTTCATGCCCAGCCATGCAAGAAATGGCCTCCGAATCCCTAATCATGCAGAGGGACTAAGGACACAGGGTGGGGTGTGGTCACATGTTCACATATCCAGGCTTCTCATTGGTCACGGCAGGAGGGGAGCTACCCACGGTTCAGTGCTGCAGGAAACAGGGCCAGGAGGTGGGAGGGTAGAGTTTAGGTATTCATGGTTGGGGGGGCGCAGAAGGGCACCTGTTTCAGAGTTGGTTCTGGAAGAGCAACTGCACCCCCCACTCCCACATACCCCCCGCCCTCCTCTATTGACTTGTGCATGTTGTAAGGATGGGACATTACCTAGGAAGCTCATTCCTGCATTTTGCAGTTCACTTCCCCATCTAGGGGTGGCACAGTGGCTCAGATGTTCGAGTCTCTGTCATGGCTCCACACGTGTAGAATTTGAGTGTTCTCTCTGTGTCGTCATAGGGTTTCATCAGAGTACTTCAGTTTCTCCCCACAGTCCAAAAACATGCTGAGGTGAATTGGAGTTTCCAAATGATCCGTAGGTGTAAATATGTGAGCGAATGAGATATGTGCCCTGCCATGGCTTGGCACTCCATCCTGGGTTATCCCCACCTTGTGCACATAGCTTCCAAGATATATTCTGGACCCTTGTGACCCTGTGTAGGACAAACAGGTATGGAAGATGGATGGATGGATGGGCAGACAAACTTCGCTAAGCCCCGTAGGATGAAAAATATACCCCCGTGCCATTCAGCAATAATTGCAACAAACCCTTGAACTGCCCCCATGTTGGACACAAGTAGCCAAGTATCCAAGCTGGCACCAGTTTCAGCCTCAGAACCAGCTCGATGAGCAAGCCTGCAGGTCAGAGGTCCAAAAGAACTGTGAGGTCAACATGACCTGGAGATGACATCACACAGTCAATTTCATAGATGAATTAGTCTCATTAATATGCACAGAACAAACAAATACGTGGGTGTAAAACAGCCCTGTCCCTCCGTCAGGGGGAGAAGGTCACAGCTCCCAAGGAGGAGGTACATCTCTGACTGTCGCAAACGAGTGTGAAATGGCTAATGCTGCACTGTGACCCCCAAGCTATGGAGGGCAAGATGGGGTCAACAAAGATTCCAATGTATCTGTACCTGTGCATGTTTGTTTTGTTTGATTTATTTTAGCTTAGCGTTTATTATTGAAGCTAAACAGCATAGCTAATGAGGTGCATAACTACCACAGCTACTCAGAAGCTGTATCCAAGCACTCAGGCTCAGTCTCATAGGTGGTTTGAGAATTACATCACAAGTTGTCCTGACGAGAAAGTCCCAGCTGTTTAATTACTTGCCTCATTCCTGCCTTGAATTTGGATCACGTTGACCTTGTCCTAGACATCACACGTGTGTGTACAATGACCTTTTCCATATTTATAGTAAGTCATGTACAGCTACATTGGTATCTATCCCAGAATTCACTGCAAAACAGTAACTGGAGAATCCCAGTACACACAATCTTTAACTGTCGTTTACCACATGCAAGGAATGTCAGAAATGTTGAGTTGGGTAAATGGCTGGGTTTATTAATCTGCAAGATCAATGCTGAACAAAATACGTAAAGCAAAATTAGAATTAAATAAAATTATTAATTAAAAAACTCAATTTTTAGCACAAAGACTTCGCTGGCAAAATTATGAACATGGTAACAAATCAGGTAAATTTTTTGCTAACCAGTTAAAAATAAATAAGGAAAAAACAACTATATGTGCGGTTAAAGACTTAACTGGGGATACAGTATATGA
>JABFEA020000041.1:11415077-11439250 GCA_019775915.2 Cyphomyrus plagiostoma | reverse complement strand
TGTGAAAGACGCTCCATCTGCAATTACGTTGATTGCAGTTCATTGTGTTTCAGTCACACTACGACCACTTACAAATTGCTAGTCCGACGTTGTCGCTTACAGAATATTAGTGGCTGAATGGAATAGACAGGTGCGTGTAATATCCAAACATTACAGACGTAATTTCCCAAGTACAAAGTCTTGGATTCGTATCTGACCGCTGTAGTGTCATTCTACTCTTCCATTATGGCAATGACAGCTGTCTGTGAATAAGGAGTACTTCATCAAAATGCTGTACTCTTTTCCAAGGCGACTGTTGTCCCTCTTAAGTTATTTGTATAATGAAAAAACTGCACGACACCCAATGGTCTGCATAGGGCTAAAAATACACACATGTACGCATACAAGGGATAATGATTTATTATAATTATTTTTGGGTTTTATTGTTTTCTTTTAATTTTATTAATGTTTTTTAAATTATTCTCTTTTTTCCTACATATGGCGAAGTGTACTATGGCACATAACATTCTTTACCAAGCAATACACACTAACTGCATATGCCACTACAGGGGTGGGCAATCTTATCCAGAAAGGACTGGTGTGTTTGCAGGTTTTTTGTTATAATCGTTCGATCGGTTGCTCAAACCCAGTTGTGCGAACTGTTCAGTCGATCGGTCCTCTACGTTTTACTCCAAGTACGGAGTTGCAACGAAAAGCTGCGCGCCTAACGGCCCTTTCTGAATAAAATTAGCCACCCCTGTGCTAATTAATACTTTGCAGTCTGAGATTTGTCCCTATTGCTCACTAGACAGTTACCGTACTTATGACCAGAGACGCACACAACAATTACAAAGTTTCAAACTACATTTTCAGACAACTTCACATTATATGTGATCGTACAGCTAAATTATTCTTTATGTATTAAACATTATTACATTTCTTACTTATATGGTGACTATACCCTTATTAGATGCATTTTCCACCATCGCTGACGTATTTACCCGGAACTACGGTTCTAACTTCAGCTCGCAAGCTGTAGCTCGAACTATACAACTTGACGACAGTGTTTGCGAACGTTCGTTCAAAATATGGTTTCGAGAAACACCTGCGTCGTTGAAAGATGCATCGTACTACGTAAGTCCACAGTATCGTTACTTCTGTAGTTTGAACTATGATTTCGAGAAACACCTGCGTCGTACTTACTTAGTTCGAACGACGGAAGTTGCTAACGTTTTTTTTTTTTTTTCGGAAGTTGCTAACGCGATGGTTTCGAGAAACGCACCCCAGCTTTGCAAAGGATCATGGGAACTGTGATATATGCTACAGATCACATGACTTGGCCCTCCCAGGTCTACAATCTGATAATGAAAATAAGAATGGGATATTTGTTGTGAATATGTGAACTGAATATAATTATACAACAACATGGTCAATGACATTATCAGGTAATTCTCTTTCTACTGGGGGGGGGCAGTGTTGCAAATTAGTTCAAGGCTTGGGGCCACGAGACTGGCAACCAAGCCGAAACCATAAAGGGGTCTGCACTGCCCAATCAGCCTCCTCGCCTCATTAGTTTCCATGGCGATTGACATGCTCTGCTATGGCATATCTATGACTACCTTCAAAACAAATCCCACATCTAGCACTTTAAAAACGAATTATACAGTTATATATATGAACGCAACAACCTATAGTAATTTTGTTACAACAAGTATTTTCAAAGTACTTTAAAAATTCGCATTGAACTGCCATCTGTGGCGATTTGGTGGTGAGTGTTCACGGCTCTTGGTTCACATCTCTAGCGATCCGGGCTCCATGTGCGTGGAGTTTGCATGTTCTCTCCGTGTCGCTGGGGCCTTTCCTCCAGGGACTCCGGGTTCTCCCCGCAGTCAAAAAACACGCCGAGATGAATTGGAGCTTCCAAATCGCTCGTAGATGTGCATGTGTGAGTGACTGGTGGGTGTGGCTTGTAATGGGTTGACGCCCCGTCATTCCCTGCCTTGTGCCCGTGTAATCTTTCGGGAAAGGCTCCGGACCCCTTCCACCCTGCATAGGATAAGTGTGTACTGAAAGGGAGGCTTAAGACTGAAGACAGTCAACGGCCAGCCTTTTTCTTATGTCCTTGGTGCCATTGGGCAGAAATGCCAGATTAGCAGTTGCCCGCTGTTATGGGTTAATACAAAAGTAGGCTATTGGCGCGATAGGTGGGCGCCTATGTCGCCCTATATGTTTACAGGCATCAACCCCTCCTTCTCCTGTACTGAAATCCTTAATACCCCAAGTAGCAAGCCTGTAGCAAGTAGCAATGCATTTTATCAATTTAAATGTTTTTTTCACCAGTGGAATGACACAAAAATAATATTGAGCTGTATTTCAACTGACATACTGACTTTGTTATTTAAAACTTCTGCTATAACTGGTATGTGGTGTGGTTTTTGGGGAACACTTGCCGGATATTTTGAGAGGATTCGGCGATCAACTTTGCTCGCGTGTTCAGCTGTGATAGTAGGCTACTTAGTACAACCTCGCATTATCTGTCGGACTTCTGACTAATAACCAATCTGACACTGCATGGACTGGACGGCTGTATCGGCTCCTGAAACTGTCCGTACCGTTCCCAGTACAGCCACGTGCAGCGTTTACTAAAATGTAGCAGGATACGCGTATTACACAGAAACATGGCTTGTGTAAAGTTACACTGCTTACGGGATTACACTTTGATTATTCTTTGCGTGATATATGAATCTGAGTTATAATTGACGATTTAACATTTATTTTATTTTTATGCATAAAGTTCGTGAAGCAATGCACCATTTTTTCAGATCCAAATAAAAATTCAAGAAATGAAGCGGAACTGAAATACAGACTATATATTTTACGAAAATCTTTCTCAGGCGACTTATTTATATTATTCGATATAAGCGTCGTTATGAATGCCAAGCGTGTGTCGCGACGGTGTTGTCCTTGATTGAGGCAGGTAGCCCTGCTTACTGATACTTTTATCTGGCATTCCGTACTTCTGTTTTGATTGTTCACTGACCTTAGTTTGTGTTTTTGTGCGTGCGTATGTGTGTGTTTGAACGGCCACGCAGGTCGTTCTGTTATAAGAGGAGTCCGCCAAATGAATAAGTATCAGCGTATATTTAAAGTTGGGCGCTTTTTAAACTAAGGGCCTCGATTTGGGGACACGTCCCTACCAATATTTTGGGAGTACGGTGCGTGTTTAGGGGGCGGGTGTTTCGGAGGCTGATTAGGTCCCTAACAAAGTAGAAACCAAATTTACGCCGTTGTGTTTTACCGCGTGAAAGTGCGCCGGACATCAGCGGGCGATGAGTAAGATTGCATTGTGCCCGAAACGGCACAGATAACGCGGCTTTTGTACAGGCATGCTGACATGGCTTTTTGATAAAATGACAAATCCAAACAAATGACTAACAATATAACCAGTATTCTTAATAATATTAATAAATAATTATTATTATTGTTATTATTATTACAGACGTCGGTAGGCCTATTTTATGGGGATTTCCCCCGCCCTCCCAAAAAAATGTGTTTTAGCTCTGCAAATAGATGCGCATTTATTGTCATGAGTAGTTTGCTTTCAGCCCCCCGTGAAGATTCAGCCCCCGATTCATTACTTTCTAACTAGGCATAAACTCCTGATAATAATAATAATAATAATAATAATAATTTTACGGAGACGAAGAATGAGGGGGGGCGGACGAGAAGGGAAATGAGTGAAAAAGAGTCGGTAAGCGATCCTACGTCCCAGAACACTGTGGCCTTATCGCGGTACTAAACAGCGCGCAGTTCCTGAGGCCCCGCGCCCTCAGCGCCGTCATTTATGACTCGAAGAACCAACAGATTCTGCAGGGGAGGGGCGACGGGCACTTAGCTTATTCCCGGTCGGTGATCGCGCACCTACAGCGTGGGCCAGATTTACAACCATCCGAGACCGACTATTTAACAGAAATTAAAATATCATTTTAACATTCGATAGTATTAACACACTACGCTTTATTTATAGTAGGCCTAAAGCTAATTTTGTAACACTGGCGGCTTTTAAGTTCTACGAATAGAGTGGAATTTAGTTGAAGGTCGTTTTAAAAAGCAATAATGATTGCAAAAATAGCGTAGGCTATATTTCCGTGATGAATCTTGCGGTTCGAGTGGCATTTGATATTAGAATAAAACACAGTAGTTCAACAACAACAAGAGCAACAATATCAACAATAAAAATAATAATAATAATATCGAATTTAATAGACATTGGCTGCGAATAGACCTACATATTGATGTAGGTATTTATATAGGCCTAATACGGTACGAGTAGGCCAAACAGTACTGTTAGTAACTGGACTATAGTAACTTGATTACAGGCCTATAGGAAAAATCTCGACAAAGGATTCTTTGTGATTTCTAAATTAAATTATTTTACTAATTGTGCTTAAACTATAGGCCCATGTGTGCAAAAGCTCGCCGGTCTCACTTTCCTTTGTTTTTCTTTCTGACAGTTTTCAGGCTTCTTAAGTGGTCCGTGGATTAAACGTTGATTGAATCAATAAAGTGCTCGCTAATCCTATGGGGGTTCAATCAGTAAAATTAACAAGTCATCCCATCGTTAACCGCTCCACATTTAATCAGTGCAAAAAACTCGTGGACGAAATGATGAATAACTGTAATCACCACTGTCATTTTGAAATCACAAGAATGCTTTTAGACAAAACGGGAGTCCAGCCGAACAATCATCAAGGCAGTCAAAACAATTTACCACTACTTAAAGTCACCGATGGGAGCACGCGGTTGTCTGCGTCCCACTTCTGGCATTTCGGCCTACAGCATGCTGCCCCGCCTCGGCCCGCCCCCTGCTACTATAACGTCTGTGTTCCGCAAGCATTATGGCACATTGAACTGTTTTCCACGAAAGCCTTCAAACCAGGTGCCCTCAGATGCAGTACACGCATCACACAGCAGCAAGCAGCAGATACACATTCTCCGATTCACATTTGGCTTTTTCTAACCAGCTGTTGCACTAAAACGTGTTCATGTTTTCCACAATGGTCGCCAAGTTGACATCGCTGCAGCAGGAGCTCCTGAGCGCTTTGCTGGAATCCGGAGTCACCAAAGACGTCCTGATCCAAGCCCTGGACGACCTGGACCCCAGCCCGTCCAGCCTCAAACACGAGCAATCACTGATGTCACCGACTAGCGCAGCGACGAACGGCAGCGGCTCGGATTCCAAGACCGCGTTTCGGGCGCTGGCAAACGGGCACGGCAAAAGTGGCAAGTGCTCCGGAGATGAGGGCTCCGAAGACGGCGACGATTTCGACACGCCGCCTATTCTGCGGGAACTGCAGTCCCTCAACACGGAAGAAGCGGCTGAACAGAGGGCTGAAGTTGAACGAATGCTGGCGTAAGTCTGTGATTTAATTCATGTGAATTAAACATTCATGTTAATTCTGAATATTTTTACTCTAAGTAAAAAGTTATGGTTTGCACTTAGAATTAACTGTCTTACATTTAAACTACACTCATTTGATTATACCATTCTGCCGTTACTGTACTATTATTACATGAAAATAAAAGTTAGAATCACTGCAAAAATTAAGGCGAGAAACAAATGTTGAATATTTAAAATTTCAGGTCACGTGCAGTAGTTGGGTTCTCCGCGCCCAAACAGATTTTACGGAATTTCAGATTCTTATTTGTGTACAGTAATTATTTCATAGGCCGGTGTTTATTCTACAATTTAAATTTTTTGGATTAAATACATTTAATCCAATTTACATTGAAAAATGCATTTTAAAAGACGCTCTGTATTCTGATAATCTGTTTAATCAATAATGCAATATTTTCTCAGAAAATATCAGCATAGTAATTAAGTAATTAAGACAAAATATATAGCTATACGTATATTTTTAGAATTATGTTTTTATATTTACTGTGGAGTCGTAACTTAGGGTTCATAATAATAGGACTATTATAAAGGCCGAATTTCATTATTGTAATAAAACAATTATTTGCAAAATTGTTTTCCTACTGTACGTCGCCCAGTTTCTTAAATGTATCAATATCTTCGTTAAATTAGCCACAATTAATTTAATGAGCGCTATACTATTCAGTCTGTGTTCCATATAGTATCAAATTAATTTAAATAAAACAAAATTTTTAGTCTCGTGTGACCGAATTAATTAGCTTTTATTAATGCATCCATTCCCTGCATATTTCTGCGATTTAATTCAATCTAAGTGCCAATTCAGCTACATCAAACTGTCTGCAAATGACAGGCGAAATCAAAACGGAAGCACGTGGAACTGAGATGTTATTAATTTTATTCTATAAATCATCAACAGAAAGATACACAGTGGCGCACGATTAGACCAAATACATATCTGGTTACTCATTGGCAAGACGATATAAACCGACGTGTCTGTCTCAGCCTGGTCCATTTGTCTAAAACTGGGTTTTTCAGCGGTAATTAATTTGAGTTGGATAGCGTGTGTTACGGGTACCTTCTGCGGACCTGGAAAGCCACTGTATACTGACCCAGTTAGCTCGGGAAAATGGTGAAACGGGCAACGCTGATCGTGATTTTGGATGGTGATCTTTTCTTGGCTGGTTCCTCTTTTGTTTTAAACGTGAGTCTGCTGTTATTTTTATAAACTTCCTTTTAACAAAAACATTTATCGCGAAAATGACGTGGATATGTATATCTGATGAATTGGAGTATTATATTACGAATTTTGTATTTTTTCAAAATGTTAAACAAATTAATGCCTAGTAAGTAAGGTGGCCGTGTTTTCAGATTAATGAAAAGTTACTTATACAGAAATAAGGATTTTGTTCGACTTTTGTTCGTAGTAGTAGTAGTAATAATAATAATAATAATAATAGAATATCTGTTGAAACAAATTGTTTTTTCTTTAACAGTTTTTCGAGACTGGATCAAAATAGGCCCTTAATTACATAAGGCATATAATTGCATAATATAAATTTATATATATGTGTGTGTGTGTGTATGTATGTGTGTGTATGTTATTTTGCAATTGCACCATTGTACATATAAAATCAAATTACAATATAATCGAACATTGCGTATTTTACTTTAAAAGCCAGATTCCGTGAGACGCTTGTCTTTTTGACGGTCGTTTAGATAATCTTGTCGCATATGTTCCTAAACATCTATCTAAAAATACGAATATAACGAAAGGCGTGGATTAAAACTGAGGGAATAGTTATATTATTTTGTTCCTAATTCGGAAGCATGTCTGGTGTCGGTAATAGACTCTTTATTTTTTATTTCCGTGACTAAAATAAAAAAAATGGGACAATTAGTAGGCGCTTAACTCAACTCATGCGAATTTATTTGTGTTTTTCATTTTTCGCAGCTGGACAAGTAAAAACAGGAAACAGTTTTAACGCGTTTCTAAATTTTTGCTACAATTTTCGAATACAGCGGGTTTCTATACTCGTCCGATTAGCGGCCAGTTTTATAGTTATAAGGTGTGTAGGTCTCACGTGAAAGGAAAGACCTATTAATAATTATTATTAGAAACAAAGCTATTCTATAACAATATTAAAATAATTTATAATTATTAGCATTAAATCATTTAAAAACTAGTTACCACTACCGCTGCTGCTGCTGCTAGTAATACGCTGCTACTACTACTACTACTGCTACTAATAATAATAATGATAATATTTAGAATTATGGAATTTAGAAATGGACGATACTGTTTATTGAAATTGTACTAATATCAGTCAATTATAAAAATACTGTAGTGTGACTAGTACAGATACCGTTATTATTTGATTAAACAGGCAATAAATTTTGATTTTAGTTAGGGCTGTTTATATTTTTTGTTGAGCCGTGCCCGGTTCCTTACCCCAGCGAGGACCCATGGCATGCGGCCCGCACCATCAAGAGCTACATGCAGCAGCACAACATCCCGCAGCGGGAGGTGGTGGACGTGACGCGGCTCAACCAGTCCCACCTGTCGCAGCACCTGAACAAGGGCACACCCATGAAGACGAGCAAGCGGGCAGCCCTCTACACCTGGTACGTCAGGAAACAACGGGAGATCCTCCGACGTAAGTCGATGCTTCATCCAAGCGTGCTCCTTTAAAGCGAATCTCACTGGGATAGTTCATGTTACTGTACTGAGATTTTCCTGAGATTTTTTTTTCTCGCTGTGGCAAAGTTAGAGATTCTTCTGTTAAGAAAAAAAATGGATGCAGATGAAAAACTGGCAGAAGCACATTTGTCAATCTCATGTACATTCAATATCATAAAATTAAAGAGATTTGACAGAATTGGCACATTGAGGGCCCCTGAGTGACTGTGCCCCTTAGAACCCGGAGCATAATCAGATTGATCTGGGTTGGGGACCCAATATAATATGCTTTCATGGGGCCCTGCATTGACATACAATCTTCTGTGAATCACTGCTTACCTGCAAAGTGTCACTGAGAATGAAACATGTCCCTTGCTGGTGTGAGACCGGTCCAGGTAATTTTGTCTTGTTTTTTTCAGAATTCGACCACGTGCAGAGTTCAGAAGGCACTGACCCAGACAAGGTCAGTGAGGATCCAGTGCTGTTTCTCTTCTCAGAGTTTGGCGACCCCGGACAGGACTTGGGGCGGCCTGCCGGAGGTGTGGGGACTGGCTCCGAGCCCGTCAGCAAGAGGATGAGGCGCAACCGCTTCAAGTGGGGGCCCGCCTCCCAGGACATCCTGTACCAGGCCTACGAGCGGCAGAAGAACCCCAGCAAAGAGGAACGGGAGGCGCTGGTGGAGGAGTGTAATAGGTTGGACTTTGAGCTTGGTCCTCTTGTGATCATCTAAAGCGTAACGTGTCTTCATAGTAATGGTGCTTTATGAATTCTACCCCCCAGGGCAGAATGTGTGCAGAGAGGGGTGTCTCCTTCTAAGGCTCATGGCCTCGGCTCCAACCTGGTGACAGAGGTGCGCGTCTACAACTGGTTCGCTAACCGCCGCAAGGAAGAGGCTTTCCGGCAAAAGTTGGCTATGGATAGCTACCCTACACACAGCCTGAACTCCCTGCCCCCGCAGACTGGAGTGTCCCCCCCTGGAAAGATGCCAGGTACCTGCTCATAACTCCATAATGGCTTTCATGGCTAAGGGTTCTAGGCCAACTTTCCAAGACGTCCGTCATGACAAGGAGGCTCCCCTTTCTGGAGTTCCACGTCAGGGTTCAAGTGAGATGATGCTCATGAATAATGAGTAATATTCTGATGTAGCTATCTGTGGTGTTCTGGGTGGGGTAACATCACTCACGCGAGGGAGAGAGAAGATGTAAAGGAGTCAACAACAATGGCTGATTGAGCAAAGTGGCAGCCATTGTCATTATGATCAGCACTGTCAGTCTGCAGTATCTGTCAGAATAGGTGAGCCAGAGGGGATAACCCCCCCCCAGCCCCCCGCAGGGGTCAGAGTAGGTCACCAAGGTCAACGTGAGGTCAACACTGGGGTCGTAGGAGGCATGCTCGAAAGCCGAGGGCCCACATGAAAATGGTGTAATTTCACCACTTGTTAACTTTAACCATACAAATGGTGAACAGTTACCGACGAGAGCTACTGTTGGACTTGCTGGAGCAACTGGGAATCCGCTTAGCCTACAGAGCCTGATCCCTGGCTCCCCTGCTGGGTTCTAGAATGTTCACCAATGGGTAGACAATATCGACACCCTCCCAGCCACAGGGGGCATCGGTGGTCCCGGCATGTCAGGCCTGTGTCCTCAACAATGATGTCACAGCAGGTTTCCTTGTCATACGGCTGGTGCTGCCTAAACCCTGCTGGCCACGACCCCTCTGACCGCCCCTCTCTCTGACCCCATGACTGAAGGGGCCCCATTTCTCCATCTACCTCTGGATAAGTTTTGGGCTGTGATACTAGGACCTCTGAAGCAACATTAAACATTGAAGCACTGAGAAAAGTCATAGTAAGGGCCCACTGTGTCCTACACCCTCTTTGTGTCCTTATTTTGTTCTTTAATGCCACCTAACACCCATTCTTCTGTCTCTCCCTGGCTCTCTGTGTATCCAGATGTCCGATACACTCATCAAGGAGCCGGTGAGGTCACTTCCTCCACGACAGTCGGTCACCATGGCAACAGTGGAATGCCCAGCACTCAGGCGTTGCTGCAGCAGGTGTCCCCCGGTGGCCTGGACCACGGGCTGCTGTCACCTGGTCCAAAGATGGTAAGAAAGGCAGAGCCGAGCCTGGATGACCAAGGCAATATGCAAACTGGGGCCCCCGAGCTCCTTTTTTATTGGCTACCAAAATCAATTATTTTATGTAGGTATATATTGGAGCAACTGGCTGGTCTTTTAGATGTTTAACCGTCTGCTGTTGCAGCCACTGAACATGCGGATCCTTGACACCCAAACCCTTTAGATCTGCTAGGAGCAGTGTTTCTCAACCCAGTCTTTGGGGAACCCCAGACACATGTTTTGCTCCCCCCCCAGCTCCCAGTAGACCTGAACCAAACAATCAAGTGACTAAGAATGGCAAGTGCCTGGTACAGGTGTGCTGGGAGCCAGGAAGGTCAATGATCTGGACTGTCTGGGGGTCGCCGATGACCGGGTTGAGAGACAGTATGTTGGAAAACACATTCAGGATCTGACCTGCAAGGAACATCCACCCCCATCCCCATCTCAGCCTTTATTCAGCCAGTGTGTCATACCAGTGATGGGGGTCAGTGTATATGACACAGATCTGACCAGAAGTCAGTCTCATTACAATTTTAATTTTGTGCCATAACCTAGAAGCTGTTTGGAAAATTAGGAGGAAAATTAGGAAGATTATGAGGTTTTCCTGCTACCTGGCGGATTTCTGATGTGGGGATGGAAATCACGTCTCACCGCCAAGGTTGGCGTAACTGCTAACAGCCAGAATATGTCAGTAGGGCAACAAAGGGAAGGTCTCCTAAAGTGCCCGTAGTGTGAGCTTGTGTCTACATGTGCCCTGTGGACAGGCACCCTATTTGGGACATATACTGCACAGGATAAGGGGCTGGAACACGGATGGATGGATGGATGGATTTAAATCCCCATACTTAATACACTTAGACACACAAATACATAAACCGAAAGGGGAAGCAGCAGCGAGCCGCATGCAAAACCTCACACTGACAGGCACAAATAAGCCTCTGAGCCAGACCCTCTGCTTGTGCAAACAAACACAAGGGGCTGAGTGGAGAGAGAGTGAGGCCACGTCTGTGTGTGAGTGTGACATCAGACACAAAGGGCTGTGTGTTACACGAGCCATTGCATGTGTGTTTGTGTCAGCTCAGGCGCTCCCTGTGATATCTGTGTGTGTGTGTGTGTGTGTGTGTGTGTGTGTGTGTGTTCCAGGTATACCTTACCTTCTGGTAATCAAATGTCCTCACAATGTGATAAATATTCATTTTTTTTTGAAGGGAAAACTCATTTTACTCAAAGTCAAAATTTTCAAAAAATCTGTGACTGCAATCAAAAAACTAAAACTGTAAGATCTCCCGTCTTCTGTCTGGGTTCCTGCAGCTTACGGTCCTTACAGGCAGCATCATTGGCATGTCTTCCATAAAAAAAGCGCGGTCCCCACAAAGATGTGATTACAGGTCTGTGTGCGTGTGTGTGAGTGAAATATACATTGTAGGGACCAAATGTTTTTAAAATGGGATAAAAACCTATGATTTTGACGCTTTTTCGGTATTCACAAGTGGAAATTTAATAAAAATCTGTGAAAACGAAGAAAGTAAAAATTTTGTTTGGTTACTAATGGTTAAGGATAGGGCTGGTAGGGGGGGGGTCAAGGTTATTATTTGGGTTTTGCCCATAGAAATGAATGGACAGTTCCCAGTAAGATATGAATACAGATCTGTGCACGCGTGTGTGCGTGTGTGTTCTGCTCTGTCCAGGTTTAACTGGCTAACACTGTGATCACGTTCATTTGGCTGCGAGTGATCCGATCACTGCAGTCGGGCCGCTGTCACTGTTTTAGACTCGTGCAGCAAATGCATGTAAATAGCGACATATGTGCGTGTAAATAGCGACATATGTGCGTGTGAGACGTAAAGGCGTCTCCTGGGCCAGGGTTCCTACTTCCTACCTCCCTGACCGCCTCCTTCCGTGTGCCTCCCCTGCTTTACACAGATACCTGTATCAGGAGGAGTGCTGCCCCCCGTCAGCACCCTGACCAGCATCCACGGCCTCTCCCCTTCCCAGCAGCATCACAGCCAGACCCAGAGCCTCATCATGACCATAGCACAGAGTGAGTCTTCCTCATCCTGGACCCCCGCCTCCCCAGCCCTCCAGCTATCCCACAACTCCACCCCAGTTTACCAAACTCCACCCCCCCCCCCCATCTTTCAGGTCTGAACCCATCGCAGGGAGTACCAGTCATCAACAGTGTAGCGGGGAGCCTGACTGCACTGGCTGCGCAGCCGGTGCAGTTCCCTCAACAGCCGCTCCACAGCCACAGCCACCTGTCAGCCCCCCCACCGTTGCAGGCACCGGGTCACATGGGACAGCAGCCCTTCATGACTGGTGTCACGCACACACACAGTGAGTAGAGCATGCGTGTGAGTGGGGATGTGCAGATGCCTGTTCCTGGGTATGAGAGACCCTCAACCTCCCCCGCCCCCCCCCTGTTTTTGCCAGTGTACTCCCACAAGCAGGAGCCACCCCAATACAGTCACTCCCCCCGCTTCCCCTCCGCCATGGTGGTGACAGACACCAGCAGCATTGGGCATCTCAGCTCCATGAGTTCCAGCAAACAGGTCAGTACCGTCTTAATTCCCCTGTTCCTCCTCTTTGACTCAGCTGTGACTCTTCTCTGACTTGCTGTGACTCCCTGCTGAGCTGCAGTGACTTGTTGCCTCCCCATTCGACCTTGTCATTGAGATATTAGACCCGATTGCTTCAGTGAAAGCATGCAGCTGTATAAATGAGCAAAGTTCAAACAAAAAAATGAAGCCACATGTGTTTGAATGAAACTCCGCCTTTGGCACTGATGACAAATTAGTACAAGCGCGGCAGGAATTGAGGGAAAAAGTAGGACAAAAGGTTTTAGAAGGCTGGATAAATTAGATGTTCTTTCAGAAGGGAATGTCACTTGTGCCCCTTTCCAGTCAAAATCTTGTGTCGAAGGTTGACATCTACAAACTGCAAGAATGCAACTTTCATTTGTCTCTCAGGCTGAGGATGTGACCTTTGTCCATCCTGCGTATTGCACATCTCGCAGTTCGCTTTGGGAAGCCCCAGACAGTGTAGCCCAGTCTACATGGCTCTGTGTGCTTTGTACTTTGCAGACACTCCCTTAGTGTTGCTCAGTGAGGGCAAGGTCCACAGAGGCAGTGTCATTGCAGGTTCTGCTTTAATGTGAACGGCCCTGATATGGATGGGGCCAAAAGGCCGAGGCCTCTCAGAGGTAACTGCAGCATGCCCGCCATGCAGCCCAGGGGGGTGGGGGGGGGGGGGTAGGCGAAGCCTTGTGTACTTTTCGCTCATTGATGATTACACAACCTGGGGAGTCTCCAGCTATGACCCCAGAGCCATAAAAGAGACATAAGGAATGACTGAAACCAGGGTGATTCATTCCTTTAGTTCAAAGAGACACACGTTTGTGTACTTTTGAAAATAAAGTAGAATAGATCCAATCTCTTCATTGTTTCAGTATCTTTCTACCTTATCCTTTCTATAATTGCATTTTTTTTTCGAGTGAACCCATCACAAATGTTAATTAACGAACCAATCGGCTGTGTCGACACTCCCCGGGCCTCAATTTCCTTTTGAGGACCCCGATGACCAATCAGGCATGGACTGGTCCGGGACAGCGTCTGATTACAAAGAGTAACCGCCCCCCCATCCCCCACCAACAGCAAATACCTTTGATGGGCTAATCGCTTTCTCCCAGGGAACATGTGTGTGTGTGTGTGTGTGTGTGTTGCATGGGTGGGCGCTGACACCCCTCTTCTTCCGCATTGCGATCGCTCTTCCTCGAAACGGCGTTCCTGTCGCCGTTCACACGGCGCGTTTCCCACGCCTTGGGAGAGGACTTGCCCCCTTGCCCCCTGCCTGTCCCATATATCCATCCCGCCCCCGAGGCCAGCACAGCCTATCACCATCCCATGTCCATTTTTTGACAATTGACGACTGACGACTTTTGACTGTAGATGGAGTACACCCATTCACCTGGGATAGCGATTGGCATCTAATTGACCAATGAAAATAAGTTTCATGAAGTCATACATTTATTTAATGTTTGTAGTAGTTAACATTTGTATCCATGATGGTCATTTTTATATATTACTTTATATCACTAATTGTAACAACTTAACATTAATAGCTAACTAACTTCGCTGTTAATTGTGAATATGAAGGAAGATTAGTTTGTATCTTGTGTTTCATTATGTTGCTTTAGGAAAATTTAGGGAAATTTTGTAAAGTATTTTCTGAGGAAATGCATTTTTTCATGCCCTTGAATTTTGGGGATACGTGTTTTTCATCGAACAGCTATGATATCTGTTATTCATTTTATTGCCAGATGTCTTTGCCTGAGGCAGTTTCACAAATGTGCACCTCATACCTGTTCCACCAGTACAGTGCGTGTATAATATGAATTACTGGGTATTTTACCGGTGCATCTGAGTTAGTGCACTGGGTGACTGAGGACAGTGTGGGTCAGCGTGTGGGAGATTTTGTGTGTCAGTGTATCACAGTGTGTCCAGGACGCTGTGTATGTCACCGTGTGACGGCCCACTGAGCAGTGCGTGAAGATCCTCATCACAGGCACAGTGTGTTTCAGGGTTTATTATCTCAGTTTGTGCCCCCCCCCCCCCCCACTGCACACCAGCCTGACTCACCCCACCCCTCAACTCACCTTATCACACAGACTGTTTGCTGGTTGCAGGGTCACCCCCAGGTCAGCTGACCTCGGGACAGGTGGGGTAGGGCTCTCTCTCTCTCACACACACACACGCACACACGCATACACACACACACACACATACACACAAATGTTTGTATTGATATCTTTGTGGGGACTTTCCATTACATTCTATGACTTTTTGGACTTTCATTATAAATGAAATCATGGCCTCTAAACTCAACACAAGTCACCAGAAATCGAATAATATTTTTTTCCTTTTTCTTTTTTTTTAGTGAAAGTACGATCTCAGAAAGTTTATTTCCGAGTTACAATTTTTGTGGCCACATTTTGTTAACATTTAGTCCCCTGCAAAGATTGAACCGCACAAGGTTTATTAGGCATATGTGTGTGTGTGTGTCGCCACACACACACACACACACACCTATCTGTAAACACACACATATATACACACTCAGTCACAAGCTGACACATGTTCTGATAAGCAGACAGATGGGGAAACACAACCACATTTACACACAAGAGGGAGGTGTATGATTTCTCAGCAGGCCTAGTTCTGCCTAATGTAGCATAACCTCATGGCTCATCTTCAGGAAAGGAACTGCTTTGTGCTAAAAGACCCAAATGATCAAAGTGTGTCCATTTACCTGGGGGGAGGGGAGAGTTTGGCCAATGGCCCCTTCTTCAAATGGCCTGTGCATTCAGTGGGTGCGTGTGCATGAGGTAATTGCCTTTCCTCTCTTCTTTCAGTGCCCTCTGCAAGCATGGTGAGCACGTGCATCCCAGTTTCTGGTCTCCTGGCAACAGGGTCCTGCTGTTCCACTCTGTCGCCATGGTAACCTCAGAAGCTGCCCACCTGGGGGTGTGGCCTGTCAGCCAATTAGTCTGTGGCTGGAGGATGGCAAGAGTGGGATTCCCAAAGCGAATGGCCTTTTTTGGCAGGAAAATGGACATAAACCCAACTATACTGCTGTTGTCCTTACACAGAAATTGAAAAACAAGCAGACTGGAGAGCAACAGTCTACAGAGTGGGAATGGACCCCACACCCATGGGCCACTAAGGACGGAGTGTTTTGAATAGAATTTTTTTGGAAGTAATTGTGATGCTTTATGGCATCTTTATGACATAGACGTGAGAGCGCTTTATAAGAGCGTAGCCATGGCAGCCCACCCTGCTTCCGCCATGTGGAGACTTTGGACTCAGGATCCTCCACCTCAACTGTCTGCCTGTTCACATTTTTTTTTATTATTCTCAATTAAAATATTTAGCTGAAGGCCACAAAATGAATTTCAGTTGAATTTGGAGCTCACCGGAGGTCAGTGTGTGTACTGTGGAGTCTTCCTCACACAATGAAGGGGAGCAGATGAAGACTAAAGACTTTACATGTTTTTTGAAGGCTGTCCTGTCATTGAAATGCTGTTCTGTAGGAAGCCGCAAAGCAGCCGCCCATCCCAGGGGATTGTGGGATAGCCCCACCGCCTGCCTTGCGTTTATGCTGCCATTCTGAATGACAGAATCACAGGTCCTACAGGAAAAGATAAGCAGTGTGACAAAATAATCTTTTATGTAAATGAATCTTTATTAAAACCCATATTTATACCGTAAGAAAGCTGACTGTTGAAGTAAATGTTTTTTGTTGTGAAAAGGTGATTCTGCGTTTCCATTGACAACTGGGATACTAAATCCAGAGGCAGACATTTCACGTCCAGAAAGTAAAAATCCAAATCGGGATTTTGTTTCAACCAACTAGTTGAGCATGAAGAGTCACAGTCACAGATTACTCAACTGGTTAGTTGAAACAAAATCTTGGTCTTGATTTTTTACTTTCTGGGCCTGAAATGACAGCTTCTGACTAAGTCCTTCTAAGTCCTTCACTGATATTATGTTAATACTGTTCTGCTGAATGATATCACATTACATTATTTGTGCATTTTTGATCACAAACATGACTGAACATAATTGCACAACAAAATAAGATTTATTCTGATTTCACATGTCGGTTGACACAGAAACTGATGTAGGAGTAGATTTGCAACTCCATTGTAGGGGAAGTCAAACAAGTAAGTATTTATGGTTACCTTTTATGATTTGCTGACCAATGTTACAATTCAGGAAGACTTTGATATTTGCCCATTTAATAGATACATGTAAAATATATATATATTTTTATGTGTGTGTGATAATACAATTTGAGCTCAAATACAGAAGGCAGATTTAAAATTCTGAATGTGTAGCTGTGTCTTTGGTACCTGGGGTCCCACCCCCACTGTGCTGCTCTGCTTTTATGGCAGAGATGGAGCGGGGGGAGCGGAGGGGTATAGGAAGCAAAGTCCAGCGGCGGGTGTCAGTAGGCACGCCTCATCTCCCGATTCCTCACCCCGCCACTGTCCGCATGGTCTGATCCGCCGCTGAAGGCTTTAGTAATAAACCCAAAGCCTTGAAGCTCTGAGCTAACAGAGTCCAGTTTGGGGAGGGACTTATTTAAAGGGCCGACGCAGTCTTAACGAAGAGCTACCATTAAATCTTTTAAAACTGACTCCCTACATACATTCACATACATTCCCCTTTAGCTGCTGCATTGCAGCCTGGCCACAATCCCTTATCCATTCTTGCTACCCCATATTCCCCCACTAAACAGGAGGCCAGGTAGAAGTAAGCCAGTCCTCCAAGGTCAAAGGTCATCTCTGTGCTGTGGCGTTATCCTCTGCCAAGTCTGCTCTTTGGCTGTCTGCCCTCTGTGTGTTTGTCTGTGTGCTTTATTATATAGATCAGAGAATCTGACCCCTCTGTTTAAGACACATAGACTGGGACCTGAAGCCCCGCCTCCAGGGCATTAGATTGACATGTTTATCTCCTCCTTGACCACATTGACCACACTATAAATCAGCCGGATGGCAGCCTGCTTGGGACACAAAGCTCAGGGCAGGGTAACACATGCAGCCTGCAACTATTAAGTTATCATGTACAGCCTCTCCCCAGGTTATGATGGGGTTACTTTACAACAATTTTATCATAATTTATAATAAATAAATAATAATAAATGTATAATAATACAGTATGTCTAGCCAAACAAACATCATAGCTTAGCCTAGCATACCTTAAACATGCTTAGAACTCTTACACTAGCCTACAGTTCGGCAAAATCATTAACACAAAGTCTACTTCATAATAAAAAACTGAATATCTCATGTAATTTATTGAATAATATACTGAACGTGAAAAACATTTACCCATCGTAAAGTCAAAATACGGTAACGTAAACCAGGAGCGTCTGTGGAAGCAGCAAACGGGCTTTCCAAATGTGGAGTGGCGATGAAGTCGGTGTCTTGCGTTCTGCCGCTCCCCCTGCTGGTACGCAGGTGGCAATACACTCATCATTACAAAATGCGCATCCTGCTGCGTCGACTCTTGTAATCCTGTCATGGCTCCTGTTTGCTTATCAATGGGGCCTTTGATTTTGTTCCCAGGGTTCCACTAAAGATCAGAGAGTCACATTTAAGACTGAGTTTTTTTTTCTTTTTCTGGGCACAAAGAACAGAA
This sequence comes from Cyphomyrus plagiostoma, assembly GCA_019775915.2. Classification (NCBI taxonomy): domain Eukaryota; kingdom Metazoa; phylum Chordata; class Actinopteri; order Osteoglossiformes; family Mormyridae; genus Cyphomyrus; species Cyphomyrus plagiostoma. Next base: position 11,420,841 of record JABFEA020000041.1, on the reverse strand, counting down.
GGAACACATTTAAGAACAAAGAAGAAAAGTGCTTACTTCGAATCTGTTAAGGCATTGGAATGTACCATGGCTTCTAAGAGCCCTGTGTTCAGTCGTCCTATCATGAAAGTGTAGAATGCTTTTATTTGTGGCGCAGTTCCTGCACACCAAAAATGTAGATCCGTGGTCCTTCCTGGGCTCACTCTCCGGCAGGATTGGACCAGCCACCTGGCATACTGGGCACTGTCCTGATGGGCCAATAGGTATGAAAAAATTATTGTGGATGGGGACCCACCTAGTTGGCAAAGTCCAGTCCAGCCCCAAACACTGAGACTTTTCTATAATCAGGCCTGATTTCTGAACCGGGATTTATAGCTATATCATGGCTTGTATTTTCATTGCAGGCTTTTACCGATTCTTTAATGGAGATGTAAGGAGCAGACAAGGCACCGCATGCAGGCCGACATGTTGTCCGCTCGGCAAAAAGCTGGTGCATCCTTCACACCTACACGTGTGACGCAAAGCCGGCTGCTGCAGCGCTGGCCGGGGGTGGGTGGAGGGTTACAGCCTGGGGAGCTGGCAAGTAGATCTGTCCTGTGGCAGAGTTCAAAGGTCGTCCTAGGTGGGCGCGTGTAGCATGCTGGGAAGAAGGGGACAGAGTGAGGAAGGGAGGGATGCGGTGCCCGGTGGGGTTCGTGGGTCGGACATTTGTCACCCCCGCCTGATCAGGGAGGCGGTGAGAAGCACTGGAGACAGGGTCCGAGTTGTCGCTATGTCAGCAGCAGAGGAGTAAAGCTGCAGGCAGCTGGGACTTGCTGATCCTTGGTTCCCCCCTCACTCCTGCCAAGTACCTCCAGACCTCCCTCAGCCACCCTCCCCAGCTTCCTCAGCTCCTCATTGGACAGCAGATGCTCCTGGTATTTATTTTATTTACAGTTAACACGTATTTTAACAAAAAAAATCCAGGTGCATTTGCTGTGAAAATAATAAATGTCATAAGCAGGTGGCCAAATTACTACAGATGGTTGAAATATATAATATATGTAAATAGATTTAATTTGTGTATGAAAATAGCCAGACCAGACAAAACAATCCCATTAACATTAATGACAACATGAGCAAGCCAATTGTCATACGGTGGATTGTTCCAGGCTCAGGGAGGTCAGCAGGAGGCTTTACATAGTCCTGGGTCAGTTTTGAAAGTGAAACTCCCAGCTGGTGAGAGAATGACGGACAGGGCCCCCGTTGGGGAACGCGCTTTCCGTCCTGCCTCTCCTTTCTCATGCGGCGATGAGTGATTAGCCGCTACGTGCTGCCAGCCAGAGGGCCGCCCTTAGTGTTACCCAGGAACGGCCTCGCCTTGGCACAGAGGGGGTTAATGATTCACGGCACATGCTCCGCGGGGCGCCAGGTTAATGTACGCCTCGCTCACACATCAGCAGTGCGATGTGGCTACGCTTGTAGGCCTAACAGTCTGGACCTCCAGTGGACTCACACCTTCTCAACAAACCATGGGGCAGGTTTGATACGATTGTCCCTCTCGGATTAGAAAGGAAAGGCTGGGCATCCCCCCTCTCCTCTCAAAAAGCCTGTTGGTTGATGAGATTTAATATTTTACATGTGTAACTCTTTGTGCACAATGGTGAACACTTTCTGGTCAGGTTTGCAGTTCACTCGGGGGCTTGGAGGTAATCATGTACATGGAGAGCAGCTTAACCACCATACTTTATTTGCCATTTGTTCAATGACAAGTCCTGGCTACAGGATTCAATCCACCGATTTAACAACCACAGACTCCTACGTAACTTCAGGGTTGCCAAGTCTCACACATCAGACGTGACACTCAGGCTTTCAGACTCTCACACAAGAAATCTTATGGCAAATCTATCTTATTCCCGTATAAACCTGAATTTATCTACATCAAAAACATTGAAGTAATCTGCAAGCATGACAGATGATTTACAAGGTAATAAGACTGTTACATGCATGTAAAATGCGTGTACAGACTGGTCTCAAATTAAAAATTTCACTCCTGCCAGCTGACCAAGGTTTGCACCGCTGTAACTTCCAGAGCTCTTCACTACTCCCACATCACCACACCACTCACAGTTCATGTCCTGGTTGCTCACGTTTAATTAAAGGTGCCCTGGATCACAAAAGATCCAATTCATAGATTACAAAGCACCAACTTCACCCAAAAAAACCTTGGAAAAAATGTCTGCCCTCTGGATCTTCTCTTGAAGAACAATCTGGAACATTGGACTCATTTTCCTCATGGCATCCTGGGTTAGATTTCCTGGTGGTGTGAAGCTCACTTTACTAATATTATTTTTATGTATGGCTTTTTTGCTAAATGCGCAATACATCACTACAACTAATCTATCTAACATCCACCCACTTGCCAAACTCTCATCCTGGAATTACTATAAACGACTTTCCATTTTTTTTCCAATTTTTTCATTGTCTTATAAATGTGATTTTAATATCTTTTACTTAAATCTATCCCTTTGCTTTTTTAAAGCAGTTTGAATTGCTTTGAATTGTGTTATATAAATAAACTTGCCTTGGCTAAAATAATTATCTTTACTATTTTACTGCATTCAGGTTTCCCTAAAATATCTAATACAGATACGTGGGTGTACTCACTTTCATCACTGCTGCAATTGCGACATCTAGTGGAATTTAACTAACAGTTCAAACACGTGTCAGGAACATTTTCGGCAAGCGATTATTTACGTCTGAACTGATCGAACACATGTATCGGCTAGCGATGTCTTTCTATGCATCCCATGCTGGTCGAACGAAGCATGGACGTACAGGATTTGTTTCGGAAACTCGGCGCTGGGGCAAAGTTTGACTTCAAGAGGTTTGGAAAAGATGCCGAAAGATTTAAAGTAAGTGTGCTATTTTTTAACATGCGCGCTTGTAGTATTTATATAATCAAATTCATCTTGTTGCAGCAAATATAGCGTGAGCAGGATTATACATACATAAACACACATTAAGCCGTTAATTACCAAGCCAATTTAAGGTATGCATTATAAATCTTTTAAAAACCAATTAATCTTTCTTCCAGTACACGAAAAAATTAGTGGATCGAGTTCCTTAAAATAGGGTGGATTGTGTTTGACGGTCGTACTTGAGTGGTCGTCTAAAACGAATAGACCGATGAATCACAATTCTGCTGTTGTTAGACAAGCTGTAGATAATTAAAACGTCAATGTGTTAATACTAGAAAAGGACATATATGGTGTTTGTGTTTATTTCCCAACTGGCAGAATGAATTCGTACAGTGGGAAGTTGGTGGTTGTCTTACGAAACCTATTTTGTGTGTGATAGTAAGGAGGCGCAGCTCTGTGTCGTAACCCAATGCGTCGTCTCTTCCGAATACAGGTGATTAAGTCCCAGAAGAAGGATGGAAGCGGTGCAGACGTATTGGCAGGGATAGACTTCTTTGGCGCAGGGAAGAGGGATGTGTCTGGCTATAATGAAGATTTCCAGCTGTGCCAAAAGGAAAGTGGGGAAGAGGTAGATGAGGACGGCTCCGGGGTGGAGCCAGACCAGCCACTCCGTCCCACCAAAAGGAAGCGGGGTGTGGAGGCTGCTTCAGCGAAGATATGCAAGAAGAAGAAGAAAAACGTAAAAATCAGGAAACAAGGTGCCATAGCTGTGTTATGCTTTTCAGTGAATTACCACAGAAGAATGAGCAATTGGAATAACGATGATGAAATCAGTTGTAACTGTTTAGCAAATGCTAACTGCTTGGATGGCGTCCATCATTCCCATGTTTACTTTGGCTTATTTCATGCAAGTTTATTTTTTTCATGTTGCCCCAGATTGCCTTGCTGTTGGTGTCCAGCAAGGAGAAGCAGAGGTTGAAGGTATTCAGTGGACTTCCTCCATTGACCGGAAGGTCCACAGTCCTGGGGGCCCCAGCAGGGATAAGAGCGCACCCTCTCTGAAGAAGTTGAAGCACCTGCACCAGGAAAAGGTATGTTCATGTCCCACACAGGTGCTGATCTGCCGATTTGGCACACTGTGAGGATGGCTCGGACCTCTTTCTCTTTGTGCCCTAATGACAGCCTGAAATCATGTCTGGGTTATGCTTTTACCTAAAGTATGGTTTGGACTGCTCCCCAGGTGAACCGCATCAGGCACCAGAACCGGATCCACGTACACGGCACGGACCTCCCCGACCCAGTGGCTACCTTCGAGGAGCTCCAAGAAGAGTACAAACTGGATCCGCGGATTATCCAGAACCTTCAGGCCGCAGGGTTCCAGAACCCCACACCCATTCAGATGCAGGCTATTCCCCTCATGCTACATGTGAGCAGTTTGGAATGTTCTGGAATGTTTTGTTGCTCTGTCACCATGTTTGCGTATCACTCGTTGTTTTGCTCTGTGGAAATTTGGCTTCGCCATTCTAGATTTGAGTTTGCTCTGTGTGATTTTTTTAATTTTTTAATTTTTTTTTTCTGTTTCAGAGACGTGAGATCCTGGCCTGTGCCCCCACAGGCTCAGGTAAGACCGTGGCTTTCTGCCTGCCCCTTCTCACTCACCTCCGTCAGCCCGCCAACCGGGGTTTCCGTGCCATCATCATCTCACCAACCCGCGAGCTTGCCAGTCAGGTAAGGCATCCCCAGGTGTCGATTTTCATTGCCATACCGAACGCTTATTTTGGTTGAACCTTTAGATAACGTTCTTATTGATGGTTTACTTTGGTTGTGTGACTGTCTGAGTGAGGTTAGGGTCAGTTTCTCTTCATCGGGGGTTTGATTCTGTGACCTTTCTGAGCTGTGTCTTTGTGTGACGCAGACCCATCGTGAGCTTCTCAAACTGTCAGAGGGCCTGGGATTCAGGGTGCACATCATAGACAAAGGGGCCGATGCCGCTAAGAAGTTTGGACCAAAATCAGCTAAGAAGTTTGGTGAGCTGCTTGGAGGGGGGTGCTGGGCTCATGGGAGTTTTACTTGTGCACAAAATGTTTTGAGGGCAGAAGGAAAAATGATAGGTTCAGAGAAATAACCAAACAGATTTTAGAGGAGGTGGGTTCAAGCAACTAGATAATGCAGAACCAGAACATAAGAACTATACAAACGAGAGGAGGCCATTCGGTCCATCAGGCTCGTTTGGGGAGAACTTAACTAATAGCTCAGAGTTGTTAAAATCTTATCTAGCTCTGATTTAAAGGAACCCAAGGATTCAGCTTGCACTACGTTATCAGGAAGACTTTTCCATACTCTAACTACATGCTGCGTAAAGAAGTGCCTCTTTAAATCCAGTTTGAAATGTTCTCCCGCTAATTTCCACCTATGGCCACGAGTACTTGTATTAGAACTATTGCTGAAATAGCCATTTGGTTGAACAGCATCCAGACTCGTTAGAATCTTATAGACCTGGATCATGTCCCCCATTAGTCTACTTTGCTCTAGGCTAAACAGATTCAGCTCAGCTAACCTTTCCTCGTAAGACATTCCTCTGAGACCAGGAATCATTCTCGTAGCCCTTCGTTGCACCTTTTCTAAGGAAGCAATGTCCTTCTTAAGGTATGGTGATCAAACCTGCACACAATATTCTAAGTGGGGTCTTACCGAGGAATTATATAAATGTAACATCACCTCTCTTGACTTAAACTCCACACACATAGAGATGTAACCCAACATTCTATTGGCCTTTTTTATTGCTTCCCCACACTGGCGAGAATGGGACAGGCCCACTGTGACATTGTGCCTCTAATAACTACTCGCTGCTTCCTGTCACTTAACCAGTTTTCGATCCAAGCTGC
>JABFEA020000041.1:11380393-11404727 GCA_019775915.2 Cyphomyrus plagiostoma | reverse complement strand
CCACTGTGACATTGTGCCTCTTATAACTACTCGCTGTTTCCTATCTGTTAACCAGTTATCAATCCAGGTCGCTATAGGTCCTAAAATACCTGTCGCTTTGAGTTTAAGTAGGAGCCTCTTGTGGGGGACAACATCAAAAGCCTTTAAGTACTGCTATAGTGCTGCAAACGCTTTGTGTTTGTGCAATTTGCATGTTCATCTTGTGTGTATGTAGCTTTTTGGCGGTCTTTGGTCTCCTTCCAATCTCCAGAAACCTGCAACTTAAAAGGATTAAATAGTAGTGTTGTAGTCAAGACCGCCTAAATCAAGACCAAAACATTTCAGAGACCGGAGGGTATCAAGACCAAGACACTGCGGAGACTTGAGGGTACCAAGGCCAAGTCCAAGACCAAGACACACAAAGGCGAGACCAAGACCAAGATGGTCCAGACCAAGACCAAGAGCAAGACCGAAAACAGACTATGGCTAGAACTGACATCACATTACTCAGATCAACTGTAGAGAAAAAAGGCATTGATGTAAAGTGTCATTACTTGTTAAATCAAATTCATGTTATCTTTTCAATCATATTGTCCATCTGTCTCTCATTTAAAATGTCCTAGATTTGTCATAGTTAGGAGACCTGATGGAAAATAATATTCTCAGTAATCCTCTCCTATAACCGTTTTATCAGACCTCGTCAAGGGAAAGAGATGGGATGTACCAGAGAGATGTTCATATTAAGTCTCTTATACCAGGGACAGAGGCCTCGGATAAGCTATGAATACAGCTATGTAATGAGCCTTTGCTTAGAATTGAAGAGAATGAGCCTCCAGATTGACTTGCACCTCCAAGATCGTGCTTTCTAATGAATGTAAAATACCTAATTTATTTGAATTATAACTATGCTATAGACTTCGCTATGATGTGATGTTATGACATGTGTGGACTGTGAAGCACTGGCGGTGTCCGTTGAAAAAATGTATACAATGTGACGTTTTTAAAATAAGTGCATCTGACTGGTTGCCTATGAACTGAGGTGTGTAATAAATAATGATACTGTTCTGTGAGGATGTGCTGTTTTCTTTTTTTTCCCCATCCCATCGAGACCGCTATGTCCGAGACCAAGACAAGACTGAGACCAAATAGAGTCGAGACCAAGACAAGACCGAGACCACAAAAAACTGGTCTTGAGACCGGTCTCGAGAACTACAGCATTATTAAATAGGTCGCATATGTGACCCTGCAATGGTTGGTTGGTTCCTGCTTTGCGCCACAAGCAATGTGTATTATATAATATTATAAATGATTACCCAATTCATTGCTCAAATATTGATTTAATCGACAGTGACAACCTAATGTTGGGTTTTCATGCTTTCACGTTTTTTCCACTATCTTAAAAAGTGCCCGGCTCGTTGTTTGGATATGTGTGTGTGCGTGTTTGTGGGGTGGGGGGTGTTGGACGACTCGAAAATATTGTTAATCCCAAAATTTTAAAACTCAAATATCATATTTTTTTAGATATTACCCAGCCCAAACCTGTTCAGCTTTGGCTTGGGACAAATGACCTGTGGAGTATCTTCAAGGCTGGGGGGTGGGGAGGTGGGGGGCAGTGAAATTTCACGACCCACATGCTTGCTGAAGGCCAAGAAGGTGGCAATAAAACTCTGCCTCGTTAATTTTCCTCCATAAATACTATCGAATGTAATTTGAACAGGATTTATAGTATGGAACCGACATATGTCAAGAAGGCACAGGTGTTCTAGTGTCAACTCAGCCCTGGAAATTACCTCAGGATAACAGATTATTAACTAAATCAATCCAGAAGTTCGTTTGCCCAATTGATGCAGGTTTGACCCGAGATCAAGAAAATGGCGACAGAAATAATTAAAATGTGTTTTATTGAGGGTCTGACACAGATGGGACACGCAGACTGTTTGAGGAGCAGACACAACATGGATGACAGTGATAGCAAGACTGGTTAGAGGATCTGAAGTATTAGTTAATTTTCAGTTCTGGGGCTGTGGATACAGTCCAGGGTGAAACTGAACTATTAGCAATCTGATTACATTTTGCTAGATCTGCTTTTCCTGGTGCTTTAAGGTCAACATATTCCTGTTAGGCTCTTTGTATTTAAGCACAGGCTCTATGTATGTGTGTGTGTACTGGCACGAGAGCAGGTCAGTACCTGCCAGGTCCCAGAAAGCAAGCCTGAAAAACTTATTTTCATCACAGACACCCGCGTATTAAAAACAAATCAGTCACTGGTGCATTTCTGTTGTCTGACATTCCAGATTTTCGTTCCCTTCTTATCTTAAGTAAATAACCATTGGGCACAGTGTTTGGTGCTGAGAAAGCTTTAAATCTGTGTGAACGAACAGGCTAAAGAGGTGAGTGGAGGGAAGGTTTGATGGGGGGGTGGGAATGGAGGCCGGGTTTCGGTGTATCAAACGCCCCCCCTGGCCGTTGAAGTGGAACATCTGCTCCAGAAGGAGAGCTGAACCATTATCTTGGCAGAGTGCAGTACAGACGTGGGCAAAAGCCAGTCTGTGGGTGAGATTCGGCCCACGGAGCCATTTTTACCAGCCTGCGTGATCTTTAAACATATTTTTTTTTTCTTACATTAGGTCTACTTTAGTGAACAGATGTTTGCCCACAAGGTTCTTTGATTTAATAATAAATAAGCACCAAATTTTATCAAAGCTATTCCTGTAGTTTTCATGAGACATGAAAATAATCCAAAGTGAGTAAAAAATAAAAAAAGGCCGCTCTGTGAAGCTCAGATTTGCCGTCGACAGAAAATAACTGCACAGCCCTGATATAAAATCAAATGTTTTATTTTCATGAGGATTCAGAGATCAATGATAACACGATCGTCTTTCGTTCCAAGTCAAAAAAATTGGAGGCAAAACACTTCACAGAAACAGATGGTTTAATAGCTAACTTTTAAATGGTTCTGTTGATTCCAGTTCTTCCCAGAATAAAAACCCTTCACGGATTAAAAAAAAAAAAAAAAAACCTTGCACGTACATGAAACACATATAATTCCCTTTGTCCAGGTAGAAAAACATTGCTTGCCGATCACAGAAATATTCCAACCAGGATTTCTAACAAGCACAAACAAAAATCCAGCCTAGTTTTTATACAGGCACCCTGCCCCTTACCCCGAGTCCAGTACGGGGCACAGCCACCCCCATATGTTCCATAAGTTTGGCTTTTTGAGCTCCCATGTTCCACAGGCCTGCCTGGAATGACAGCTGGGGGGGGGGGTCAGTTCTATCCCATCTCCTGCTCCAGTCCCACCTGTCGAGCATGCAGTCCACCTGTGACCCAAAACGGAATTGCTATTAGTTGGCCGGACAAAAAAAAAGTGCTTTTTGTAATATCGCTTATCCAGCTTGAAGCATCAGTGACCATCTGTCATTTATAGATGTTCCTTCCCTTGTCACCTGTCCAGTGGGCGGCGGCATCCACGCCCTGGGGGAGGATAGAGGGCAATGTGGATGACAGGACACAAGGACAGAGTGAGACCTCTTCATCTGTCCTGGGGCATTGGAAGACTGGCCGAGAGGTGGAGCCACACAGGTTACCACAGGAAGTCCTGGTCGACAGGAAGTCCTGGTCCATGATTAGTACATTACCTCAAATCTGAAATGTCCACTGTGTAAAATCACTTTGGATAAATGTGTCCTTTAAATTCTGACTACCAGAAGATGTACCCCAAAAGGTGAGCATTTAGCCTCTAAAAACGAAGCGTCCTTCACTTGTACCATTTTTCAGGCAGGCTTCACCTTGATTTATCAGCAAGACACCCAGCTCGACACACACCTGTTCCTGTGTCCGGTTTCAAACCCTGGCTGCATTTATGAATATTCATCAGGAGTCTGTCCTTTAATGCGTGACTGGCAGCAAAAATGATGCTTCTGTATCACTAGGGATGAGCATTTCCACTGACTGGGGTCATAAATATTGTTTACATTGATGATACATTTCATTTCAGGGCCACCCACTGATACTATTAGACACTGTTTTTCCACTAAATGCGTGTGGCAGGAGGTGCTCCAAACAAAGGAGGGAGAAAAGGAGGTCACTGGTTTTTTGGTCCAGTGAGCAGAAGGCAGCTGGGTTGGTGACTGTGTGACACACTGCTTCATGTGGGTCACCAGTGCTGGGTGGATCAGCAGAAAACTGTCTGCCAGCATGAGTGGGTAGAAGCGGAGCTCCCGTTCCAGATCAGTTCACACGAATGCTCTGCATTTACGCTACTACTGTCAAGCCCTCTCTACTCCTATTCTAATTTCTATAGCGCTTCACCTGAACCGAGAACAAAATACTAATAAACTACTGGCCACACCCAAATTTCCAAAGCTTTTAATCTCAAATTTCCTTGAGGATAGAGAGAAAAATGAGCCGAAGAAAATTGGTCCCCTAGCAGCTAAGCAGGATGCCCCATGCTGCCTATCACAGCCAAGTCAAGGTGAAAGGCTGAGCAGCAACTTCCTGTCTAGATAGCCAATGAGAGTTGGACACTCTCAACACAAGGTCTGGGTCTCCAAGAGAAAAGAAGCTCTCTTTTTCAAATTTTCTCTGCCTTTTTTCAAGTCTCTCCTCCATACCACAAGCTAAGCGATGATCTTCTGAGGGATGTCCACAGAGACCTTCAGAAAGATAGCGTCGTCTCGAATGTAATTCCTCTTCCGGATCTCCTCGTGGGAAATAAACTTGGGGTAGCCGAAGCCGAGGGTGCTCTCGTCCGTCGGGTCACACGTGGCCCTCCCGGCTCGCGGCCGCTGAAAGTTCTTCCACGAAGGGTCAGGGTTGAAGGTCTCGATGATATGCTGGGGCTTGGAGAAGGAAGGATCGCTCTGGTCCAGCAGGGAGAAGGTGACCCGTCCCGGGAACGGCCACTCCAGCAGGTTGTCGTACTCACCGGGGAGGACGCGGATGTACAGAGAGAGGAATGAGCCCTCGCCGCTGCCGTTGCCGTCCAGAAAGGCGGAGGCCTGCAGCCGGTAGCCATAGCGATGGCTGTAGAATGTCGGGCTCAAGCACTCGGAGTTGCTGTGTCTCCGCGCCTCCTGGAACTGCCGAGTGTACTCCGCCACCTTCCACAGGAAGGCTCCGCAGCGGCTGGCAGACATCTCCTCCACCTCCCTCCGTAGCTCCAGGATCTCTTGCCGCTGGCGATTCACCATCCCGCACATCAGGTTCAGGTGGGCCTTGGCCATATCCTCCAGGTGGCGACTCATGGCCAGTTTCGGGCCCTGCCACAAGGGGGAGACAGGGAGCAAGAGATGAAATGCAAACCGACGCCACTTAATAATGTATAATTTTCAACACCCGAGCAGCCCTAGGGTACAGGTACAGTTTGTCTCCCCCGATTCTTTAAAATTCAGACACACCCTGTGTTTGCAGCCGGCTTCCCTGAAGGGGCAGATCACCTGGGAGGTGTTGCAACCATCCCGTACGTGGGCTGTCAGCTCCTCCCGAGTGAGGCTAACCGCCCCACACTGGTGCGGGCACGACACCAGGAACTGTGGGCACTGGTACTGGTGGTTCTGTTGCATCAGGATGCATCGTGGGTCATAAAAACATCAGAAAATAATACCGATAATATCGACGTAAGATCAGAGCTGGTGCCGACCTGCAGGGTGTCCCACACGAAGCCCTTCCCACAGTGCCTGCAAGGCAGCGTCCGTTTGGGACATTCTGTCGCGCCATGTCGCCCCAGCAACCGCCTGGCCAGACGCGCCCCGCACTTGTTCTCACAGTACACGCTCTCCTGGGGGCAGACTCCTTGGTGCTCCTGTGTGGGGGGCGGGGGGGGTCCAATCACACAATGCAAAAATGAGTCAATGCTACATTCTTAATCATCATGGGGACCCCCCCGAATCTAGCCCAAAGACCTGATTAGTGGTAGCAGACACACTATGCCCCCCCCCCCCGGGTGTTAACCCCGCCCTTCACCTCGTAGGCGGCCCCGGTGAAGTCATCGCCGCAGTGCTCGCAGCGAACCTGCCGCTTGGTGCAGTCGTGCTGCAGGTGAGCCGGAAGCTCTCGGCGCGTCAGCTTGGTGGCACAGCGGTTGGGGCAGGGAATCACGTTGTAGGAGCAGGTGGAAAAATGGCCCTGGGGGACCAAGGAGGGGGAGGAGGAGGAGGAGGAGGAGGTGATAGGGATACAGAGAGCTGGTGAGCACGACATGAGGCGGTGCAGTTTATATTCCAGTGACAGCTTACATGCAAAGCAGTGACTGAAAGTCTGCCCTGAGTGGAGCCCCCCCCAGGCCCTGAAGTACCTGCAGCTGCTTCACCTGCCCTGTCCAGCGACAGCCTTCCTCGCTGTGGATGCAGCGGATGGTCAACGCGAGGATCTGCTGCTCCAGCTCTGGGTCGGGGTATATCTGAAGGCCACAGAGGTCGGGGTCACACGTATGTGTGTGTGTGTGTGTATGTATGTATATGTGTATAACTCGCACGGTGGAACGTTGTGTCAAGTACGGGTGACGCAGTTCACTGGCACGGTCTGTACCCATAACGAGTGAGTCAGGGGTGTTAGACACACAGGCCGGGCACAGGGAGTCACGCTTCACTTGACTGTAGGTGGTCAGACACCAGCTCCAATATGAAGAACAAGGGGGCGGCACTAGTAGATGCTACCTTGGCGTAATCCAGAGGCAGCTGGTCCTCGGGGCACTTGAACACTCCCTCGCTGCGAAAACACAGACAGATCGTAGTGAATGAGAATCATCACGGCGGCCATTAGCCTCGCGGCACTGGCCTTGACGGGCACCCGCTCACTTTCTCTCGGGTACCATTGGCAACGTCAGCGTGTTGGCATCTGGGGAGGACATGGGATACAGGATCTTATGGGGCCTAAGGCAGGGATACCGGTATCAGGGGAAGGAAAGGCCATGCTTGCTCCTCTAGGGGGCACTACGCAGGCGCGTAGGGAAGTGTACACCACAACAGAGATATGGAGATATTTTTCTAATTTTTTTGCCTCTAGAAAAATGGCTGCTAAACATAGAACCTGGATGAGAAGCTTTGGACTGTGGGTCCATGTTATCAATGTGGCCAACTTGGATGTGGACGGCGAGCAGAACCCAGGAGCCTGAACATCAGCGAAACCACAACCAAAACTGCTCCCCACCCCTGCAGCCTCTCCCGCCACACAGAACCCGGATGGAATACTATGTCACATTTTTCACCTTGCAGTTGGGTCTTAGAACAAGAGGAACCGGTCATTCTGGTTACAGAACAACATGGGGGGGGGGCTTTTACTGCCCCGTGAAGGAGACCAAACACAGGCCACCAAAAACCAGCCAATGGGGAAGAGGCGCTACACAGAAATCCACAGTCAAGAAGTGTGGTGGCCCAAGTTCCTTGGGGATACCAAGGTTGGGGAATCAACTCAAAGAAGTGCAACAGAACACCGTTGTGCTAAATCTGTCCTGTTAAAGTCTAAAGAGGACAGGAGCTTGCTGACCAGCTGGAGAATGGCGGAAGAACACCAGACTGTCAGCCAGATAGGGGACACTACAGAGAACACTGTCTGTGGGTAGATAGTCTGGTCTTTGTATCAATGCACAAATGGCTCGCAAAGGGCAACCAACTCCTGTAGAAAACACCCCCCTCCCCATCATAGCAGCTGAGCCCAATCAAGAAAAAAGCCTAACTTAAGGTTTAAGGAGGCTAAGGAACTGGAACTATTACATTCACATTTTAAATATTTTGCAGACACTTTTGTCCAAAGCGATGTACAGGGGAGGCAAATAGCACATTACAGACATACGGCTGTCAAGTTGTCGACCAGCCTCTGCACTTTGAATCCTGGGTCCAAGTCTGAGTTGTTTTGCTGACGATCAAGACAACAATTTGGATATCGAATATGACTAGTGAAGGAGGATACTGCCTGAATATGGCTCTTCATTAGGGGTCAAGGATCATGTTTTTGAAACATGGCCAGTAGGGATCCTACTGCATGTGAATATATTGCCCTCACCCACTATTTGTCACTGGACAAAATTAAAGAAAGGTATTCTTGATACTGGCATTTTCATATCTCATGGACCCCCCTGAGGTGAAGCACATAGTTTAGCAATTAATTGGACAAAAGACACCCCCTTTCAATAAAAATCCTCTGTTTTCAGTCAATCAGATACAGATTGTAGAGTTCCTTTGTCAGAATACAGAGTCCTTATAAAGCCATGTAATACCACACCGGTAATGAGAACCGGCAAGCAAGTGTGCGTGAGTGTCTGTAGTAACACTGACAATCATTGTAACCCCTGACTATCAGTGAAGGAGATGGACATTTAACTAAAGGTTAACGACTGACATTGGAATGAAAGTGACACAGTGATATGTGAGAGGGTGTTATTCCAGAATAGTATCACTCAACCACAACTACATGAGGGGGAGTCTGAAGTTTGCTCAGAAAGTAACATTAATCGTGCTACAAAGTGTCTCCGAGGACTGTTTCAAGAAGCGCTGCATTAGGATGAGTTTGTGGGCTTAACATTTTATCTGGACTTCAGGCACTGTGTGCTGTAAAAACAGACGTTATTGGCGTGTGTCCCATCTGATAACACACCCCCTAGAGCAGGTGACGTAGATGGGCATCCAATGCAAAGAGGTCAGACCATTTTTTGGTCTGATGATCCGAGCAGCTATAAAAGGCCACAGAATGGCCAGAGCAGGAAGCTCCTGATCCCATCTAAACTGGCTTTCCATCCAGGAGGTCTTTTGCCTTTTGTCTCGTGCTTCCTGGGATAGACAGACGGGTGGATCAAATCTTGGAAAAGTATGCTGAAGGTTAATCACTAGACCCAATGTAGAAACTCATGTTGAGTCCCTGCTGCTTTTGGCATCTCCATCAGCATTACCGTCATCTTCATCACCTGTGCTCTGCTCTCTCACACGTCAACCACCTTATCCAATGATAACCTGTCATGGGGTGTGAATGAGTGTGCGCTGTCGTGTCTTTGGTCCTCGTGAAACCCAAACCTTTTCAGTATTAGGGTGGATCTTAAAATGTAGAGAAGAGCTGAGTACAGGGGACAAATGGGGAGGGTGGTTTGGAGGCGGGGGGGTTAGCAGCCTTTATAAAAAGCTGAAGAGCCAGTCCAAGATGCAGTAGAAACCTGACACTTCAGTCCAAAACAATGAAACTGCACACCGAGTAGCAAGCAAATACTGTACACCAGTCACCCAATCACCTTCACCCCGCTACTCAGTAGCCGTTACCAAGTATCAGTTACAGTCTGTCTCACAACAGCCATCGGGGAGTCCATGCTAATGACCATTAACCCTGGCTAGCTGTGCCCTGCCAGCAGGTGCTGCTGTACTTTCCAAGCATACTGCATGTGCTCAGTCTGTTTCCTTGCTGGTCACGTGTCTCTAGAGTTGCCAGTTTTCACACTAAATTCAGCACTTCCTGGTTTGAGCTGTTACTGAGCTGAGGTACGGCATTGTTAAAATACTGCACATCTGATACAGCACAGAGTTCGAGGTAAGCATGCGGAAATCCTGCTGGAGGGGAGGAGACTTGGAACAGTGCCCCCCCCCCATATCAATCTTTCACTGAATTTTTGGTCAACCCAAAATTAAACTATATATATCACAACGATAAGGTGATAAAATGGCATGTTGTGAGTTTATGGCACACTGCAGATTTAACGGGAACAGTGAGTATTGCTATGAAGTGTATTTCTTTTTCTTATTAGGGAATGGTGCTTGTTTTTTTAACATTCCACAGTCACTGCACCATTTTCACGTGTCATATAAACCAACAGGACAATCAAGAATTCATTCAGCCTAGAATGGCAGAAAGTCATTCTACAGCTGGAAGATTCAAAGTTCCTAATCCTTATGGACCCAAATAATACAGCATAATTTTATAGCTTTTTCAAACACACAAACAGACAAAAACTGAAAGTAACACAAGTGAAAAGCAAATTGCACAAGGCTTCCTTTTGAGAAAATTTCTGTGGGCTTAGTGAGTTTTGGAAATTTTACAAGCAATCAAACAAACAGCACAACAACAACGAAAAAAAAAACGGACTGAGTATTTTGGAAATTTGCTTTTCAATTCCCCAAACCAACACAGCCAGAATGTTATGAATGTGTGTTCTGTTTCAACACAACAGTGTCACAGTAAAAGAGTCGTGTTTTCAATATGTACAAGACCTTTTTCCATAAACTGAATTGTGTACAGTAAACTGTAATATTCTATTTATAGTAATAGGCCTGCTTTATAAAATTACTTTTCCAGAGACTTTTTGACCTGCAGTCAATGAAGACTGAATTCATGTATCCTGATGAGTTTAGCTGTACAAAGAGAAAGGACCCAGGGATGGATCATTACAGGCCACAGTGCCATTCGTTTCCATTGTGCTCCTTCTACATTTAGTCTGCATACTCATTTTCATTTTATCTAGTGCGATTGTTTCCAATTCATCAACATCTTTGCTGAGGCCTTGGAATTCTCAATTGGTTGGACTTGATTTAAATACAGAAGTAGTGTCCATATACTTGTTAATTTGTGGTACAATACAGTGTTTCCCCAGGTTTACAGCTTGGGGGTGCAGGTTATGTCACTGTAGCGTATCTTTTTGGGCTTTAAAACGAACACAGATATTTTTGTCTGCTTTTCAGGTGGTTGACGTGACATACTTTCCAAGGCACTCTCTGTCCACTGGTGGGATTGCGCTCACCTGTGTGTGCACAGAATTACTGTGTTAAACTGCTTAATTTCTCATGTACACTTTAAGTTCGTCACTAATGCTCTTTGCTAACTGTGACCTTAACATCTGCCGAGACGACACTCCTAGACCACGTATGTCATCCACTCTTCCCACCAGCACTAGACTCACACTATACATGTGCTTGCAGACACAAACCCTGCCCCACATGGAATGCTGTCATAACACAGTTCAGTCTATAATTCAGCAGCCTAACCATCAGCTCTTCACATCAGTTCTGCAGCATCAGAACACTCACTACAAGATTCAAGAACATATTCAAACAATCAATCCATGGCCCATGCATTTCATACACTGTTACTACACTTTATCAATCTCTTTATCAGCATGCAGAATTGCCTAGTTTTTGAACGTCTTCAGACTATTTGTGCCTTGTGTTGTTTTACACTGTCTGCATTGTTCAGAACTTTGGTATCCCAGTGGTTGAACGAGGAAGCATTCCAATGCACCTGTTGCACATGACTGATAAAGATCTTGAAATCTTTAAGTACATCTTAGTCATTCATTTTCCCAATTCCAGGTCCGGTGCCACCCTATCACAGCACCTAACCTAGAAAACACTCTGAAAGAGACTGGCTGAAGCCGTGAATTCTTTGCAGAGCACAGCAGTGAGTCATCAGCACTGACACTTTACTCCAGACAGGCTGCAGACAAAACTCACAAAAGGAGATTTCAAAATATTGCCCCTTTTTTCCAGCTTATTAGTCAATTTTAGTATCTGCACATCCAAAGCTTGACATATGATCTAAAGTGCCACTAGTATCTACAGTTTGGTTGTCTGTTCTCTGATTTGCAACTGGCTCCAATTTAGTTTCAGTTTTCAGTGCGGTTTTATTAGCTTTTATTTTAAAGATATATTTCTATTTTATCTTTTAGTAATTTTATTTCTAGGGATAGACAAAGTTGAAAAGCTGTTTTATGTCTGATCTTCAGAGGATTCTAAATGAGTACACAGTGCATGTTACGTGCTAATTTCCTCAAAATGGACAAAACATGTGATATACAAATATACAAATCATAGACCTACAAATCATAGATAAAAATACAAATCATTAGTTTAGCTAAATGGTATTTAAAAATGGTAATAAAATATATTTGATGTTTGTTTTTATTTTCTCTGCTAGTTTTGGAAAAAGTTTATATTTTTCATTTAGATTTTTTTCGATTTTCCATTTATTTTTTAATCTTATTTGTTTATACAGACGTTCCTTTACTTACGAATGAGATATGTTCTGAACAGCCGTTCGTAACTTGAAATGTTTATAAGTCGTCGTTCAACGTCTTTTTAAGGGTATACGCAAGTTCAAACAACTAGGATGCTGGGAGTTCGCACGCTACACTGCTGCGTGACACGAGTAGTGACCAGAAGTCAGACAACCCAGAATTGGTGCTGAGAAAAGAAAAAAAAAGATGTTGCGGACAGGAAACGGGAAAACAATTTGGACTTATAGTCCTCTTCTTTCGTATGTCTGAAAGATCATAAGTAGAGGAGCATCTGAATATTATTTTCTTATTGTTTTTGTTAATGATAATAACCCTGTAACAATCCCAGGTTGTTGGGACAAGGCTCAGTTTACAACCACCATCTGTCATATTAATACATTTCTTTAACAGGCAGGTAGGTTATCAGCTTTCAAACAAGAAAGGTATCAATGGGGTTAGGGTATAGGTCTGCAAACCCGACAGGAGTTGAGCTCACTGGCGGATCTAGACTGGGCTCAGGCCAGTTTTTATAAGAACATAAGAAATTTACAAATGAGAAGGGGCCATTCGGAAAGAATGCAAGTCACTTCGTGCAAGTGTCAGAGTATAACGATATCTATCTAAGGTCCGTCATGGAAATACAGGATAAAATTCTGAAGGTATAGTTTCTGACCATTCTGGAACCAATTCTGATCTGATCTGATAACATTAATTGGCTTGTTATCCTTGTGAAATATTGCATTTGGGCATAAAACAGCATGTATTTATTATGCACATGTTAGCGTGCTTGACCCAACACAATATCATGTCGTGAAGATGGGTGCTGGGTTTAAGTTGGGCTTGGGTTGAAGAAATCTAGTTAATATCTGGGCTCGGGTTGGGTAGGGCCTGAATGCCAGGGGTCCGAGCCGGGTTTGGGCTGTGCAGGGATCTGAGAGAGACACTGGACACATTTTACAAACATAACTCTATATTTAATATTGCAACACAACCATCAAGAAATATAACATGCAAAGCCTATGTTTTCACTTCCTAACCATGGCTTCCAGCTACATACAAGGTCAGAGGCTGACAGATCAGAAAGGGTGGACACTTTGCAGTCGGTTTTCACCACCCCAAGACCCAAGGGGCGGGAAGTAGAGTATCATGTGTTTCGGACACCTGTCGCGAGAGAGCTTATCTCACAGAGCAGTCATTTAAACATAGATTTTACACCAGGCAGCTGGTGGGAAGCACCAGAAATTCCCCACATGAATGATTAGACTTTCTCCCAAACAACCCCAAACAGAAAATCAGACGAAACTTTCTAACAAACTGAAAGTTTTTGTGCTTCCATTTTCTTTTCCATAAAGGCAAATGAAGCTGTTTGCCCTGTTGATACACCCCTGCAATGTCTTTTCTGGAAAGTTAAACATACCCGGAAAAACATGTACAAATACAGAAGAAGCACATGTACACAAGCAAACACACACAACGAGAAACAAAAGATAGACTTATACATAGGAACTCACATAAACCCAAGGAGAAACAGACACACCCACAGAAACACACACATACACTCACTTAGGAAGAGAAAGAAAGAAAGAAAAAAAAAAAGGTTTTTACTACTGGGGGACATTTGGTCTCCAAAAATATAGACCTAATCCATAAGATATAGACCTAATCCGCACACACGCATGCACAAACATGCACACAATAAAAGCGAAACACAAACATGCAGAAATAAAAACAAGGACAGAAAATTGCGCGCTTCTTGAACTGAGGGCAGCAGAGGGGTCATGCACCCCCCCCCCCCAGTAAACAGATCTTTGTATTTAAAATTATGCTGTGTCCCCTCCAATATCAGTCTCTCTCCTATGCTGTTGTGTGTCTCTGTGGTTGCACCCCACCAACCTGAGCAGGATGAGACAAATCAGAAAACTGACCCGTATGTCTCACGCTGACCTTTACACCACTGGTGCTGTAGACCAGAGAATCGCAGGCTTTGCTTTGGTGCTAGACGGCCCTCAAGCTGCCCTGCATACTGCCATGTGGCCACAAACTCTCAGAGCTGCAAGGCAGCAGGTCAGGCCGTGGGAAAGGGAAGAAACAGACAGGCAAGCACGCACAGTCAGAGGCAACTGCGTTTTGGCCAGTTTCAGCACCAGCGTTTGTATCTCTCTTTCAGGTTGAGGGAGTAGGGGTGGTATATGAGTCACCGTGAATATTTGTGTCTGTGCCTAAAAGTATGTGGGATCAAATCCCACAGCACGCAGAGTAATCACTACATGCCAAGGCCTCTAACCAGAACTCTTCCAGTGACACTGGCTGATCCTGCTCTATACTTTTCCTCACATGTACAACGCTTTGGACAAAAACGTCTGTTGAGCAAGTAATTGCAAACGTGGGGGCACCGCCGTTCTCCCTATTGGGCCATAGCTCTCAACTAAAGTCCCCCCCCCAAACACACGCCCCCAAAGTACACACCCAGTTCTGCCCCCAAGTACCACATAATGATTAACATGTTTCCCAGTCCGATTCCCAGGCTCCTAACCACCCAGCGCCCACAGCGCAGCCCCTCACCCGTGCAAACGACAATGTCGTGAATCCGATTTTGAATGTACACAACCCAAATAAGGAAGTTTCTCTGTGTCATAAAACGTGTAATAGTAATTTCAGCATTCTTACGTGGAAACTTGCATAAAAATGGATTTGCATACTCTGTGATAACTTGACATAAATCGGTCCCGGAAATTACAGATGTAAACGGTTAATGCGCAGACTATACACGACTTTTCAGACAACTTCTCATTCCGAGCTGCAATTCAAATTTACGGTACCGAGAGACATCAACATGGATTTGTAATTTGTTTGTTTCTTGTTTGCTCATGCGCTAGATGAACATAGCCGTAAAGGAGTAAAAGATGGTAGCGTCTAACAGCAAAAAAATGAAATTATTTATAAATATATATTCGAGACACATTCTTTTGGATATATTGCTATTAAAACTTATTGATTCTAATGAATTTAAAATCTGGGCTTTGACAGCGATGACCTGTTATGTTCAACTGAAGTATGCCTACAGGTGCTGCTGACATCGATAGAACACAAAAATATCTTTGAGTTACCACAAAGAACTATTATTTAATTAACAATCAGCGTGTATTGTTAATGTGCTGTTCTTGCCAGTATATTCTGGCGGTTTTGTTTAGTCCTCTGATTTGGAAAAATGAAGACCATAGGGGTCACAGATGAACCTGCGACCAGGTGAGCCTGCGCGTCCTGCTCCAGGATATAGACCTTCGACCCGGCATGTTAATTTATTTATCAACGCCTATAAATAAATAGGAAAAACTTTGTCAAAGTGTCATTGCATCTGAATATTTTAAGATAAACACTTAACGGAAAAAATAGAATCTCAATTTCTGATTAATCTTCTACGCATTCCAGTAATCTAGAGCAGTTTTACATAAAAAATAATAATGATTCGGCTTTTTTGACGAGTTATCAGAACAGAAACGAAATTTGAAATGCACTTACCTTAGAAATTCTTGCAGACAAGTATCACAGAACCTGTGTCCGCACGTTGAAACCTGCACAGGCTCCCGCATCGTTTTGATGCATAAAGGACACTGAAATCGTCTTTTCGGCTTTTCCAGAAACTTGTAATCGAAGCCTGGCATTGCGGAATGCGGATTACACTGGTAATGTTTCCAGTCCGCTAAATTTACACCGATCCAAAAACGAAAATGCGCTTTTTAAGTTGGATGACTAAGTAGGACTGCCGAACAACCAAGCCAATTTGAAGTATAATCAGTATATTTAAACGTATTTTTTAGAAGCCGTCAGGTTCCAAGTCCCACTGCATGAAATGCAGAGAATTAGGTGCCTATGCCAAACAGAATTAAATCACAATGTAATCGCTGAAAGCGGAGTTGTCAACCGACCGACGTAAAATACAGTTTCTAAAGTGTGGGTTAATAGCTGGGCGAAGCCTCCGCCCCCTGGCGCAGCCGTCTAACTAGGAATAAACTTCCATTTGTTAAAGGGGACCAAGTCAAGCCCCACCTCCCTCATTTTAAAGGTGGAGTCTTTGACTATAGGTATATATACTGCTCACGTTTGTGAATTTTTAAAGGCCCTGCGTGCACATAAATCGTTGTACAATTAAGGCATACTTATCGCTTAATTTTGTTGAGTTAGTGAAACGAACAGAAGAATAAGATAAGTATATTAGGCATTTATATAGCAAGTTTGTTTACAAAGGTACATGTATATTAATATGCATCTCCACCAAAAAGCATGGATTATCGGCAACCTAAACAAAATGTTGAAAACACTGCCCCCTAGTGGACCGCAAGCACTGACAGTATAATTTTTACACCAACAGAAAGTTCTTTAAAGCATTAATATGAGGCGTAATTGGATAAAGGGACATCTGGAAGATTACCTTAATTTGTGGAAATTGTACCCAGCTTCAGTCTTCGACAAAGAGAGCCACCACATCCTCCAGTCCATGCTCTCAATAAGACAGCTATATCTATCAGTTTGGATGCTGAGATGTCTGAAGTAACATCATGTAACCACCAGTGTATTCGATGGTTCTGTTCACCCCATAAATTATCCAGTGACAGTGTCTTGTCAATGTCAACTAATTACTAATTTAGTACTTCACTTTTCTTACCATTGGTGTAACATTTACTGTACAATAAAGCCAGAGAGCACTTTTCTCCCCCCAAAGACATTGCTCAAATGTGATTGCTGGCAGCGGTTGTAAAAAGCACACCAATGCAGGTTATTACTGAATGAAATATGATTTAGACCACAGTAAACACATAAAAGCTTTGCTGTAGCCTACAGTTCAAAATTTCACATACACCTTACAGTAAATATTCCAGTAAAAGCAAAGCCTTTAACAGGTGAACTGAAACCAAAAACGGATTAAAGATATGGCAACAAATAAAACATCACTTACCCACTGACTCTGTACCAATTCACCATGAGTGACTCAGGAAAATCACTATAAAAACCAAACTGTCACCATCTTAATCAAACCAACATCAATGTTTATGAAATTAGCACAATCTCTGACTATTCTTCCCAAACCTGTCAGCAACATTCAACTACCAATCAAACAAGACTGATACCGCAATACTACCAGAAGTTTCAAAAACCAGCAGAAGCCTGCAGTTGTGACCTTCACAACACAAGCAGAAGTACTTACAAAATGTGCCCAATCAATAAACTGAGCATTGCTTTGTATCGCAAAAACTTACTCTATGCCGCCCTTTGTGAGTGTGGCGTAATCTTGAATGCACATTGTCATTAAGCAACACTGAGCACAGTCCCCTTTTCATTCTGATACGGCACGTAATCATCACGTTTGACTGTTACCTCTTACAATAATTTATGGTGCATCATGAAATACAAAAACTCAGGAAAGCATCAAAGTGAAAGCAATGAGGACAATAAGGAGGTATTTTAATGAATGTTTATTCTGCTGTATATTCAGCGATGAACAGTTTAGATGATGCCAATCTGAAAAGAAAAAGGAGAAAGGTTAGATAATGCTTTCAGGACAGACATTCGGTCAGCATTTCCCATCATGCATCAGTGGTTCCTTTGAAAGCATCACAGTGGTTCAGATGCAACAAATTTCCATCATTTGCACAAATACATTGCAGAGACAGATTTAATAGACATACAAAGCCTTAGAACACAAATGCTGAAGTGGCATTGAACATTGAAGTGCTTCTGGAACCACGGCCAATCTGTATGTACATGCCACTATTTGTAGAAGAAACGCTATGACTTCCCATTCCAAGCCTTCACTCACAGTACACAAACACTATAAGGTCAAATAAAAACAAAAAATGACTTCTGCATCTTCCCATCTGAAAAGTAAAGGACAAACTTGGTGTGGCCAAGCCTTTCTACAAAATACACACTCGGCACAGTCACCCTAAAACTGCATAAAATCATCCATGGGGTTCACTTCGTGACCAAATGGGAGGACCCACCTTGTTAGCAACATCCAGTGCATCGTAATCTGGGGCAAGACGGACATATGCCTTCTTCTCGCCATCAGGCCTGTAGACGGTGAAAGCAAAGGCCACAGTCATAAACCTACAGTGTTCCATAAACTACAGCTGACTCCGCAGCATTACATCTGCAATACCATTCCTCTGCATCAGTGGTTCCTTTGAAAGCATCACGTTTCAGACACTTACAGTGTACATCATTCACAGGGGTGGCCAGGTAGTTCTGAGGCTTTTTCCATTTCAAGCATTTTCTTGTTAAAAGCCAGCGGCTGATCAGAAGCTCACCTGATCAGCGTGTTGACTTTGGCCACGTCGATGTCGTACAGCTTCTTGACCGCATTCTTGATCTGGTGCTTGTTGGCCTTGACGTCCACAATGAACACCAGAGTGTTGTTGTCCTCGATCTTTTTCATGGCCGACTCAGTGGTCAGGGGGAATTTGATGATGGCATAATGGTCCAACCTACAGAGGGCGGCAGAGACAAATATGCTTTACTGGGGGAGTTACAGGTCCAGATGTAGGTGGCCATCCACCTAGGAAATCAACACCACCAGGTGGGAATATCCTCAGATATACATAACAAAAATAAAGTCATCCCAGGTAGCGATTAAGTCTAAACAAAGAGCTCAAGACGCATCAGTTTCAAAAAAGCTTTAATCACAGCAAGTCATGCTTTGATCGCTAGTGACCATCACTTGCACCTGAGCAGATAACCACAAGGAGATGCAACTGTAGCCTGACCAGATCCCACAGGTGGAACCTCTTATGTCCACCACTACTTGATGATCCAAAACGACAAACAGTACATACTTGTTCCTATGAGGAGCACTCTTCCTGGGATATTTAGGTTGCCGCCTCAGACGCTGGGTCTTTGGTCGTCGGAAGGTGGGAGAAGTGCGGATCTTCTTCCTCCTATGGCTGTGGACGCCCTTCAGCACTGCCTTCTTGGCCTTCAAGGCCTTGGACTTGGCCTCTGTCTTGGCCGGTACAACTGCAGGTCGTGACAACAAGAGACAAACAGCAGCGTTGGGCTACTAGCAACAACCCAGTGCTCAGAGCAAAAAATGCGAAGAAATCCGAATCAGCCCCATGAAATAAATACGATACTACAAATTAAATTCAGAGCTGGGACCTTGAAACAGTCTAATATAACTACTATCAACTTCAAACAAGAAATAGCTCGGAAATTTGAGGTGTTCGAAGAATAAATTCATAACACGTGGATCTACGTGGTGCATCAGAAATAAGGTTTGAATTGGTACGTCGTGCTTTGTTCGTTAAGGACATCTTATGCACTACCCGCCTCGACACACTACTGACTTAGAAAAAACAGAAGCCAGAACATGACTTTGAAACCAGGAACAGACATTAATATTAAATTAAGCCGCAACGAACCCTATCTAGCTGCATTCTCAACTTTATGGAGCCCGATAGCCACCTTCATTAGACAATTATATTCTTTAAAGACGGCTTCACAAAACACGATGAAATAGGCAGCCTTCGTTTCACCGCACCGTGCAATGTTACCAACGCGGTGCCGCCGCGGTCCTTCACGTGTAGCAGAAGGCCACAAACCAGCGATGACAAGTACAGCAACCAGCTAGCAAGCACGATCAAAAATACACCCAAAGTATATCGGCAAGCTAACGGAAAACGTGGAGGACTCTACCAATACATATTATTAGACCCCCGTCTTCTATTTTGCGAGAAAGCACCCAGCAATGTAACGCGGCTAACGTTAGCAACAACGCTAACCTCACACGGTGCTCAGAATGAACACCTCCACACATTAAAACTTAGACACTGTGGTCAATATTTCTCCAAGGCTACTCATTCAAAGCTATTCATATAGCAAGGCTATTTATTCAAATATAGAATATCAACATAAACTTGGGAGATTTTTATATCTTTTTTCGGACTTAAATGGAGAAGCATTACAAACCCTCCTTCTTCGCCTTCGGGGCCATCTTGGGAAAGAACGAACAAACGGGGTTTCCTTTGGTATATTCACAGGGGTCGAAAAAAGGACGAAGTATCGCGGGATAAAACCCACCCCAGGATTATGGGAGCTGTAGTACGAAACTGGAATACATGTAGTATTCTGCATTTTCTACATTTCTTCCTAAACGAATTCCGCGAATTACGTTCTGGAGTGTAGATCATGATATTTTCCTCAGCAAATCATATTAAATCGACTTTTACAACACGAACTCTTGTTTTAGGATTGTTACAACCCTACAGTGCAACTATTTTATAGAACTGGTGTATGCTTAAAAATACATGTGTTTCAATAGTATGTAGTCACAGATTTCCACAAAGAGACAGAATCCGATTCGCACTGTGCCACCAAATGTTACTGGCATATCCAAGCATTAGCAGACATCTGTCTTTAGGGGGCGCAATGGCACCTTAATCTTCTGCCGTGCTTCACGTTGGATTTGCTTGCTTTATCTTCTGTTTAAGGCAAGTTGACTCGCTCTTGGGCTTAACTCGAGTCATATGTTTGCGGCAGGGTGTTTTTTGGCGGCGCTGTGCCATGACTTGGGAAAAATAACATATTATTCACTTCTGCTGGATCCTCATCAAATTCCGACAAATTTATACTCCGAACAAGTCCACGTATCATTGATTTATGGAATGAGATTTTTTAACCAAATCGGGATGAAATATTTCTCGTTGTAACGTTGTCATGAAATGGGAGGATGTACTGTCTGAGGTATGTAGTCTATGAGATAAGGACTTATGTAATATTCGTAATTGATAACTACTACCACAGGATTACTAAACATATCTCTTTGCAAGATGATGTCACATCACTAACCGTATTTATCTACTTGGGGGGTGTCTTATTCGCTTGCATACCTTTTTCTGTATATTCGATGCATGCATATTATAATAGGTTGTCTTGTCTTATATTTTTCTTTTAAAGAAACAGAAGCAAATGCCCAACTTCCTTCACCGACATCAGTTGCTCGCGTAATCACACGAATGACCTAGCTGTTGGTCATTAATCATCTTTAATTCTCTCGAAATTTGAGACTAGCGAGTCATGTGCTTTAATTACTTCAACAAAACTTTGTAACACTCTTAAGAAATGAATTCCTTATAATTTCCTAAACGCACGTCGTATATATACTCATACATATCATATAAAGCATATGTAGTTATACATAGAAACATTCAATAAATAGAATTTCACGAAGTAAGCATTTGACGGTGAATTTAGAATGAAAAATCTACTTTTGGGATTCAGATGTTTTTTGTTTTGTCTTTTTTTTTTTTTACTTCTCGGTATCTATATTAAGTAGGTTAAGGAACTGTACCTTTCCGTAACATTGTGTGTTGGAAACTTAGGGGGCACGCAGAGTAATCATATTACAACTGGGCCCTTGAGCAAGGCCCTTAACCATTTCAGAATTGTTGGATACTATCTGACCCTTCACTATAATCTTAAAACCTACACCTCTAACCTACATTCATAAATGTGTGTCTGTGTTGCTCATGCACAGCAAGATGTGGAATATGAAAATCAAAGAATTCATATGTACTTGTACTTATGGAAAATATTCATTCATTTAATATACAGTGTACACAGATTGTTAGGTGGTTTGATAAACCTGTTAGGTGTTAGGTGGTTTGATAAACCTGATCACACATGGTTTGTTTTGAGGGTTGAGCCAACATTAAAAAAAAAACTCACTAGATCCACTTTGGCAGGTCAAGTGAAAGGGAACCAATGAATCACCAATAACCATATTTGTTTTTCAAGTAAAGCAACTATGATTGCACTCCTGCTAGGTGGGTCACGGCACACGAAAAAAGCACATGAGAGTTACTAAATGCCATTTAATAGCTGCTTTCTTCTCTGATTAGCAGCAATATCACTGAGTTGGTATATTGAACAACAATGGCAGCAGTGTAGTTGTGATGGGTAGGTAACATGTGACCAATGGCTGAGAGCTCAAAATGGCTCTGGATTATTTACAGGACTAAAATGCAGCTCTGTGAAAGTGTCTCTATGAAGAGTCCTCAGTGTTAAACTTTCGGATGGTGATGTGACGCGTGACCATCTCATAGTGACATGTGACATTTGTGTCTTGAAATGTTAGACTTTATATGGAAGGATATTGTATTCAATCTTTCCTGGATATCACCCATGCAACCATCTAGTTCATGGGAGTTTTATTTACCCAGAAATGTTCTGAGGGAAGAAAGAAAAATGATTGGTTCAGAGAGATAACTAATCAGATTGTAGAGGAGGAGATGGGACTAAGACATCAGATTGGTTGATCCTGCCTCCCCTAGTTGTTTGGACCCACCTCCTTTACAATCTGATTAGTTCTCTCTCTGAACCAATAATTTTTCTTTCTTCCCTCAGAACATTTTTGTGTAAGTAAAACTCCTACGAGCATCCAAGATCATCATTTACAAAATTAATGTCGTAGAAAGGGTGTAGAAAGGGTTGTCCAGGTAAAATTGAGTGTTTTTTCTTTCACAGATAACCCTCAAGTCGAGAACGCTTCCTGACCCGGCAAGCTGAGTCTGTATCGCCAGCCTGGTGCACACCCACCATGAGTACACTGCCTCCTATCCGAAAAGATCGAATCATCACCCAGCTCCCTCCGGTAACCCCTTAAAAGTTTATCATCCAGACTTTTATGTAATGATATTTGACATGGTTTTCATTTTGTTTGAAGAATCTGAAACAATATGAAAAGAATATCTGATTTTTCATGCCATCATACCACCCAGACATTGTACCAAGATATAATGACAGCATGCCGGCATTATTTTCAAAAACAATGGTATTTTGAAATTGTTGTTATGGGGGGGTACCCCACAATACGAATTGCCTAGCAACAAGTCGGCAAGATCCCAAAGTATCACGACATATCCAAAATACCACGGTATACTATATTACCATAATACCCCCAAGAATATAAGTCAGAATGATTCCAGAGGCCTTAAATGACGGGGGCCCTGATAAATTAGGAACGTAATTAGATAAGTCTGGGTTGGGGGCCCAAAGTCTCTAGCAGCACCCCTCGTCTCAGATGTGACCTATTCTCCCCATTCTGCTGTGACTACTCTTCCACCCCGACCTACAGATTCCTCTGATTCCTGGTTTAGTGATTTCACTCCTGTATTCCACATTGATTCAACTGAATAGCATCTTCACTAAGGCTCCCCCCCCCCCACCTTTGATCCATAATGTATTAGGAGTAGAGAGACATGGGGCCAGAGCTCAGTCACCAACTTGTTGCTTTGCTCTCCAGTGCTTCACAAAAGAGGCAGCTTTGCACACCAATGACAGCTTTGACGGCAAGGTGATGAGTGCCTGCCATGAGCAGAGGCTGGCTGGGGCAGGGTGAGCTCTCATGCCCTCTCGTGCCCTTGCGCTTCTCGTGCTCTTCCTGGGCAGCAGGGTGCTTTGGTAACCCTCCTGCCTGCCTTGCAGGTTTACCATCTCCAAGGTCATCGTGGTGGGTGATGTGGCTGTGGGAAAGACCTGCCTCATTAGCAGGTGAGCGAAAGCCAATGGCATGTATGTTGAACTTCTAATGGTGACGATGAAATGGAAAAGGGGGGAGAATGTGAGGTAACTAAAGCTTAAGCAAGATAAATGAGGAGAGAAAAACAGCCAAAACACACTCAGTGAGTGAAGAAAACTTAAATGAACCTGATCTCTGGCTAGATGGACAGTTTCTCTGTAGCATGTCACATTAGCATTAGCGCCATGCTACTGTTAGGGATTAGTTTACGGTGATTGTCTCACTTCCTGATAATTGTTTCAGAAATGCCTCTAACATGCTGGGTAAGGAAGTAAACCTATAACAACGTGCTTTCATTTTCACAATGTGGGACATTTCAGGTGATCCAAACTCCCACTTGTATAAATGGGTAAATCTGTAAGCAGTGCTCATGTTGACCTTCTGCACTGATGAATCTTTAGTGTAACCAGATAATCCATGTCAGAGAGGACACTTTAGCTACGTTGACATTGCAGGACAAATGTGGCCCAAATCTGATTTTTTGCTCCTATGTGACTCAGATCGCATTTTGACATGACAATGTGAACAGCACAAGTCACATGGAATCCAGTTTTTTCAATTCCGATTTGGGCAACTTCAGTATGTGGTCATAAATCGGATACAGGTCTGATTTTTTTGCAGTGCAACTTCAATTTGAAGAGCAAAATCGGAATTCATGAGACTTTTACGTCACTTTCGATCGACGTTCATCACAATTCTGCTCGGGCGGAAGTCACCATATGTCTCTGTCAGAGTGCCGAACATAAGAACTATTCAAACGAGAGGAGGCCATTCGGCCCATCAAGCTCGCTTGGGGAGAACTTAACTAATAGCTC